>OX438745.1:1880000-2505000 GCA_949316235.1 Oegoconia quadripuncta | reverse complement strand
GTTTGGTTTAGTCGTTAGAAACACCAAAAGGTCGCGGGTTCGAATCCCGCTAGCGGCATATGTTTCTATGATGAATACAGACATGTGTTCCCGAGTTAGGGATGTTTTTCATTTATACGAGTATATGTATTTATTTCCAAAAACAATGTATTTGTGTACTTCATCAACCATCTGGTATCTATAATACAAGTCTAGCGCTTAGTGTGGAACTAGATGGCGCTGTGTGTATGTCTAAGGATATATTTATTATTATAATTGTGTAAATATTAGGGTGTTGTGATCAGTTTCAAGGGAGTTTATTATCAATATTACCCTGGCAGAATCTGTTTTTGCAAATATCTCAGTAACATTATGAACACACAAATTCTAAATTTTGCGCACAAAATAATCATATGAAGACATGCACAAATCTATAATGATAATATTCTGTAATACACAGAAATACACACTCAGGGCGTGTGCCCATCGCCCCGTTAACGTACATTATTACTTACTTTACGTACGTTACGTACGTACGTAACGTACATTAGTACTAATGGATATTTTTGGTGGAAAGTCCCATAGTCGCCTTTCACGACACCCACGGGAAGAGACGGACCGGTTCTATTCTTTTTACATGCCGAGAAATAGAAAAAAAAAGAGCTTAGAAGCTGCAACTCTCAATACATATGTGGCAAGAACTTTGGAGAATATTTTAATCCCAACGCGGTTCCTCGGGAGTGTACTGATAAAATTAACCTCAAACTTTTATATATGGACAAAGTTTGTACTGCATAGTGATCACACTATTTGAATAACAAAGTTTTCTTGCAGCATGCAACGTACCGCGTAAAATGTTTGAAGTATGCAAGATAACTTAGACAGTAACGGTAAGGCACTTTGCTTAATGTCATGTTAGCTACCTTAAGTTTTCCTAACAGGCCCATAGTGAGAAACCACGTTTCAATGAATTAATGATATTTATTTGTCCGTGCTGTGGTTTGGGCACTCAAATAGAATAGAACCAACTCGTCTCTTCCCGTGAGTAACGTAAAAGGCGGCTAAGGGACCTTCCACCAGAAAACAGCTATAGATTTGCACTTTTCAATGGCGACGATTTTTCCCACGTCTACAGATTCCCAATTCTACAGATTCCCATTTCTACAGATCCCCATGTCTACATATTTCCAATATTACAGATGCCCATGTCTACAGATTTCCATGTGTACAGATTCCCATGTTATATTTCGATGGGCTCACCCCCTGTCCACGTGTGCATTTCTGTATATTTCACAAGGTGAACCGTGGATGTTGTATAAATCATTGAACTCTTAATGTTTGGGATATCTATGACCACCCCATTTGGGATATACGTCGCGACGTTACGTATTTATAGTATCTTAAAATTTATTGAAAGTAAGATTTTGTATATAAACTGGAACCTTATTGAAAAAGCGTATACATGAATGAATTACTGACTTTGCGGAGGCGACTTATGTGACCTGCAAGTATATCTTTATTTCTTGCATTGACATCATGTTTATCACTATTTTTCCTAAATGATGCTATATTTTTTTTGTCATACATACTTAATCGAAGATCTTCAGTAGCTCACGACGATTCTCCAAACAGTATCTACATAAAAATTATCCTCTGCGATCGATATTTACTAATATAATACTAACATGTAGTAGACTTACGTAATAGGGACAAAAAGGATTTGTCATAGTCAGTGAGCTTGGCACATCTTTTTCAAAAATTTGGTAAACACGTATAATGAACATTTTTTACATTTTAGTTATATAAGAATAAAAAGTGATTCAAAAAAAACAGAGAAGCCGGGGCTGTGGTGGTTGTTCGTGCTCTTTTGGGATCCATTGCACATAGGTACATAAAAATATTTTTTTTTGATGTATTTGTCTGGTGGTGTTACATGAATGTTTTCTGAAAAATTTTATCTGTGGACACTGTTTAACAAAGAATTACTATTTTACCAATATGTTTCTTGTATTATGCTTTAACTGTTTGTGTTCTTAAAGTAAAAAATAATAAAAATAAATAGTTTCGACTACCGGGTTTCTGCCCACTACAAATTACTCGTAGTTTGCCGGAGCGACAATGTAAAACGAAGTATTTATTTTTATAATATGTTGCCTACACATACGCGAATAAACGTAAAAAGTAGTAAATTGATATATGTAAATTCATTATGCCATAAACCGTAACTGCTCATAAACTGTATGTAATAAGAAGCTTACATAAAAAATGTGAGTTTTTTGGTACTTGCAGAGAAATATCATAAAAATCTGAGCCTTAACTTTTTTACAACTCTTCCTTAGTTACGCGAATAAATGGAGTAGAAGTATGTATTTCAAAGGCGGTTAATATCTATCAAAGCAATATTTATAAGCATACATAAACTAAATAAATATTTTGAATACTTTCGCTAATATTCATTGTATCATTCGCCTTTTCACGCAGTTATAATAAATAGGTTACCTATAATAATAGTTATTAAATTGTGAAGGTAGCCGATACTCATCATGATTTTGACGACCTGCTTGGTGTAGTGGTTAGCAACTCTGACCACTATACCAAAAGGTTGCGGGTTCGAATCCCGCTAGGGGCATATTTTTGTGTGATGAATACGGACATTGGTATCCGAGTAATGGATGTTTTCATTTATTTAAGTATTTATTTACAAAAAAATGTATTTATGTAGTATATCACCCATCTGGTATCCACAATACAAGTCTATAGTTGCTTACTGTGGAACTAGATGGCGCTGTATGTATATCTAAGGATATTTATTTATTTTCTTTCCCTGATCCCAATTTATCTGTGGTTGGACCAGCACGTCTTTTTCATCCATTCTTCTCCGTCGGCCGTTACCTTCACGCCCTTTTCATTCAAATCTTCCCTCACAGAATCCATCCATCTTTTCCGTGGTCGGTCTTCCTTTCCATCCATCAATATTCATCTCTGTCTTAGTGACATGTATTTTTTCCCTCCTCCCATACATACATACCATCCCATCCCATACATATACATATACATCCCAGGCCAAACGATTTCCGTTCAACTTTTTGGTCACTGATGCCACTTGTACAAAACATTTATATGAGAGATATGCTTTTTTTATGCACAACGAGTTTTTGTACTTGACCTCAATCACATTTGATGTTAAGTGAAGATGAGGTCGAAGGTGGAAGCATACTGACCCGGAAACCACAACACATTTGAGGGACTGGCTATCTTATCTCTGACAACCGGAACACAACAATGCTATTAACATTGCTGCTTGACGGCAGATTTAGATAAAATGGTGGTAGCTAGCCAGGCGGACATTTAAAATGCCCTACCACCAACCAAACCGAGTACTTAAACATGTACCCCGCTGGGGATCGAACATGCGACCTCCGAATTGTAAACCCAATGTTGTTTACATTGAGCCACGGAGGCGGTTATGCTGCAGCCAGGAACGAGGGGAACTCCTTAACGGTTAATAGCACCGATACTAAATTTTGCTTACACTGTTAGTTTTGATAGTTAAACATGAACTTTGCGATGGCTTGCGCTGCAGCCAGGATTGACTTTCCAAGAGAGATCTCCTCTTCTTAGTAGCATGGATACAAAATTTTGCACACAAAAGCTTATTTTTAAAAGTATTTTTAATGTTTTTTATTATTTATATGATTGACTGGATTCGCGTTTGACCACAATCTCACCTGATGGAAAGTGATGATGTGGTCGAAGATGACGCACGCGATCCCAGTAAATGCCTATTCACTCAGCTCTTGAAGATCACAATGTTGTTGGATTCATGAAAGACAGACGCCGGAAGGGAGTTCCATGATGGCTGTGTGGATGATGAATGAAGAGTCGAACTTCTTAGTGCGAATGTAGAACTCATATGTTTTTAAATAGTTATATTGCTATTATTATTCATTTACATTCCCACATAGTTCAAACGCGTGCAGTTTTCTGTGAGCATCTGTTTTGCAATGACAATCAACAGGTCGGCTTTGATCTAAGGACGGAAGGTTCTTTACACGACAGTTATTACGTCGCCAGCTCCACGTGTAACATCCGAGCGCCTTTGTATATGCTCCCGACCGAGCATTTTATACACAGAAACCCTGTAAATATACTGTAAATGAGTTTAATGAATGTAGATGTCAGAACATTGAGATGTTCCTTTATTAGTGTGTGGTTTATTACATTATGATTTAGTTACGAACAATTACGATTAATATTACATAATATTAACCTATGGTAGTGCGAGTACCCGCCAGAACTAATTTTTCAGATACCTTTGGAAACTTTACATTAACAGCTACAGCATAACATGCGTATCCAGTTAACCATAAAAAAAAACAGCTAGTTAAAGTCATCAAGTGAGTGAGAGATATGTTATTTGATCTATCTGGGAGTAATAACACACTGCAATAGTAAATTACATTGCAACAGAAGTCGTTAACTCATTGGGAAGCTGCAGGATGTGGGCAGTGCAGGACCAATGTTTGTCAAGATCTTTGGGGGAGGCCTTGGTCTAGCAGTGGATGCCTTTCAGCTGATAATAATATTGGGTCTTTACCTATGAAATTTAAGTTTTTTTTCTTCGTTAATCATATGTACCAATTGCTGCGATTTTCAAAGCTATGTCCAAATTAGTTTTTATTTGGAAACTGGAATATGATTTCAAGGTTTCACATGAAATATTTTTAAATTTCTGGGCTAAATCACATAATAAAAAAAAATTGAACAGAGCTCTTTTCATGTGATTCCCATAATCATATCTTAGATTCGCTGTAACTTTTATAAAGCGGTTTCTTTTAAAAATTAACGCTGTCTATACTTAACTTAATGTTATCCAATAATACACACAAAGTTTAGCAAAATTTGGATTTGCCGTTCCCAAAAAAAAATAATCAAAAATGTTTGTATGGAGAAAACAGTCTTGATGAAATTCTTCATACAAAACGCCAATTTCATAGGTAAGGACCTAATATGATGGTGATCGGAGCGATAGAAAAAGTGAGCTTCAAGATGAAATTAATATAATAACAAATACTAATATGACCTTAAAATCCTCTAAAAAAATTACAGTGCATTTCAAATACCGATGCCTCTTTAGTTATTATGCTAATTAATACTTTTACATATTCTCTAGAATAACTCGAAAACGCAAAAATTTTTACCATACATATTTGTACAAAAAATGTTAGGTCGGTCGATAAGAATCTTCTAAAAGTGATGCTAACTCATATACTATAATATTTCGTACGTCAATTGCAGATATTGGTTCTCTGAGATGGAACATGGTATTAATAATTTTATGATCGTGCGACTTCTGTTGTCCAATTCTTACGTCGCTATGAGATAATTTTTCTGTTTTGTTTTTTGTTGAGAGAGTTTATCACGCACGGTATTCCATAGAAACTTTCAAGTCCAAATTTTTCGAAATGGATGTACCGTTTCTAATGAAACTTTATAAGTATAAAGCACGTATATAGATCTAAAAAGTTAGTACAGAATATTTTCGAAGAAGAGTACATAGAACTACTAAATTATAGTGATTTTAATTTTTCCATAGTAACAGAAAAAAATGCAATAATATTCTTTTAAATTCGATTTCTTTTCTACTAACTTGTTAGATCTATGTAACCTGCCTATACGTATGAAGTTTCATTAGTACCTACTACCTATTGGTGTAGTAGATAGTGACCCTGTCAGCGAAACCAACGGTTGCGGGTTCGAAACCCGCGAGGGGTAAATGTTTGTGTGATGCTGTTGAATATGAACATTTATTCCTGAGTCATGGATGTTTCTACAAATATTTATGTATGTTTGTCCATTATTTAGTAACCATAGTGAAAAGCTTTGCTTAGTTTGGGACTAGATGATTGGTGTAAGTGTCCGAAATATTAATATAAAAAAAGTAACGCTGTAAAAAGAAATTCAAAATAAACGTTTATTATTATTATTTATCTTAGATCGAATCAGGAATTTGTAAAATAGCGAAAAAATTAATTTTTTTTTTTTATATGAGATGGCGGCAAACGAGCATGCGGGTCAGCTGATGGAAAGCAATCACCGCCGCCCATGGACACCCGCAACACCAAAAGGGTCACAGATGAGTTGCCGGCCTTTGAGGAAGGTGTAGGCTCGTTTCTTGAAGGTTCCAATGTCGTACTCGTTCGGGAATACCGCTGCCGGAAGTCCGTTCCACAGGGTGGTCGTACGTGGTAAGAAGTTTCTTGAGAAACGTACAGTGGTAGACTTCCACTCATCCAGGTGATGTGGATGGAAATTTACTCGTAGCCCAGCGGTTTGGTAAGTGAAGTGAATACATAGGTCGAAGAATTGATGGCCGGCGGGGCATTAAAGTCTTACATCAGCGGGGACGTCCACCCACAAGGTAAAAGGATGACCCAGTAAAGGTCCCCACTGCTAACACACATGGGTATAATAAATTATACTTATCTCAATTTCTCTCCTTAGCACTAGACCCTAAAGAGTTAGTATCAACAGTCCGTCTCAGTCCGATATAATATTATTCGCACCCGGACCTCGCTAAAAGCTTCGCTAATGGGAACTGATATTTAGCAAACAGAGTTTTTGCATCGTTACTTCATGGGCTGCACTTTTGTTAGGCTTCGGAGACGGATACGCGGAGCGATTAGCGACAATTTTTTTTTACATTTATTTATTTATATAGAAATCACACAGCATATAATTACATTTAAAAACATTTCTTGAAATGTTTTTAAATTTAATTATAAAAATAATTAAATATAAATAAATAGATATCGCATTATTATCTGTAGCAAAATTAAATCATGAGGGCCCTGGTCGTGTGGTCCCAGCAGAGTAACCCCATCTTTATTGTAAGTATTGTAAAAAGCCACTGAATGATCGGGATAGTAGCTTGGCCATACTAATAGAGAAATGCTTAAGCCCTATTATTATTTTCTATTGATTTAAATTGACATTCGACAAATTATATAATGGTGTCGATTATATAGATACATAGATAAGCATTTATTTGCATCCTTGTACACACACATAACAAATTTTACAATACAATTAAAACAATAAAACACAAGTAGAGAAACAAACATATATTATGTGTGTGCCGCAGTATACAAAAAGGCTACAGCTCAGTGTATGGATTTGCCCGAGGCGGAAAAACACTGGTATTCTGCTGAAACCTGAGGGTTGGTCGTGGGACAAATGGAATTGTGAAATGTGTTTGGTGTTATCAAATTAGATTCGGATGTGCACCAACTAAAGTAAACTAAAACCAGTTTTAAAGTAGTACTGTCTCTTTTTCCCTAGAACAGTACGATGCGACGCCACCACTCCAAAACTGGTTTTAGTTTAGTTTAGTTGATGTACATCGGAATCGACACCAATGTATTTTATGTTGAAATAAATGCTTGAAGGTTGAACTGATCATAGCAGTCGATGAATGAATAACTCCTTTCAAAAACCTTCTATTTAGAGATTGTCAGCAGTAGTTCTGTCTACCATTCTACCTGAGTATTTACACTATAAATATTTTAAATTTGTAGTCAATTATATTTAATTTAATACTGATTCAAATTAGACATTATGCGATACTTAAATCTTTATGATAATTTAGTGCTGGTTATGAAGATTTAATCCCATATTTCCTGTTACGTACAAATATACAAGTATCTGTAAATAATATTTCACTATCGCAAGTTTATAGTTCAATATCTGACAATTGTATTATTATATATATAATTAAGTCCATTTTAATTGTATTGTGTATTATTAAAACTCTACTATTATTAAAAATTAGTAGGTAACATCAGTTTTTTTTTCTTTATTTCCTGTTTTTTTTTCTCTCACACATAAGTGTATGTGGGAACGCGCCTGACTGTTGTTTTATGTTGAAAACCTAAGTGAGAGAGGGGTTGCGCTGAAAACCAGCGCTGTCAATTGCCATAAGACATATTGGCAGCAAATGCTGACGCCCAATCCCTTTGTCACAAATACATTTAATTATGCAAAATGTTAATACCTTACGACATTTTCTGTATTTGTTGGCAATAAATACTTTTCTTTCTTCTTTCTTTCTTTCTAAAATTAGTTTTTTATTTATAGACGAATATGTTATATAAATAAATAAATATTTGGGACACTTACACCAATCATCTAGCACCAAACTAAGCAAAGCTTGTGCTATGGATACTAGATAACGGATAAACACACATAAATATTTATATAAACATCCATGACTCGGGAAGAAATGTTCGTATTCATCACAAACATTTACCCCTCGCGGGATTCGAACTCGCAACCGTTTGTTTCGTTAACAGGGTCACTATCCACTACACCAATCGGTCGTATGTATATTGGGTATAAGTTTTATGGGATTCTTCGTACAGTTTTGTCTTAATTTTTCCGCTCTCCGCTCCGCTCATAGCAGCACGTTACCTTATGCGGAGTGTTTGCTCAAACACAGCGGTTTAAGTATTCATTCACCATTGATTCTCGCGTCTGTACTGCTAGTGTTTCAGAATGAAAATTATATTTTCACTCAAAGTTTGTGTAGTTTCTCTGGAAGTTTACAAAAAAAAAAATCTTTATTGGTAGTATTTCATCACCAGTCTTAGTAATTTGTAACGTTTTACCTAAGATTTATCAGAACGCACTCGCACATGTATCCTTATCGACCGACACCAATACACTTTTAATTAAAAAAATAATAATAAATAAATATCTTTGCACATACACACAGCGCCATCTAGTTCCACACTAAGCAACTAGGCTTGTATTAAACGTAAATACTATTAACATTGCTGCTTGGCGGCAGATTTAGATAAGATGGTGGGTAGCTAGTTAGGCGGAAATTTAAAATGCCCTACCACCAACCAAACCGAATACTAAACACGTACCCCGCTGGGGATCGAACCCGCGACCTCCGAATCGTAAACCCAATGTTGTTTACATTTTGTATGGAAGCGTAAGCGTCCACAGTAAGCAACTAGGCTTATACCAGATGGTTGATAAACTACATAAATACATTTTTTTTGTAAATAAATACATATATAAATGAAAAACACCTTATGGGTGTCATTCGGGAACACATGTCTGTATTCATCATACAAACATATGCCCCTAGTGGGATTCGAACCCGCGACACAGGTCGTTTACACCAAACAAATAAAGGGCAGGATTAATAAATTAATATTAATCTTATCCTGGGGATCGAACCCGCGACCTCCGAATCGTAAACCCAATGTTTTTTACATTGAGCCACGGAGGTGGTCAAAAAAGTGGCGGAGTGTGTGCGTGTATACAGTTATTGGTACGACTGTGACTATTACCGTATCTCTCGATACAATGAAGGAGCGATTTGCTGCACAAAGGGTTTGTTAATTGGCCAATTACGTGATAAACTCGGTCTCCAGGCGATCTGTTTGCTTTGAGACGTATCAAGGTACGTATCGAATTGCCTATCCATTATGCTCTCCTGGTCGAGTGTTACTCGATTTGACACCATTATACACATTATACACAGTAAGCAAATAAGCAAAAAAGCTAGAAAGCGGCTGATAAAATGCTATGTATGGAGTATAGCTTTATACGGCTGTGAGACATGGACTTTAACACAAAGGGATAGAGAAAGGTTAGAGGCATTCGAGATGTGGTGCTGGAGACGAATGGAGGGAATAAGCTGGACCGAGAAGAGAACAAATGAAGAGGTGTTAGTGATGGTAAAGGAGAAAAGATGCCTGTTAGCCACAGTTGAGAACCGAAGAGGAAAGATGATAGGTCACTTGTTACGACACGAAATTTTTTTGAAGAACATAATTGAGGGAAAGATTGAAGGAAAGAGAGGAAGGGGAAGACCTAGGCGTAATTACTTTGACCAAGTGAAAGAGAAGGTGAATGTCGTGTCGTACCAAGAGGTTAAAACGAGGGCGGAAAGTAGAGAGACATGGTCGTTACTCCACCGACAAGAGCATAGCTCTTAAATTGAAGAAGATACACAGTGATGGAATTTGATAGACGGACAGACACTGAGTTCATTTTAAAGTATTACGTTGGAACCATTTTGTCCCTTACGTTGGAACCCAATAACTGAATAACTGACATTTTAGAATTTTTATTCCTGTACTATACTATTCTGTACTGTAGACGACCTGTTTGGTGTAGTGGTTAGAAACACTGCTGCTTTACCAAAAGGTCGCGGGTTCGAATCCCGCTAGGGACATATGTTTGTATGATGAATATAGACATGTGTTCCAGAGTTATGGATGTTTTTCATTTATATATGTATTTATTTACAAAAAAAAATGTATTTGTGTAGTTTATCAACTATCTGGTATCCATAATACAAGCCTAGTTGCTTAGTGTGGAACTAGATGGCGCTGTGTGTATGTGCAAAGATATTTATTTATTTATTACTGTATTATTGTGCAATGTGCTTAGAGGCAAATAAACAAATTATCTATCTGTCTGCGTTAAGGTATAGATAGACATACTACATAATGCTCCATGACGACTGATTGATGTAGCGGATAGTGACCCTGTCAACGAAACCAACGGTTGCGGGTTCGAATCCCACGAGGGGCAAATGTTTTTTTATATTTCGGGCACTTACAATAATTACTAGCATGTCTATTTTGTACCTTTATGCTATTTTGGTCCGGAAGTAACACCACTAAGGAACCGCTACGTGCACGCCTCAAATAGAATACTAGATTTTTTCTTGATCTCACGGCTGTATCCAGACAAGCGCACTCGTTGGTTTGTCTTTTCATAAAAAAAGAAATGAATAACTGGTAACTGCCTGTCAGCTGTCAAACTCATCTGTTTTACCTTACGTTCCGAATAACGAGCAAACATGAAGCTAAAAAGATTTAATATATTTTTGCCTTTTGACGAATAAATAAGCGGTATGGTTTCGCGATGTCATCATCATATATATCGGATCAAAAGCGGTGGTTTGATTTTTAAAAGGAGTGACACCAGCCAGGCTGGCGTCACAATCATCCTCGTTATTCATCAACACTATTAGGAATAGACACACGGAAATACAACAATTACTTGACTCACTCTGTTAATCACCACACGTTCACCTCGTACAGAGCTCTGTCCAAAAGTGTTCACCAAAATAATTCTTTTTGCCACAAGGTGCGACGCCCTCTCACGTTCATTTCACACAACTCAGCTGAACGGTGATTGGCCGACAGAATTTACCAAATTTAATCAAAATTATACTCGCACCTTGTTGCATATTTACAAATAATGGAAATGACGTTAAAGTAGTTAATTAATTATAACATGAATTCTCAATATAACAATCATACGAAATCATAACGATTAAATAATTCAACACGAATCATAATTTTCCAACTTTCTGTCAATAACATCGCCGTTGCGCCGATATACATATATAAATGTCATGGTACGTTCACAGCACTAAAGATTTCCTACACTAAGTTCCTTCCATCGTCCCTTTGAATAGAAATAAATTCACAATTTGCACCTGGCCACTTTTTTTAATTTTACAAAGAAGGTCAAAATCAAAATCAAAATCAAAAATATTTTATTCAATGTAGGATACAAAAATATCACTTATTGAAAGTCAACATGTTATTATTTTTTTTTAAACTACATCGCTTCGCAAGGTGTTATGGTTAGGGAGAAGAAGCGACAAGAAACTCCGCAACAACACATCTTTTCAATTTGTTTCCATCTTTACAATAATATTACATTTTAATATTACATATTACAAAACAATAGCAATTAACATAACGACCAGCTAACACCAGACCTCCTTATCGCCTAAATAATCATCTATCCTGTAATAACCCTTCTTACACAGAGTTTCTTTAATGTGGCGTTTAAATTTCTGCTCTGTTAAACTCAATACATGTTCTGGTATTTTATTGTAAAAGCGTATGCTGTGTCCCACAAAGGATGTGCTAACCTTGCTAAGTCTAAATTGTGGAATTTCAATTTTATTTTTGTTTCTAGTATTCAAATTATGATTATCAGAATGTTTACGAAATAGGCATATATTTTTGCGTACATACATTATACTGTCATATATATATTGAGATGCAACAGTTAAAATACTTATTTCTTTAAACAGTTCTCTTAGAGAATCACGGCAGCGTAAATTATATATTGCTCTGATTGCTCTTTTTTGTAGAACAAATATTGTTTGAATATCTGCAGCCCTACCCCACAGTAGTATACCATAAGACATAATGCTATGAAAGTAGCTAAAATAAACGAGCCTCGCTGTTTTAATGTCAGTAAGTTGTCTAATCTTACGAACAGCATAAGCAGCTGAACTGAGCCTGCTCGCAAGTGTCTCAATATGCGACCCCCACTGTAGTGTGGAGTCCAAAGTGATGCCAAGAAAAACAGTGTTCTCAACAAATTCCAATGCTTCACTATTTAACTTTAGGTTGTTTTCCCCCTGCCTTACATTAGGTAAGGAAAACTTAATACATTTGGTTTTCTTAGCATTTAGGACTAAATTATTCACAGCAAACCAGTTCGAAACCTGTGAAAGAGTATCGTTTACATCGTCAATATCATTCGACCCTCTCTTTATTTTGAATATAAATGAAGTGTCATCAGCAAACAACACAATATCAACCAGGTTCCGAACTAAATAAGGCAAGTCGTTAATATAAACTAAAAACATAAAAGGACCCAGAATTGATCCTTGAGGCACTCCCATTTTCACAAAAGATCCTGAAGATTTTTCCAGATTTACTTGAACTTTTTGAATTCTATTTTCTAAATAAGAAGTTAATAAGTCGAGGGCTTTGCCGTGCACCCCATAATGTTCTAATTTAAATAAAAGCGTTTTGTGATCCACACAATCGAATGCCTTTGAAAGATCGCAAAACACACCGATTGCATCGCTGCGATCTTCCCAGGCATTATAAATATTTTTAATTAGAGCTACACCAGCATCCGTTGTCGAGCGACCGTTAGTAAAGCCAAACTGTTTATCATGTAGTAGTCCATTTGTATTGAAATGACACAGTATTTGACCCAGAATAAGTTTCTCAAAAATTTTACTAAGTACAGGTAGAATGGAGATGGGCCTGTAATTATTGAGATCGTTTTTACATCCTGATTTAAAGAGAGGTACAACCTTACTATGTTTCATCAGTTCAGGAAAGACACCTTGATCAATACTCGCATTGAAAATTAAGGCTAAGTAAGGAGCGATCGTAGTAACAATATGACTCAACAGCTTTACCGACATGCCCCAGACATCTTCAGCTTTTTTTAACTTTAGCGTTTTGAAAGCCTTTATAACTTCGAGAGGGTCAACATACCTAAATTTAAAAATAGTGTGGCATTTTTTTACATTAGTTACCATCAATGATTTAGCACGATTTGGTGATGAATCTAGTATTTCAGTAGTTTTGACTGGAATATTTACAAAAAAATTTTCAAAATGCTGAGCTACTTCTATATCGCGATTGATAAGTCTATTATTAATTTTAATTGAATATCCATTGTCACGTGGTTTAACACATGACGTTTCCCTATTTATAACCTTCCAGACTGCTTTAATCTTGTTATCAGCAATATTTACAATATTACTAATGTATCTGGACTTAGCAGCAGTACAAACTTTTTTAAATATTTTTGAATAATTTTTAACAAATTCGCAGAACTCTAGGTCACCCTGCCTAATTGTCCTATCTTCATAGAGCTGAAACAACTTATCTCTACTTATTCGAATCCCTTTCGTGGCCCAGTTACTGAATTTAAATTTATTTGTATTTTTAACTTTTTTAATTTGAAAGATTTGTTCAAACTCTTTATTCAAAACATTGAAGAAATCTGTATAAAATTTATCACAGTCAATTGTTTCAGACGAAGGTAAAGGTAATTTATTTAGCAAAACTTCTTTATATATTTCTACTTTTTCTGCAGGTATAGGTCTAGTAATGAATTCTACTGTGGGATTGGATAACTTAATTAACGGAAAAGCAACAAGTTGCCCACAGTGATCAGACCTTAAACAGTTTAGTATAGACTGATCAATGAAATTACAGTTACAGAAAAAGTTATCTATGCAAGTGGCTGTAGATTCAGTGATTCTAGTAGGCTCTAGGAATACGTTGTTTAAATTAAAAGACTTAAATAAACTTATTATTCGAGTAGTTAACGACTTCTGCTCCAGCAAATCTACATTAAAATCACCACAGACTATAACTGACTTTGTCCCTCTAGTTACTAGTTTTAGCACATCTTCCATGACCGACTCAAACAAATTAAAGTTGTAAACATAAGGAGGTCTGTATAAGCAAATAACAATGTAATTCTCCAACTCCACAGATGAAAGTTCAATAGTACATTCAATCGAAAGTGCAACAACATCTTTGCGTTCCTTCGCTTTTAAATTATTTTTAATTAAAATTAAGGAACCTCCATGTGTCTTAAATTGTCGATGGAATGAACTAATACAATAATAATTGTCATTTGAGATAATCATTTCGGTTTGTTTTAGCCAATGTTCAGTAATACATACAATATCGATGGTGTTGTGTTTCTCTAAAAACATCTCTATTTCTAGTTCTTTGCCAGAAAAGCACTGAATATTTTGATGAAATATTGTAAGTCGATTTGGCTTTTCCTTTGTCTTTTTACCTAGTTTAAAAATCGAGACTGCTCTAAGTCCCTCGTCTCAGCAGGAGTCACATCCCTATTATTATAAATAATAGGTGATTTGATACCCCTAGAAGGGCCCTCCATTACAAAAAATACCGATCGGTCGATACCGATACCTTTCTCTATGCCCGATAGGGTTGCCAGATAGTCGGGATTCGTGTGAATTCTCCGATATTTTATATACCTTAACTTGTATTAAACTATTATTTGACAAAGGTGATTATGGCATATCAATAATCTCATGACATGGTTTATATTTTATTTTGTTTTATTTCATTATGATTATTTTATTTTATTTTATTTCATTATTTGTTTTTATTTTATTTCATTATTCAAAAATAGTATGACGTTGACGTAACAATGGTTACATACTTATACTTTATTAATTAATTTTGACATAGTTACATATAATAATATGTAGATGCTAAATTTCTATCTTATTTTGTTCATTTTGTGACTAAACAAATAATCTAGTAATGTAATGTATGTGTATAGTTATTGTTTTATGTTTGACAATCACTTTTACTTTAAAAATCATAAATTTACGAAACTGTATGTGTGACTTAATATTGTAAAAGTGAACTAAATAAATCTAATCTAATCTAATCTATGAAGTCTAGAATCCTGCCAAAATATTAAAGCTAACTACAAACAGTACTATAATTAAAGTTGAGCTAATTATTGGTAGGATTGTGATATAAACTTAAGGGTCAAAATTATAAAATCCAATGGAAAATATATTTGGCTATCACGTAATAAACAGTGGAAGATCAAACATTAATATGAGCAATTTCTAGGTGTATCCTGGTAGGTCATAGTTTAAATGCAGCGAATTATTTTTTATACATTAAAACTTTACATTTAAATAAATTCAAAACCATCCGAAAACAAACGACGATACACAAAAGATGATAGATCCTGCGCCGCTGCATTTTCCGGTGCGTGGTCGCCACTCCGCCCCAACGGCAAGTGTTATATGCATTATTATTTATTTATTGAATTTATACTTGATTCTTGTATAAAGCTTGTCCGACAAAAGAATTTGTGGGTAATGCTGCTGGTTTTGCAATCATCTATACTTGTTTGTTACTAATCTTGTAAGTTATACACATTGTAAAACTGTTTATTGTCCCTAATTAAAAAAATCGAATCAAAAAAATAATCAGCAAATAAAGAAATGGAAATTTAATAAAATAACTTTAAAACTCGTGGCAGGAACGTTGGCGTTTCTACGTACCAGTCGGGGAGTTAGCGGTTGTTTATTTCTCTCTCGAAAATTTGCACAGATAACTAGGTATTTTGCTTTTGTGATCTGGTAACCCTAATTCCCGAGCGTATTTTCGAAACACGCCCGGCATCCTTCCAAGTCCCAGCTGGAAGTAATCAACATTCCGAAGCCGTGTGGCACGCCTCTAGACAGGTAACTAGACTTCTACGATAGTCGACGTCACGACGTACCTTTCATTGTAAATAGATTTTGTGTGCGGAGAATTTCTCTGGAGTAATGTCGGACTATACCTTTTAAGAATAAGGAATAAAAACAAATTATTATGAACGCCATAACACTATAGAATAATTATTTAAGTATTTAAAAACCAAAAAACTCGACAGCATGTTTTGTATTTTGCGGACGCTTTATTGGATTTTATGTATCCTAAGACAGAAAGGTGTGGCGTGCAAGATGACGTAGTGGCATCGTACGACGTTTGGGCATATAGAACGAATGAGTAAGCATTTTATAACGAAAGCGTGTATGGAAAGGTCGGTAAAGGTTGACCAAGAAGTACGTACGTCAAACAAGTGACTGACGTACTCACAAAAGATCAGGTCAGGGAAAGCATTTGACCTCAATTACAGCTGATGTAAAGTAAAGATGAGGCCGAAGGTGGAAGCGTACTGAACCGGAAACCCAAATATTTGGGGAACTGGCTATCTTATCTCTGACAACGGGAACACAACAATGCTACTAACATTGCTGTTTGGCGGCAGATTTAGATAAGATGGTGGTAGCTAGCCAGGCGGACATTTAAATGCACTACCACCAACCAAACCGAGTACTAAACATGTCGTCGAAAGAACTCGCGATCTCCGATTCGTAAACCCTATGTTGTTTACTTTGAGCCACGGAGGCGGCGGACATCCGTCGATGAACATTCAATCTGCAATTCTAGAATACCCTCATCCCTCCGGCACTTGTTTTTGCGTCCCCAAACCTTACCCGCTCCACTTACACCTACATCCGCTACGTTATCTGTCACATAACTTCTTATGACTTTCATTTAGAAGCGCTTTCCTCTTGCATTCTCGCAGTCGACTTGATGGATACGGAGCATTCGTTCCACCCTCAGTACTGGGTAGAATGTCATTCCCTTTAATCACCACATCACATTTGTTTGAGAGATAAGGGTACCTATGCTTTACCGGATTTGGTACCTTTGCTTTTTTTTTAAAGCTTTTCATGAATTCCAACTATGATAAAGTTACGTATATACTTTTCTTGAGCCTCACAACTTAGAAACGCTACCTCTCTTTATATTCATTCGCACCTACTATCACTCATCAATCACTATTTCAAGAGTCTGAAAATTGCTATTTACTTAATACTTACTGTTTCCTCTGGTTTAGGTACCAAGTTGCTCTGCTCCTTAGAGGATAGCTGAAAATCAGTGTTTTGCTCAATGAGCAATCTAATACACTGAGCTATGACCCATTTGTACTGCTGAAGCACACACATGCGTGAGTGTTACAATATTATGTTATTGTTGTAGATGTATTACCTTATCTGTGTATCAATAATTGTATAAGTTAAATGTATGTGTGTGACTGTGGAAACAAATAAAGGCTTTATCTATCTATCTACCTTTTCTTGCACAAATATATTTTATGAGTGCAACAATTTGATGAAAATCTGATGATATGCAGGCTCTATCATTCTATTTTGTAACTAAATATCAATTGGTTACAAATGAGAAGAACAATATCCCATTTTTAACCCAGGTATCAAATCAAAATCGACTCGTCTGACCGGTATTTGGTAACTAAGGGCAGTATTAATGAATCGATTTTGAGATCGCGTTTCAGTCTCAATACATTTTTTTGATACTGTTTCAATATGCAACAGATTCTCAAGCGTCAACGTAAGTACGGGCCTAAGTGAATTTCGTTACAGTTACTGAAATTAATTAGCAAATGGGATCAAGGGTATTTCTATTCCGTAACCGGTTACGTAATGGGAAATCATTTCCAATTTTTCTATCCTGTTACGAAATTTAGTTACCAAGTAGGATAGAAGGCTCTTGGGAAGGGTAACGGTAACATATCGAAGTAGGCTGTTTTGTCATTATCTTTATTCTCATGCATGCGTAAATTCAACTAATATTATGAAAGCGAACAAAGCGCATGTACGTACGCACGGGTACGCAGGCCTGAAGAATCAGATAAAACGTCGCTGCTTTTGTTTGCCATACAATTGTAACGTCAGAAATACGAAAAGTTGACGTGCTCTGTCATCCAGTGGCCAAAAAGGACGACATCAAGGCTGCATAATTGCATGTGATCAGACTCAGTGGCGTTCATATCACAAAATTTAGTAATATTTTCAAGACAGATATCTAACAATACATTTTTTTTAAATTACGAGCGTGGATACCGCAGTATCCAAAAACTTTTGAGTATACCCCATGTAAAAGCTCAACCATTACTCAAACCGACCAACTACCCCACATTCCGTTGGGAATCGAATCTATTGCCTGCAGTATATACATGGTGTATTCAAATTGAGCGCTTATCTCTGAAATACGCTTGCAAATCCCACCGGTTTGCCGTGGCTTGTTGTATGTGATTGCGGTGTTAATCCATAATCAATACGGACATAATGGGTTGATTTATTTTTACATATCGCTTTGTGTATATTAGTGATAGTGTAGGGATTATGGTAAGCACTTTTATTACAAGTGTTCCATTATGGGTCACTTTTGTATGAGAATATGATAATTTTTGTCGAAGAATGTGATGTATGACAGTCATGCGTCTTAAAAATGAAAATGACAGTGGTCTCCGTATTCATTTTTTTATGACTGACTTGTTACGCGTTTGTGCAAACCCCAAATTTTAACCTCCGACGAATTACGTTTTATGTATTTGTGCTTATCCAGTCTTTGTTAGTACATATGGGTACAGTAACGGACTCATTTTTAACAAACTTTTATTTATATTGCAATGTTCGGTGAATATGTTTGTAAGTTGTCCGTTTCAAAACTTGCAAACCATGTTTCAACCATATGCTGGTATCTGAATGAGTTGAAATTTCGCATATTTATGTAAATTCGATTACAAAGCAACATTATGATACCATCGAGCTGATCTGATGATGGAGCCGGGATGTGGGGACTGGAATTCCCTGATGGAAAACGACAAAATTTAGGCTAGTTTCTTTTGTTTCCATGAGCACATTTACACATGATCAAAATGGTCTGAAGATGGAGCCAGAAGATTGCCATTGGAATTCCTTAATGGAATATTTTACTCGTCTTTATGCTAGTATAACATGTGATGATCATGAAGAAGTACTAAATGCTTGGTTTAAAACGTATTTTATTTGCTTGTTTTTGTCGAATAACACATGTAATCCAAAACCTAAAAAGAGCAACCGCTCGCTCTTCAGAGGGCGGAGTGTGAGTTTTGTTTCGACTTAACTTTACTACTGCGTGCAGGTTTACGTGACGATTTGTATGGAGAAATGTGCAGCGCCTCTAGCGTATATTTTGCAAAGCGATTTTTTTTCATATGGACTTTTTTCGTAAACGCGAACGCGATGGTAAAGTTAAAAACGAGACAAAACTCACACTTCGCACACTGTACGGAGACAGCTTTGTGAATGAGAACTATGAAATAAAATATTTGGACTATTGACTACTATTGACTACTATTGACTACTATTGACTACTAGTGGTAGAATGTAACTGGCGAGTTACAACCCGAAGAATTCACAAACAAACTCTGTACCCCACATTGCTTTGTATTCTCCGTGTAATAAAACAAAATTCCAAGCGCCATTCTTTTCTTTTTTTTCCTGGCCCGTTAATGTCTAATATAACGACCCTTTGCTTTTAGTGACACCATTACTGCCAGGGTGAAAATATCGGATGTATTTTGAATGCCAAGTCCCACTGAAAGTTTGTTGAGGAAAAATTACACAGAATTTAGAGAATTTTTTGGGATGTTTAATTTTTTTTCTATCCGGTTGCTCGGGAGCGTCTTAAAGAAAGGCCAAGTCAAGATTACTGTAAGCCGACAAGCATATATGAACAACTTTATGTGTGTGAGTGAACTTAATCTACCCCTACCCGATCTCTGTTGAGTTTCTTGCTTGTTCTTCTCAGGGGAAAATTGCCTTTTGAACAAGCAGTAGCTTTAAAAATGTAAAATCTGACTATTTTAAGTGTAGGGTACACTTACCTCCAAAATAAAGCATTTTTGATTTGATTTGATTAGTGGGGGAGTGGTAGGGTTGTTGAGGATGGCTGTAAATATGACTACCGCGCCCTCTATTAAAAAGTTCGGGCAAATGTACAAAAAAAGTTTGCTAGGTGTTTTTTCTTTCACAAAAGTATTATATTTATTCATGCTTTCATATGTACATTAGGTCTTAAAAAAAACAATAATCCATACATGAAACCCTGTAAGGGCACGGCAGATTCTAAACTTAATCTAAAATATAATTAATTGTATTTTTTTTTAGAATTAATGAACATGCATACATCTAAAGAGGTTTTTACATAACAAAATTATTAATTACAATTTTATATTATAAATAATTGTGAAATAGCCTGGTTATGCGAACGGCCTGGTTATGTCCATGAATGTTTATCATCTAAATACTGTCTTATATACAAAATCTTCCTCTCGATAAATTTAAAGATACTATAAAACAGAAACTTATTAACAAAGCATATTATTAAATATCAGACTATTTAGATAATAATCATCCCTTTTTTTTTTTTTTTTTTTAATTAGAATGGGATCGCTCTTGACCTTAATCTGGACTAATGTCGAGATAAGGTCTACGATGGAACGAGCTTTCCCAGAAGATGCCTATTTAACCTGACTTTAAAGAGCTGCGGGTTATATGCGATTGGAAACACAGACGGAGGCAATGCGTTCCACTTCTTAGCCGTGCACATGAGAAACGAAGACCTAAAACGCTTGGTCCTTATAAATGGCACGTCAACTAAGTGCGGGTGATACCCTGCGGTACGTCTTGAATTTCGATGTAAGAACGGGGATGGCGGGATCAACTCATGCAGTACTTTATAATCAGATCGTTCGCATGCCAGGCTATTTCACAAATTAATAATGAAATATAAAAACCTTTTTGTAATATAAAAACCTTTACGTAAAATCAAAGTCTGATTTTAAAAGAGCAACCCTTCGAGTTTCTTGCTTGTTCTTCTCAGGGGAAAATTGCATTTTGAACAAGCAGTAGTTTAAAAAATGTAAAATTGACTATTTTAAATGTACTCTGTGTACTTACAAA
The DNA here is from genome assembly GCA_949316235.1 of Oegoconia quadripuncta. NCBI lineage: Eukaryota > Metazoa > Arthropoda > Insecta > Lepidoptera > Autostichidae > Oegoconia > Oegoconia quadripuncta. Next base: position 2,483,792 of record OX438745.1, on the reverse strand, counting down.
ATAAAGCATTTTTGACTTTGGCTTTATATTCTTATCATCTAATCACTGTTGGGGCACACCCTCCTGTTACTGAGTGAGGGTATGGGTCTTAATCCACAATGCGAATTGATGGTTTTTGTATCAGACTAGTATCTACCTGACAGTATTTTAAGCTGCCTCAATAGGCGTCCAAGGACCGACCTGTACTTTGTCTGTTCATTTTACGGAATAGTATTGAAAAGAGACAAACCCTCTGAGTTTCTCGCTAGCTCTTCTCAGTAGTGGGCGCGTTCCAAGCTAGTGGTAGTTTAAAAAACAAATGACGCTCATAAGTGCATATTGTATTGCCTACATGAATAAATGATTTTCATTTCATTTCATTTCACTAATTACCACAGTTTCACCCGACTCGCGCTTGCCCAGTTTTTTTGTACCAAATGACATTAATTCGTCCCTTTAAAGCATCGTCATCTTCCTTTCTAAACATCACCCTAAATTTGCATGTGAATGTATTCAGTGTAAATTGTATGATAAACTGGACGGCGCGTGTAAGCTTTTAAAAGATATACCTACCTATTACGGATGCGGTATTCCTGTATGATTTATATATAATAAATAAATATCTTTGCACATACACACAGCGCCATCTAGTTCCACACTAAGCAACTAGGCTTGTATTATAGATACCAGATGGTTGATAAACTGCACAAATACATTTTTTTTTGCAAATAAATACATATATAAATGAAAAACCTCCATAACTCGGGAACACATGTCTGTGTTCATCATACAAACATATGCCCCTAGCGGGATTCGAACCCGCGACCTTTTGGTATAGCAATCAAGTTTCTAACCACTACACCAAACACGTCGTAACATATTATATCTGACTAATATTATAAATGCGAAAGTTTGGATGTTTGTTTGTTTGTTTGTTTGTTGCACAATCACGGCGAAAAGGATGAACGGATTTGGATGAAATTTGGTATGTAGGTGGAATATATCCTGGATTGAGACATAAGATATTTTTTATACCGAAAAAATAGTTCCCGCGGTATAAAAAAATTTCCGCGCTAAACTTATTCCACGCAGGCGAAGCCGCGGGCGGAAAGCTAGTATAATCATATACATTTTAATTCCCTTTAGAAAAATGATGCTTTAGATTTATTTAGTTAGCATTTACAACTCTAAGGTTTTAAATTGTATTTTACACTGAAACACTTATAAGTTACTAGCTTCCCGCCCGCTGCTTCGCCTACATGGAATAACTATCGCGAAAACTTGTCACTTTATCGGGATAAAAAATGTGTAAAAAATGTCTTAATCCAGGGTATAATCTACCTGTATACCAAATTCTATCCAAATCTGTTGAGCCGTTACGCCGTGATTGAGCAACAAGCAAACAAACAAACATCCAAACTCTGACAATGACAAAGAATTATTAACAATAATAACAATGACGGAACAATAATCCCATATTCAGCTACTGTAAAAAATCTGGGTCTCATTATGGACCAAACACTATCCTGGACTGCTCACATTGGTGAGGTGAGCCGCAAAATCTTTGCCTCTTTACACTCCCTGAAGAGAATGCAAAACTTCCTGCCTGTTGAAACCAGGAGTATGTTAGCGCAATCTCTTCTTCTTCCCCTTTTGGATTATGGCGATGTGGCATATCTTGATCTGACTGAGGAACTGCTGGATAAAATGGAACGCCTGCAAAACGTGTGCATACGCTATGTGTTTGGATTAAGGAAATATGACCACATTTCTGCGTTCCGTCTAAAATTAAAGTGGCCTACTATCCGTACACGAAGAAACTCACACATACTCTTTCTTCTGTATAACATCTTATTTAATCCAGCAGCTCCTAAATACTTACGGGAGAGATTCTATTATATGTGTGACGCGAGTGGAGGACGGCTGCGTTCGGGTAACAACCTGAAACTTGGTTTCCCCAGTCACCTCACTCACTCTTATACCAAGTCCTTTACTGTCCAGGCTGTACGATTGTGGAACCAACTGCCGCTGCATGTGAGAAAGTCTCCATCACTTTAAAACTAACATCAGAAAGCTCTCTGGTTCTAACGCGTTTTGAGCGGTAGCTACTTTTGATGAATGACAACTCCGTGTTAAATCCTCTCTTTAAGTATTTCCTTATTTATATACATATTTATTTATATGTATTATTAGTATGTAGGTATATATTTTATTAAGATATAGTTGTATGTATGTATATGTATTATTATATATTTTTCTTATTACTTTTATATACTTATATATATATATATATATATATTTGTTAGTGTGTAGTGTAGGTATTTGCTTTGCTTTAGTTTGAATTTGCTGTAATTTGTATACGCCCAATCTGCTGTTTTCTAACTGACCCTATGGTTGACTGGAAGAAATCCCTCTTTGGGATAAGTCCGCCGTTGTACTCAATTTATGTATCAATGCAAAATTAATGTATTGCCTTTTTGTACAATAAAGCGTTTACAAACAAACAAACAAACAATAATAATATTTATTTTATTTTTTATTTACTCCTTTGGGTTCAGCAATAATATAGGTAATGTATTTAATTAAATCTAAATGTAAAAATATAAATGAATTAAATTACTTTAGGTAGCTGGCTGTGACATGGGGGTCAAAACAGTGCGTATATAAGGGCAGTCAAATCTGCCTGCAATCATAATAAGTACGTTGCTCGGACTGCCTCGCACTCTGCGCACCATGGACGCCCACCTTTTCCGCATGGTTGCATAAAAGTAGTCGATTCGTGCCTCAGCAGGCGTTGCAATATGAGGCAGTCGTACTGGACGCGGATGGTCCTATACGATTTTTGAGTATAAACAGCCCACAGGCTGCAGGTATACAAAGATGTGCAGTATGCTCTAAACAATGTAGCTTTGACGTGCCTAGAGCATTGCGCGAACCTGTGAAATCATACTTTTCCTCACCGACTTGGCCCTCCGGTTCCTCTCTATATCAGTATAATGGCACAAGAACAAATACAAATCTAGCGGAGGGCGAGTTTCCTATGTTTAGTTCGCAGTCCATCAGGTGTAGCAAAGAGCATGTGACGTCTTCGACCCGCGCGCATTATTGCTGCGGGACAAATAAACGCACGCGGTCGAGGACATACGGATTGTCAATTCTACCACGCAGAATCACACAGTAATACTATCCCAACAAAATTTTACGCTTCAGCGCTAAGGTATCGATTTGGCCATGCCGGCCACAAAGAGTGACAGGTACAGAAATGGGTAGTATCCATAAATCCTCTTTTAAAGTATCAAGTAAACTTTCTTTGCACACGCTCAATATGAAGACTGTACTTGTCTTTTTTAGGATCCCATATTATACATTTAAATTCAAGCTGTATGTAAATACGTCATTAGTACTTTAACCGCCTCCGTGACTCAATGTAAACAACATTAGGCTAACGATTCGGAGGTCGCGGGTTCGATCCCCATGGGGTACATGTTTAAGTACTCGGTTTGGTAGGTGGTAGGGCATTTTAAAATGTCCGCCTGGCTAGCTACCACCATCTTATCTAAATCTACCGCCAAGCAGCAATGTTAATAGCATTGTTGTGTTCCGGTTGTCAGAGATAAGATAGCCAGTCCTCCAAATGTGTTGGGGTTTCCGGGTCAGTACGCTTCGACCTCATCTTCACTTAACATCAGGTGTGATTGAGTTCAAGTAGCAATCCGTTGTGAATAAAAAAAATAAAAAAGTACGTCATTAGTACCCAAATATGTCATTGGTACTTAAATACGTCATTAGTACTTAAACATGTCATTAGTACTTAAATACGTCATTAGTACTTAAATATGTCATTAGTACTTAAATACGTCATTAGTACTTAAATATGTCATTAGTACTTGATACGATGACAATAATGCCATTCCACCTTATATGAGTGGACGACCTGTGCTACGCTTGCCAGTGCGTAGTCTCCACTCGAGAACCTTAATTCCCAGCTGCCGTGGTGGCAGTTATGTGCCCTGTCTAATGCCGTTTTAACTTACTAATCCCCTGGGCCAATGTCAGTGACCTTCTTTCTTCTACGGATTTCTTCATTCCCGGTTCAATAACGTAGTGAAACGCCGAGCATCGCCCTCTCCATAACTCATGTGGTCTTGAGCTTTCTTAAAAGGTCCACAGTGAGAAATAACGTGTCAGTGAGGAAATGACGTGTCAGTGCCGTAAATCATCACTGGTAACACGTATTGATTAAAGATTTTCGTCTTCAAACCCTGAGGTGTTTTAAAAAACCTGAATTCATTTGGTATACCATCGATTCTACAACTATAGATAGACCAACTAAAAGAATTTTGAAAACCCAACCAAGTTAATATTTTTGCATAGAATACCTAATATCACATGCAATGATACGTTTGCTTCAACACATGTTAGACATTTTCCAAACCATTTCACCAAAGAAGCCGCCATTCCAAACACCCTGTATAGAGGAACGGTTGTAACCAGCACGCGTCTAAAAGCTATGCCATAGTATAAACATCTAGCAGTGATACATGTTTAATACAAACGTCTGACAGTATTTTTTACTCCTGACCACAAAGGGGTGTTAAGCATATGACGGCGTTGTGTGTGTGCATCGGAATCGGTGAAGTCATTCTACACACTTGGTGGGTATATTTGGATGATGCCACAGTTTTGTAGCGTGTTTCTAAATATTAAATTTATAGGAAAAAGTTAGGTCCATTCGACCATAGTCACGTTTTTTAGTATTTGTATTTATTTATTTATCTAAACTGTTACAAGTGTGTCACAAAAACCTATTAGGTATAGTTAAAGCATTCGGAAATTACAATCTCCCTTTGGCTTGTGGTCTATGCTGTGTAACATCATTTTTTTTAATGCATAATGAGTTAGCGCTTGACCTCCATTGCACCTGATGTTAAATGAATATGAGGCCGAAGGTGAATGAGCGGCCGTGACACACCAATGCTGTCAACGTAGCCGCTTGGTTACATACATAGATAAAGTTGCTGGCCAGGCGTACATTTTTCAAGGTACCCCACCACCAACCAAACCGAGTACTAAACATGTACCCGCTGGAAATCGAACCCGCTGTATCGAACATTGAGCATGTTTTAATCAAACTAAATCAAATCTGGGGGTTCAGTATATTCTCTGTTAATTTTGAGACGGTGTATCTGACCCGCTTTTGGAAGTAGCTATGGGTGAATCTTATCACATATGTTACAAAAAGTGGACATCTGGCCCACGGGCCAGATTCCACTTAATCTTTTTGATGTCAATATGTTAGATAAATAAATAATTGTACCTATCTGCCTATGTATTTTCTATATATTGTCGATGTACCTACTTATATTTAAAGTTGTTTACCTTTATTTTGCACTATTCAAGGACCTATTGAAACGGTTCTTTAACTGAGGTTGTCTGGAAAAGATATAATAATAATAATTTCACTAATATAAATCAAGGTAATGACTTAGCATTCGAGCAGTCAGCACTAGACTTTTGGCTACCTGAAATAAAAATTTCTAAATATATAACTAAATCTCAAGGGCATCACTGGACCTACTGCTAGCTTCTACTGTGGCAATGATGACGGCATTAGTGCTGGACCGTTAAAGAGGCTCGTTATTCCGCTCGCTAACCTAAGTGGAGCTATTATAAAATATTTTATATCTACCAGTGCAGGACTGGTTTAGAGTCAGCTGCAATATTACATAATATTTTATGTCCCGTATAAGTGAATTTAAAGTATGACCAAATTTTTATGGATACAAATGTAAAAATTTACTTGCTTTTAGAAAAATTTGTTTTAAATTTATATTCTTTTTATTATAAGCACTTTACTGAAATATTCATTCGCTATACTAGTGGCATTTTAATACGAGTGTTTCCTTGCTTCCGAGGGCACGTCAAGCTGCCGGTCCCGGTTTTTTTCAATGGAAGGCAGTCGTGAAGCCAAGTCGGTGGTTGAAAAATACTGACAGTCAGATGTTTAGTTAGACATAGGGTTAGCATTACTTCTGCATATGATCTTTTCGAAAAACTGGCCTAACCTGTCTAACCTGGCCATGGAACGTGTGCATTTTACCTTACACAAATAGTTTCTTGGACGGGGGTTTCTCTGCCAGTATGATTCGGATATGATTTAAATTTGTTAAATTAGTAATAATAATTTAAGAACAATTAAATTCACTCGCACACTCACACATAAGTACTGAAATTTTACCAAATACCTATACCTACATGATACCTTCTCGTGTCTAGCTTTTTATGGTTTATCACTTGCAGTTGTTTTTGAGTTGATTTTAGATATAAATTTTTTGTTTTTGTTTACTTTTGGTTAATGTTTAAATTTATTCATAGAGTAATAGTAATTAATTCCTTGGTGGCAGCAACTACTCTACTTGGGGGGGACTGAAAATCAGTAAATCTGCCGAGTCCCTACCTTTTCATCACAGTTTGACTTAATTTATTATCAATTAATTACTTGTTAAATTATCTTTGTGGTGAATAAATACCTTTTATTTATTTATTATTATTGCTTCTTTTCCTTTCTTTAATTGGTTTAGGGTTTACATCTTCTTTACCTATTTACCATGTTTCGTTCTTTAATTAGTCTATGGTCCAAGGTAGCAATACATTCACGTAGGGCACCGTCCACCTTCAGTAGGCGTCGAGTTGAGTACCACGGTTAATCCTGGCTTACAGGAGTAATAGTGGGAGCAGTATGGAGGCGGGATTTGACTGTAACTAGTCTGACTTAAATCCACCAATCCGCATTGAGCCCGTTTGGTGGATTATGGCCCATACACTCTCCCAGTGAGAGGAGGCTGTGCCCCAACAATGGGGACGTGTAAGGTTGTTGAAAGTGATAATCACTTAAGACACAGAGAACATATAAGTGATGTTAGCAGCCGAGATGTTTATATTGGCCTGTCTTGGAGTTTGAAATCATATCTTAACTGTTAAGGCACCTTTCCCGATGTGCAAATAAGCTGAATAAATCTAAATATATAAAGGAAGAAACTGACTGACTGACTGACTGACTGACTGACATATCAACGCACAGGCCAAACCGCTGGGTCTAGAGTTTCCAAATTTGGCACGTAGGTTCCTTACGAGGTCTAGGGGAGCACTAAGAAAGGATTTTTCAAAATTCACCCTTTAAGGGGGTGAAACAGGGGTGGGAAGTTTGTATGAAGAAACAGTATAACTTGGACATTTCGACTATTTTCGACTCGAAACTTCGCAAGAGTACTCCTAGGAACAAATAAGCTAATACGTGTTTTGAGATTTTTCGAAAAACAACCCCCTGGGTTGTGAAATGGGGGTTAAAACCGTAAAATCGATATTGGTGTCGTTATTTAGGTTTTATGGGATGTTGATTTTGAAAATGACATTTATTTTAAGCCAACCCTCTAGGGGTGAGATAGGGGTGGGGGATGATACCAAAAAAGTCTATATTGGTGTCGTTATTTAGGTTTTTTGGGACGTTGATTGCGAAAATGACATTTATTTTGAAGCTAACCCCTTGGGGTTAGAGAATGCGATAAGAGTGAGTTGAGATTTTTCGAAAAACAGCCCCCTGGGGTGTGAAATGGGGGTTGAAACCATAAAATCGACATTGGTGTCGTTATTTAGGTTTTTTGGGATGTTGATTATGAAAATGACATTTATTTTTAGCCAACCCTCTAGGGGTGAGATAGAGGTGGGGGATGATACCAAAAAAGTCTATATTGGTGTCTTAATTTAGGTTTTTTGGGACGTTGATTGCGAAAATGACATTTATTTTGAAGCTAACCCCTTACGGGTTGCGATAGTGGTAGGGGTTAAAATCACAAATTCAAATTGGTGTCGAAGTCGAAGAGTCAAAGTCGAAGGCTCAAAGTCGAAGACTCAAAGTCGAAGGCTCAAAGTCAAAGGCTCAAAGACGAAGGCTCAAAGTCGAAAGCTCAAAGTCGAAGGCTCAAAGTCGAAGGCTCAAAATCGAAGGCTCAAAGACGAAGGCTCAAAGTCGAAGGCTCAAAGTCGAAGACTCATAGTCGAAGACTCAAAGTCGAAAAGTAAAATTCATAGTCAAAGTCATGTCAAAGTCATAGTCAAAGTCATAGTCAAAGTCATAGTCAAAGTCATAGTCAAAGTCATAGTCAAAGTCATAGTCAAAGTCATAGTCAAAGTCATAGTCAAAGTCATAGTCAAAGTCATAGTCAAAGTCATAGTCATAGTCAAAGTCATAGTCAAAGTCATAGTCAAAGTCATAGTCAAAGTCATAGTCAAAGTCATAGTCAAAGTCATAGTCAAAGTCATAGTCAAAGTCATAGTCAAAGTCAAAGTCAAAGTCGTAGTCAATGTCGAGTCGAAGTCATAGTCAAAGTCATAGTCAAAGTTTTAGTCAAGGTCATAGTCATAGTCAAAGGGGTGAATAGAGTTTCCAAATTTGGCACGTAGGTTCCTTACGAGGTCTAGGGGAGCACTAAGAAAGGATTTTTCAAAATTCACCCTTTAAGGGGGTGAAACAGGGGTGGGAAGTTTGTATAAAGAAACAGTATAACTTGGACATTTCGACTATTTTCGACTCGAAACTTCGCAAGAGGACTCCTAGGAACAAATAAGCATTAGCTCAAAACACGTATTAACGTGTTTTGAGATTTATCGATAAACAACCCCCTGGGTTGTGAAATGGGGGTTAAAACCATAAAATCGATATTGGTGTCGTTATTTAGGTTTTATGGGATCTTGATTATGAAAATGACATTTATTTTAAGTTAACACTTTGAACCCACCGGGTATGCCATATCACAGACTTTTACTACGTGTGGGTGCACCTGTTATGTTATTGAGAAATTTAAAGCCACCCAAACTTTGTAACGGTACTAGGTTGCAAGTCAAGGCTTTGCACCGGAACGTAGTAGAGGCCACTATTTTAACAGGACCTGCTCAGGGAGAAACAGTGTTTGTACCGCGTATTCCATTAATACCAAATGATCTTCCCTTTGAATTCAAAAGGCTTCAGTTTCCACTAAAGGTCTGTTTTGCCATGACAATAAATAAGTCGCAGGGGCAAACTCTCAAATTCGCCGGAGTAGACCTACGACAGGACTGTTTCTCTCACGGTCAGTTCTATGTGGCAGGCTCACGTGTAAGTTCACCTCAAAGTTTGGTTCTATTGCTACCACCTTCAAACATGGCAAAAAATGTTGTTTATAAGGAAGTACTTTAATAAATATAAACCAGAATTTTTCAAAAAGGATTCCTCCCTGCTCCAGCCTATAGGAGGGCCCGCCGCCGCCGTTGCCCTGGCGGCGGGCACCGCGCTGGCGTGGCTGCGGACGATTACCGAGGGGTACCCGTGGCCACGCCGTTTCGGTGCGCGCGGAGGAACACCGGGGGGTTTTTAGTGGGTAGGACCGCTCCCGTCTGGAGCGGTGAGTCCCACATATCCTCGCCGCTGACCCCCGTCAGCGGCGGGTCGAACGCGTAAATGTGTTTTCCCCCCGTCAAAAAAAAAAAAAAAAAAAAAAAAAAAAAGGGGTGGGGGTTGCTACCAAAAATGTCTATATTGGACAACCCCCTGGGGTGTGAAATGGGGGTTAAAACCATATAATCGATGATGGTGTCGTTATTTAGATTTTATGGGATGTTGATTATGAATATGACATTTATTTTAAGTTAACCCTCTAGGGTTGAGATAGGGGTGGGGGTTGATACCAAAAAAGTCAATATTGGTGTCATTATTTAGGTTTTTTGGGACGTTGATTACGAAAATGCCATTTGTTTTGAAGCTAACCCCTTGGGGTTAGAGAATGAGATAAGGGTGAGTTGAGATTTTTCGAAAAACAGCCCCCTGGGGTGTGTAATGGGGGTTGAAACCATAAAATCGATATTGGTGTCGTTATTTAGGTTTTTTGGGATGTTGATTATGAAAATGACATTTATTTTAAGCCCACCCTCTAGGGGTGAGATAGGGGCGGGTGATGATACCAAAAAAGTCTATATTGGTGTCGTTATTTAGGTTTTTTGGGATGTTGATTATGAAAATGACATTTATTTTAAGCCCACCCTCTAGGGGTGAGATAGGGGCGGGGGATGATACCAAAAAAGTCTATATTGGTGTCGTTATTTAGGTTTTTTGGAACGCTGATTACGAAAATGACATTTATTTTGAAGCTAACCCCTTACGGGTTGCGATAGTGGTAGGGGTTGAAATCACAAATTCAAATTGGTGTCGAAGTCGAAGAGTCAAAGTCGAAGAGTCAATGTCGAAGATTCAAATTCGAAATTCAAAGTCGAAGGCTCAAAGTCGAAGGCTCAAAGTCGAAGGCTCAAAGTCGAAGACTCAAAGTCGAAGGCTCAGAGTCAAAGGCTCAAAGACGAAGGCTCAAATTCGAAGGCTCAAAGTCGAAGGCTGAAAGTCGAAGGCTCAAAGTCGAAGACTCAAAGTCGAAGACTCAAAGTCGAAAGCTCAAAGTCGAAGGCTCAAAATCGAAGGCTCAAAGACGAAGGCTCAAAGTCGAAGACTCAAAGTCGAAAAGTAAAATTCATAGTCAAAGTCATAGTCAAAATCACAGTCAAAGTCATAGTCAAAGTCATAGTCATAGGCAAAGTCGTAGTCATAGTCAAAGTCATAGTCAAAGTCATAGTCGAAGACAAGAATCTAGCTATGATGTGGTAGCTTTAGCGGGTTTAGTCAAGAATAACTGTGATACATTAACAGATGAACAAAAGTTAGTATACGAACAAATAATAACTAGTGCAAATGCAAGTGAGGGCCAAATTTTCTTTTTAGATGCTCCAGGAGGAACCGGCAAAACGTACCTATTAAATTTGATTTTGGGAAAAATAAGGGTCACACGTGATATTGCATTAGCTGTGGCTTCTTCAGGAATTGCCGCAACACTTTTGCAAGGCGGTCGCACCGCGCACTCTGCCCTAAAGTTGCCACTTAACTTAACAAATGTAGAAACTCCATTATGTAATATTTCAAAACAGAGCAAATTTGCAGAAGTATTAAGAAGAACTAAAATTATTGTCTGGGATGAAAGTACTATGGCCCATAAAAAAGGTATAGAAGCTTTGAATAGATCGCTGCAAGACATACGGAGCAATAAAAGATTGATGGGTGGTTTGACTGTATGGCTGGCGGGAGACTTTCGTCAAACTCTACCAGTAGTTCCAAGGGGAACACGTGCCGATGAGATAAAAGCGTGTCTTAAAAGATTATCATTGTGGTCCTCGGTCAAAATATTAAAATTAACAAAAAATATGAGAGTCCACCTTGGAGGTAATGTTTCCGCCGGCCAATTTTCAGACCTTTTGCTAAAACTGGGTAACGGTGATTACCCCGAAAAAGATGGCATGATATCTATCCCTGCCGGTCTGTGTACTACAGAAACAACAGTTGAAAACCTGATTTCAAAAATTTATCCAGACATTGCTCTCATTATAGAAAAATCAATAGAGTGGTTATGCGAAAGAGCTATACTGACCCCAAAGAACGACCAAGCAGCGGTCATCAATGACATATTATTGAACTCTTTTGAAGGACAACAGATTATTCATAGCTCAATAGATACCGTGGTAAACACCGACGATGCCGTTTATTATCCCGTAGAATTTTTGAACACTTTGAACCCACCGGGTATGCCATATCACAGACTTTTACTACGTGTGGGTGCACCTGTTATGTCATTGAGAAATTTAAAGCCACCCAAACTTTGTAACGGTACTAGGTTGCAAGTCAAGGTTTTGCATCGGAACGTAGTAGAGGCCACTATTTTAACAGGTCCTGCTCAGGGAGAAACAGTGTTTGTACCGCGTATTCCATTAATACCAAATGATCTTCCCTTTGAATTCAAAAGGCTTCAGTTTCCACTAAAGGTCTGTTTTGCCATGACAATAAATAAGTCGCAGGGGCAAACTCTCAAATTCGCCGGAGTAGACCTACGACAGGACTGTTTCTCTCACGGTCAGTTCTATGTGGCATGCTCCCGTGTAAGTTCACCTCAAAGTTTGGTTCTATTGCTACCACCTTCAAACATGGCAAAGAATGTTGTTTATAAGGAAGTACTTTAATAAATATAAACCAGAATTTTTCAAAAAGGTCTTTTAATGGTTCCCTGTCTTAATTCATTTACCTGGCAAAACACCAACATTGTTCCACATACCTGTTATCTGCCCAGGGTCTTTTCCTGTTTGAGATAAACTCTACGTGGTAATTTTTCTGCTGAACGTATTCCCGTGGGAAAGTAATAAAGTGTTGATTCATGTAGTCTACGCGGACGAAGTCGCGGGCAGCTGCTAGTAATAATATATATTTTGAACATTTACACTAATCTAGTCCCAAACTAAGCAAGCTTGTACAGACGAATCTCCCTAAAAGTATTATATGGACCGTATGGACCGACGCACTCTAGCACCATCTATTAGAAAGTATTCATACAATATCAACACTCAAACCAAATCAATAATAATATGTCACATATGAATGAGTAAGAAAATTTCGTCAGCTCTGCTGCAGCATCTACTGAGGTTTGAACTTGCACAACTTTGTTTTAATGACTGATGCTACTGTCCACTGTACTATGACGTCTATTAATAATGTGGACGAAATTTTGCTACACATCTCAGTAGCGGATGTTTATGGATGGTATCTATACTCCTATACGTGTAAACCCTTTGCTCTGTGAGTAGCTAGTGTAGTTGGTTTCGTGGTTGTTGTAATGCGAATAGTTTCTAATAGATGTCGATGCCGCGGCACTTTAGCCCATGTGATACTTTTAGGATGATTGGATTGTACTACTAAACACATAAATATTTATATAAACATCCATGAATCGGGAAGACGGTCGCAAAGTCGACTATCTCTCAATTTTTTACAGGAAGCATTTCAGGGAGTGTGCGTTGGAATTACATTATCTTATTCCACCGTCGCCCTCCCACCTTCGGACCACTAGGCGTGGGGAAGGACTCCACCCGTATGCAGTCAATATGCCGAACATTCGCACTAGAAATTCGACTCTTCATTCATCATCCGAACCGCCAAGGCATGGAACGCCCTTCCGGCGTCAGTCTTTCCTGAATCCTACATCCTTGGGATCTTCAAGAGCAGAGTGATTAGGATTGCATGCTTCATCTTCGATCATATCGCTACTTTCCATCAAGTGAGGTTGTGGTCAAAAGCGAATCCAGTCAATCATAAAAAAAAAACAAATGTTCGTATTCATCACACAAACATTCACCGTTCGCGGGATTCGGACTCGCAACCGTTGGTTTCCCTGACAGGGTCACTATCCACTACACCGATCGGTCGTAATTCATCGGTCATGAATCGTGTCATTGACAAGCAATGCAAGATCACAAGTAGTTTGATTGTAGATAGTATATCGGGTCTGGTGGTGGACACAGGAACTAAGCTGACTAATATATACAAAGTGTAACCGAAAGGGTATATTAAATTAAATGACATCATCAGCTATACCATTAGCTACGTAGCGTAACGCTACGCTATACATCGTAGCACTCGTAGCACCGCTACGTCGTAGTCAGCAGTTGAAGTGTTAAAAACATTTTTATTTCATTTTCATTCCATAAAGAAAGAGCGAACCCTTTGAAAGCGTAGAGGTGAACTCTATTACGGTTATCGCAAACGCTAAGATCCAAATTGTTTTAAACGATTATAGCTTACGACGGTGAAGCTGGAGAGAATCGCTATAGAAAATATAGAGAAGCGAGGATTTCTTTCGGTTGAGTGTAAATAATTATATTCGTGGCGCTATCTCTTATGCTCTTATATATTTTAAAAGACATTGACCTTTTTGTGCAACGGGTTAGTGCTTAACCTCAATCACGCGTTACGTTAACTGAAGATTAGGCAGTTGCTGACTCATTTGGGTGACTGGACATCTTATCACAAACGGCCTCCATGGCTCTATGTAAACAACATGAAGTTTACGAATCGGAGGTTGCGGGTTCGATCCTACGCGGGGTACATATTTAGTACTCGGTTTGGTTGGTGTCATTTTAAATGTCTGCCTAGTTACTTGTTGTCTGAAATATTTACATAAATTTTCATGACTCTGGAATAAATATTCGTATTCATTACACAAACATAAACCCCTCGCGGGATTCGAACTCACAACCGTTGGTTTCGCCGACAGGGTCACTATCCACTACACCAATTCGTAGTCAAATAAACAAAACTATAACAAAGACCAACACCTTTACAGTATTAAAGAAGCCCGTACTCCAAGCTGTATCTCCGCGGACAGGAGTTAATATCGGAACGACACAAAAGTCGTGTCTCATAACTTGTTCTGCGATGGGCTACTGGGTGGACGCGGGCGGACTGTGGGGGAAGTTGTGAGAGATTGCCTTATTTATTTAGTTTTATTTATTTACTTATTTTGCGCAATAAAGAGTATTTGTATTGTATTGTATTGTGTTGTTATGTGTTGTGTTGTGTGTATATTGGGATGCAACAGTTAAAATATTCTTTAAACAGATCTTTTAGAGAGTCACGGCAGAGTAAATTATTTGCTCTGACTTGCTTGCTTTACTTTGGGATGCTACTTCTGCGATACCCTTGCACCATCCCATCTTCTTTCCGCTAAAAACCTCAAACGGCGGAAACATGCTAGTCTCAGTGGGGATTCTATTGGGGTCCAGGTGCTCCTTGTCTTTTTCGAGAGATATCTTAGCGCCTTCTGCTCGAAGCTCATTTGAAGCTGACCTTCATTTCGCTCAGAGCTTATGCGTTGATATTTAAAGTAGAAACGTAATTAGCCTCTAAGGCGTCCGGTTCAGCAAGATCTGGGACATTTCTTTTTTATGGATGTTTATTTATTCAATTTCCGCATCTAGTTGTTTTACTAAATCATCGGTCCACCTCGTGGGGGGACTGCCTGGATGTGGGCAGTGCAGGACCGATCGTGGAAGATGAGGTCAAAGGTGGATGCGTACTGACCCAGAAACCCCAGCGGCTGGCTTATCTGATATTATGGTATTAACATTGCTGTTTGGTGGCAGCCTTGGATAAGATGGTGGTAGCTAGCCATGCGGACATTTAAAATGCCCTACCACCAACCAAACCGAGTATTAAACAGGGGATCGAACCCGTGACCTCCGATTCGTGAACCCTATGTTGGTTACATTAAGCCACGGACGTGTCGGGGAAAAATGACACTAGTATTTGATAGAACGAGGTAATTTTAAATAACTTAGCTAATGAAATTATCTATAGACCCCTATGAGGACATCAGCTAGTCCCTTATCCCACATACCACCACACCGCGGGGCATATAGCGGAAGAAACTAATTCCTTTACATGGACAGAACTTTATTCGTTAAACTTTCGCGAACAGACGTCCCTGGCATGCTGCTGTGATGTAAGGGGGCGCGGGGGAGGTGTTATTCTTGTCGCGCAACTATTGGGCAACTATTTTGTTTAGTTTGATTTTAAATTAGTAAAGCGAATAGCTGAAGTTCATTGAAACGAATCATCGGGTAGGTCTATTCCACTTACAAATTGATGGGCAGTGAAACAGACGAAGCAGATTTTTTTATATTATTATTAAGAATAGGAATAAGAATCGTTTATTTGATCGCAGTAGTGACATAAACACGCTATTGGCCGGTTGTTTAGGACTATAAATAGATGAATTTGGTGTCGAGTCGGATATGCACCAACTAAACTAAAACCAGTTTTAAAGTAGTACTGTCTCTTTCTCCCTGGAATAGTATAATGCGACGGCACCACTCCAAAACTGGTTTTAGTTTAGTTGGTGCATATCCTAATCGACACCAATGTTCTTCTACTTTAATTGGGTTTTAGTAACACCAGTTAATGCCAGTAATTTCTCTCAAATATTTTACGTCAGCGAAGTATAAAATAATAAAGTATACAAAAGGGAACACAAGCAATCACATACATATACTTCACATTCACATGCATTCACACAAAACTACACTAGCAGACATCTCAAAATCAGTTTTTGTTTAATCTTATTTTAAGGAGCTTAGTCAAAAGCGACTATGCCGCTCCATTGGGTACAGCTTACTTATGTACTAGACGGCTTATTCCTCTGTCGCACAGCAATTTTATATAAATTATACATATTTTTGGCTGCTAGAGACGCGGGGTGTGCTAGAGCCCTATTGTCTTCAGTTCAAGTTCAGTTCAGTTCAAATCAGTTGTCTTGCATGTTACATTTTCTTCTTTTCTTAATTTTTTCTTTAAATTTATTTATCCTATCAATTTATATTTGCATCACAGATATATAAAAATGTAACTTGGTTATTTCATTTTTCACGGTAACTGTCTTCCTGCGATACGGTTCTAGAACTAGTGTAGGAGACAGAGTTTAAGTAATATACATGTTAGATAATGATGCCAGGACAACATTTTGTTTAAACATTATACCAACGATTGTAAGAATTTGTGAATTCTATAATACTTCTAACTTCAAGCATTTATTTCAACGTAAGATACATGATATCATTTGTTGAATGTCAATTTAAATCTATTGGAAATTAAAATAGGGCTTAAACATTTTTCGGTCGGTCAGTATGTCCAAGCTACCACCGCTTCGGAAACTGAAATCATCTGTGGCAAAAGAAGCGGCGCAAGAAACCCACAGGATCTATATTTAATGGCGTAATAAAATTAATTTCAATTTCCTTTTATTTTATTACCTAATTATTCAAAATACAAAAAGACATGCCATTATAAAGTTGGAAACCAAAGAACAAAATAACAGAAGCGATATTGAGACGGGTATGAATAAAAACCTACCCAGTTAGGGGGTGTTACTTCACCGGGAATATTGTCCCCTTGGGGGCTGGCCTATCGCGCTTGGAATACGTCAGTTAGTATGAAATATCGCTGGAAGGTCCCATCTGAGGGTATTTTATTTCATCTTTATTATTTTAAGTGAATTTATTTTATTGGTTCGATTGGATTCTTTTTGTTTTAGGGAAAGATCGCGATGTCTTCTGTTAAAAGACAATATAGGTAATGTAAACTAGTAGGAGGTTTAGAAAGTGTTTTATACTATTTAAGTAGTACGCTTCCACCTTCGACCTCATCTTCACTTAACATCAGGTGTGATTAAGGTCTAGTACCAACCCATTGTGCATAACAAAAAAAAAGTTTAAGTACTATTTAAGTAATTTAAGTAAGTAACTAAAATGATATAAAAAAGTTTCTTCTTTAAAAAATTCCTACGGGCATTTCCCACCCGAAATACGAGAAATATTCAATTCAATATGTTTATTTCATTCTCACAATACAGTGGAGAATATAATTAGAAGCAGACATTTTGTAAAACACGTATTTGTGAGAATCTGGTGCCTGAAAAAGGGTAACCGATAAAGGACTTTAAAACCATTTGGGTTGAACATGGACAACATTGATTAACAACAAGTTCACGGACAGAGAATATTATATACAAAATAAAAGAAAAAGAAAAAAGTGGGTCATGTGTATTTGCGTGTGCATTTACGCATTTAGTTTCTTTATCATTAAGCAACAAATTATTTGTCGTAAACCATTCTACTATTACGAAATTGCGTTGTTCACGTCGCCATAGTTTAATTTAAGTCCATTTACTTTAAACAATATACAGGTATCGTTAGCAAATAATACTATTTCATGTTTATCCTTCACAAGATTAGACAACTCATTTATGTAAACCAAAAAAAAAGGTCCGAAACTGGAGCCTTGTGGGACACCCATACAGATTATTGACCCTGTCGGTGTATTGCCACTGATATCAATCCTCTGAACTCGGTTACTTAAATAAGAATTCAGAAAGTTCAGAGCACGGCTGGTTACACCATAATCACATAATTTCCCGATTTAAATGTCATGATGAACACAATCAAAGGCCTTGCACAAGTCGCAGAATACTCCTATTGCATCCCGCGCATCTTCCCAAGCCTCAAAAATATGCTGCACCCAACACCTGCATCGGTTGTCGAGCAGCCTTAATATTTGCTTTAAGCTTGCCTAATTGCTTATACGACATTAGATTGTTATTGTAAAAATAAATCGATTACTGATTTAATATGATGATGAGACATCTGGAACAAAATACGCCTGTTAGTATAAATACTATTATATCAATATGCAAACTAAATATTCCAAATACTAATAATAAAGACTGCAATATGCTCGACGCCGCTGAAAATAAAAATGCAATCACTGTTTCAATGTTTAAAAATCCAGTGCACTATTAAAGCATAAAAAGCGGATTTCGCTGCCCACATTGATCCTTTTTAAAATTATGCAGATATTTTGTTGAGCGAAATTGAGATTTTCCATCGTACGTACCTAGTTATATGAAGCAATTTGAATTTTAACCGTCACGATATTGCAGCGAAAATGAAAATGTGTTTTAAAAATATTGTTTTATATACGCGTATTCGGTTTGAAAACTCTATGTTGCTTGCTTGAAGCGGTACTTTTGGAAATGGATCCAGCCACAATGTGGACCAATGACTTAATGAAGATCATGGGAAGCCGCTGGATCAGTTAGATGTCATTTTTAACGGAAACACTATGGCCCGTATTAATAGACCAATCTCAATACAAGTCTCGAGGCTGTATCAACCGAGATGCGTCTTAAGCAGTGACGCTATCTCAAGTTTCATGCTAATTTATAAACCAATCTTGAGGTCACTTCTCAAGTATTCGCCCAGATTTAAATCATTAAAGTTTATTAAATTGTCGCTATAAAATATGTTTGTACCACAGAATATACAAATAGGGACCACTATTTTCTTATATTTCTTACATTTTTATTAAAGTTAATAAATAACAACTATTTTCCATTCTATTTTCCAAAGGATTCTCAAGACTACTTATGAATTAATTTTATTTATTTAAAAACAGTAAGAAATAAAGAGATGGAATTTAAATATAAACTAGAACAAATGTAAAAAATTGGGGCCGCGAGGCAAGGTACCCAAAACGCTGGCGGCGTTTCCTCGTTGTATGCAGATACTTAAGCGTTGGGCGAGGAAACAACCAGCTCTCGGGTCACCAGTGACATCCACTAAGCGCTAGTGTACTTATTATACTTGAGAACTTATCAAGAAAGATCTTGAGACTTGAGTATGGTTTATTAATACGTGAGTACTGCTTGGGTAAGCACGTGCGTTTCAGGTCTCAAGTAAGGTTTATTCCACACGCTTACTTGAGACCAGTCACAAGACTGTTCTCAACCTTGAGGATGGTTTATTAATACGGGCCTGAATCACTTATTATAATTAACTAATGTAATTCCCATTAACTAGTGACACCACTCTTGATTACGAACAACTTTCCCAAAAGAACCTCTCTTCCTCTCATTAAAAAAAAAAAAAAAAAAAAAACCATAGATTCGAACAAAAAAATTTCGATTATCCTTACATTCGAAATCACCTGTAGTATGGAAGTGCAACAATTTTCGGATAAATTGAACTGTGGTTCCTATAGGAAAGTTGTTCACAATTACAAGTGGAATCACCAGTCAATGGGAATTACACGAATTCAAATTCACTCTGTATATAAGCTTAAATAACTACTAAAATTATATTGGTTCTTGGTTGGTATAAAAGTGGCGATTTTCATATGCCTCTTCTAAAGAAAACTAAAACAAGTTTTAGACTAGACATCTAAATATTCCAGCAAGATAGTGACAGTATTACTTTAAAACTGGGTTTAGTTTAGTTACAGAAGTCGCATTAGAATCCTCACCATTACCTCTAGTCCAGAATAAATACAATTCAATACAGTTATTTCAAACCAAACATTTTAAAATCAATTTTATTCTTATAACATGGCTACCTTTCAAAACGCAAACACTCAGAAATCTATCAGACAGCGCTCGAAGAAATAAAAATTCCCGGACCCCGAGTGTAATGTTAAAATCTAGCGGTTCGCGCTACAGGTGCGGCGCACCTGCCTGGCTGTGTTCCAAACATTGTTTTGCGAAACTCAGCGCCACGGACTAATAACGATTGCGTCGTGTCTACATGTTACTGTGTCTATATTTTCTCGAGATGTTTTGTTCTATTTTTTAGAAAATGCTAAAATTTGGATGTTTCTTTGTTGCTCAATCACAGCGAAACAGGTGAACGAATTGGATGAAATTTGGTATATAGATAAAAAACGCCCTGGATAAAGACAAAGACATTTTTCATTCCGATAAAGTGAGTAGTTCCCGATGGATAATTAAATTTCCTCGTAAATTCCACACAGGCGAAGCCTATATTTGTGAACTGATTTAGGTAGTTCTTTTTTAATTAAAAGCGTTTCACGAATATCGGTCTAGTTCGGGCTGTCATTCAGTCTCTGCTTTCATATATATAAAGTAGTTATTGATCGATTTTTTTACAAACAATTACAGGAGTTTCTAATCATTTTCTCCGACGCAATGACAGGTAGGTACATACCTACTCTATCCATGTGCAAAAAATGCCTTTAAGATTATTGGAAGTTAAAAGTGTCCTTACAGGACTCATGTGTTGTTCCTGAGGGACAAACAAATTACACCGTTTCCGTGGCTCAATGTAAACAACATTGAATTTTACGATTCGGAGGTCGCGGGTTCGATCTCCAGCGGGGTATATGTTTAAGTACTCGATTTGGTTGGTGGTAGGGCATTTTAAATGTCCGCCTGGCTAGCTACCACCATCTTATCTAAACTGTCGCCAAGCAGCATAGTTAATAGCATTGTCGTATTCCGGTTGACAGAGATAAGATAGCCAGTCCCCCAAATGTGTTGGAGTTTCCGGGCCACTACGACTTCGACCTCATCTTCACTTAACATCAGGTGTGATTGAAATCAAGTATCAACCCATGGTGCATAAAAAAACATATAAACGAATTCCTACGCGGACGAAGCCATGGTTAATATAGTCCAGTATGAATACACTTTTAACTTCCTATAATCTTAAAGGTCGTGATTTTTCGCACAACAATGGAGTAAAAATGTTTTCTAACATTTTGGTAGCTTTAGATATAGTATAGGTATTTATTAATAAAACATAGACTATTAGATTAAAATTACCACTGTGAATTTCATTGCGTCGAAGAATTACGTATTACTTTTACACCTGTAACTATTTTCAAAAAAATCGATCAATAACTTCTTTATATTTATGAAAATTTCACCGAGGGCAAATATCATGACTCAATAAACTTATTTTAGAAAATATAAAGTAGCTGTTGATTAATTTTGGAAAATTGTTTAAGAAGATCTTTAGCATCGTCATCGATAAAGTTCACAATGGTAACTTTAAGTAAATATTAGGTAGGTTTCATAACTAAATAAGTACTTATACTATACCTAACGCAAGCACAGAATTAATTCTTTTACTGATGGATCATCAGGTGTGATTGAGGTCAAGTACAAACCCGTTGTGCATAAAAAAAAAGGATACTCTATCCGTCTACAAAAAATCTAGAACTTTAAGATTATAGGAATTTACACTACAAATAGTATGTAATAATACTGGACTAACAGTACAAAATAAAGTATACACATTACAATTCTATTGTTTTTGAATACTTGAGGCACATTTTCATTACATCGTTTCTATTGGAATATAACGAAATACCCGATAAAGGAGATCCTTTACGTGAGGTAAGAGAGATACACAATTAATCTAAAAGGGTATTGGGTAATTCAATGGAGCCTTTATTTGATTAAGACGGAAGTGAGTTCAATCCATAGACTTATCAATTTCAGCGGAGCAAATATGATTTTTTTTATGCACAACGGGTTAACACTTGACCTCAATCATTCTAATGTTAAGTAAGGATGAGGCCATACTCGTTTATTTGCCATAGGCATCTTCGAAGCACTTGGAAATTCCATTACAATATGATGCCATTACAATAAATTAATTCAAACTTTCAAACTTCAAAAAGGTATACAATACAATACAACACAACACAATACAAATGCACTTTATTGCACAACAAAGTGGTAAGAATAGAATGTACAATTTGGCGACCTTATCACTAAAAGCGATCTCTTCCAGACAATCTTTGGGTACAAGGTCAGTATATTTGAAATAGGTAAGTTGTGCGGTATTAAATAGGGATGCAGACACAAACTACGTGAATAAATTTCATATATTTACATACACATACATACATTACCTAATTACAAATTAGATTAAGAACACTGACTGACAGGTGGCCCCTAGTCTGACATAAATCCACCAATCTACACTGGGTCGGCGTTGTAGATTGTGGCCCATACCCTCTTCCAGTATGAGGAAGTTGTGCCCCAACAGTGAGGACGTGTATTTTTTATTTTATTTTATTCAGGACAACTAACAGCTACACAATACAATTATGTTTTATAATCTTATATGTAGACAATGGAGGTTATTGTGTAACCAACTCCGTTATCCACGACAATTTTATATATAACTGCAAAGACAGAAAAGCAATCCGAACCAGTTAATTTAAAACTTAAGTATTACCAATGTCCGACAGGACTTTCAAACACTGTTTCTTATATTGGTCTTTAGACAAAAAGAATACATCCATATTCGTTAGATATTTATTATAGATGTTGGTCAGTCGACACAGGGGGGCACGCTCCCCTGCATGCGTTAAACGCAAACAAGCGATGTGGGTATAATTCCCTTATTCTTATAAGGCTGTTAATGATGAGGATATGAACCCACACAATTAGAACAAATTTCTAGACATTTGCTCAGACATGAACTGGGCATATAATTTTGTATAGAAACGGGCTACGATATTTAATCCATAAGTCTGGTCTATTACTATTTGTACGTCTATTGGTACTATCGGTATTTCTTTAACGTTCCGTGTTGAAATTGTTGGTAAGCGAAAAGTTACAAGCCCATATATAGGTACTCGTAGTGGAGTCAAAATGGATGTTCCTTTTTTAGGAGTCCAGGCTTGGAAAGCTGTGTGCAGTTCCTAACATTATCATGTATTGAGCTAGGCCGTTACCGGTGCTCCTAATTTAATATTTAAAACTACTATAAATGCAGACATAGTGGCGGTACCTTTAAGTAAACTCAAAAGCCCCGCTTGCCTTATTAAATAAGTATGCTCGATCAGGAGTAATAACAATTTAAAATAGGAAATTATTGATTTATATATTTTGCGAGCTTTCCTTAGTAGATAAAACAGCGCCATCTCTTAGAATCCTCGATAACTCATAGGATTGTTGAGAATAAAGGGCAAAAACTATACTTGCTTCAGTCTTTTCTGAATCTAATAACCTTCAGATCTTCAAGACCAGCCTGAATAGGCATCTACTGAGATTTCGTGCTGTATCTTCGGCCACAGTCACTTTCCATCAGATGAGATTGTGGTCAAACGCGTAACCAGTTAATGAGAAAAACTACCGCGCACAACCAAAATCTTTTTTAGTCTGTGCTCACAATCACAGGTGTGATTGAGGTTTAGTACCAACACGTTATGCTTAAAAAAAACCTTTAGTTCGGTCACAAGTGTAAGAGAAAAATACAATATTATATTAAAATTTAATAAATGAATAACTAAATAAATAAATAAATAAATAATTAAATAAATAATTAAATAAATAAATAAATAAGTAAGTAAATAACTAAATAAGTGAAGTAACACCAATGAAGCAATGAAATGGTGTAATTTTGATTGATTGAACAACCCGGTCTATACGCAGTAATATGTCTATGTTCCATGCACTTGGACCCTGTATAAATTGGACAAGAAAAATAAACACGTAGCTTTAAAAAAAACAACACTTTTTTCACAAACCCCGGCTGACTGCGTAATTGTAAGAGCGCGGAACGCTCATTTAATAAGCCCTGGAACACCTGTGCACACTATATCTTGTTGGGTTAAAGCCAAGACCGGCAAAGTTGGATTCGTGACGGGATATGAAAAATTAACCTTATTATTTTAAATATAAGAGAGACGGTGAATGTATTGTTGAGTATGGTCGCAGTGTTAGCGAGTTTGGTGCGAAGAAGTTTTATGCACAACGGGTTTGCACTTGAGCTCAATCACATCTGGGGTCTACTAATGAAAATAGCTTAGGACGGCTGTAACTTCGGACCTTTTCTTTTGCAGTTTGCTGTGTCAATTATAAATCAAACGTCATTATTTTACTTTTGTTGTATATAGTTGGACATCACAAGTTAGTACGGGATGCAAGGAACGTCTGAAGTTGTGCAAATAAAAAAATCTTAGCAAAAGAAACAGTCCGAAGTTACGGCCGTCCGAAGCTATTTTCGTTAGAGAGTAGACCCCAGATGTTAAGTGAAGATGAGCCCGAAGGTGGAATCGTCCTGAACCCCATCTTATTTGAGGGACTAGGTATCGTGAACACAATAATGATATGAACATTGTTGTTTGGAGGCAGACTTAGATAGTGGTGGATGCTAGCCAGGCGGACATTTAAAATGCCCTATCACCACCAAACAGAGTAATAAACGTGCCCCGCTGGGGATCGAACCCGCAACCTCCGATTCGAAGACCTTAAAGTTGTTCACATTGAGCTTAGGAGGAGATGAATTAGTAAAGTTAAAAAGGTACAAAAGAAGGTAGCCTTGAAAAGGTTGCATATTTTTAATAATTACTGATGATTCACAAAGGAGAATGAGCAAGAAGCACAAGGGTTGCTCTTTTTAAGTAGGTTTTGGATTAAATACAAAGAGGGTGATTGGACAAAACAAAGAACTATAAATACCAACATGCCTCCCATGGCAATTAGGGCAAATAGAAAGTCATGGGACTTATCTGATCAGCTGGTGTATGGACTGTGTTCTTTGTAATTTGGCTTGCCTATAATTTTCAAAGATATGATAACTAATAAATAAATATTTCGGACACTTACACCAATCATATAGTCCCAAACTAAGCTAAGTTTGTGCTATGGACTCTAGATAATGGATAAACTTACGTCAATATTTCTACCGGTGAGATTTTTTACCGTAAGGGAAAAAATAGGGCATATTAGGTAAACTGGACACCCACCTCCGCTCTCCTCCCACTGTAACTCCTGTAAGCCAGGATCAACAGTGGTACTCTGCACGGCGCCTACTGAAGGTAGACGGTGCCCTACGTGACTCTATTGCTACCTTGGACCCCAGACTAATTAAAGAAAGAATTTAAGGGTGAAAAGTAGGAAAGAATGAAAGTCCCACCTCCCCCCCAGCAAATGGGAGTGTAGCTAATGTGACGCAAAAAGCCAAAACGGCTAACCCTATGGGGGAGAGAGTCGAGTGAAGCTCGACTCCCTAATTTAATACACCACGGACAGCGCCAGATCGCAGTGAGCGTTGATGGTGCGGTAGCCAGGAGGCTACCGTAGGTAAAAGTGCCAATAGTAGGTATGACAAAAGCGCTTGAACGCTCGGAAGTTGTGGCGGTTTTGTACTAGGTCGCCATAATATACCGGCCGGATATCCGAATTTAGATTATCAATTAAATTGACATATTAGGTAAGTGAAATAGAAGGTATTGGCAAAGGTAATAGCCATCATCGAATGAACCTTTAGTTGCGTCATTTGACGGTTGACGGTCGTGTTTGTAGCCTACTCCACACAATTACATCATTAAATTAAATAAATATAGAAATTTTTCAGAATTTATGAGTTCGAAATAAATTTCGCATTTCGAATTACGAATCACGCCAGTCGCATATTAACCAAAGCCGGCACGTACATTTTTATAAAAAATAAAAATAAACTACCTATCCCCATAACTTCTATTTCACTTACCTAATATGTAAAAAAAATCATCCGGCTTAAACATCCATGACTCGGGATAAAACGTTCGTATTCATCGCACAAATTCGGTGAGTGTGCGTTGGAATTACACAATCTTATTCCATCTGTATGTAGTTAACATACCGAACATTCGCACTAAGTGGTTCGACTCTTTATTCATAATGCGAACAGCCAAGGTATGGAACTCCCTTCCGGCGTCAGTATTTCCTGAATCCTATAACGTTGGGATCTTCAAGAGCAGGGTAAATAGGCATCTACTGAGATCGCATGCGCGTGCGAAACGCGTATTCAGTTAATCATAAAGAAATAAAAAATTTACCCCTCACGGGGAATCGAACCTTTGGTTACGCTGAAAAGAACTTGCATTCCTAATTATTTGTCTTCTGTAACTCCTATACAATGTTGAATGTTGCTTTGTGCTATGAAACCAGCATATAAGAATAGAACCAATCCGTCTCTTCCCGTGAGTATCGGAAACTGCGACTAAGGGACTTTGCACCAAAAAATTGAAACTTTTGTATTTCGAATATATAACACTCTCACAGTGGAGCTGCACCCCAATTTAACAGATTAAGTAGGGTGACAAGGAAAGTAGGTGGCTGAATTTTTTACGGGAATTTTCGTAAGAGTGCTAAAGTCTGGTGTAATGAGAATCGAAAGGGGAAGTTGTAAGTGGATTTAAATTTTAAAAGGCATTGTAACACGGAAATGCTTTGTAGAATTAAGTTTTTATTTTCGTGAAAGAGCGTTTGTAGGATGGAGACTCCTTACGTTTTCTGAACAGATCTTTTAGCGCTTGCCCAAAATTATAGGTATCTAATGTTAAGTGAAGATGAGACGGAAGTTAGCACTAGGAAGGTAGGATGCACTAGAGGGACGATAACATTGCTGCTTAACGGTAGACTTAGGTGAGATGTAGGTAGCTGGCCAAGAGGACATTTAAAAATGCCCTACCACCAACCAAACCAGGAATTGATTTGTTTATTACATTGAACCACGAAGAAGGTTAGAACTTCCATCTTCAGTACTGGAACATAGTCTTTTCAATTCAAGCCAACCTAAGGTAAAGGCCACACTCCGTAGTGCAACCAGAGCTCATTTTCATTAGATTGCGTTTAGTATTTTTTCTTTTGTAATTATGCTAGATTGA
Organism: Oegoconia quadripuncta; assembly: GCA_949316235.1. Lineage (NCBI taxonomy): Eukaryota > Metazoa > Arthropoda > Insecta > Lepidoptera > Autostichidae > Oegoconia > Oegoconia quadripuncta. The sequence continues at coordinate 2,456,902 of OX438745.1, read as the reverse complement.
AAAATCGCAAATAAAAACCTGGTATATCGACTATGGGCCTCATAAGAAAGCTGAAGGTCACGCAAGTGCGATGGAGAGGACGATGCTTGGCGTTTCACTACGTAGTGGAATCAGGAATTAAGAAATCCGTAAAAATGTCACCGACATAGCCCAGCGGAATAGTAGTTAGGAATGGCAGCAGGTAGGGCACATAGCTCAAAGGAGTGATAGCCGATGGGACATTAAAATTCTTGATTGGAGATCACGCAGCGGCTAGTGCAGTGTACTATTCTAGATTTTCTCTTGCATACAGGGTGAATTTACGTTTTTACGTTAACCATTCTGAAACCACCTTTAGTATGGAAGTACAACAATATTCCGCTGAATTCAGCTATGGTTCCTAGTGAAAAGTTGTTCGTAATCATGAGTGGAGTCAAAAGCCGAAAATTGTTGGAATTCCATACTAAAGTTGGTTTCAGAAATGGTTTACTTTTCATTGGGGAAATCAGGAATGGCGTCACAAGTTAAAGGGAACTACACGAATTCAAATTCACCCTGTATAACATTCGTTCACGTCATAGGTAGAAGACAATGTTCCAGGTCATTGCTTTGAGACAGGGTCTCTATAAAAAAATAAAAGAAGATAGTCAAGGTAGAAGATAGGCGATGTAAAATAATAATGGATCGACTGAGGATATAATAAAAGGTATCACAAAAACATACTAAAAAGAAGAAAACGAAAAAAAAAGCGACTGCAACATAATTTCACGTCATAGGTAGAACACATGTTCCCAGGTCACTGCTTTGAGGCAGGGTGTTCAGAAGATTAGCGGCGTGTTCACGGTTATGGCCATACTTATGCGCTGGTCTAGGTATCTGCCAGCTCTATGATCACCCGATACTTCAACCAGACGCGCTCTTTGATGAGTTGACGCGCCTTCGGTCATCACGGCATCATAATTTCTACCCCCAAAAGGCAAGAATTCGTAGCCCTAATCCATTACCCAGTATAAAGCGACAAAATTACGAATAATGTTCGATGTTTCCAACTGTACTCCATCACAGCAGATGCCAATTTCCCCGTGAGGTGCTAAATAAAATCGCACGAAACAACCCTAAAACAAGTATTTTAGCGTTGCTCTACCTGTCGTCATATTAGCATATATCTTGTTACAATGTTATTCTGTATTTTCTTTTGTTCTGTTTATTACCAAAACTTTGTTACGTTTTGAGCTCACGATAGTGAGTCTCCGGAATAAAGGAGGTACTATTTACAATAATAAATAAATAGCGTGATTACTTCCATCGTACTAAATTCCTGTAAAATACTACATTATAACAAGGGAGACGGTCGGTTGGTGACTTTGACTTTGACTTTGACTTTCCCTGTGGTGATTGGTTTTCGTTTTCATTTTATGCACAACGGGTTGGTACTTAACCTCAATCACACCTGATGTTAAGTGAAGATGACGTCGAAGGTGGAAGCGTACTGACTCGGAAATCTCAACACATTTGGGGGACTGGCTATCTTATCTTTAACAACCGGAACACAACAATGCTATTAACATTGCTGCTTGGCGGCAGATTTAAATAAGATGGTGTTAGCGAGCCAGGCGGACATTTAAAATGCCCTACCACCAACCAAACCGAGTACGTAAACGTGTACCCCGCTGGGGATCGAACCCGCGACCTCCGAATCGTAAACCCAAAATTGGTGTTATTGTCCTAAATCATCATCATCTTCTTGCCCTGGTCCTAAATATTTGTTTGTAATTTATTTATTTATCAAAAGTGTATTTGTATTTTAATCAGAAGTGAGATTATAAAAAATGTTTATATCTTTTTCTACATACAAATTAAATATATTGAGACTACCTAGTAAGTATATAATAACAAACTTTTATGTAATTGAGAAATGGTAGTTGTAGAGAACAATACAGGTCGGTGAAATGTGTGTGTATGAGTCTGTGTGTGTGTGTGTGTGTGTGTGTGTGTGTGTGTGTGTGTGTGTGTGTGTTTTGTGGGTGTGTTGAAATAAACACAGCCATGATTTATTTTGGAGCTGGCCACACGTCCGCTGCTTATTATGTATCACTTGTAATAATATTTACGGAGTTATATGATGCCTTATGATTCCCTCTTTGATAATATTTTTTTTTTCACTTTGACAAACACTGACTTCACGCTGCTATAGGTAATTTTCTTTAAAGTAACTGGAAGGTCAGCCTGCTGTAGCTCCAGCTGAGGTAGTTGCATTCACCGAGGTTGCCCCATACACACGGGAGGTCACCGACAGCGAAGACACGCCGTGCAAATCAGAGTCGTCCACGAGAGAGCCTCGACGGCCGGATACATTGGAGGTGGATCCTGTTAACGATGAGAGAGGCGATACCCAGCTTCCGACTACTTCAGATGCAATCACTAACGCCGCCGCACCACCCAGATTAATGTCCACAAGGGAAATACCCAAATTTGATTATAGGCGCTTTTTTTAGTTAATTTAATATAACATAAAAATATAGGTGGAGGGATTGTTGTGTATATAGAATAAGAGGGTATCTGTGAATACCACAAAACCTCGGGTGAAATAAAGACAGTGTGCTATAGACTACCGGCGGTTTTACTCGTGTCTCAACCTACGGGATATAGACCCCTGTTCCACATACTTACTAGTAACAATATCCTTCAGACTATCACGACGAATCTGACGTCACCACTATAGTTAAAATCCTTCCAGCCATTTGGATGCTGCAAGGCTACAAAGAATATACAGCTACGCATGAAAATCACACCTCTGCTAGTCGGGTAAAAATTCGACAAGTCTTTGAACCCTTAACACCAATAACGACCTTATTTCTTTACATTTCCAGTAAGAAAAAACAAATAGCAAAACGTAATATAAACCTCCGTCTGAATCTAAAATCCTGTAACTCAACTTGGCAAGAAGTCTCGGCGCACCGCATTCATACGGCACCATTGCGATGTAAGATGACGTGGGGAGATATTAAATTCAGGAAACGTGACTTACCCCTTTTTGCTCCGACGTTTTATTCTCTGTGGCTGTAAGAGGCCGGGAATGGGGTTTTGCTTAAAAATTCACTTTGTATCTACAGTTTTATTAGAACCTTCTTTATTTTGGGTATAGTTAAAGAAATTGTCGGTTCGATTCAACACTATACAGGGTGAATTTGAATTAATGTAATTCCTGTTTACTGGTATCTCCACTCCTGATTACGAACAACTTTCCACTAGGAACCATAGCTTTTTTTTTTATGCACGACGGGTTGGTACTTGACCTCAATCACACCTGATGTTAAGTTAAGATGAGGTTGAAGGTGGAAGTGTACTGACCCGGAAACCCCAACACATTTGGGAAACTGGCTATCTTATCTCTGACAACCGGAACACAACAATGCTATTAACATTGCTGCTTGGCGGCAGATTTAGATAAGATGGTGGTAGCCTGGCTAGCTGACATTTTTAAAACGCCCTACCACCAACCAAACCGAGTACTTAAACATGTACCCCGCTGGGGAATGAACCCGCGACCTCCGAATTTTTTTTTATGCCCAAAGGTTTAGCACTTGACCTGATCACACCTGATGTTAGAAGATGAGGCCGAAGGTGCAAAGGTGGAAGAGTACTGACCCGGAAACGCAAATATTTGGGGAACTGGCTATCTTATCTCTGACAACCGGAACACAACAATGCTATTAACATTGCTGTTTGGTGGCAAATTTAGATAGATGGTGATAGCTAGCTAGGCGGACAATTAAAATACCACCAACCAAATCGAGTACTAAACATGTACCCCGCTGGGGATCAAACCCGCAACGTCCGATTCGTAAACCCTATGAGAAGGATATAGATAGCCCTTGCATACCAAGGCCATGATCTGAACCGGGGGAACAATCTAAGTTGGAATAATAAAGTATGCGCGGAATCGCAGGCCATCCTTATCAAGTCATTGGCATTTGACATTAGAGGCTGCTAGTGCTAAATAAAAGTTCATCATAAAAGCATAACTCTCCTTTTCGCATAGTTGGTTGAGCAAACAGACGTCAGGCGTGGTAGAGCGCGTTAATTTTGACCTCAAAACGTGTGCTCTAAATAGTCAGCCGTACGTTTCCCCTGCCTTTTCAGGAGCGTATTCAGTGGGGGGGTCAGTTTTTCTTTCTTACAATAATCAACACTGGTGTCCGCTTACGCTGGTTTGCGTCGTAGCGAGATATCCAGTGACCTAGGTCCTCTACCTATGTGTGATTTCATCACTGAAATCTGGTCTGTAGACTGGTTACACTACGACTTAGTCTCGTAAATCTGCCCTCACTTGATGTGAAAGCATAGGCCATTATGTTTGGATGATTCGAGAGCTGGTTGATGTATAGTGTTAGCTTTTAATAATATTTTTGTATTGTGACATATGGACAGTAATTGCAAAATTCGACCAGATGGTCACTTTCTATCAGGTAAAAAAAAATGTAATTTCACTTAAAAATATTGAACTAACCACGCACACATGCTAAAGTTCTAATTTATTATCGATACGTTTTCGTTGGCGAATATTCGGGTGGATTCGGGAAACCCACCGAATGAATGAGAGAGTGTGATATGAGGCGGTGAAAAGGCATATGCTCGTAGTCAGTCGGCGGACAGTTTGCAATCGTTCAACATCAAAGTAAAACTGTGTTGAGAATAAATATTTATTTGCTGATTTCCTGGTTTTCATCCGTTGACCTATAAGTTTAAAAACAGTTTTAAATAATTATTTCTTCTCGGACAGTAGGTATTTGTAGATCTTATATGCATTGATTGTAGTACCATGGTATTTTGAAAATTATTCTCAATATTTTTGTTAAAAAACGTTCAATGACATTACCCATATAGACCTACCGTACCTTAATCGGTATGGTAACTTATTAAAATTATTTTGACCAACCTGTGGGTACATCAATATTTTGTTTGATTGCGACAATTAGGCTAAAGTGTCAGTCTTACGTTAATATTGCACACAGGTTACGTGTACGTGATTTCGAGTTTTTCATTGAAATTTTCTGGCAAAAACGAAAGAAATTATTCACAATGTCTTCAAGAAGGTAAGGTCAAATAGATGGCGCCAGTCTTTACATTTTTGTCTCGACAGCGTCAGACGAGGTTCTATACTGAACACAGTATACGATTTAGATTCCAATGTAGTAAACTGACGTCACAGGTTCAACTGACAAACAAGCAAAATCACTAAATACTATACTGTTATAATTTTCTGTGCTAACATGTAATTATAAATGAGAATTAAAACAAGGTTTGGTATACTCATTGGGATTAGTTGCATTAAATTACTGGATGTATAGATACAAGTATCTTAACTTTATCTTTCTCTTCCTTTGTTTTGATCACAGTAGGGAAGAGGAGACACTAGTGTCTGACATACAGGTTTTAATTAGCTTTGACATCGGATAACCATGTTCTTTCCTAACACCTTTTATCCAAATAGATACCACATGTAGGTACTGTTGGTGCAAAAATCTTTTTTTTTTTGTAGACTGGAGCTCGCTGACACTCCTTAGACTTTTTCAGCTTAACCGCGCGGTGGGGCGAGCGCGAAGCATTTGTGTATTTCAATTTTAACTGAATCCGTCTCTGCTCCAACGGGTGCGGGACTACGCGAGCCGAGTGGACGGGGGGATATATGTAAATATAGAAACACACTGAACCACCACATCGTGTTGTAAATTAAATAGAACGTAACACATTACGAGGACATCTGAAGCCATATCTGTACATTTACTAATTATGGATAATGAACCGGCACAGAAAAGTAATGGAGTCATTAAAGATAAAGTTAAAGATAAATTTATTAACATTAAATCTAAGAGTTTTTTTTTTTTTATATGAGAGGGTGGCAAACGAGCATGCGGGTCACCTGATGGAAAGCAATCACCGTTGCCCATGGACAAGTTCAGATAAAAAGGAGAAACCTGAGTAACTCCGTAGATTTCCACGCCCTACATTAGGTCAACCTGTGTTGTAGGTACATGGCTTCACCTCGGATTACATCACCATTAGAAATTGTTATTAACCTAGCTAATTTTCTATATTTACTTACAAACCTATAGATATTAAAGTATGCAATACACAGAAACATTAATCTCTTATCCCGCTCAATTGTGGTCACAACAGCAGGTTTGCGTTTGACCTCAGACACACCCCTGACCTAAAGTGGGGACGAGACCGAAGAGGAAGCTCTGACCTGCTACAGGTGTTGATTGCTTTTTTTTTAATCCTTATTTTATTTAAGGATTTTTGTCCTATGGGACATGTTAATCCTATTGTACCCTTTGCTAGTTATCACAACGCTATCAGGAAAAATGAAAAAAATATATAATAAAGATAATGGGAGTCCCTAACCAGAAAGTGCGGCGTATTGACCCGGAAACCCCAACACATTTGGGGGACTGGTTGGTTTATCTTAACCATAGTTAAATACGCTCAAAAAATTCTTGATTGCTCATACAAAGTAAACCATTCTGAAACCAGATTTAGTATGGAAGTTCAAAAATTTTTGGTTGATTTGGTTTTTTGATCTAATTCGACTTTTTTTTTATGCACGACGGGTTCGTACTTGACCTCAATCACACCTGATGTTAAGTGAAGACGAGCTCGAAAGTGGAAGCGTACTGACCCGGAAACCCCAACACATTTGGAGGACTGGCTATCTTATCTCTGACAACCGGAACACAACAATGCTATTAACATTGCTGTTTGGCGGCAGATTTAGATAAGATGGTGGTAGCTAGCCAGGCGGACATTTCAAATGCCCTACCACCAACCAAACCGAGTACTTAAACATGTACCCCGCTGGGGATCGAACCCGCGACCTCCGAATAGTAAACCCAATGTTGTTTACATTGAGCCACGGAGGCGGTTAAAGACTATAGTTCTTTGGGGAAAGCTGTTCGTCAAGTGGAGTCAAAAGTAAACAGGAATTACACGAATTAAACTTCACCCTGTATATTCTCAGCAAAATATTTCAATATTCTGTACGATAAATAATTTTTCTTTTTAGTTACTTGCTCTTCGAGTTTAATGTACATGACGTTACTTCCGCTTCACATACGTCTTCAGCATTACGGTTTCCTTTAAAATTTAAATTTTAGAACGTAATCCATCGTTACGGCGGAAATTATAATCTGTGTATGGCGTAGCAGGAGCTACGTAAAGCGTAGCATATGTAGTACACGTAGCAGTTGCATAGCTGTAGCTACGAAGCTACAGATTGCTCAAAAAAAATACGTAACCCAACTTTAGGCAAACACTAGACATTTTCATTCACATATTTTTACAAAAAACTAAAGTCATGCATTAGCATGGATCTAAGTTTTTCAAAAGCCTCCGTGGTTCATGGTAAAAAAGATAAGATTTACAAAAGGGACTCGTGGGTTCTATTCCCAGCGGAATCCATGTTTAGTACCTACTTGTCTGGTTAGTGGTATGGCTTATTTAAATTACCGTCTAGCTAGACTATCACACCCCGCTAGAGATAAAACCTTGACAAACATTATTTAAAACAATATCAAACATGACACAAGGTTAAACAAAAAAAGAGGACAGTATAATTTGTCGGCCTTATCACTAAAAGCGATCTCTTCCAGGCAACCTTTGGGTTAGGAAGCTTTACGCACATACGCTATCTACCCCTTTAGGTAGCGTGCGCGATAAATTAAAATAAAGTAAAATAAATACATACGTTAATTGAATACATGCCAACAGTATATACATTATGTACGTACTTTCCGCCCGCGGCTTCGCCTGCTTGGAATGACTTTATCGCGGAAATTTGTGTATCCCGCATGAACTACTCACCTTATCGGTATAAAAAATATCCTATGTCTTAATCGTTCAAATCCGTTCATCTGTTTCACCGTGACTGAGCAACAAAAAAGAAACATTCAAACTTTCGCATTTATAATATTAGTTAGATATGCAAATTTATAGTAAACTAGCTTTCCGCCCGTGAATTCGTCCGCGTGGAAGATTTCATCGAAATCGGTTCAGCAAAAAAAAATTTCCTATTTATTAACCCAGGTCCTAATCTACCATGACCGACCTCCACACCCTCCCACTGCAACTCCTGTAGCCAGGATCAACAGCGGTACAGCTGAACGTCGCCTACTGAAAGTAAGCGTGTCCCGAGAAAAGACTTTACGCTACGTTGGGCCCCAAATTTATTTAAGAAGAAGAAAAAGGGGTTTAAAGAAGGAAAAATAAAATTATTTCCACCTTCCCTTTTACAAATGGGAGTGTAGCCAGAGAAAAGGAGAAAACCCTCGTATGAGGTTAAAATTAAATGGGTAAAGGGGACTGAGTGAGGCTCAGTCCCTAATGAGTATAGAATACACCACGGTCGGCGCCAAGGGACGCAGTGAGTTCTTGGTAAGTAGCTAATCTACTTAGTGTAGTAATGCCAGTAATACGAATGGCTAATCCTAATCTAATTCTAATCTAGGTCCTAATCTACCAGCCAAATTTCATCCAAATCCGTCCAGCCCTTTGACTCGACTTACCGTTTGTACGTTAGTCTATCGTATTACCGTAGTGGCTGTGTGCTGAAAGTGACTGGGTCATTAATCATTAACTCCCGTGCTCGTGCGAGTTCAAATGGTATAAATTAAACTTTTGAAGGTACACGTTGCTAAAAGCTGAATCCGTTAGTGGTAATACAGACTTCATTACTATAGCAATCGGTATAGTTAATAAAGACATCGAGTTCAATCATCTTCTTGCCCTAGTCTCAATGACTTATTGACTTTATTTAATTGTTTAATATTTATTCAGTCTATGTTACTGTTAGTGTTTAGCGGATATAAATTAATCTGCCGTTTATTTTTCACTACTATTTTAACATGACTACCATATTTGTATGCCAATTTGACTGATCACAGAGATCATATTTATAAGTTAATGTATCATAACAACCTGTACACCTGTGTATCACAAATAAATAAATGATTGATTGATTGATTGAACGGCAGACATGAACTAACAGCAAGTTTGTTTTTATAATTTGTATTATATAATTGGAATAGGAATAAATAATAAATGTCTTTGCACAAACACACAGCGCCATCTAGGTCCACAGTAAGCATCTAGGCTTGTGTTATGGATACCAGATGGTGGAATCCGAAATATTTATTTATTTATTGTATATTTATAATAAAAGTTTTCTGTAGCGTTCTGTAACGTTTTTGGGATCATTTTAGTACATTTGCTAAGCTTAATTTCGGTATAGTTAAATAGCTAAGAGAGACAGAAACTGCTATGACGGTAACTCGTCTGCTCTGGGTGCGACAGTAAACCAGCGCTGAGCGCTTATAATCTCAGCATATAGCTGAGTCGTTTCGCTTTCGCTGCTGCGACAATTATCTGAGTGTTGTGTTATTTTATTTGCCTAACAATTGTTGTATATGTATCGAAGTGGCGAATAAACAGTGAAACTTACAAAATCTCGACAAAAGTTGATGAAATATTACCTGTAAATAGAAAAGATCTTGTTAGAAAACCTGTGAGGTTATTACCATAAACAGAATATTTAGAAATTAGTATACAATTTAAATGCCACATTTTAAACTTAGCAAAGTCAGCACATCTTTTGTGAGACATAGAGCATACAATACAATACAAATACACTTTATTGCACAAAATGAGAACATACATTTTACAAAGCACAATACTGAAAAGAGTACAATTAGGCGGCTTTATCACTAAGAGCGATCTCTTCCAGGAACGCTTTGGGTGTAGGAGTATAAATTTAGGTTGTGCAAAATATGGATGCAGATATGAAATAGCAACATAATTAATTACTTATTTAATAAACTAAAACCATACATTTATACATAAATATTATATACATAAATAGCTATATATATACATATAGATGGATACCACATACATAACAAAAATAATACACAGTGGAGGTGTACTGACCCGAAAACCCCAAGACCTTTGGGGGACTGGCTATCTTATCTTTGACAACCGCAACACAACAATGCTTTTAACATTGCTGTTTGGCGGCAGATTTAGATAAGACGATGGTAGCTAGCCAGGCGGACATTTAAAATGCCCTACCACCAACCAAACCGAGTACTTAAACATCTACCCCGCTGGGGATCGAACCCGCGACCTGCGAATCATAAACCCAATGTTGTTTACAATGAGCTACGGAGGCGGTATAACTGTCCCCAGGTCTTAGGATGAACATTATTGCCATTTTATAAATAACTTTAAAGTACGTAAATCGTCTAGAACCCGATTGGAAAAGCAACTTTGAAGTTAAGCTCGTTTTAAAAGACAGTCCCGCTTCGTATCTAAATGTTAATTATCCAAATTGATATTTTAGGTTAGTTTTAAACAAATTTATTTTAAAAGTTAGCAACATTTTAGTGACGTTAAAATTTGGCTAGAGTGGTTTTAAGTAATTAGGAATAATTACATTTTGGAAGTTAAATCGTCGGTCCTGGATATTTTCATACATACGTAAAGTCACGACCTTTATCCCAAATGGGGTGGTCAGAGATATCCCATATATTAATTTTTGGGTGTTCCAAACATTAAAAGTTTAATGCTTGATACATCCACGGTACACCCTTTGAAATATACAAAAATGTACACGTGACAGGGGATGTGCACATCGCTGTTAAAACGTGCAAATTGCAACGTGGAAAGTCCCATAGTCGCCTTTTACGACACCCACGTAAAGAGATGGGATGATTCGATTTTTAAGTGCTGAAACCATACATCACTGGCTATTTTCAAGGCATTGACGACCTATTTGGTGTAGTGGTTAGCAACTCTGACCACTATACCAAAAGGTTGCGGGTTCGAATCCCGCTAAGAGCATATGTTTGTGTGATGAATACGGACATGAGTACCCGAGTTATGGATGTTTTCATTTATAATAAGTATTTATTTACAAAAAAAAATATGTATTTATGTAGTATATCAACCATCTGGTATCCACAACACAAGCCTATAGTTGCTTAGTGTGGAACTAGATGGCGCTGTGTGTATCTCCAAGGATATTTATTTATTTATTTATTGGAATGTGTGTAGGGTAGGTAGGGTGTAGTGGATAGTGACCTTAACAGCGAAACCAACGATTGTGGGTTCGAATCCCGTGAGGGGTAAATGTTTGTGTGATGAATACGAACATTTATTCCCGAGTCCATGGATGTTTATATTAATATTTATGTATGTTTATCCATTATTTAGTATCCATAATACAAGCTTTGCTTAGTTTGGGACTAGATGATTGGTGTGAGTGTACGATATATTTATTTATTTATTTATCTCCAACCAATGTGGAATACGTAATTTTTTTTTTTTTTTTTTATGCACGACGGGTTCTTACTTGATCTCAATCACACCTGATGTTAAGTGAAGTATATTTAAATGTACCTTCCTTATTTAAACAATAAAGCGTATTTGATTGATTGATTGAAGATGTTTTTTTTTAATGGTTAACTGGATGAGGTCGAAGGTGGAAGGTGGAACCCGGAAACCCCAACACATTTGGGGGACTGGCTATCTTATCTCTGACAATCGGAACACAACAATGCTATTAACATTGCTGCTTGGCGGCAGATTTAAATAAGATGGCGGTAGCTAGCCAGCTAACTAGACGTGGGTGTCGTAAAAGGCGACTATGGGATTTTCTGTGTCGGTGGCTTGTGTAACACAAATGAACCAATTGGGCCCGCGTGGTGCATTACTGTAGTTGAAATGATTTGTATGTATTCAATTAACGTATGTATTTATATGGGTGATTTATTTATTTTATTAAAATTAGTTTACCGCGCCCGTTACCTACATATCATGTGCTTAATGCTTCCTAACTCAAAGGTTGCCTAGAAGAGATTCCTTTTAGTGATAAGGCCGCCAAATTGTACTATCTCTTTTTTTATTTATAGTTGTGTCATGCTTCTTATTGTTGTACAATAAAGAATATTTTGTTTGTTTGTTTGTTTGTTTGAACTCCGGTTCTTTTACGTTAAAAATTAAATAAGTTTCAATACAGTGTTCACCATAGAGCATATTACTTAGACTTGTTACATACAGGAAGTCACGCCTCTTTCCCACGAGTAGGCAGAGACCATAGACTTCCACTTGCTACGATCCTGACACACCTCTTTGCTTCATTCACTCTCACAAGATTGTTCATACATGCTCGTCGGTTTAGGGTAATCTTGACTTGGCCTTTCTTTAAGACGTCCCCGATTTGATCATGGTACGTTCGCCATGGTCTTTCCCTACCAACACTACCATCCACATTCGCATCGTGTATCCTTTCGTTAGTCTTCTTTCATTCATCCTCTCCATGTCCAAACCATCTCAGCAAACCTTTTTCAATCTTTGTCACTACGTCTTTTTCATACTGCTTAACTCCCTAATTACATGATTCCTGATTCTATCTTTCAAAGTCACCCCACTCATATGTCTCAATGATCTTAGGTCTCGTTACGTCCTTTAAATCAAGTATTTATTTGTCGAACAATACAATCGTAAATTTCGAATCAAGTACTCAGGGAACTTAACAAATTGACTCAGTTCCAACTTACCGCTAAGTTGGCACTTAGTTGGATTGTACTTAACTTGATTGATGACTGTTTACCGTTTGCAAAATACAGATAATTCGAGTGCGCCAAGTTTGGTTTAACGACGACCAAGTTAAGAGTTAATTAACGCTGTGGTCAAACAATATTGTGCTGACTGCCTTTGTAGTACTTAACTGGTATTTTTAAGTTATTTCGCAAATTATCTGAGAGGGTGTATTTAGGTGTCAGGCTAAGAAATAAAGGAATTTATATTCCTTAAATTTTGCAGGGTAATTGTAAGTGTACTTTAAGTATTTGCTTATTTGTATACATATTTGTATTTATATACATGTGAGCGTCGGTGGCTCAGCGGTTAAGACACGCGCGGTCTGCCAATTTGGGAGGTCCGGGTTCGATTCTCAGGCAGGTCATGCATCAATGGGTTATAAATTTAATTCGACAGCTCTTATACAGTGAAGGAAAACATCGTGAGGAGACCTGCATGCTTGAGAAATAAAAATTTTAAAGGTTTGTGAAGTCCCCAGTTGGACCCAGCGTGGTGGAATATGACCCATACTCCCCCATATACGATAGTGGCACATATCCCGATGTTTACGGGCTGACGATGATACATAACAATACATACACGACAAACGACAACGACAAACACTCACACAATACACCAACACCCCCGTACATACATACATACATACATACACATGAACACACACAAACTTTCGCATTTATAATTTTAGTTGGGATAGTTGGGTTACTGTAAGTATGCAAATTCTATCATAGGCCTCCCCCAAACACTTCCAAAGCGATTGTTTGGAAGTGGCTTGCATCCAGCGGCATCTCGTGAACTTCATTCGGTTGTTCGTCCATAAGAACGTCCTAGGATACGATTGCTAGTCTTCACTCCATAATCTTAATGCCCCACCAACCATTATCTCCCGCAAGCTGTCATGAATTTCGTTCTGCAACAGATTTCTTTATCCATGATTTTATTTCGTGCTGAAACGTCGAACATCATCCTCCCCTTGGTAGTTGACCTTGAACTTCCTTATGCAGAGCCTGTTACACTTGTTGAATAAAATAAATTTCAATTTCTACCACTTTATTTCTAAACCTTCACGATTTAAAGCAGAATCGCGTGTCTACGTTACATCTAATCTAAACTCATCCAATATTAGAGCACTTGTATAGTAGAAATTGGATACAATCCTCATGTTAGAACAGCGGGAGCCCCCTCGCCCCTTACCTTACCTCAGGCGCAAACAGTTTGCCGACACTCAGACATACTGACACGAACACTTCTAAGGTAGGGTGACTATGATGCAGATCAACCACAGACCAACAACGAAGTTCGTATAATAGTGTGTAGTTTGCAAGTATGCAATAGTAGTGATCATCTGCTCGCCTGGTGAACCCGGATGACCGCACTGATCTCCTCTGGCAAATGATGGCTCCCAAAACTTATGGCTATAGGTTGAGACTACAGATGCACACACAGATAGTTCCAGAAAGAACAGAAAGAATGCAGAAGATCTCTGACAGCGAAAAGCACCAAAGCACAGTCACTTTTCGATACAGCGCGCACGGTGGTCGTAAGGTCTCTGCTCCACTGTCAGAGGTCGACAGTAGGCGACGGTGGGTGCGGGGAAAGGGGGCGCACCGTACATGAAAGAACACGAAATGGGCAAGTTGACCACAGATTGGTACATTGCATTGCATCTAAATATTCCAAACAGGGTATATCAATATTATTCTCATTTTTTGTTTATCTACGATTAAAAAATAAAATTAGATGAAAAGCAAAAACGGCTAAAGGGTTTGTCTGTTTGTTACACGCATTGCAGCAAGCGGCGGAATCGATAGGAAAATGGATTTTTAGTGACAGCTTGTGTTTGCGAGACCGTTTTTAGCTTTATGGTGGAAATTGGGTGAGCAGTTTCCAAAATATTTAGCTTTTAACACAATTGGTTTGTTTGTCGTAGATGATTTGACTGTCTCGAGGGAGTGAGCGCAATGTTTTATCGGGCGTTATAATCAAAATCAAAAAATGCTTTATTTTGTGGGTACTGTGGCGATGGTCCAAGGAGAACGCTTGGGATCGTGTGGTGTGGTGCTGGCCGTGGTAGACGGCGCGTTGTTTTAAAAAGATATGATTTCAAATAAGGAATAGAAAATTGATTCGAGAGAGCTCGCACCGCGGCTGAAGAGCGGTCTCCGTTCGACCTATTTTATAATATTACTATGTGATTCGTTTTAATTTTGTTTTCGAGCCATGCACTCATGTATTGACTAATGAATAGAAAACGCCGCTGGTCACCCATCTTAGGGTTGACCACGCCAGACGTTCCATAACTTTGCTAATCAACACGAATAGCGAATGCGACTGCGCCAAGAATGCTGCTAACTTTTATATAAACAGTTCAAGTTACTTCCTAAGTCATGTGCACCCCACAATATGCATTTCCCTCGTATAGTTCAAGCATCGCATAGCCTCGAGTGTATCACAAACACAATTCCTATTGTTATCCCCTAATAGTTTCCGTGATTGTATTGTTGTATTTAAATTAAGGTGATATTTACACTTGAGTTATTAAATAGGTAACCAAGTTTCTGTGTATTTTGCGGCTTGGGAACTGTTTTTACCCGACTGGGTGAAAGGTAATACTTATCTGGTGTATATACAAGCCATATTGATATACCAAATAGCCGATACACCTCAATTATATCAGATATTTTGTAATCAATATGGCTAGAAAAAATAATATAAAAATAAAGAATTGTCGCGAATTCATTTACTGATAATATGTTTCCGCTTATAGGGTGTTTATCATTCCTTAATTGGATAAATAATTAAGGGAAAATATAACCCTATATTTTTAAAGCCGGAATTAATTAACCGCCTCCGTGGCTCAATGTAAACAACATTGGGTTTACATTTCGGAGGTCGCGGGTTCGATCCCCAGCGGGGTACATATTTAGTACTCGGTTTGGTTGGTGGTAGGGCACATTAAATGTCCGCCTGGCTATCTACCACCATCTTATTTAAATCTGCCGCCAAGCAACAATGTTAATAGCATTGTTGTGTTCCGGTTCTCAGAGATAAGATAGCCAGTCCCCCAAATAAGATGGGGTTTCCGGGTCAGTATGCTACCACCTTCGGCCTCATCTTCACTTAACATCAGGTGTGATTGAGGTCAAGTGCTAACCCGTTGTGGATAAAAAAAAATAAAAAAAAAATAATAATTCTAAACGTGCTTGTGACCAAATTAATTTCAGGTTTCAGGTAATAAATAACTTTGTATGTATAGTCCAAAACAGAATACACCTTTACCGCCTGGCTGTGCTACGTTTTCTCAAGAAATTAAGAGGATGAATGTTTTTCAATTCTTGTAAGTAATTAAAAAGTTATCCATCCAAAAACGTTCACTAATTCCCCAGAAACTGGATTTTAATTATGCAGGCCTGTGTAGGTTCCTCAGTTTCTGACTGTACTTTAGTATGAAGATTTCTATCTTGACTCCTGTAGCCTAAACCGGGTGACTAAATTTTAGTGCAAGGTGTCGTTCCTCTCCTATTAATCCCTAGAGCGTAAACGTGATACATTTTATGATAAAAAAACTAACATACTGTCGATTTCTTATAATTAATATGTCCTATGTGTAATATATTTCAAAGTCTTTTCGACATTTTCGTTAAGGGGTAAATTCGCCTTTGCATGTACCGACTTGTGCATTTTTAATTATTGTTTTTTTATGCGTCAAACAAAACAATTTTCGTTATTGAGCGGCTAGACAATACGGACCTTACAAATTACATTGCTTTAGTATAATAAAAGCTATCTTATAATCTAAATTATAACAATATCTTGGCAGCCGCTGAGCCAATTCCCATCTACATGGCAATAAAAACCATATAATATGGTGTTTTTGAGGTCAACTAATAAAAAAATCTACTACATTCATTTGCACTGCCTTTTCTGTGATATTTTCAATAAAAGACAACGCTAACTTACTAAATTTGAAAATAAGTTTTCAATTCTTCGCCACTGAAAGTGCAATTTTGTCGTAAAGTGCAATTTTGTCGTAAAGAACAAAATGGTTTGCAGAACAGCACTTTAACCGTAAATTTTATACGAAATAACTTTCAAAATGCGAATCATTCGATAGGTCACGATTCCTATTACACGAATTAGCATACTTTCATTAACCCTTCGAGTTACATAGAGATCGATAGGTAGATAGTGCAGTGTGCCATGGAAGTAATATGAGAGCGTGTCGTTTTCATTTATGTGGAAATTGTGGAAAAATTAACAATGCAATGCGGTGATATTGCGCTGGTGTGAAGAGATTGGCTTCGTTTAGTTTGTCTAAACCGGTAGTCTGATCGTAGATGGTATGATGATGAAGAAGGTGGGCACAAGAAGTCAGGAAGGACTTTAAAAAATTTCATGTTTGGGCATATGTTACTAGTCTTGGTAAGTACTAAAATAGTACATTAAAATGATCATTAACAGCATTGATACCTATATAATAATAATGTAAAACTACCAATTTTCTTGTAATATAATTAAAACGTTACCCACTCAATTATAACGATAACTATTGTCAGTAACATAATAAGAATCACTAATTGGCATAAGTTTGGTATTAGATTACTATAATATAATTTCTGCAATAATGCTGTTGATTCTATAATGACCATAATGACCATAAATAAATAATAATAAATAAATAAATATTTCGGACACTTACACCAATCATCTAGTCCCAAACTAAGCAAAGCTTGTACTATGGATACTAGATAACGGATAAACATACATAAATATTTATATAAACATCCATGACTCAGAAATAAATGTTCATATTCATCACACAAACATTTACCCGTCACGGGATTCGAACCCGCAACCGTTGGTTTCGCTGACAGGGTCACTATCCACTACACCAATCGGTCGTCAAATGTAAATAAATAATAAATATGTAGATTTATAAAGTATTGTTAGTGAAAAATTTATTTTATTCGTGTGTTTCGTTTGCACAGATGTAGCAATCTTGTAATGACGTTCTTTGTGAATTATGTTGTGTCCACAACAAAAATAAATAGAAGTTACGAAATAAGGGAGATAAAGAATTTTGAATTTTAAAGAAAAATTGATAATACTTTTATAAGTTCCGTTCTCGATCTCCACAATACAGATATTTATTAAATGTATAAGTCTCAAAGAGACCAAAATTTGATCTATTTTCAATGGGTAACATTTTTTTATGCACAACGGGTTACTACATGCCCTCAATCACACCTGATGTTAAGTGAAGATGAGGTCGAAGGTGGAAGCATACTGACCCGGAAACCTCATTTTATTTGGGAGACTGGCCATCTTATCTCTGACAATCGGAACACAATGGTATTACAAATTGCTGCATGACGGCAGATTAAGAAAAGATGGTGGTAGCTACAGGCGGACATTTAAAATGCCCTACCACCAACCAAACCGAGCACTTAAACATGTACCCCGCTGGGGATCGAACCCGCGACCCCCGATTCGTAAACCCAATGTTATTTACATTGAGCCACGCAGGCGGTTCAATTGAAAAACTACTACATTAACTTGCCACAGAAATTTAAATGTTAATTTTATAACATACCTACTTACATAGCTTCGTTAAATTATGAAATTAGAGTATCACGAAGAAAACAGAATGGTGGACCTTAATTTTGTGACTTCGGTTTTCCGAATTCTCATTGATCGACAAGATACCGAAAAGTTAGCTTCCAACCTTCAACTTTGTAATTCCGGGATACTGCGGATTAATGACATAATAGAGGCACGTTTTCACAACACCTATATAATATATCTATAAACGTAATTTCTAATATCAATGGGATTACCCGACTTGAAGAGGGATACGAGGTAATCTGGTCAACACGTGACGGAACAAAGGGACGTTGATATTCGTATTAGAGAGAGAAGTATAATCGGATTTATTAGTATTATTTCATCGCGATTATTTGACGAGTAGCCATGGTCTTGTTGCCAGATGTCAAGAATGTCACCAGAAAGTATATACAGATTTTGATGATATAATTATAAGTGGGACATTTAGTCAAATAATCAAAATTTTCGGACACTTACACTTGGAAAAGAGGAAGAATAAGGAATTTACAACGCCTGTTCGTCAGACCGTCAATACACTGTCTTCTATTTTATAAACCATTTGGAATTTTGAATCATTTTCGAAACAGTAAATTACCAAAGAGATTGCCGATTGGGAACACGAGGTAAATATTAGGTCCTTATTATTATTAAATATTGAAATTGGCGTTTTGTATGAAGAATTTCATTGAGACCGTTTTCTCCATACAAACATTTTTGATTCTTTTTTTGAGAACGGCAAATCCAAATTTAGCTAAACTTTGTGTGCATTATCGGATAACATTACATTAAGTATAGACAGCTTAATTTTTAAAAGTAACCGCTTTATAAAAGTTTCAGCGAATCTAAGAAATGATAAGGCAAATTTTATTAAAATTAAAATTAAAAATAGTGCAAATATTGTGAAAACTACATGGAAAGTTATAAACAGCGAAGCTGGAAAAATCAAGGCTTGTAATCCTAATATTCAATTAAAAATTAATAATTATGTTCTTAATACGGACTTAGAAGTTGCAGAGGCATTTGAAAAATTTTTCACAGAGATTCCAATTTTAACCACCAAATCACTTAATTCATCTCCCACCGTAGCTGAATCTTTACTTAAAATGCGAAGCGATACTCCAAGTGTGGAATTAAATATATTTAGACACGTTAGTCCCAGTGATATTATGAAAGCATTTAAATCTTTGCAAATTAAAAAAACCGCTGACCTCTATGGTCTTTCTGTTAAAATAGTTAGCTCTATCATTGATTGCGTTGCACCACATTTAGCCTGTATTTTTAATAAATGTGTGGAAAGTGGTGTGTTTCCTGACCTGATGAAACAGAGTAAAGTAATTCCATTATTCAAAGCCGGTAGTACATCAGACCCCACTAATTTTAGACCCATATCAATCCTACCGACTTTTAGTAAAATTTTCGAAAAACTAATTCTAAATCAATTGCTGTCTTATTTCAATATCAATAACTTAATGACTTCAAAGCAATTTGGATTCACACGGGGTCTCTCAACAACCGATGCTGGTGTTGAGCTTATTGAGCATATCTTTGAAGCATGGGAAGATTCTCAAGATGCGATTGGTATTTTCTGTGACCTGTCAAAGGCTTTTGATTGTGTACATCATGATGGTCTGGTCAGGAAATTACGCCATTATGGTATTGCGGGCCGTGCCCTCGAACTCTTAGAATCGTACTTGTGTAATCGAGTTCAGAGGGTGGATGTGAATGGTGAGAGATCGTCAGGGTCTGCCGTTTGCATAGGTGTTCCACAGGGCTCAATTCTCGGGCCGTTCCTGTTTCTTGTTTATATTAATGACTTACCAAATTGCATAGACGGCAACCATGAGATAACAATATTTGCTGATGACACTTCTTTACTATTCAAAGTTAAAAGAAAACAGACATCTCTTGACGACGTAAATAATGCTATCTCTAAGGTGGTTGAGTGGTTCACAACAAATAATCTACTCCTTAATGAGAAAAAAACCAAATGTATAAAGTTTTCACTACCAAATGTCAAACAGGTAGCCACTAAAGTGTTAGTAAAAAACGAAGAGTTGGAGCTTGTGGACACTACTTTATTCCTAGGTATTACATTGGATAAAGGACTGCAGTGGGGTCCACACATCGATAAGTTAGCGAAGCGCCTCAGTTCTGCAGTGTTTGCGATTAAAAAAATACGTTATTTAACCGATGTGGATACCGCGAGGTTGGTCTATTTCAGTTATTTCCATAGTATACTGACCTACGGCATTCTGTTGTGGGGAAATGCCGCGGACATAAATTGTATCTTTGTTCTGCAGAAACGAGCGGTTCGCGCGATTTACAAACTGGGCCCCAGAGTGTCTCTTAGGAATAAATTTAAAGAAATTAATATATTAACATTAGCATCGCAATATATTTACGAAAACTTAATGTATGTAAGAAAAAATATAGAATCGTTTAAGAAAAATAGTGATATACATAATGTTAATACCAGATATAAAAATAAACTTGCTGTTCATGCCAGCCGTTTACACAAAGTCACTAAGTCATTTAAGGGGCAATGTATACGCTTTTATAATAAGGTTCCAGTGGACATTCAAAATTTACCTTTAAATAAATTCAAAACCATCATAAAACAGACATTATTTACCAAAGGCTATTATAAAATTTCTGACTATCTGGATGATAAGCAAGCATGGACATAGGCCGCTCGGCGATATTCAGCCTAATTATACAATATAATATAATTGTAACCCAAACTTATTTAAAAGAGCAACCCTTGAGTTTCTTGCTCGTTCTTCTCTGGGGAATCTGCTTTGCGAATGAGCAAAAATGTCAATAATTTTAATATTAAGATAAAAAATGTGACGTTTTCAAGTGATAATCTTTATCCTACGAAATAAATATTTTTTGACTTTGACTTTGACTTTGATTATGGGAAGCACATGAAAAGAGCTCTGTTCAAATTTTTATGGATAGAGTACCATAAGGAATTTATAACGCCTGTTCGTCAGACCGTCAATACACTGTCTTCTATTTTATAAACCATTTGGAATGTTGAATCATTTTCGAAACAGTAAATTGCCAAAGAGATTGCCGATTGGGAACACGAGGTAAATATTAGGTCCTTATTATTATTAAATATTGAAATTGGCGTTTTGTATGAAGAATTTCATTAAGACCGTTTTCTCCATACAAACATTTTTGATTCTTTTTTTGAGAACGGCAAATCCAAATTTAGCTAAACTTTGTGTGCATTATCGGATAACATTACGTTAAGTATATACAGCTTAATTTTTAAAAGTAACCGCTTTATAAAAGTTTCAGCGAATCTAAGAAATGATTATGGGAAGCACATGAAAAGAGCTCTGTTCAAATTTTTTTTATTATGTGATTTGGAACAGATATTAAAAAATATTTCATGTGAATAATATTCCATTTTCCAAATAAAAAACAAATTTGGATATAGCTTTGAAAATCGCACGAATTGGTACATATGATTAACGAAGAAAAAAACTCAAATTTCATAGGTAAAGACCCAATATAAAGGATGCATAGTGGTCACCCATCCAAGGAGTAGTTCAGTAAGGGTACATTTTTAACTTTCTATAATCTTAAAGGTTTTATGCATGAATGGAGTACCTGTCAGTGATAGAATAAAAATGTTTTCTAATAAATCGGTAACTTGCTTTAGATATAATATAGGTATTTAGTGATAAAACATAAAAAAAAAAAAATTCAAAAATTCAAAATATTTTATTTCATAGGATAGATTATTAGATTAATATTACCAGTGTGAATTTCATTGCGTTTTAGAACTCTTGTAACTATTTTCAAAAAAATCGATCAATAATTTTTTTATATTTATGAAAAATTTCAGCGAGGGCAAATATTATCTAGGTATCTATATAAACTCAATAAACAGTTTTTAGAAAACATAAAGTGGCCATTGATTAGTTTTTGAGAAAATTGTTCTAAGAAATCATAGCATCTTCTACGACGAATGAAGTTCACCGTGGTAACTTTAGAAAAAATTTTTATTCAAAATACAAATGCAAAAAAATCAGGAACCTTACGATTTCTAGGAAGTTACCTAGAAATTAACTAGGAAGTTTCTAGTTAAAATATGGACTAATGGATATGAATAGTGAATGCGACTGCGCATATAACTAAGTTATGTTACATAATAAACGTTTAAACCTTGCCGTATCTTTACATTGCGTGTTCAAGATAACATCAAACACAAATACTCTTCTATAACTTCCGACTTTGTAAACAGTTTTAACAACAACAGTAAGATATTAAAACTCGAGACCAGATCTGTCAAACACACGGACCGCGGGACGCGCGACCCGGAGGGATGCTCATATCACGGGTCGCTGCTTCAAAATGTTATTGTAAAATTAATATATATTAATTCGTTTGCTTTCTTCTCTACAAAAAAGCATATTTTTTTGCATTTGTACGTAGTAACACGTACGTAGTTGCACTAAGCGGTTCGAATCTTAGAATAGCATACCTTTTACTGAGATAATAATCTTACAAGTATTAATGTATATATCATTATAAAGCACAATAAAGCGTTCACAAACAAATAAGTTATTGGCTGAAAATAAGTATGTATTAACCCGACAAACGTTGCAGAGTGTATGTATAGGATGTACCTATTACGAAAAAAATAAAAAATAAAACATTAAAGTTAACAGATTTTATTAAAAAAACAAAATTTAGAAATGTAAATTTTGTGATTTGGACCTTAAGGGCCGCGCGGTCAAAGTACTTTGCCACAACACACAAACACGTGGCACGGTATCTTTGAAGACGCCGAAAGGCGACCACAAGCCGCTCGCCGCCGACGCTTGCCCCGGCGCCGCCGCCGCAATTAGCTGTGATTGTTGCGCCCTGTACCCCGTCACCCCCTTTGGCGTTTTCCATGTGAACGTTGCCTTTTTTTCTCATTGATAAAATAGGGTACAATCGAAATGAAGTAAGTCTGTTAATTTGTATTTTCATTTGCACTTACATTTAATTTTTTTACTCGGAAACAAAATTTTTAATATATTTATATATATAGTTTTATTTCATTGTACGTGCAATGCATGCAATGCATATATACAAACAACTTATGCTAGACATACATTTGTAATGGTCGGTAAAAACCTTGATCGGCTATGTTTTTTTTATAAAAAATTAAATAAAATATCCTTAGACATACACACAGCGCCATCTAGTTCCACGGTAAGCAATTATAGGCTTGTGTTGTGGATACTACATAAATACATTATTTTTTGTAAATAAATACTTATTATAAATGAAAACGTCCATAACTCGGGTACAAATGTCCGTACTCATCACACAAACATATGCCTCTAGCGCGATTCGAACCCGCAACCTTTTGGTATAGTGGCCAGAGTTGCTAACCACCACACCAAACAGGTTGCCTTCGTTTTATGATTCACTGGATATGAGTTTGACCGCAATCTGACGACATGGTCGAAAGATGAAGTAACTTTATCTTTTGACCATATTGCTTTTGTATTCAATTGAGAAGCATATTTTTTATAACAACATTTGCTTTAAATCCACACTGTAGTAGTACGTCGTTCCCTAAGAGAATACATGGTGTATACTATATATTGCAGAAACTATTTATCCCAATTAAAACACATTCTCAAACAAACAAAAGGCTCAATTTCGAACCGGTTGCGATCGTGAAGCGGACGCAGCACACAAATGAGCCCGATGAAAGCCGTCGGTCGCCGAGAGGTTAAACAACTCTGAAATTCTAAACAGCCCTCCGGGGAATTTAGTTTGGCGGCCCTGAGCAACCCTATAGACCTGTTATTAAGTGTCAGCTGTTTGGATGTCGCGTGATAAAGATCGCAACTCCGCGACTTGGGGCTGATGTAGTGTGCAACTTTCGTCGACAACTTTGAGCGAGTTGCGAATTAATTTTTGAATTAAACCGCATTCAAATTAGGTGAAGGGGTTTACATGGCCTATTTAATTAACTCATCACGTTATGATCTTTATCCCAAAGTGGTCAGAGATATCCGAAACTAAATCTGTAAATTCGGCATTTTAAAATTCCAGTTGTCGGACAATCAACCCTCAGGTTCCAGGAGAATATCAGTGTTTTGCCAGTCTCAAACAAATATCACACTGAGCTGTGCCTGTTGTATACTGCGACGCACACAGAATAGTTTATGATTCTGTATTTGTGTTTTATTGTTTTAGTTGGAAATTTCATGTGTCAAATAATCGTGTGTGAACATAGATGAAAAAGCTTATCTTTCTATCGTAGATGGGTGTAGGCGTTGCTAACGACCGGGACGTTGCCAGTCGCGTGGTAAAGGGTTGCTCGGGCAATGGCGACATTATTGCAACAACGTATTCACATTCGATTATGATCATGGAACCCGAGATGCTTACTGGTGAAAAGTATACATTTGCACGCCTCTCATGCCATACAACTTGGCCCTCGCGTGCAGTCTGTGGAATTCAGCCGGAACTAGTCTATGATTCCTCCTTGCTCAAATCCCATGATCTAGTCGAGTAATAAATGCCCAGTTATCATAGTTTTTTTACACTAATATTTGTTAATGATGGAGATGATGAGATGGAGTTAAGTGAAGATGAGGCTGAAGGTGGTAGCGTACTGACGCGGAAACCCCATCGTATCGTAAAAAGGTAGGCGATTGCGCAGAGTTAACTCACATAATAGGAAAAGTTCGCGGGTTCGCATCCCGCTAGGGGCATATGTTTGATGAATACGGACATATGTACCCGAGTTAGGAATGTTTTACAAAAGAAAATGTATTTGTTATAGTATTATGTTATAGTAAATGTATTATTTATAGTAAAGACAATATTTTCGCTACAATTAGTCAGATACTTGTCCAACGGTACCACCAATAAATAATCCATCACGCAGGCCCAGTTGCGCCATGTGCCAGTAGAAGTGTGAATCGACCTTTACCTGCCAGGCAGTTTCACGGGCGCCAACTACTGGGTCAGTATAAGGCTGCCCGCCCACGACCGACAATCGGTAACCGATGTTTTGTAGGAGAAAAATGGAACATGCTGATTGCAATATTTCAACGCCCACGTCCTACAAAAAATCGGTCACAATATCGGTGATAAAAGTATTGACGAAAAAATCGGCCGATTATCGGTCCTACAAAAAATCGAACTGTTCTGAAGCGAATTCGAATTCGAAAAAAAACTGAACGAAGAACTGTTCGAGCTAATACCCGCTGCTCAATTTAACCGATACACTTCTCGCCGAAAACTAAATTTCCATCCACATCACCTGGATGAGTGGAAGTCTACCACTGTACGTTTCTCAAGAAACTTCTTACCACGTACGACCACCCTGTGGAACGGACTTCCGGCAGCGGTATTCCCGAACGAGTACGACATTGGAACCTTCAAGAAACGAGCCTACACCTTCCTCAAAGGGCGGCAACGCATCTGTGACCCTTTTGGTGTCCATGGGCGGTGATTGTTTTCCATCAGGTGATCCGCATGCTCGTTTGCCGCCCTCTCATATAAAAAAAAAAAAAAAAAGTCCGTCCTGGGCGGGCACACTGAACCTGCCTTTATAGTACTCCATCTTCCGCTTTTCTCTTTGTCGGTTTTTGTTTAAAATTTTTCCTTTACCATCTAAGTGGGATAATAAAAATGTGAGTCCATTTTTCAGGCCGCCCTATAGATGATTTACCCATTTGGAAATTTACAGTTGACTAGATAAAGAGTTCATTATGGGTTTTTTTTAATAATACCTATTGATAGGTGCTTCTTTACCTTTTAAGTTGTTGTGTAAAATTTGATTATAATATTTCTTACCTTGAATT
Organism: Oegoconia quadripuncta; assembly: GCA_949316235.1. NCBI lineage: Eukaryota > Metazoa > Arthropoda > Insecta > Lepidoptera > Autostichidae > Oegoconia > Oegoconia quadripuncta. The sequence continues at coordinate 2,430,824 of OX438745.1, read as the reverse complement.
GATTTTTTTCTCCTTTGACGAAGTTTAATATTAATTTCCAATATACTAAATAAATACCAAGACCACCTCCGTGGCTCAATGTAAAAAACATTAGGTTTACGATTCGATCGATCACCAGTGGGGTACATGTTTAACACTCGATTTGGTTGGTGGTAGGGCATTTTAAATGTCAGCTACCACCATCTTATCAAAATTTCACAAAAAAAAATCACGTCTTTAATATAAAGAAATGCACACAAATTGGACCACGCATTACTGAGGTACATCCGCACAAAGATTGCTCACACACACAACGCCACCGTTATCGTCAGGGCTTAAAAATAACTCCTAGCTTCTAGTGAATAGCTGTCAATTTACCCTGCACTAACATCAGTAAATATCGCCTTTTAAACATCTAGGTTAACTGTGTTATCTTATTCCCTAAACACTCACAATGAGAACATCTGGCCCCTGACAGTACTTGCGGTGTTAAGAGAATGTCTGACCCTTGAGGAGCCCTTCACAGCAACTGTGCTACCTTATTGGTTTTGGGGTGAACGGGTCCGTCATAGAATAAATGGTAGTGTTAAATATAATATTCATGCCTATGATGCATTTAGATATGACGACCTGTTTGGTGTAGTTGTTATAATTTCTGACTGCTATACAGAAATGTTGTTAACTAACAACATTAGATACTATATTTGTTCTACATCACATCACTGCTAGTTATACCATTACAACAATATATAAAAATCATATGTAATAAATATAGTATCTAATCAAACACAGAGTATTGTTACTTAACGACCTGTTTGATGTAGTGGTTAGAAACTCTGACTGCTGTACCAAAAGGTCGTGGGTTCGAATCCGGTTCGGGGTATATGTTTGTATGATAAATACAAACACGTGTGGGAACACGTGTAACTCGGGAAAGGGATGTTTTTCATTTATAATATGTATTTATTTACAAAAAAAATATATTTGTGTAGTTTATCAAGCATTTGGTGTCCATAATACGCCCCATTGGTATAGTGGATAGTGACCCTATCCGCGAAACCAACGGTTGCGCGTTCGAATCCTGCGAGGGGTAAATATTTGTGTGATGAATACGAACATTTATTCCCGAGTCTTGGATGTTTTTATAAATATTTATGTATGTTTATCCGTTATCTAGTATGCATAGCACAAGCTTTGCTTAGTTTGGGACTAGATGATTGGTGTAAATGTCCGAAATATTTTATTTCCTTATTTTATAATACAAGCCTAGTTGCTTAGTGTGGAACTAGATGGCGCTGTGTCAAGATAATAGTAAAGATAGAAATAAAAAAACAGTATTTTCATATTCTGATGTTGTTATGAAATAAATATTTTACATATTTTTAAATAAAATAAAATTTCAACCGTGCATTGTTGTGATATAAAATTCTCAAAGGGGCTTTGAGGAATCAATAGCTAAGGAGTGAACCATCTCTTTCTTTCTTGATCATTGTCTAAAAGCGAACCCAACAAAAACCAGTGACGCTTTATTAGATCGTGTATGCGATTTTCTCCGTCGTGATAAGTAGGTATTAATATAATTTATATTGTATTTTTTTTTTTTTTTTAATTAGAATGGGATCGCTCTTGATTTCTTTTGTATCGGTATTTCTTAATGTTATCAAAGATAAACTTGAACATAATAAAATGTTATTAAATTATTGATCGAGATTAAAAACAAAAGTAAAACAATGATACGGCTTTTTGGGCCGCATTTTTTATTACGAGTTTCATTTCGTAGTAGCTTGGACATTGACTGACAGAGAAATAAATAAATAAATAAATAAATAAATATTTCGGACACTTACACCAATCATCTAGTCCCAAACTAAGCAAAGCTTGTGCTATGGATACTAGATAACGGATAAATATACATAAATATTTATATAAACATCCAAGACTCGGGAATAAATGTTCGTATTCATCATACAAACATTTACCCCTCGCGGGATTCGAACCCGCAACCGTTGGTTTCGCTGATAGGGTGACTATCCACTACACCAATCTTAATTATTATTTCAAACAGTTTTAAATTGACATTAAAATATACATATAGCGAAGGAACATTCTCCTTTTTTGATTGAAGTCGGTTAAGAAATAATATTAGGTCCTTACCTATGAAATTGGCGTTTTGTATGATGAATGTCATTAAGACTGTTTTCTCCATACAAATATTTTTGATTTTCTTTTGGGAACGGCAAATCCAAATTTGGCTAAACTTTGTGTGTATTATCGGATAACATTTTTAAAAGTAACCGCTTTATAAAAGTTTCTGCGAATCTAAGAAATAATATGGGAAGCACATGAAAAGAGCTGTGTTCAAGTTTTTTTTTTATTATGTGATTTAGCTTAGACATTAAAAAAATATTTCATGTGAAACCTTGAAAATATATTCTACTTTCCAAATAAACAAATTTGGATATAGCTATAGAATCGTAGGAGTTGGTACATTATGATTAACGAAGAAAATAATCTCCAATTTCATAGGTAAAGACCCAATATCATGTAAATGTTACGTTGAAATAAATACTTGAAGTTAGATCAATGCATGACTGAAAGGAATCAGACAAACTCTGAAATCGAGAAAAATAATGCTGTTTCATACGTTTCAGTATTGAACTTTTGTAAGAAAAAGCTGATTGTTTCCTCGAGTTCAGAGTTGTTCAGTTTGATCTAAACCATAATCTGGAATTATACCAATAATTCAAATTTCACCCTGTATAAGTTTTTTTTTTATATGAGAGGGCGGCAAACGAGCATGCGGGTCACCTGATGGAAAGCAATCACCGCCGCCCATGGACACCCGCAACACCAAAAGGGTCACAGATGCGTTGCCGGCCTTTGAGGAAGGTGTAGGCTCATTTCTTGAAGGTTCCAATGTCGTACTCGTTCGGGAAGTATTTTGTTTTATAAGTATACTAACGAAATTGTATGATATAATATGATAATACTAGCTTTCCGTCCGCGGCTTAGCTTGCGCGGAATAACATTATTATAGAAATTTGTTTATCCCGCAGGAACTACTCACTGTATCGGAATAAAAAGTATGCTATGTTTTAATACAGGGTTTGAAATAAAATGAAATGAAATGATTTATTTGCTTAAACATGGTAAGTAATAAGTTTTACAATAATGTTATAATGCATAGTATCACATGTTTAGACAATGGCGGCATGCAAATATTATGCGATATTAAATTAGTAAAATAGTTAAAATTATAATAGTTAATATAAAATAGTTAAATTAGTAGATTTTATATAATAAACATAATTCTTACTTAAGTCACTTTTATTACAATTTATTGTCAGTCTTTCCTTTTCTAAATTATATTATACATAACATTATTAATAAATTCATTACAAAAACAAAGTCAGTTGTAATCGTACTATTATCATTTGCAATATCATTCAGTCTAATCTTTATCATCTAAAAATTATTTTAAGCTGTAGTAACACTTTTTTGTTAGCCATCGTCGCAACCGTACTACAAATAATTTGTCTGGCAAGTCTCGTATATATTTTGGAATCTTATTATAAGTGGCGATAGACATAATATAACAATTTTTCATATGTAAACAAGTTCTATATGGTGGCATTAGCAATTCGTTACATCTCTTTCTCTCATCGTCCGGTTTTGTTATGTTCTACTAATATAGTACAGGGTATGTTCTACTAATATAGTACAGGGTATGTTCTACTAATATAGTACAGGGTATGTTCCACTAATATAGTACAGGGTATGTTCTACTAATATAGTACAGGGTATGTTCTACTAATATAGTACAGGGTATGTTCTACTAATATAGTACAGGGTATGTCCACTAATATAGTACAGGGTATGTTCTACTAATATAGTACAGGGTATGTTCTACTAATATAGTACAGGGTATGTCCACTAATATAGTACAGGGTATGTTCTACTAATATAGTACAGGGTATGTCCACTAATATAGTACAGGGTATGTTCTACTAATATAGTACAGGGTATGTTCTACTAATACAGTACAGGGTATGTTTTACTAATATAGTACAGGGTATGTTCTACTAATATAGCAAATTTCATTCAAATCCGTTCATCCGTTTCGCCGTGATTGAGTAACAGACATCTAAATTTTTTTCGCATTTAGATAGATAGATAGATAATGCCTTTATTTGTTTCCACAGTCACACACACACATTTAGCTTATACATATTGATACACAGATAAGGTAATACATCTACAACAATAACATAATATTGTAACACTAACGCATGTGTGTGCTGCAGCAGTACAAATGGGTCATAGCTAAGTGTATAAGATTGCTCATTGAGCAAAACACTGATTTTCAGCTATCCCCTAAGTAGAAGAGCAACTTGGAACCTAAACCTGAGGAAACAGTAAGTGTAAATAGCTATTTATATATTTATAGTTACATTAAATTACATGACATTTAAATGTTAAAATGTAATGTTAAAATGAGGTAAACAAGGCTTTTTGGCGGGAACTCGGCGAGTGAAGTAGCATTTTTCTTTATAATTCTTATAATTTGTGCATTCTGACTTTTGAAGCTTAATAATGGCAGAATATTGTGCAGCAAACGTTAGTGATGGTGTACAAGTGAAGGGAAGTGTAAATTAAAGTGCGTAACGGAGCTTTCGGGTTCCCACAAGAAGCCGCCAAAATCTTTTGTAAAGCATTCTGCCACTTTACTGAAGAATGACTTGACCGTGACTAGACTCTGTATACGCCAAGTATACGACGAATTCCTTGTTTTGACTGAGACTGACTTACAAACTGAAGAAATAAGATAAATAAGACATGGCTGTTATGGGCTAGATCCCTTTGCCTTCTCCTAGAGGAGTAAATAAAACTAAAAAAATGAGGTAAACAAATGTACTACATTTTGAATTTGGAACCAATTTGTGATTGTCTAACTCGAAACAAAGAAACGAAGAAACATTATTAACAGAAATATTGAGGCAGACGATACTTTTGTACATTGGCTGATATTTTACCGATTCAAAAGATAAACTTCGGGCAAGAGCAAGTCGAATCTGCTCATTAAAACTTTTTAACACATACAATACGCAAGGAGACTGTAACATAAGGGAACTCGTTGTAACGAATTCTCCTTCACATTTTCATAAATATATATGCTTAAGAAAGTTGCCCACTTAGCACTTGGGCGCGTTAACGCAAAATTTACTTTAGCGAGAAAGGGAATTCGCCATTTAAAATGAAGTATAGATTCAAGGAGGTGACAGAGAATGTCAAGAGAATTCTTTATTTTGATACTTTAGTTTTGCTGTGTAGTTTTGGCTCTCAAATAGAATAGAACCAATTTCAATTTATTCAATTTATTTTGAGCGTCTGGTTGATGCATCCCACGTTCGGAGGGCTGGTCAATACTTTGGTCAGAGAATCAGCCTCGCTGTACAGCGAGGCAATGCGGCCAGCCTTCTGGGTACCTTTCCACCAAGCAGAGACTTGGGCCTAGTTTTTTTATTTGTGATGGTTTTTTTTTTATAATAAATAGTATTATATTATAATAAGTTATTTATAAATATTGTATATGTATATAATAATATATTACCATAAAAATTTTGGTAAAATATCAATACATCATCTTTACAGGCTATGCCCAAGTCAATAATGCAATATTATATAAAAATTTGTGATTGTGACATAACAATATTGTCTCTCATAATTAATATAATTCATTAAATTAAACATTAATTAATACAATAAATAAATCCTACCACAAAAATTACGTAATATAATATAGAAAGGAAATGATTACCAATGAGTCTCTTCCCGTGGATGTCGTAAAAGGCGAAGAGTTTGCTCCAAAAAACATCTAGATTTCCACGTTTCAACGGCGATGGGTTCACCCCCTGTCACCTGTGCATTTCTGTTTACTTCATAAGGTGAACCATGGATGTTGTTCCAATATTTAAACTCTTAATGTTGTTGTTTGAGATATCTCTACCCCCCACTTTCCCCGAGAAACCATAATTGAATGCAATAAAAAAAAAATCGATTACCCAGACACAGTAAACCATTCTGAGACCACCTTATTTATTTATCATTTGTTGCACACAAGAAAAAAACATACAGATACAACATAATAGAGACGACACAACAGGTTCTGCTTGTTTCTACAATGAAATTTCTTCCAGCAGACCTACGAAAGAGAGATATGACAGGAAGAGGCAAATAAGACGTGCACAATCTAAAAAAATGGATAAATATGATAGATAAAAAAAACCTTTAGTGTGAAAGTCCAATAATTTTCGGTTGGTGACGAATGGTGACTCAAGATTACGAACAACTCTGCACCAAACCATGGTTGAATTCAGCCGAAAGTTGTTGGACTTCCATACTAAAGGTGGTTTAAGTCATTCAGAGGTCAATGTGTGCGCTTCTACAACAAGGTTCCCATGGATATACGGAATCCTCCGCTTAATAAATTTAAACTTATCATAAAACAAAAATTATGTAAAAAGGGAAATTACAAAATTTCAGACTATATTAATGAAAGTAATCCATGGGATCAAACGGCTCCTCTACACGATATATTAAAATTGTTGTAACCTTTCTTGATTGTAAATGATTTATTGAAAAGAGACAAACCCTCTGAGTTTCTCGCTAGTTCTTCTCAGTAGTGGTCGCGTTCCGAGCTAGTGGTAGTTTTAAAAAACAAATGACGTCCATAAGTGCATATTGTATTGCCTACATGAATAAATGATTTTCATTTCATTTCATTTCACAATGGTTGACTTTGTATGGGCAATCAAAAATTTTTTGATCGAATTCGGTTATGGGAAAGGGGAAAGTTGTTCGTAATAAGGAGTGGAGTCACTAGACTTACACGAAATAAATTTCACCCTGTATGCAAGCGAATGTGGTAAAATAGCCAGATTTTACATTTTTTCAAGGCAATTTTCCCCTGAGAAGTACAAGGAAGAAACTCGAATAGTTGCCCTTTTAATAACAGGTGTTTATATTACATAATTGCACCTCCAAAAATTGTCAAAACAACATACTTCAGTAAGATTCCACTCTCTGTCTCCGGAGCGCATCACCAGATCTTGACCAAAACCAAGGGTAAACATGAGACCACCTTGGACCCACGGCCAATTAAATAAAATCTCAGGGCGATGTAGTCGTCGGACGCGACTCGGGAGGGGATGACCCTGTCGCGCTTCATATCGCTCGCTGATGAGGGTGTGAGCGCGACAGTGCCCCCCGCGAGGGCGCGCTAGCCGCCATCCGAGCACGGGCTTGACGGGGAGGACCTGGAAGGAACTACTGCCGAGGAAGGTCAACGCGGGGTTTTAGTGGGTATACCTCCCGGTACGGAGGGAAATCACACATAAGCATCTCACCGACCCCAGGCGAGGCTTTCATATCCCCGCGATAAAAAAAGATACAATGAAAATAGTCAGATTTTACATTTTTTAAATAAATAAATAAAGCGTAAAATTGTGAAGCGTGGTGGTACTTTTCTTCAAAAAGGGCGACAAGACCCTCTCGAAAACTACAGACACATCTCGCTTCTGAGTCATGTCTTTAGCAGCGTAGACCACATACATACGCTGCGGCAGATTATACAGAAGACTTTAAGAGTATAATCAGCCTCTATGCTTAGCGTTCGTGGACTACGAAAAAGCCTTTGATTCGATTGAGACTTGGGATATGCTGCAGTCCCTCCAGAGGTGTCAAATTGATTATCGGTACCGGAGGAGCGATCGTTGTGGAGAACCTTGGGGGAGGTCTTTGTCCAGCGGTGGACGTCTTTCGGCTGATATGATGAATTGTGAAATAGTTTGGCATGCGAACGAGCTGTTTATGTCCAGGGATGAATATCATCTCCATCATACTGGATGAGTTTTTTTATTTGCATAGTTATTGGCATAGGTAGTTTTTTTTTTTTTTTTAACCATCATCGACGGTTCGAAACTCAAGCATTTATTTCATACATAATATCATTTGTTGAATGGTAATTGAAATCTACTGGAAATGATAAAAGGGCTTATTGCATTTCTCTGTCAGTCAGTATGTCCAAGCTACTAACGTTTCGGAAAGGAAATCATCTGAGGTAAAAGCGGCTCAAAAACCCACCCAAACTTACATAATCGTTTTGTCATCTCGGAGGTTTTCTAAATTTTGTATAATGGAGATGTGACCTTCGTTTTATTGTGATGTAAGTGAGAGCACGAGTCACGTAGTTAAGAGCGTGCAGGCTAAATTGGATCAATACAATATGGGACTTTAGTTGACACTTGAGATACGGTTGTAGTATTTTAGATGAACACGGTGTCTCAAATACTTGATATCCACTCAAGTTGAATGTCATATTTTATTGAAAATCGCTTTGTACCGTATGAGTTTTTCTACCGTAAGGAAAAAATAGGGCATGTTAGGTAAGTAAAATAGAAGTTGTCGGCATAGGTAGCTTAATTTTTTTTTTCAAAAACGCAAAAGCCGGCAGGAATTTGCTATGCGACTGGCAGGATTCGTCGGGTTCCTACCATGCAAAATTTATTTGGAACTCATATATAGAAGACACTGATTCTTTTCATAAACAATGCTCAAACAGTTTCCAAATCGCTGCCTAGTATTTTTAACCAAATTAAAAAATCAGGATGGGATCAGCGGCCGAATGGGGAACATTCGGTCGCTTGTAATTTTTTATTATTATTTTTTTCTTCTCTTTTGAATCTTTTTTTTTTTATGTACGACGGGTTCGTACTTGACCTCAATCACACCTGATGTTAAGTGAAGATGAGGTCGAAGGTGGAAGCGTACTGACCCGGAAACCCCAATACATTTGGGGAACTGGCTATCTTATCCCTGACAATCGGAACACAACAATGTCATTAACATTGCTGCTTGGCGGCAGATTTAGATAAGATGGTGGTAGCTAGCCAGGCGGACATTTAAAATGCCCTACCACCAACCAAACCGAGTACTTAAACATGTACCCCGCTGGGGATCGAACCCGCGACCTCCTAATCGTAAACCCAATGTTGTTTGCATTGAGCCACGGAGGTGGTCAAAAAAACATTAACTCACAAAATAAAATCACAAAATAAAAAAAACATTAACGACAGTACTCCATCTTCACCAACCGACAATCCATAAAGCTATCTTCGTGCTTCCGAAAATATTACAGAGGTCCTAAACTCACAACAATAATTAAACTTTACCCACTTTAACCTTTGTTGTAAGGTCAATTGAAAGGGAGCCTAAAAAAATATTTTGACGACCCCTGACAGTATAATGACATATTGCAATTTTTTTATACCATAGAGGACCGGGGAGCAGAGTAGGGCCCATCTGTTTCTGCCCGTGGGTATTGTAAAAAGCGACTGAAGGATCCTGGTAATCCCACCTCCAAAGTCCTGTAACGCTTATAAGCTAGGATAAACAGTGGGACTTGATACGACTCCTAATGAAGGTAGACGGTGCCTCTATTGCTACATTGGATCCCAGACTAATTAAAGAAAGAAATAGGGTATGTAGTTAGGAAAAAGATGTTACCCACTCATTCGGCTCAGAATACCAGAGTCGTGATTGTCCAACCCGACACATGTTGAATGGAGACCGTTTTGGATTTAGAAACATGCTATTTTTCGACGACGACCGGTTGGTGTAGTAGATAGTGACCCTGTCAGCGAAACCAACGGTTGCGGGTTCGAATCCCGCGAGGGGTAAATGTTTGTGTGATGAATACGAACATTTATTCCCGAGTCATGGATGTTTATATAAATATTTATGTATGTTTATCAGTTATCTAGTATCCATAGCACAAGCTTTGCTTAGTTTGGGACTAGATGATTGGTGTAAGTGTCCGAAATATTTTTTTTTATTTATTTATTTGTTGTTCGGCCAAAGTGATGTCGTTTTATTGTCTCGTCGCTCAAATATTCGTTGGGCCAAAGAAATGTATTGTCGCAAAAAATTTTGTTTGTCGAAAAATCTCAAATTTAAAATTTCTTTTCTTAACATTACTCCTCTATTTGGTTCAACATTTTCTACTACTCACAAATATGGAATTACTAGTGTTTCGTATCGCCATTTTTGGTATGGGCCAGAAAAAATGGCCGCAATAAGCGCTTTCAGAATCCTATTTGTTAGACACCTGATTAGGGATACTCTAATTAGGTAATCGGAAGCTACCATGCACTTATTACAAAATTCTAAATGCAGAGAGTAATTTAAAGTAAGTTGAATTGACAGTACCAATTAGTATGCCGAATTAGTCTCTGCATTTAGGATAGAACTTCCAATCCACTACTTTAACCGCCTCCGTGGCTCAATGTAAACAACATAGGGTCTACGAATCGGAGGTCGCGGGTTCGATCCCCAGCGGGGTACATGTTCAGTACTCGGTTTGGTTGGTGGTAGGGCATTTTAAATGTCCGCCTGGCTAGCTACCACCATCTTCTCTAAATCTGCCGCCAAGCAGCAATGTTAATAGCATTGTTGTGTTCCGGTTGTCAGAGATAAGATAGCCAGTCCTCCAAATGTGTTGGGTTTTCCGGGTCAGTACGCTTCCACCTTCGACATCATCTTCACTTAACATCAGGTGTGATTGAGGTCAAGTGCTAAACCGTAGTGCCACAGATTACTAATAAGTTACTAAAGTAAGTAGTGCTAGTAATAAGTTACTAAAAAAAAAAACTAAATCGGAATCTAACTGTTCTAACTTCGATTGCACCATCCAATTCTTTAATTATATTTCCTACAAACAGGAAAGAGTGATAATAGTTCTGGGTACCATTCCACCAACCAGAGGGCTAGTTTTTTATTTGTGTTTTTTTTTAATGTTTTTATAATAAATTGTATAATTCTTGTAAATTGTGCAAACATCAAGCTAATTTCATTTGTTATAAATAGATAAGTAAATAGTGTCATTATCAAATTTAGTCATAAAAATAATAACATTTTATGTGCCAGAGAGCGTAATATTTTCTAAATAAATTACGCAAGTCGAGCGTTGGCGACCTCTGGCGTCATAATTCAAAGCCAGTGGCGCCAAACCTTTTTTGTTAATTTATTAACATGCCACACATGGGGGTTGGTCGAATGGCGCGACAGAAGAACGGTTTTTTACACCGTGACATTTTTAATTTGAATGAGTATTTTTTATTGTTAAAAATATGCTCTCGCGAGTTATTGTGGATGATGAAAATTAAAATTATTTCTATTAACATGACCCTTTTCAAGTATTTATATTTCTGTTATTCATTCTGATTTTAGATATTGTTAGCTTTGTTACTTTAAAGTTTCGTCATAATCTAGAAGCCACTAATCTATTTAAATAAAGTGGTTACCAGATGTCAACCATCGATCTTAAGAAGAAGAAGAAGATATTTAATATATATATGTATATATATACAATTATAATTTTTTTTTTGAAGCTATATCAAGAAGTGTATTGTAGAATTTTGTGCAATAAAGTGTACTTGATTGATTGATTGATTGATATATATATAAATTTGTGTGTGTTATGTAGTCAATAATATATTATATGTTTAAGTGCAGTTAAATTATCTAGTTATAGTTTGTAGGCTTAGTTAATGTATTTTTTTATCTTTACGTTATATTTTTTACCAACTATAAAATACACCCGTATTGCTACTATTAGTGCAAACCTCATCTACTGGTAGCTTGTATCTTTACCCTAAGGTTTGCCTCGAAGAGATCGCTGTTAGCAATAAGGCCGCCTTTTTGTGCGATTAATGATGTACGCTGTATTCTTCATGTAGCTTTTGTTAATTGTGCAATAAAGAGTATTTGATTGATTGATTGATTGATTGATTGACTGACTGCCGCAAGTGATTGGAGCGCTGTATTCCTTTATGAGAAACCCAGAAAGTGACCAAAAAGTCTCATCTAGCTATTCATGGCGGAGTGATTCCAATACTGATTTACGGGTGTGATTGATGGGGATAAATAAATAAATAAATATCGTTAGACATACATACTGCGCCATCTAGTACCACAGTAAGCAACTATAGGCTTGTGTTGTGGATATCAGATGGTTGATATACTACATAAATACATTTTTTTTTGTAAATAAATACTTATTATAAATGAAAACATCCATGACTCGGGTACACGTGTTCATATTCATCATACAAACATATGCCCCTTGCGGGATTCGAACCCGCGACCTTTTGGTATAGTGGTCAGAGTTTCTAACAGGGTCGCCATCCACGACATCAATCGGTCGTCAAATAATATGTGTTCTTCAGTAAATGTCGTATCCTCTTTCAAACAAAAATAGAATTATAGAAATCGGTTTAATTACAGATAATGTCATAGATATTGTGGAAATTACTTTAAATAATATGCAGTTTAAGAAACTAAGAAAACGCACTACATTTCCGCCATCCATCTCTTGGCTCCATCATCAGATCGTCGACACCAAGTGTAATATATTGGACTCGTCAAAACGTATCATATGAGCCCGAACTCGAGGGGTTTACTGGGGGGGAGTAGCCCACTGTAGAGTTTCACCATCCAACTCCTGTCTCCATCATCAGATCAGCTCCAATATTCCAAAGTATAGTATTGTCATCAGAATGACATATACAAGTAAAGTTTCATTTCGATACGACAATTAGAAGTAAGTTTAAGAAAAACATGAAATAAATCTGTACTTTCCGTAAAAATACCAATTATATCTTGGATATAGGTATACCTACATATTATAAGTCGTAACATTTTTCTGATTTTTGGTATTATAGCTGTAGTAGTGTTCATTCATTATATCCATAGATAATATATTCCCGTAGCTATTGCTTTTCACAGATTACAAATACACCCGCTGCAGAAGAGTATCTATAAACGTTTTTAACACCGCAGGTATTTTCGCAAATATGACAGGCGCGCCGAGATACTTGACCCTTAGAATTTTTGCGTGGGAACGCGCGACAGAGAAGTTAAATTAACTTTCAATATTTCATTACATTGTTAGTTACAAGTGAAGCTTGTTATAAACATAGTCGAATTGATAACCTCCGTCTTGCAGTCGGTTAATATTAGACAGACGATCCGAGCAAGAGTAGCTATTAACTTTTATATATTAACATCCGGGATAACGCGTCTAAATCCGTCCCTCTTCTTATACTTTTTATCCCAACCCCTTATAACCTGATAAATACCTTAACCTCACAACAGAAGTTACAAAATTAATTTCACATAATACATTATACGACGTTTTTCTACGAGCAATTCGTATTGATTACGTGGGTAGTCCGTCCCGCTTTGCAGTACGTGGAGATGTTCTCCGTCTCGTTTTGGCGATGGATGTCTGAAATACTTTTGGGTCACTTTTCATTTCGTCTTCCAACAAGCCTTTTGAAGGGTCGGCAAAAAAAACGATTCATTCGTTAAATATTAGGTCCTTACCTATGAGATTGTCGTTTTGTATGAAGAATTTCATTAAGACTGTTTTCTCCATACAAACATTTTTGATTTTCTTTCGGGAACGGCAAATCCAAATTTAGCTAAACTTTGTGTGTATTATCGGTTAACATTAAGTTAAGATAGCTAGCGTTAATTTTTAAAAGTAAGCGCTTTATAAAAGTTTCAGCGCATGTAAGAAATGATTATCTTTCTTTTTTTTTCTTTGCTTCCCGCAAATGAAAAGAGCTCTGTTCAAATTTTTTTTAATGTGATTTAGCCCACAATTTAAAAAATATTTCATGTGAAACCTTGAAATAATATTCCATTTTCCAAATAAAAAACAAATTTGGATATACCTTTGAAAATCGCAGGAATTGGTACATCTATCAAAGTCATCATCATTGGTATATCTTTCAAAGTCACCCCAATCATACCTCTCAATGATCATCTTTTTTTTATGGATAACTAAATACGCGTTTGACCACAATCTCACCTGATGGGAAGTGACGATGTGGCCGAAGATTTCCACTGCATTAATTCTACTTCCATACTTCTTCTGACATACCTATAATTTGGAATCACTCCGCCATGAATAGCTAGATGAGCCTTTTTGGACACTTTCTGGCTTCTCATAAAGGAATACAGCGCTCCAATCACCAGTGTGCGAAGTTCGAGTTTTGTCTCGTTTTTAACTTTACCATCGCGTTCGCGTCTACGCAAAAAGTAGATATGAAAAAAGTCGTTTCGCAAACTATCCGCTACCACATTTCTTCATACAAATCGTCACGTAAACGTGAACGCGGTAGTAAAGTTAAGTTGAAACAAAACTCACACTCCGCCTTTTGATTTGCGGCAGTCACTCTTCTTAAGATCTAATATCTATTTAAATATGGTGTATCTGAGCGGCTCCTCTCAGATTGGCAACACCGTTGGGAGACTATTGATAAGGGCCGTCAACTGTGCCGTTTCTACTCCGATGTTAAGGAACGATTAAAATGTCCTTGGTTGGAGGAAAATTACTGTTTGTCGCAATTTCTCACCGATCGCGGCAATGTCAAGGGCAAGCTTTTTCTACAAAGTTGAAGGCGTCCCCTGAATGTGAATATGCAGAGCCTGTCTATCATATTCTATGGGATTACCCACGCTAGTCTAATAAACGGAACGTCATCCAGGACAAAGTATCATCGTATAACTATGCAGTCTTCTACACCGATTTATTGGCAAGCCAACATAATTTTCAAGCCTTTAGAGAATTTTGCCACGTTTACTGTTGGCATTATTATGCTTCCTGAACATTAATACTTACTGCGTTGTAGTCCGTGGTGTATCAAAACATTATGGCTGATTATATATTAATACACTCACATTTGCTGAGGGGGGGGGAGAGACTTCTTTCCTACCTTTAACATTTCTTTAATTAGTCTGGGGCCCAAGGTAGCAATAGAGCAGCGTCTACCTTCAGTACAGTACAGTACAGGGACACCGGGGTCGCTTCCAGAAGTTGTCGGCAACATCAGGGGTCTGCTAGACTTCCTGGAGGAACTGGATTGGCAAGAGTAGTGTCAGCAACCCATCACACAAAATAGGCGCAAGCTGCGTCGAGTTGCGGAAATCAAGCCCGCTGAAACCTATAACCTCTAACCTTCAGTTGGCGCCGTGTCGAGTACCACTGTTGATCCTGGCTCACAGGAGTTACAGTGAGAGGAGTGTGGAAGCGGCCAATAGTTACTCTTCTTTCAGTGTCCTCTACACTTAATTATATAAATTTGTTATAAGACAGATAACAAAGAAACAAACAAAATATTCTTTATTACACTAACTTTTCTGCTAACCCTCCTGACACGGCAGCTGTCTGCGATGGAATCAATTTACCCATTTTAACGTGTAAATGGTAACATTCCTTTGTTAGACATCTATCTATATAATGTAAAATAATTTAAAATTATATACATTTGAATTTGAGTCAATCCTGAACATCGATATACAAACATGCGAAGAACTATGTTTCGAAAGATCGTAATTCGGATACTCTGTTGATCGACACATTCCTGGTCAGCACAAACATACAATAAAATAAATTCAATCAATCAATCAATCAAATACTCTTTATTGCATAATTAACAAACATAATTAAATTACATGAAGAATACAGCTGAAGGAGTTTTGGATGCGGGGATACTTCGAGGACCAACGGTTCCACATGAACGGTACACCACCAAACATTCAAGCAGTTAATTATCTAAAAACTAACTAGGAAAATCGTACATTGAAAAATATTGCTCATGACTTCTCTCTGAATTTATTTGAATTCCGAGAGCCCGACCAAAGAGTTTCCATAGGCGCGGTATAAATATTAGTGGCCAAGACGCTACACAGCGTACATCATTAATCGCACAAAAAGGCGGCCTTATCGCTAATAGCGATCTCTTCCAGGCACACCTTAGGGTAAAGATACAAGCTACCAGTAGATGAGGTTTGCACTAATAGTAGCAATACGGGTGTATTTTATAGTTGGTAATTATTATATAATGTAAAGATTAAAATACATAAACTAAGCCTACAAACTATAACTAGATAATTTAACTGCACTTAAAACATATAATATATTAATTGACTACATAACACATATATCAGTATCAAACATATAAAATTAATAAATACATGCCGTTTGTTTGCTCAGAAATAACTTAGAAGTCATATTGACAACCACGGAGAAGATAATAATAATAAATAAATATCCTTAAGACATACACACAGCGCCATCTAGTTCCACAGTAAGCAACTATAGGCTTGTGTTGTGGATACCAGATGGTTGACATACTACATAAATACATTTTTTTTGTAAATAAATACTTATTATAAAGATAAGAGGACTTTCAATGATTTTTTTTGTACATTGTACATTAAAAATATTTTCAAAAACAAGCTTTTAATACTCCATCATTGATTATCATGTTTAACTATAAAACTAAAAGTATATGCAAAATTTCGTATCCGTGCTATTAACCGTTGAGGAGATCCCTCTTGGGGAGACAATCCTGGCTGCAGCATCAGGTCTGTCAATACTGACTGTGTATACAAAAGTTACCAAATCGTCGGTCAACCTCGTCCTTTGACCAGCAGTAGACCTCTTTCAGTTGATATAAAGATGATACAAAAGTTCGTATCCGTGCTATTAACCGTTGAGGAGATCCCTCTTGGGGAGACAATCCTGGCTGCAGCATCAGGTCTATCAATACTGACTGTGTATACAAAAGTTACCAAATCGTCGGTGAACCCCGTCCTTTGTCCAGCAGTGGACGTCTTTCAGTTGATATGATGATGATACAAAAGTTCGTATGCGTGCTATTAACCGTTGAGGAGATCCCTCTTGGGGAGACAATCCTGGCTGCAGCATCAGGTCTATCAATACTGACTGTGTATACAAAAGTTACCAAATCGTCGGTCAACCCCGTCCTTTGTCCAGCAGTGGACGTCTTTCAGTTGATATGATGATGATACAAAAGTTCGTATGCGTGCTATTAACCGTTGAGGAGATCCCTCTTGGGGAGACAATCCTGGCTGCAGCATCAGGTCTATCAATACTGACTGTGTATACAAAAGTTACCAAAGCGTCGGTCAACCCCGTCCTTTGTCCAGCAGTGGACGTCTTTCAGTTGATATGATGATGATACAAAAGTTCGTATGCGTGCTATTAACCGTTCAGGAGTTCCCCTCGTGAGGAGACAATCCTAGGAGCTAGCTAGCTGCACCATCATTTCATATCATATTCTCATATATCCAAATATAAATGCGAGAAAGCAGTCACTGCATGGCTCCACGAATTGGACTATGAAGAAACGGAGAAACTACTTACCGTAACCTCATAAGGGCGTCTATTATTTTATTTTTTATTCATTATACCAATTATATACAAAATTCAATACTCATCCCAATAATAATATATAAATTATAAAATTATAATAACTTAATAGTATTTGTTGTCTGTAGCTGAATATCTGAGCATATCTTACGTTATATATACAACTTCTTAATTTGCGCTAATAACACACTTTCTTCATACGCCCACACACACACACACGCACATATACAATCACACACACATACGCACATATGTAATCACACGCACTCACGCTCACACGCATACATCCTATCTCGCAACATAAGGCCGTTCCATTCCAGAGGGTGAGAGGCTGGTGATCTGTCACACAGGTTTCCTGGTACGGACACCAGTCTCTCACAAAATTTTGTACTTTCATGTAGCATATCTCGTAGATTAAGGACCTATTGTTTATACCTGTATACTTTTGTGAGAGAGAATAAAAACTTTTTGAATTTTGAATTTTGAATTTTTTTGAATAGATGTTTTTTGATCGAAAAGCAGAAGATTGGTATTCCGGACTGCTGCCTTTCCACTGTCTTCCTATCATGAGAAGATAATATATGAAGCAGTAGGGGGCTGTGGATTGGATCCATAGTTGGGCATCAGGAATTGAAATAGTTTATTACATAATTATAACGTGTATGGAATATGAAATCGAAAATTGCAATAATTTCTTAATTATTCATTCTTTAATAATAATAATAATTGGTTCAATAACTTAATTGGGTGTATTTTATTAATTGAATCCAATATGTTACGGGAATAATCTTACACAATATAATAATCCAATTTATCAAAGTATTAGGTGCTTAACTATGAAATTGGCGTTTTGTATGAAGAATTTCATTAAGACTGTTTTCTCCATACATACATATTTGATTATTTTTTGGGAAAAGCAAATTCAAATTTAGCTAAACTTTGTGTGTATTATCGGATAACATTAAGTTAAGTATAGGCAGCGTTAATTTTTAAAAGTAACCACTTTATAAAAGTTTCAGCGAATCTAAGAAATGATTATGGGAAGCACATGAAAAGAGCTCTGTTCAATTTTCTTTTATTATGCGATTTAGCCCAGAAATTAAAAAATATTTCATGTGAAACATTGAAATAGTATTCCATTTTCCAAATAAAAAACAAATTTGGATATAGCTTTGAAAGTCGCAGGAATTGGTACATATGATTAACGAAGAAAAAAACTCCAATTTCATAGGTAAAGACCCTGTACGAGATATGTGTATATATATATATGGTCTCTTGTGCGTACGGGTTGGGTACAGTCAACCAGAAGGTGTGCAGCGTATCGATTAAGGAAAACCAAAGATTCACATTCACAGTTATTTATTATCTGACTCTAAATTATACGAAACAATATTACATGGAACTCGGTACACGAGGGCGAGTTAGCGAGCCCACGCGGTGCAATTGCTCGCTAACCCGCTGGTGACATTCGAGAACGTATTAATTACGTCACATACATTGTGTCCCTACAACCCAATATTAATTTCAGAACAATGGTTATTTCTGAACACTCAGTGCTGGAGGATTTGGATATCCACACTACATCAATCAACAGACATATTAGTTACATCACTATTCCAGGGCTTCCATTCATAATTTGCATTCACACAACTACGTATATATTATATTCATTTTCCTCAACTGTATTCCATTCGACTGTTATTTTCGGAACTAATTATCCATGAATAATTCCTTGGCCGGTTTACATAGATGATGGTGAGGGAAACATATTATAGATTCACTTTTTGTATATAGTGAACGTGTGTACACTTATTTAGTCATAGAGCCGTGTTGATGGATCGATCTTGAGATGGGGATCGCGTCTCGGTCTCGACATTATAGTTTTCTTTTTTGTCTTTTTTTTTTGATACTGTTTTAATATGCAACAGATTCTCAACCGTCAGCTTGTGGCCATCTCAGTCTCGAGAGCGGTTTGTGGGATGTTGTGGTTTTTGTTTTTTTTTTTTTGTGTGGAAGTAAATGGTTTAAATGGTAAACATGTTTAATGTTTTGTGTTAGCCCTGCATCATTGAAGTTTGTCTTTATTCATAAAGTACTTTCTTTAGTTAACAAATAAAACATTTACTAACATAGAGCGATTATTTTCTATTGTAATACGTCCCGCTCTTGCAAGCGTGAATTTATAATTAGCCATCCCATTTGGATCGTAAGCGTTAATACCAAAGCCACGTTTTTCATGATGTTTTTCATTTAAAATATTATTGCCGACGTGTTTCACCAATTCAATGACAAATATTTTCGTGTAATTACCAATACACGAAATAATGGATTTAAATCCAATAATAAATTAATTACTTTTTTCTATTTAGATTTTTTCTATGCAGAAAAGAAAATCTGTCATACAGTCGATCGCCATTATACTTAAACGTAATACTGTGAAACATTTCTTTCCAAATATAAACCACAACAATTAGGAAACAGCTTAAACTTAAAGATGAGATGTAATTTTTTTTTCCTTTTTACTTTCTACTTAAGACAAGCTTATGACACGCTCTCATTTAAGCGCATGCTAGTCTATATTTCAGAATTGTATGCTAAAACTGCTAAATCACTTTGATGTGTTAACGCATCATTTAACCAACTGCGTTGGAAGGTACAGCATTATTGATCTTTTAACGGTCAGCTAAGTACCTTACCGACTATGAATAGGACCAACCCATGTCTTACGTTCATATCGTAAAGGTGACTAAGGGTTTTAATAGTAATATAATACTTAACAGTGCACTGCTAAAGCTTCTTAGTTTGAATATAGGTACTGACTGACAAAATATCGCCATCATTCTAATACATGAAATTTCTAATACATAATATATATTCCTGAATTCGAATCCCGACATTGGAACCTTCAAGAAACGAGCCTACACCTTCCTCAAAGGCCGGCAACGCATCTGTGACCCTTTTGGTGTTGCGGGTGTCCATGGGCGGCGGTGAATGCTTTCCATCAGGTGACCCGCATGCTCGTTTGCCGCCCTCTCATATAAAAAAAAAAACAATAAAGCGTTTATAAACAAACAAACATGGCGATAATCTTACTGCATCCTTTCAAAAGGAAGTCAGAATGAGTGAAAGCTGTTGGTGAATAATATTCTTATACGACCGATAGGTATAGTGGCTAGTGACCCTGTTAGCGAAACCAACGGTTGCGATTTCGAATCCCGCGAGGGGTAAATGTTTGTGTGATGGATGACTATGAACATTTATTCCCGAGTCATGGATGTTTATATAAATACTAGCTTTCCGCCCGCAGCTTCGCCTGCGTGGTTAACTTTATAGCGGATATGTTTAATACGCGGCTACTATTCCTTTTATCGTTATAAAAAATGTGCTATGTTTTAATCCAGGTTATGTTCTACCTATATAGGGTTTAACAAAATTAACCCGACAAACTTTGGCAATTGCACGTACATGACAATAAAATAATATATTCATAAAAAAAAATAGCCTTAAAAATTTCGTTTCCGAGTAAAAAAATTAAATGTAAGTGCAAATGAAAATACAAATTAACAGACTTACTTCATTTCGATTGTACCTTATTTTATCAATGAGAAAAAAGGCAACGTTCATATGGAAGACGGCAAAGGGGGTGGCGGGGTACTGGGCGCAACCAATCACAGCAAGTTGCGGTGGCGCCGGGGCAGATTTCGAATTGCGAAGTAAAGCAATTCGAAATCTAATGGCGAGTGCGGCTGCTTTACCAGCGTTTTGCTTATTAAAGAGGTCACTGGTGAAAGAGGGAATAATTCCCTAGGGTAAGGGGGGAATGACTCGCCAAATGGTTTACAGGAGACTTGAACACCGTCGTAAGGTCGCCAGTCTATCAGTAGTGCTGTATAGTTTTGATACGCAAAAAGAATAGAACTAATCCAACTCTTCCCGTGAGTGTCGTTAAAGGCGAAGATGGGACCTTCCACTTCAAAACATCTGTAAATTAACGCATTTTAACGTGTCAAAGTGAGTGAGTTGCTCCCATAAAAACTGTGTCTCCGGATGCTCCCTGAAGCCTATTTGTTTTTGAAAGAGCAACCCCTTTAGTTTCTTGCTTGTTCTTCTCAGAAGAAAATTGCCTTTTACAAATACAAAAAATATTTATTTCGTCAGCTTAAGCCTAATACTTAAAATTTCAGATGAGGAGCTCCTATTAAGTAATAGAATTTACTTATGATAGAGGTTTGTTGTTTGTTTGTTTGTAAACGCTTTATTGTACAAAAAGGCAATACATTAATTCCCTGGTCCCTGCTCTTTCTGTATTAAACAGACTCATAGCTAAAGGTTAGTAAAATTTGAATTTGAATTTGTAGTAGTAATTAGAGATATTTTTTTTTTTTTTTTTTTTTATTGAAGAGGTGGGCAAACGAGCAAGAGGCGCACCTGATGGTAAGTGTCACCGCTGCCCATAACCATCTACGGAAACGGAAGATCCGCAGTGGCGTTGCCGGCCTTTAAGGAAGGAATATGCTCGCTTCTTGAAGGTTCCCAGATCGTATCGGTTCGGAAAGACATCCGCTGGGAGCTTATTCCAAAAAGTAACGGTACGTGGAAGGAAATGTCTACTGAACCGCACCGAACATATTTTCAATACACTTGTTTGCAAATCAGTAATAATAATAATAATAAATAGATATTTCGGACACTTACACCAATCATCTAGTCCCAAACTAAGCAGAACTAGTACTATAGATACTAGATAACGGATAAACATACATAAATATTTATATAAACATCCATGACTTAGGAATAAATGTGCATATTCATCACACAAACATTCACCCGTCGCGGGATTCGAATCCGCAACCGTTGGTTTCGCTGACAGGACACTATCCACTATACCAATCGGTACAACAGTTAGACGTTCTCTGTAGATTTTGAATTTAAGGAGAAATAAGTTATAGTGTCGAAAAGTCATGAATATTTTTACTCATTAATGATTATATACTATAAACGTGCCAAGTTCATTATTCAAATCTCTTTGAATATGCTGTAGCTTAAAAAAAAAAATCTCGTCATCTGACAAGACAAGCAGAATTGACTATTTTAAGTATACCCTGTGTACCTACAAATAAAGCATTTTTGACATTGACTTTGGTGGTCACTAGTTGCACTTTCATATGAATGATTTCTATCTGGCCAACAAACCCCAATCAAACCGAATATTAAACATGTTTGACCTACGGACTCAATATCCACAACCAAAATGCGAACGTTTAATTCAAAATGGCCTCGCATAGTGAACGAAATGATGGTCGCAAACCGTTCCCCTTATACACGGGAGGCAATTTTGAGATTACCAATTTTCCATCCAAGCGAGCCCATGTGCCAAATATAGACCGACCCCAGGATCGGGATGTGACCGTGGGAATCCCCAGGGTGTTAAACCCCCCCTCATCCCATTCTCGACCGTTACTAATGCTTCGTGCTAGTTAGACAGGTTTTACCCTTTTTGAGGGATATAACTAGGGTTGTCAACATTGAAGCACAGATTTTTTAGATAGAGATAATTCAAATTCAAACACAGCCCAAAGGAATTGGAACTCTATAATCATTACAATTGAGAGTTGAAAGTAGGGTGTCCGTGGGTACCGATCGGTGTTCGCGAGTGTTGTCGGTATAAATTTTTTTTTGCCACCAATCGGTGGCAAGTCGGACGGAATCAGAAATAGTCAGTGACAGATACATTGGTGAGTAAAATAAAGCGCACTAATTTCGATATTTTGTTAGTTGTTAGTTCACCGACTAAACACTAAATCTTGAAAGCTGATCTATGAAGCTGAAATTTGGTAGGCAGGTAGATTATAGGTAGGAGACGTCCGCAAAGAACGGATTTTGAAAAATTCCCGCGGGAACAGCAAATACGGGAACTTTTCACGGGAACGAACAAACACATAATTTCCATGGGAACAACGGTATAGCTGCAGGTAAACACTTGCGCAGCGATTTTGCAAATTCCCACGGGAAATTGAAAATTTCAACAGAAAGTTGCGAGCGGAAACCTTGTTATAACATAACGCTAGCTACCACCATCTTATCTAAATCTGCCGCCAAACAGCAACGTTAATAGGATTGTTGTGATCCGGTTGTCAGAGATAAGATAGCCAGTACCTCAAATAAGATGGGGTTTTTGGAGTACGCTACCACCTTCGGCCTCATCTTCACTTAACATCAGGTGTGATTGACGTCAAGTGCTAACCCGTTGTGAAAAAAAAATAATAATAAAGCCATGATTGGTATTTTTGTATCATTGTCTTTGTTTACCTATGCGTACCCAAGGTTGTAAATTAACGCCAAGGTTGTGGACGAACACTGACCACCATAAGTCAGATTATAATATACCGGATGAGTTTTTTTACCGTAAGGAAAAAAATAGGGCATATTAGGTAAGTGAAATAGAAGTTATTGACATAGGTAATTATTTTTTTTTTCTTCACAACTATAAAATATAATAAAACGTAGTGTCATTTGACGGTCGTGTTTGTAGCTTATTCCACATAATTACATCATTAAAAAATTAACCTACGGAGTCAATATCCACAACCAAAATGCGAACGTTTAATTCAAAATGGCTTCGCATAGTGAACGAAATGATGGTCGCAAACCGTTCCCCTTATACACGGGAGGCAATTTTAAGGTTATCAATTTTCCATCAATTTCGTATCGCGCCAATCATTTGAATGGAATTTAGCGTAGTACTTTTAAATACTCTCAAGAAAACCGTTTAGCTTGGTATGGACAAGTTATGAGGAGGGATGAAACGCATGTTACTAAGAGAGTGATGAATATGGATGTCAATGGTTGAAGAGGAAGAGGAAGACCACGGAAAAGATGGATGGATTGTGGAGGGGTGATATGAACGAAAAGGACGTGAATGAGGAGGTAACGGCTGTTAGAGGTGTTTGATAGAAAAAGACGTACTGCGCGGACCACATATAAATTGGAACCAGGGCAAAAACATAACATAAGTTTAATAATAATGATATGTAATAAAAATGTAATTTAATTTGCTTGACGATGGATTGAATCAATATTTCAGACATATTTTAATTAATTGCAATCAATTAATTGCAGACATATTTTAATTAAATTAGATTAGATTAGATTTATTTAGTTCACTTTTACAATATCATGTCATACATACAGTTCCGTAAATTTATGATTTCTAAAATAAAAGTGATTGTCAAACATAAAATATTAACTAATACTAAAAAATAATAACTATACATTATACAATAACTAATACTAATACAATACAAATACAATAACTAATACTAAAAAATAATAACTATACACATACATCTTGATTAACATAACAAACACAATAAACTTAACAATTTATCAATTGAACTGTAATAAATTGTTAAGACGTTATTCCTCTAAATTGTGAATTAATTAACTAGAAAATTAATTTAATCAAGAAGGACATGCTATTTGTCTAAATTGATTTGTATTTTTATTGTTTAATGAAGGACAGGCTAATTATAATTTTGCATGCTATTGTATATGGCTCATTTAGGTGATACAATTTATACTATTTTACCAACGAATTTACTTACCCTAATCATTTCAAATAAATGTATTCTATTCTATAATTTACGTGATGTAACATGTGAAATAATACACGATACAACAGATATATGCGTTACATTACCTATCTATATTACATTAGAACAAAATTTCTTATTCCAAAGTAATCAGGACTCTGACCGCACAGGCAATATACGCGGGGCGCCTCATCTAGAGAATCAAAAAGGGGACGTCTCGGCTCTCCACGGACGATTGACAACCCTAACTATAACTTTCATAATAGATACAGAACTGGGCAGTATAACAATATATAATAATATAACAATATATTGACGACCGATTGGTGTAGTGGATAGTGGAATTTCATTAAGACAGTTTTCTCCATACAAACATTTTTTTTTTTTTTTTGGGAACGGCTAATTGAAATTTAGCCAAACTTTGTGTGTATTATCGGATAACATTAAGTTAAGTTAGGCAGCGTTAATTTTTAAAAGTAACCGCTTTATAAAAGTTTCAGCGAATCTAAGAAATGATTATGGGAAGCAAATGAAAAGCGCTCTGTTCAAATTTTTTTTATTATGCGATTTAGCCCAGAAATGAAAAAATATTGAATGTGAAACCTTGAAATAATATTCCATTTTCCAAATAAAAAACAAATTTGGATATAGCTTTGAAAATCGTACATATGATTAACGAAGAAAAAAAACTCCAATTTCATAGGTAAAGACCCAATATAGCATTGCTGCTTACCGATAGTATTGTACTAAAAAAGAGATCAATACTATCGATAGTATCGAAAACTATCGACACTATTGTTTTTGCTGAAAATATCGATGGACTATCGAAATGCTATCGATAGTGGACTATCGAGCGGCAACACTACTCTGCCCACTGTTACTTCAAATTACAAACTTCTTATTTTTATCTTCATAATATTATCAGCCTGCGAGTGTCTAATGTTGTGCCTGTTTTTTTTTCCACACATAAGTGTATGTGGGAACGCGCCTGACTGCTGTTTTATGTTGAAAACCTAAGTGAGAGAGGGGTTACGCTGAAAACCAGCGCTGTCAATTGCCATACGACATATTGGCAGCAAATGCTGACGCCCAATCCCTTTGCCACAAATACATACATTTAATTATGGAAAATGTTACGAAATTTTCTGTATTTGTTGGCAATAAATACTTTTCTTTCTTTCTTTCTTAATGTAATTTTAAGTCCAGTAAGTAAATTGTGTATTTATGTTGCGTAATTTTTTGGTTTAATATATTATTTTGGTTTTATCCTATTATAATGATATTTAAAAAATTTTTTGTTTCTTCTGTTTCGTGTACACTTTATGTCTACCTTTTGTACCAAATTTCGCTCTCACGGGTTTGCTGGAAGATGTCTCTTATAGAGATAAGTTCGCCCTTTGTATATTTTTCTTAAATCTTTGTTAATGTCCATTTCTTTATGTTTGTGTACAATAAAGTGTTAAAATAATTTTTTCTTTTTTTTTATTGTTAACTGGATACGCATTTGACCACAATTTTCTTATTATTGTACAATAAAGAATATTTTGTTTGTATATTCACACATTCATTAATCTTCTGTAAGGTGGCAGTGCCTTACGAATGATTTCGGCAGAAATACAGGAGGTAGCAAAGATTTATTTCAAAATGGAAGCTTTTTCTATAATTACATTCTCGGGACCCTTTCGGCCGTGCAAGGCCTAGGACGATTTTTTTTATTTATAAATATTTTCATTTATCTAATTTGTTATTTTATTTTAGTAATCTTTATTTGGTTATGTTTACTATGTTATTAGCTATAGGTTGTTTGAAGTATTAACACTTTTGCGGACACTGAACATAAAACTTCTATTGTGTCTGGTTCACTGTCCGTGAAAGTGTAACTAACATAATTGTTACTTCATATTAATATTTCGCTAATTAAAATTACTTAATATGTTATTGTTTTACAAGCTCACCACAAGTATTTAATAAGACTTTAACATTTATTAAGAGTACTACTTATTAAAGGTGTTTTCGACTTGGTACCCCAGAGGAGCCATCACCTCCACCTTCATCACCTCCATGACCCATCTCCTGGATCCGCCGTTATTAATTTTCTGTCATTCAAACCACAAATCCCTGATAGAAATAATTACTAAGAACTCGTAAAAAGTCGAGTTATTTGAACTAGATTGAGAAGCAAGAGGTACATATATATAGCAAGTACGTCTAATTGAGTGAACGTGGCACGTAGCTTGCGTCAGACCTGTGCACCTTCGCCTTAATATCCCTAACTGGACGTATATTACACCAAATATACGAAAATATTATAACAACATTTATTATCATTAACTCTTTATTGCATTCACAAAATAAAACAATTACCGCGATCCTTAGCTATTAATAAATAAGATAAGAAATATATATAGAATAAGAAAAAGTAAAAATAAGAAAATAATTATTACATAACAATAAGAATGTAAATAAACCAATAAATATATAAATGAATATGTTGTAGATGGGCGGGAGGGTGGTACTAGCGACCGGGACGGTGCCAGTCCCGTGGTAAAGGGTAGCTCGGGCAATGGCGATATTATTGCAAGCTACTATAGGAGCATAGACAACTTAACCTGAAATGCTTACTAGTGAATAGTAAACATTTGCACGCCCCTCATGCCATACAACTTGGCCTTCGCGTGCAGTCTGTGGAATTCAGCCGGACCTAGTCTATAATTCCTCCTTGCTCAAATCCCATGATCAACTTCTTATTAACTAACGACTCACCGGATTCTTCCATGCGTCAGGGATAGTAGGTAATCAGAATCACTGACAGGTGATGTGTTTCCGGCGATACCAGCGCCACCAGGGTATACTTCCCATTGCAAACCGCGTATTATGATAGTCATCTAACTGTCTAAATTATGAATTCTATCGCTAATTTATTGCTATCTACGACAAATATATAAATAAACAATGGTTATTGACAGAGTACTCTAAAGCGACGAGCATGTATGAACAACCTTATGAGAGTGAATGAAGCAAAAGAGTTCTGTCAGGATTGTAGCAAGTAGAAGTCTGTGGTCTCTGCCTACCCCTACGGGAAACAAGCGTGACTATGTTTATTTTGAAAGGACATATGATAATGCTCTTTTAACTGGGATTTATAATAATGTTAACTAGAATGAATGAATGTATTTGTATAAGATTTGAGGAATTATATAAGATGACACTTATAAAATTTGCTTACATTAAGGATGCCAGTATTAAGTCGACACACTTTAAATATTAATTTAATTGACTGGAATGATCTTGAATATATGGTTCGAATAGATAGTCTTTGCAAGATGGTTTATAGCCTTGTTTTGACGTTAAATGAAGATGAGGCCGAGAAGGTGGAAGCGTACAGACACGGAAATCTGTACCTAAACTAAACATGTACCCCACTAGGGATCGAACCCGCGACCTGCGATTCGTAAACACTCTGTTGTTCACACTGAGCCACGGAGGCAGTTGATGTAGCATTAAATCGAATTTGTAATTTATCAACTGTCTTTCAATATAAAATCATCATCATCAGCCCGTAAACATCCCACTGCAGGGATATAGGCCTTGCCTCGTATATTAGGGAATATAGGTCATATGCCACCACGCTGGCCCAATGCGGGTTGGGGACTTCACATGCCTTTGAATTTTATTTCTCAGGTATGCAGGTTTCCTTACGATGTTTTCCTTCACCATTTAAAAGCAAGCGGATAAATGCATATAATCAATCAATCAAGTACACTTTATTGCACAAAAATTTAACAGGACACTTCATAAAAATAGCTTAAAAAAATTGTACAACCAGGCGCTCTTATCGCTATTAATTTTTATATATTTCTACCAACCTTTTATATAATTCATTAAATTAAATTTAAAAAATCATTGGTACATCGGCCTGCCTGGGAATCGAACGCGAACCACCTAAATTGGGAGACAGCTATACTACATCCCATAAATTGTGAAAACGCTTACTTGTTAGAATTTTGATGACAAGATATATAGAAGAGCGTCGGTGGCTCAGCGGTTAAGATGCGGTCTCCCAATTTAGGAGATCCGGGTTCGAATCCCAGGCAGGCTAATACACTAATGAGTTTTTAAATTAAATTTAATTACTTATATGCATGTATCCGACTGTGAAGGAAAACATCGTGAGGAAACCCCTGCCTGAGAAATAAAAATTCAAAGGCATGTGAAGTCGCCAACCCGCATTGAGCGTGGTGAACTATGGCCCATAATCCCTCATATAATGTAAAAATGTAAAATGTAAAAATCATTTATTGTATTAAAAACAGAGTGACAATATAACCAATGAGGTAGCCCTGGTCCCCACACTGGGATTCCCTGTGTTGTGGGTAACCACTATCTTCCTCATCCAATTAACAAAGTATCACAAGTGTTGTACCATACGTCATATATAGGTACGAGGGAAGTCCTATATCCCTGCAGTGGGATATTTACGGGCTGATGATGATGATGATCATACTAAATTAAATGTAAGGTCATGATCGGTTTATTAATATTCGATATTGAGTAGTAAACCACTTTCCTGGTTATTGGGTGGTCCAATAACCAGGCAAGTGGTTTACTACCATCGTTTCTGCAAAACGTTACATAATCAATTTCGACTATGCCTTTGTTAAACCGCGCTGCGGTGTAACAAAGAGCCTGAACATCATAAATAAGGGTCTATTGTATGTGTATATAATAATTCAGCAGTTTAACTGTGCTCCTTCATATCGTATGTATTTATTAATTGCTCGAGCGTTTCGCAAATTTGCCTAAATGAAAAGGTATATTTGCTTGTAGGTACGTATTGAATTTGGGTTAGCATTTAACAATAATACGAACTTGTGTGAAATGTTAATTACTAAGTACTTGTAATATGTGACGATGAATTGGATTAAGTAAAGGGTAAGGTAAGAGTACTTGGCTGAATGGAATAGGACCAACTAAGTTCGTAAAAGGTGACTAAAAGACCGCCTCTGTGGCTCAATGTAAATTAGTTACTTAGTTTGGTGTTAGGCTATCACAATCTTTTTTTTTTATGCACAACGGGTTAGAACTTGAACTCAATCACACCTGATGTTAAGTGAAGATGAGGTCGAAGTTGGAAGCGTACTGACCCGGAAACCCCTACCCATTTGGAGGACGGGCTATCTTATCTCTGACAACCGGAACACAACAATGCTATTAACATTGCTGTTTAGCGGCAGATTTAGTTAAGATGGTGGTAGCTAGCCAGGCGGACATTTAATATGTCCTACCACCAATCAAGTTCAATCAATCTCATCTAAATTTGCCACCAAACAGCAATGTTAACAGCATTCTTGTGTTAGCTAGTCCCTCAAATAAGATGGGGTGTCCGAATCAGTACGCTTCCACCTTCGACCCCATCTTCACTTAACATCAGGTGTAATTGAGGTCAAGTACGAACCGGTCGTGCATAAAAAGAAATTAAAAGTATGAGTGTGTATGCGGACGTGTAGGTATGTGTGTGTAACATACGAGAACTGAATTTCATACATTCTTTTCTCCTCGAAAATCTCCTTATTTATCGAACAGGTCGGTATCAGATCATTACACTTTTAAGAACTCTCAAGACAGATAGCTGGAGTGGCTACTTCACCTTCCAAGACGAATGGGGCCCTTCAAGTGAACCTTTACCGGCCTCTTTTTGGAGGACTTAAGAATCTGTAATTATAGTGACTGTTCATTCTTTATAAAGATTTAGGTAAGTACTTCAATACTGTAAGATATAATAAAGACGAGAGCAATGCTTTATTGTACTTCATAAAAATTAGATAACCGCCTCCGTGGTTCAATGTAAACAACATTGGGTTTACGATTCGGAGGTCGCGGGTTCGATCCCCAGCGGGTACATGTTTAAGTACTCGGTTTGGTTGGTGGTAAGGCATTTGAAATGTCCGCCTGGCTAGCTACCACCATCTTATCTAAATCTGCTGCCAAGCAGCAATGTTAATAGCATTGTTGTGTTCCGGTTGTCAGAGATAAGAAGGCCAGTCCCCCAAATGTGTTGGGGTTTATGGGTCAGTAAGCTTCCACCTTCGACTTCGAAAAATCAACATAACGTCTGTCTGAACAATTAAAACTACCGCCTGGAGAACGATCACGATTGGACAGTGGCTCCGAAGTGAAACAATTTTTGTTTCCTCCTTTTTGATGCTGAGGTTTTAGCAGCTTCCTAGGCGATCCGTAGGGGTATTTTATATCTGCATCCCTATTTAATACAGCACAACCTGCCTATTTCAAATGTACTGTCCTTATGCCCAAAGGTTGCCTGGAAGAGATCGCTGTTAATAATAAGGTTGCCTAATTGTACGTTCTACTCTTACCAATTTCTGTAACTGTATTTCCTTTTCTGTTGTGCAATAAAGTGTATTTGTATTGCGTTGCGTTGTGTTGTTGTGTTGCGTTGCGTTGCGTTGCAAAAATATATAATCTCCCATAGAAATACATAAATATAAGATCGTAAAATCCTTTTTTTATTTTATTTTATTAATTTATTCAAGAAAATATTTTTAAGCAGTTTAAGAAAAGAAAATGTCGGTGTTGCCGACGACGCATGAAAAGTAAATCGAAATTAGGGTGTTTCACTAAACCTCTCATAGTATAAAATCGTCTATAGTCCAGTAAGCTATAATTATATACTATGAGCATTATGACTAGCGGTAATTATATGAAATGAACGTTACAACAAATGATAATTATATTTAATAATTATTATGCCAAGTGTTTTTATAGCAAATGATTGTTATGTTTCGTAAACTATATACTAAATGAAATTATATTAAACCACTTTATGCATTTGAAAATTATATCAAGTGAGTGTTGATTGAATTTATATTTGAATGAAACACACGGTCCACACACACTCGACATTGGAGTCCAGTGACGCGACGCTGGTATTCAATGGACACAGGAGGAGACTGGAGAGTACTACCCACGTACTACTAGAGTACACACGTTAAAAACGAAGAAAACCCCTACAAAATTAAATCGTTGCTCAAAAAATACCTAATAAATAAATGCTACTACTCGCTGCAAGAGTTCCTAGACGATAAAGAAATATAAATGAATAAATAATATATAATATAATATACTATATATATATAAATTTATAAATATGAATGTAAAGATAGATATAATTATTGAAGACATTTAAGTGTTATATTGTTTTGTACTTTTAATAAATTAGTTAAGTAATCCGTATGTTTATGTGCATGCATTATAAATTTAATTGTTATGCCCTAGCAGGGTTTATGTTTGATACCTAAAAATATTTTAAGATACATACTATGTACAACATAAATGCAATAAATTGAATTGAATTGAATTGAATTAAACGGTAACCCCGCACAGTGCATAATACGAGTATACAACTATATTTTTTTTAAAGTGCTCGTTGAATTGGCTAATAAAGTGACTGTCAGCTTGCATTATTATGTTTAAGCATTATTATTTCATAAATTCTCATGTACATGCCCATTGTAAGCTGAATAAATGTTTTCTTTCTTTTTTCTTATTTGTTAGAAAAGAATAGAATAAAGGAACATGAATAAAAATTGTTTATTGCCTCAAATCTTTACAATTGGTAACATACTTATATGCTACACTAGCTTTCCTCCCGCGACTTCGTCCGCGTGGAAGATTTTATCAAAATACAAACAACAAACTTTCATCCCCTATTTTATCCCCTTGGGGGTAGAATTTATCAAAATCCTTTCTTAGCGGATGCCTACATCCTAACATCTACCTGCATGCCAAATTTCAGCCCGATCCGTCCAGTGGTTTGGGCTGGGCGTTGATAGATCACTATGTCAGTCACCTTTGAGTTATATATATTTAGATATTAAGCAACAGGAAATAGCTCAGCGGGTGCTGCACCAGAAACCAGTACAGCGCTGATTTTCAGCCACTCATTCTCCCTGAGGTGTTTTGCGGGAGTAATGGCTCGAGGGTTAACACAAATGGATAAAATATCAATGAACTTGACTTAGATAAACCAAAAAATAATAATAATTGCCTGTATCCAATAGTAATAAATAACGTAACACAAATGTGAAATTTGAATTATTTCATTTTCTAAAATAGGTACTCTTACAAAGCCACTTAAATAGTATACTTAATATTATAATGCGGGTTTATGGATGAATCTGTGTGATGATGTTTGTGTGATGAATACGGACATGTGTACCCGAGTTACGGATGATTTCATTTATAATAAATATTTATTTACAAGAAAAAAATATATTTATGTAGTATATCAACCATCTGGTATCCACAACACAAGCCTATAGTCGCTTACTGTGAAACTAGATGGCGCTGTGTGTATGTCTAAGGATATTTATTTTTATTTATCTTTCATTTACCTATCATTACCATCGATGAACCTAAAACACCAAAACTAATCAGAACCTATTCATCATCGAAGGGCAAATAATATTCGGTTTATTTTCGGAGCCTACCCCCAATTTGTTATGAGTTAATTCAAACTGAAGAGTGACGCCAAGAGGTCCCACTCCTAAAACTTTGCCCCATTCAGAGGCATTCGCACCGAAATTTCGGCTCGACGAAGATTGTGTTCATGAATTTCGTATCTGTTGGTATTATTGTTAATCAATACAAAACAAAACTAACTTGACGCCCTGTTTGGTGTAGTGGTTAGAGTCTCTGACTATGTTTAGAGATCCCAAGTTCTTATCCCGGTAGGTGGGTAACGAGACGCCATGCGACTCGTTGGTTCTCTTTTTGCATTAATCTCCTTGTTTTCTTTTTCGGTTAAGTCATAATATTTTATAACCGCATCCGTGGCTCAATGTAAAGAACATTGGGTTTACGATTCGGAGGTCGCGGGTTCGATCCCCAGCGGGGTACATGTTTAAGTACTCGGTTTGGTTGGTGGTAGAGCATTTTAAATGTCCCCCTGGCTAGCTACCACCGTCTTATCTAAATCTGCCGCCAAGCAGCACGGTTAATAGCATTGTTGTGTTCCGGTTGTCAGAGATAAGATAGCCAGTCCCCCATATGTTGGAGTTTCCGGGTCAGTTCGCTTCCACCTTCGACTTCATCTTCACTTAACATCAGGTGTGATTGAGGTCAAGTAAGAACCCGTCGTGCATAAAAAAAAACTGTTGAGTCAGTTCGTGATTTGCCCTTGAAAAGATTGGGCGTGTATTTTTCTCTTATTTTTGTTAAAGAAAACTAAAAACACACGTAAATTCTGTTTGTTCAGTATAAAAGTTATTTTAAATATTTCATCGAGTTATTTGTTTATGTGATACCTTTTAATTATAAGTTGTCACTGACAACGATTTCTAAAGATTTCCGCCGACTCATCTGGCCTGACCCTGGATTAAGACATATGAAGATTGATTTAATAATAGTTCTACATATCATTTATATAAATCACTTATAGCTAAAAACAAAAGATTAAACCTAAATATAATACGCTAAAGTGAGTAGTAGTAGTAAAATAGTAGATTGTTAACCAAGGGCTGTATGCCATCAATTGCATACGAGGTTTTTGGCGCCCGAACGCAGCGAGGGCGCTAATTAGCCCGAGTATGCAATTGATGCTTACACCCGAGATAAACACTCTGCTTTACATATCGATTGTGAGGTAAGTAAAAACAAGAAAGCAGGTTTCTATGAACATTTATTAAAGAGAAACATGTGTATTTAATTAAAATTATGGCTCGCAAGCGCGTCAAATCGTGCTGGCCAGTGTGATTTTTAAATCGATTTCAACTAACATACGATGTGACTGCGAAACAAATAGTTCGATATAAAATAAAATGTTCAAAAATTCTAATATAAATTGTCTCGATCCCGATTCGAGTAAATAATCGATACCGAGAAAAAAAATTACTTTTTAAAAATATTCTTCTTGCAGTATGAGTATGACAGTTCTTTTTTCAAATTCCAAAACCTATGCTGTAATGATATCCATACACCCCGGCATTCAGGGAAATAAGTAACTACTTACAGAGCAAGAGATATGTAAAGGAATTAAACATGTCGATAATGCTATCCACCCAGGTGAAGCCGCGGGCTGAAAGTAATAGTAAAATAAAGTAAAAATATCAGTGCGAAAACAAAATACACATTTGTGTGAGGAATTCGGATGAGAAAACATTACACAAATGCAAGCCGCGTCCCAACAAGAAAGTCCGCAATATTTTGCCCCGAGCTCTGTTGCCAAATAAAACGCTAATGGAACTATAAGTTATGTGTGTGTGAGAGTAATTCCTTAATAGCACAGACACGTGGCACTAAGTGTACACTCATAACGTATGTTATGAGAATTGACTGCGCTACACTGAGAAATGGCACAGTTTAACAATAACAAGCACGCCTTCTATCTCTTAGCGGTTAGTCAACTCTCGAATTTCGAAGGATAATCATGAAGAGGGTGGTATCTAAGAGGACCTTATAGACCAAGCTGACGTTCAAAGAAGCCTAGAAGGTGCGAAGGTTTGCATGTAGTAAACACGTTAAGATCACGCTTTTCAAAGGTTCTTCTTCTTATTTTTGAGGATGGCAACCAGTCAACCGCACTGTCGAGGGACATTACTGCCAGTTTCGTGTGAAAAAAATTATTTCACTTATTTCTTCAGTTTATAAGTCAGTCTCAGTCAAAACAAGTAATTCGTCGTATACTTGGCGTAAACAGAGTTTAGTCACGGTCAAGTCATTCTTCAGTAAAGTGACAGAATGCTTTACAAAAGATTTTGGCGGCTTCTTGTGGGAACCCGAAAGCTCCGTTACGCACTTTAATTTACACTTCCTTTCACTTGTACACCATCACTAACGTTTGCTGCACAATATTCTGCCATTATTAAGCTTCAAAAGTTAGAATGCACAAATTATAAGAATTATAAAGAAAAATGCAACTTCACTCGCCGAGATCCCGCCAAAAAGCCTTTTCAAAGGTTACTGCCAGGTCTTCTACAACTGCGGCCTGTGGGCCAGCTGTACGCGTCTAGTATAATAATGGTTTCAGGATGCTGATGAGACTGCCTGCTTCTGCAGTGCATCATGTATGTTAGTCGCATTTAAACACCCACGGGAGAGACGGGGTGGTTCTATTCTACTCTGGTGAAACCAAGGTCAAAGTCAAAAATGGTTTATTTTGTAGGTACACAGGGTACACTTCATTTAGTCCAGATTTTAAATTTTTTAAGATACTGCTAACAAGCAGCAGCTTTAAAAATTTTAAAAAATGCCGTTCGAACACAAACGGCAATTTTCCCCTGACAGGAACAAGCATTAAACTCAAGGCGTTGCTCTTTTAAAAACAGGTTTTTAAATTACAAAAAGGTATATACTTTATTTCATTACTAATCGTGAAATAGCCTGACATGCCAATGAGCTAGTTATGTCCAGGGTACGGGGTAGATTACTTTGTAATGTGAATAAGTAGATCCGTCTGTCAGCTGCCAGTATAGTGAATAAATACTAATAATAATGAGGAGAAATCATAAAGACAAATAATTGTTTATTAATTCATCCGCATCTTCACTTAACATCAGGTGTGATTGAGATCAAGTACCAACCCGTTTAGCATAAAAAAGAAAAAACAAAATAAAATTTGTAACGATGGCCTTGAGCGGTTTTTGTGCTGTAATGCGTTCCATAGTCTTTTTGGCCGAATGGATCACTATTAGCTGTGATGGGCATTTAAGCATGAGGGATGTAGTTGTTCTCCAACGACCTCGTGGAAGAATATAGCCAAAACAATAACGAAAGTAGGGTGGGGGTAGGAAGGATTGTTCAGAATGTTGAACAAGCCAGGACACAACATACACATCATAGTTAGGTTATAAGGCAATGTTTCCGTACAACATACCAGGAAATTCCTGGTACGTTTAACACAGGCTGTTTACGAGTTGTTTTAGTTGGGCATCCACTTCACTGTTAAGCGAAGTACTAATGCTTGACTTGCGTGTGACGAAAATACCAGGCTTGTAGAAGTTGTGGTGGCACAAAGGAGAGACGGCGGCGGACTATTTATTGGGACAGTCACCAACAGTGTATATAGTTACATTATTAACATTTTCTGTAGGTATTAAGTATATACACAGTCCACAACACTAACCACGAGGTAATTGAAACAGTATTTCACAGTGCTTACAAATTATGAAGCTTTTTTTTATGCACAACGGGTCGGAAATTGACCTCAGTCACACCATGTTAAGTGAGGATAAGGCGGAAGGTGGTAGCTCTTAAGGTAAGGTAGGATTACTACTTCGTGTAGGACAAATGTTGGTTTGACATCTACTGTAGTACTGGTCCTGTAGTTTAAAAGTTATTCAATATTATAAGGGAGCATATTGGCGTCACGTGTTGCTGGAATGGTCATTCTCATACGCAGAGAGCTTTACTTATGATTATAATTTATATCCCATGAAATTGTGCATAAATTGTGCAAACGAAATAAACAAGTCCCTTAAGTAGGTTAGTTTATTTATTTATTAAGAAAATTTTTTACACACATAATATGAAGTGTCTGCTTCCCGAACTAGGTAGACACCTGTATCTCAGGAATCAGTATCTTCTCCTATTTTTGCCCTTAATGTCAATGAACGGTACACACTGAACATTTTATGATGCCAAAAAAATTATTTGATCTGATCACCTAAACATTATTTTTAGAAAAAGAATAAGAAATAAAACTAACTTAATGAATTTCACAAGTTACCATAGAGGCTAAACATTGGTTTAGTAAGCATATTTAAAACGCCATAAAGGTCGCGGGTTCAATTCCCAGAGGGGTACATGTTTAAGTACACGGTTTGGTTGGTGGTAGGGCATTTTAAATGTCCGCCTGGCCAGCTACCACCATCTTATCTAAATCTGCCGCCAAGCAACAATGTTAATAGCATTGTTGTGTTCCGGTTGTCAGAGATAATAGCCAGTCCCCCAAATGTGTTGGGGTTTCCGGGTCAGTACGCTTCCACCTTCGGCCTCATCTTCATTTACAATCAGGTGTGATTGAGGTCAAGTACGAACTCGTTGTGCATAAAAAAAAATAATATCTTGGACATAAGTAATACGACCATGGAAGAAACGTAACTGGCTAAAATTATTCTTAGTTCTTCAAAAACAACGTAGTAATAGTTAATATTCTTTGTCAAAGTATTGACTATTGCCTGTTAATCGCTCATCCCTTGCACTCAACACATACCTATTAAGTATGCACTTACCACTATAATGTGATATAACATACTCGATAACTTTATGGATATTGAAACATAGCCTAATTGATCTGAGAGGTTCGATGTTAAGCATGTTACAGGTACTAAGCACTTTGTAATCAGGTATACGGTTTATATTACAGTATAACTATGATATTTTGAAAATTTAGAAAAACCCCCGAGGAAACAAATTATAATATCATCCAAATAGACTAAACCAACTGTTTTAAACTGTTTAGGAAAACCGCAAAATTGGTAAAGTAAAAAAAAATATTATT
Organism: Oegoconia quadripuncta; assembly: GCA_949316235.1. Taxonomy (NCBI): domain Eukaryota; kingdom Metazoa; phylum Arthropoda; class Insecta; order Lepidoptera; family Autostichidae; genus Oegoconia; species Oegoconia quadripuncta. The sequence goes on along the minus strand of OX438745.1, from coordinate 2,392,435 downwards.
AGCTTAAGAAAAAAAAATGGGGCAATTAGGTAAGTGAAATAGAAGGTATTGGCATAGGTAGTTTTTCTTGTTTTATCATGTGAAATTTACTTGGAACTCATATTTTCTCTTTTTTTTAATTTATTTAATTTAAAGATGTAATGACACAACGCATCAGACGATGATTTATTTATTTTAACACTTTATTGCATATAAGTATACAAACATACATTGAACAAACATAGGACAGAAATTACAATACATAAAAGGCGAGCTAATCTCTGTAAGAGATTTCTTCCAGGAAACCCTCGGAAGGAAAATCAATTTAAAGTTTTTTATTGCAGACAAAGAGCAATACTTAAAATATAAAACAATACATTAACAAAACATCACTGTTGATTTTGAAAAAAAAAAAAATACTACCTATTCCAGTAACTTCAATTTCACTTAAACTTGACGACGACCTGTTTGGTGTAGTGGTTAAAAATTCTGACTGCTATACCAAAAGGTCGCGGGTTCGAATCCCGCTAGGGGCATATGTTTGTATGATGAATATATACGTGTTCCTGAGTTATGGATGTTTTTCAATTTATTTATGTATTTATTTACAAAAAAAAATGTATTTGTATAGTTTATCAACCCTCTGGTATCCATAATACAAGCCTAGTTGTTTAGTGTGGAACTAGATGGCGCTGTGTGTATGTCTAAGGATATTTAAGGATATTTTTTGGATGATAATCAACCATGGACGTAACCAGCTTGTTGGCATCCAGGCTATTTCACTTAGTTATAAAATATTATTGTTTCTTTTTCTAATATAAAAACTAAAAAGAGCAACCCGTTTTTAAAAAGAGCAACCCCTCGAGTTTCTAAATTGGTAGACCGCGTCTTAACCGCTGAGGCACCGACGACAGCGTCGGTGTACATACAGATGTATGTATTTCTCTCAAATTCTAAAAGGCAAAAGTGGTATTACTGCCTGCTTAGTCTCCTAACTCTTAACTAAACGAGGAATGACATACATTCTGTACACACGCATACACTCGATCGCACAAACTTTTCAGTTTAAACCTTTCGCCAACGAAAGTTGTGCCATTAACAAGTGTTGGAAAGTATTCCGTCCGCTTGGTTTAGCACAGCGCGGGTGTGTCCACACGAGTGGAGAGGAAGCGAGAGCGGGAACGGTTTGCCTTCCGCGGTAAAAGATACCTTGTGACTTTCTATTTCCAATCTATGGCATTCTAAAGCTCGAATGTTTAAGAAGAGTTTATTTTTATTTTACTACTAGCTGTTATCCGCGACTTTTTACTACCAAATGCGTCACTATATGACTCAAAAGCAATCCCACTAATAATACCTATCCTATAGGAACCAGTCACTTTTCCAGGATAAAAAGTAGCCTAATGTTAAGGTTAAGGCCCTTATCTGACTATCAACTAAATTTCGACCAAATCTGTCCAGCCCTTTAGACGTGAAGAGGTAACCACTATATACATATACATACAAACTTTCGCATTAATAATAATAGTTGGGATAGGGATTTTTCTCTAAACATTGCTTACAGGAATTTCGTCTCTTAGTGATTCTACTTACATTAACTTAATACTGAAAAAATACCCCTTAGCACTCGAAACCCCTTAGTAAGTTTGAAAAATGTAAACATAAAATGACTTCAATTGAGGTTTTGAAAGAATTTACAAAATAAAAAATATTTTCCTTAGCTAACTTATACACATAAACTTGGATACTACGAATAACCAAAATAACCGACTGACCGTTCAGTAAAAACTGTAATTATTTACTTCTATAGCTAAGTTAGAAGTTTGTCAAACCCTATCTTTTACCAGTATGGCTATATTTTTTAATTTTACTATTCAAAGAGATTATTAAGCGCGACGATTTTTAAAGATCTATCGTCGCGTTTATTTGAGATATATAGTGATAAGAGAGTTGGCAGCTACGTCTGACAGCGTATTAGCATTGCTATATAACGAGGTAACGTCTGTCTTTTGGGCACCCTCCTATAAGGTACGGGTCTCGAAGACGTTTTCAACTTAACATAATCATGGAGAAAACGTGTTCTAGTCTATTTCCGTGATTTTGTATTCCCTTCTAATTTTAATTATTTAATGTCTTGTAATATAATTAATTATAATTGAGGGAAAGATTGAAGGAAAGAGAGGAAGGGGAAGACCTAGGCGTAATTACTTTGACCAAATGAAAGAAACGGTGAATGTCGTGTCGTACTAAGAGGTTAAAAAGCGGGCGGAAAGTAGAGAGACATTACTCCACCGACAAGAGCATAGCTCTTAAATTGAAGAGAGAGAATGTCTTGTAATTAGCTCCCATAAATAATAAATATAACATGTATCATATGTTGAAATTAATAAATTGCACAGAGAATCCCCAGCATTATCACAAAACGGTATAGTTTCATTAGAATCGGTTTATTTATTTCGAAAAATTTGGACTAGAAAGTGGTATGTAAAATCTCTTAAGAATTATGTCAAAACCGCATTCGCTTATGCCAACAAAACCGCACCCTTACCTAAAAGCTTATTGAAACAAACTCCAAAATAATAAACACTGTAAATTACAAACGCGCTAATTGCATTTTGGAGGAATTTGCTTAGACGTGAACTTCGCTTCTTGTGTTCTTGCAAAAACATTATTTCACGAGACGGCTCGCTCGTTTCGACACTCGAAGTTAATAAGTTACAAAATTTAAAACAATTACACACATTTGAAAACTAAATACCATAAAACAGAAACGATGTAATGACTTAAAATGAAAATTTAATAAAAACTCCCGAGGGACTAAAGGTAATAACATCATCGGCATCGGATCAACATCAACGGACGACCTGGTGTAGTGGTTAGAAAATCTGCTACTATACCAAAAGGTCGCGGGTTCGAATCCCGATAGGGGCATATGTTTGTACGATGAATACAGTTATGTGTTCCCGAGTTATGGACGATTCTCATTTATACATGTATTAATTTACAAAATAATGTATTTGTGTAGTTTTTCAACCAACTGGTATCCATAACACAAGCCTAGTTGCTTACTGTGGACCAAGATGGCGCTGTGTGTATGTGCGAAGATATTTATTATTTATTTATTTATATATCATCTGGGTAAGCAAAGTGGACAAGGAGTGTTAAAACTTAAATATCGTCGAAATGGCTGAACCGATTTTCATGAAACTTAGCTAATAAGTATAAAAAAACCGCATGCAATAAGGTACATCTTGACAAAGATGTACCTTATTGCATGCATTACAACTCCGTCAAACAAGTAACATAAGTGGTTTTTCGTCTGGGTTAAAAATAATCGCTATTTTGTAATAACGTTTATGCAATTTTACAACGGTTTTGTCGTTCGACTGAAAAGTATTTGGTTTTGGTTTAGCTTTAGTTTAGTTGAAGTAAAAAATGGTATTTCCATTTTCGGTGAACAATTATATCGTTGACGCTACCAAAGTAAAACCAAACCCAATATGTTTCGAGCTGATCACGAGTATTAAAAAAGAACTAGTTTAATTTGCGTTCAAATGCGCGATACGAAACGTGCTTATCGTAACGTTTTAGGTTTAGGTTTAGCTTTGGTATTATCGTTCAAACATAGCGCGATCGGCCTCCAGGTCACCCATCCAAGGATTGGCCGTTCCAACGTAGCATGACAGTTGCGACAAACAATACAATACACAAACTTGGTTCCTATATTAACATGCGAAAGCGGGGACATAGATGCATACATTATAAATTTCATGTCACTGCTCCAGGCCTTTCAATATAATGCTATCAAAAATATAAATGACCGCACTCTAGATTTGGTTATTTCCAACTCAACTGATTGCATTTGTGAGGTAGTTCTATCGCCGCTGGTTCCCATTGATAACCACCATCCTCCTTTGTTATTGCTGACCAGCCTTAATTTAGTATACAAGTCTATGCCAAGTCTCGGTTTACCAAGATATCGGTTCATTGAGGGGGATTACCAAGCTATTAATCAAGACATTTTGAAGACCGACTGGGATGCAACCCTGAGTTATTTGTCTCCTGAAGAAGCAGTAAACACATTCTATGAGCACATTTATGAGATTATCAGAAAATATGTTCCATTGCGTCCAATTAAATCACATGAATTTCCCGCTTGGTTTACTCGCCCCCTCATACATCTATTTAAAAATAAACAAAAAGCTTGGAATAAATGGAAAAAGTTCCGCAATAATTCAGATTATGAGGAATTTTCAATATATCGTAGAAGATTCAAGGAACTAAGTGAGGAATGCTTTCATACTTATATAAGTTCAGTGGAGGAGGGTTTACAAAAAGACCTAAAAACCTTCTGGACATATATTCATAAAAATAAAAACAATATTGGGATCCCTGATACTATGGAATACAATAGTAATATAACTGATGACCCTGATAAAATTTGTAATTTGTTTTCTGACTTTTTTGGTTCAGTTTATGAACCTAGTTCTGTTAGCAATTTTAATGTAGATTCTTTTTATCCCGAAAATGATAGATGTAGTTTTACAGTTTGCGATATTGTCTTTGATCGATACGATATTGTCACGGTGCTTAAATCCTTAGATGTAACCAAAGGCGCAGGACCTGATAACATACCTCCAATTTTCCTCAAAAATACGGCGGATTCTATATATGCTCCGCTACTTATTTTATATAATAAATGTGTCTCGGAGGGTGTAGTACCTAAAGTTTGGAAAACTGCGAACATCGCCCCAGTATACAAGAACGGCTCAAGAAATAATGTCACCAACTATCGTCCCATCTCTTTGCTCTCTGCCTTGTCGAAGGTTCTTGAGAGATTGGTGCATAACGCTGTTTATCCTGTATTACAAAATGCGATAATTACACAACAGCATGGCTTTGTGAAACAACGATCAACTACAACTAATTTATTACTTTATACAAACTTTCTATTTGAAAGTATGGACCAACGTGTTCAAGTAGATGCTGTATACACAGACTTTTGCAAGGCCTTCGACAAGATAGATCATGAAATGCTGCTCAATAAGATCGCCTTTAACGGGATAAAGGGAAGTCTTCTGCGCTGGTTTCATTCTTATGTCGTGAACAGGACGCAGAGAGTTGTAATCAATGGTTATGTATCCAACACAGTCACCGTTACTTCCGGTGTTCCCCAGGGTTCAATTTTAGGGCCCTTGTTATTTGTGCTTTTTATTAATGATATAGATTCTTGTTTTAAGCATAGTTATTTCCTTCTGTATGCCGATGACTTAAAAATTTTTAAACAAATCAAAAATACTAATGATTGTGAGGAACTTCAACAGGATCTTGACCGTTTGGTTGACTATTGTGTCCGAAATAAGCTTCATTTAAGCATACCGAAATGTAAATTTATTATAATCACAAAGAAGATTAATGTTACCCACTTTGCTTACAAACTTGGTAAAGTACCCCTGGAAAAAGTTAACTGTATTCGTGATTTGGGTGTTTTGATAGACTCTGAATTGCACTTAGACAAACATATTGAGCATATTGTCAGCAAGGCATATCAAATGTACGGCTTTGTAATGCGAACCTGTAGTCAATTTAAACGTCCCAGCACATACATATACCTTTTCAAAACATTGATCAGATCTCAATTAGAATACGCCACCGTTATTTGGAACCCCCTTTATGAGAAATATAAAAATGTCATAGAATCAGTACAGCGTAAATTCCTTAGGAGAATAAGTTACAAATGTTGGCGTACTAAGTTTCCTTATGTTAGGTTGCTAAATAAATTCTGCTTACCTACTCTAAACATGAGAAGAACACTTCTGGACGCCTTCTTGTTATATAATGTACTGAACAACAATTTTAACTGCAGCGATTTGATTAATCAAATCTGTTTTAAAATTCCTAGTACTTCTCATCGCATTCGTGGAAAGTACCCTCAGAAGCCATTTTCGCTTAGACATAATTACACAAATGCCGGTTTGCGCGCTCCTTTATATAGAATGATGTCCTCTTATAATGATCGCCTGTACGAAGTTGATCTATTCGCACTCCCCATCGGTTCATTTAAAAGACAAACTTTCAGAATATTGTCGTCAACATGTGATTGAGACATTCACTACAATGGTCACTGTTCACAGACACACACACAATATGTCCCTACGCAAATCGATAACCGCTGAATCATGATAAGATCATTATAATTCTGGTTTTAAAATTTCTGAGCGCTATTAATATAGCTTAATGGGGTATACACACTATACTACCCGACTGTTTCCTCATATCATCGTAAGATGTTTCTACCACTACTTGCAACTATTGTGTAATGCTATATTGTTGATTTAATTAAGATATCTCTAACAAAAACATTGTACTCAAATAGCTACTGTGTGTATACATGACATGCAATTCTAATTGTTATTATAGTTTAAACGAAAATGCACTACGCAGTACAACCTTGTTATGGTTTGCACTACTCTAGCCTATTTGTTATACATTAATATCTACTTCTGTACTAGAATATTTTTTTGTAATTCGTGGATAATGTCGCTGGTTGTACAATTACCTCCACTCTGTAGTTTAATGCTAATTTAAGATATACATATTGTACTACTGTTTGTTGTCCCAAATAAAAAAAAAAAAAATAATAATAAAAAAAAAAAAAAAAAAAAAAAAAATACAATACAAATACACTTTATTGCACAACAGAAAAGAAAATACAGTTTCAGAAAAGTGGTAAGAATAGAATGTACAATTTGGCGATTTTATCACTAAAAGCGATCTCTTCCAGGCAACCTTTTGGTATAAGGACAGTACATTTTTAAATAGGTAGGTTGTGCGGTATTAAATAGGGATGCAGATACAAACTACGTGAATAGATTTCATATATATATATACATACACATACATACATAGATCAATAGACAAATATACCTACTTAAACATAACATCTATAAAATAGCAACAAAATACAAACGTAAATACACTCAGACGCTATAGACGCTAAGTCAGCAAATTCCTATTGATGACGCATCCAACGCCCGGGTGCATGGCGCAATGGCATGGCATTAATTTTAGCTCTTAGGAGCACTGCTGTTTTATTATTTTGTGTATTTAATTCACAATTAATTAGGTTCAAATTCAAAGTCAAAAATGCTTTATTTTGTAAGTACACAGAGTACACTAAAAATAGTCAATTTTACATTAGTAAATTTTACATTTTTTAAGCTACTGCTTGTTCAAAATGCAATTTTCCCCCGAGAAGAACAAGCAAGAAACTCGAAGGGTTGCTCTTTTAAAATCAGGCATTGATTATACATAAAGGTTTTTATATTACAAAAAGGTTTTTCATTGCATTTCATTATTAATTGTGAAATAGCCTGGCTTGCGAGCGATCTGATTATGTCCAGGGATGATTATCATCTAAATAGTCTGATATTTTATAATATGCTTTGTTAATAAGTTTCTAATTTATAGAATCTTTAAATTTATTGAGAGGAAGATTTTGTATATCAACTGGAATCTTATTGTTCACATGGATTCTTAAAAGTCTTTTCTCTACCTATATCCTGTGAACCCATAATTCGCGCGACAAACGATGTCATGCTACGGGAGCAGATGTTGCTTTATTTCAGTAATCGATAACCGGCTATTTTCCTTAGATGTCACGGCAAAAAAATGTTTGAAAATTGAACGACCATCAAAACCGACATTCCAATCAAAACTTCGCGTGCTGGCTATTCATGAGGACTGTAACCAGCTTAGAGCTTCCCATTTTGCCTTAATGGTCGTATTTGAGAGGGGTAATTTGTCATCGCTGTATGCACGAATCCGGGCTTGAAACCTGTATGAATAGCATGGAATGTCAGTGAAATGTCAGGTAAAAGGATACGTGAAATTAAGAAAATCTTTATTTTTTTACAATAACAAAATTTAGAAGAAAAAATTAATTGTATTGCTATATTATGAATATATTACTATTTTAGTGCAAACCTCATCTACTGGTAGCTTGTATCTTTACCCCAAGGTTTGTCTGGAAGAGATCGCTGTTAGCGATAAGGCCGCCTTTTTGTGCGATTGATGATGCACGCTGTATTCTTCATGTAGCTTTTGTTAATTGTGCAATAAAGAGTATTTGATTGATTGATTGATTGAAATCTGTAAAAGCTTTAAAATTTATTATGTAAGTTTTTAATGAGAATAATCTGTTGGATCTCTTATACAGATAAGTTCGCTCTTTGTACATTTGTATTTAATTCTTTTTAATGTGTAATTTGATGTGTGTGTATAATAAAGTGTTAGTTTCTTGTAAATATTTTATTTTCATATAAAACAGCACTGAATGCCCAGGGAGGAATGTGAAGGACAACCAAATGTTGAACATTTTCCTCCGCACGCACACATATGTCACAGAGGTCTAACTAATATTATAAAAACGAAAGTTTAGATGTTTGTTTGTCTACCTGTTGCTCAATCACGGCATAACGGATGAACGGATTTGGATGAAATTTGGTATATATTTGGTATATATATATATAAAAGAAAAGAAAAAGAAAAATGATCCTGTGGGTTTCTTGCGCCGCTTCTTTTCCCACAGATGATTTCCCTTTCCGAAGCGGTGGTAACTTGGGCATACTGACTGCTCCAAAATGCTTAAGCCCTATTTTCATTTTTAAATTGACATTCAACAAATGATATCATGTATTTTACGTTGAAATAAATGCTTGAAGTTTGAAGTTTAGTATGAGTATAGTAGCTATTCAGTTATCTCGTCTAAAACACGTCGCCTGAAAGCTGGTAATTTGTCATATGCGCTTTACATACACCTGCCATCCTACCTATCTCCCGCCAAATCTGGCCGACGCCTGCTACAATACTGATATAACGACGTATCTTATATTTTTTAATTACTTTACAATGCACTATAATGCCCTGTGGTTTCTGGCGCGTAATAATATTTATTTATTATTTTTAAGGATCTTGGAGGTTGGACTCTACAGAGTGAAATTATATAAATAAATAAATATCTTTTTACATCAAACAGTACATCTTTATGTAATTTGTAATTCCTGTTTACTGGTGACTCAGCTCCTGACTATGAACAACTTTCCACTAGGAACCATGGTTACAGAATGATTTACTTTATACTTTAACCGCCTCCGTGGCTCAATGTACGTTTGGGTTTACGTTTCGGTGGTCGCGGGTTCGATCCCCAGCGGGGTACATATTTAGTACTCGGTTTGGTTGGTGGTAGGGCATATTAAATGTCCGCCTGGCTAGCTACCACTATCTTATCTGAATCTGCCACCAAACAGCAATGTTAATAGCATTGTTATTATTATTATTATTATTATTATTAAATACTTTATTGCACACAAAAATAAAATACAAAGAACATTTAACACAGATGATGAAGTGTACAAAGGCGGTCTTATCGCTGATAGCGATTTCTTCCAGACAACCTCAGTTAAAGAAGCTTTTTTAATAAGTAGTTGGATAGTGCAAAGTAAAAGCTATTGTTGTGTTCCGGTTGTCAGAGATAAGATAGCCAGTCCCCCAAATGTGTTGGGGTTTCCGGAAAATTGATTGTAATATTGTGATTGATGAAGATCAAGTAGAATTTGTAGATAAGACGGTCTTTTTAGGAATTACTCTCGACTCCAAGCTTCAGTGGGGACCACATCTAGAACCCCCAAATGTGTTGGATTTCCGGGTCACTACGCTTCCACCTTCGACCTCATCTTCACTTAACATCAGGTGTGATTGAGGTCAAGTACCAACCCGTTATGCATAAAAAAAAACTGAGCTACGACCCTTTTGTGCTGCTGCAGCACACACAACATTAACAATAATCCTGTAATACGTTGCCATAATGTATCGATCTACAATTGGTTATTGTGTCCCAAAGCATAATGTGTGTGTGTGTGACTGGACAAACAAATAAATCTATCTATGCTTTATACAGCAGCCGAGTCACGAAATTATGTGTTTATTGCATAACGTGTTTAACAGAAAACATTATATATTCTTTATTGCACCAAAATATTACAATAACAGAGTACAAACAATAGGTCACGTACAAAGGTGGACTTATCTCTTTAAGAGATCTCTTCCAGTCAACCTGAGCATTGAAATAGGAAACTTAGTAAATTTGGGGTTTAGCAGTTTATTGTGTGCAAAAGAAAAAATCATATAACGAATAATAAAACAAATAAAAAAAAGAAAAGATAACTGAATAATAAACTTACAATAAATATATTACATATACCTACTGCGAAATATATACATAACATAATTTAAATATATATATATACTATAAACCTACATACACATACTAATAATATCACGAAAGATGGGAGAGGTAATGCTCTTTTAGCCTTTTCTTAAATACTGCAATTGAAGGGCTGTCCTGAATTAATTTTGGCAGTTTATTCCACATCGTGGCTGCTTGAACACTAAAGGAGTGAAAAAGAAAGTTTGTTGTGGCTCTAGGACAGGCAAGTGTTTTTGTAATGCAGGATCGCCTAGGAACATCAGGAGGGGGGAGTAAATTAAAGCGGGAACTCAGATAATCAGGAGAGTTGGGATTTTTGAGGATATTATATAGGAAGGAGAGGATGTGCACATTGCGCCGAAATCGGATGGGGAGCCATTTTAGCTGAGCGCGAAACGCAGATACATTCTCCATTCTCATTCAACATTCTCCAATTTCATAAGCTGCCGCTATTTCTTTAAATAGAATTTCTATTAGCTACAAAAACCTGAATAGTAACTTCAACAAAGAGCGATACTCCCCAAATAATTTCACTGTCTTGCTTAATGGATGTTGACATGTACCTACCTACTTTCTGACAGTGAGAGTCGCGAGAGGAAAACTTGGTACCTACTCAGAGAAATTACTTTTGTATTATACTTTCTGGGGTAATCTTGAGATATCTATTACTACATTTCTGTACCGTTTTCGTATATACATTAATATAATATAGTCACATGGTAGGTCACGTGACCTGTTTTATTGGGTGATTTTCCACACAGTATGTGTGTTTCTGTTGAAGCTGCGTCCTGTCTGAGCTTAATCCTGTAGGAACTTGTGTAGGAACTTTTTTATATTTAAGGTTAAACTGAGGAGTTGCTTCTTGGGGTTACCTATTGAAACGCATAACGTTTTTTATCATAAACTAACAATTCATAACTCGTCATAATAGTCATTTGCAATAAACCCTTATAGCATAACTTCATTACACATCATATGGCCGAAACCTGTAAGGCATAATCATAGAAAGGCATAATTTTAATAAGCATAAGTAATGAAAGGCATATTTTTTGTTGATCATAATATTCAAAAGACATAATATTTAAAAAGCATACATGTCAACCTAACACGAAGGGTATGGCGGAAGGGATCGCCCGCCATACCCTTCGTGTTAGATTGAACCTAACCTATCCATGTCGGGGTGCCGAGAACTCCCGTGCTCGCTAGGCTCGCACTCGCCCGGCTCGCTTCCGCCATACCCTTCGAAACTAACCTAACCATGTCGGGGTGCAGTTATGCTTTATAAAAGTATGTCAGACAAAATTATGAATATGGTAATTTATGCATAATTAAAATCTGCGTTTCAAAGTATGCCTTATAAAAATATGGCAAATGAAAATATAGATTTATATGATTATGGCTTTTATTATTATGCCCTTCAACAAATCTGCGTTATTATGTTTATGCGTAATAATAAATTTGCGAAACACTATTATACTTATTAATTTGTATGCCATAATGATGTATGTCAATTGAACTTATGTCAATAAACAGTATGCGTTTCAAAGTGTCACCGCTTCTTAGTCATCATTGATGCAAATCAGTTGAGCTGTTTCATTTGTTTCCTCGGAGGTTTTCTAAATTTTCCATATTAGAATCTGAACTTGAAATTCCAATCATAATTAATATTCTGATTAAACATAATTAAATACAGTTGAGCCGAACTTTACATTTACAGATTTATTTCGATGAGAATTGAAGATATTTAGTAATTAAGAACTGAAAAACATTGGCTCACAAATTTCTATTTCCCTTCCAAAGCCATGACTTTGATCAATAGTGCTGTTTTCAAAAAAAAAAAAAAAACAGCTTTATGACTTACCGCTCTTCGCCTACCGGCCTAACTAATGACGCATCGGGTAAATAAGCATTGTTAATCTTGATTTATAATCTGTAGCTCGTGTTTGTGTTTCACCTAATTGTTGCTTGGAGAGATTTATACTAAGTCTGTTTTGACGTGAATAATTTACAATTAATTTTGCAGGGACAACTTTTCTGACGTCATCAAAAGTGAAACGGAAGTTAGCATATCCTCGTTTACTGTATGGTAATAGAAATATTAAGCCGTTTTATTTAAATGAAGTGATTCCACACGGATGTAGTTTAAAGTAGAATGACTAGATGGTGATAGAAATACATCAGTCCTTGAAGACGAAGTTTTGGAAGGAAAGAAAAATTTATTTAAACTTATCTCATGACACACTCAGGTACAAGTATTACATAGTCGAACACATACAACAAGAAAACCTTTTTTTTTATGTACAACAGGTTTGCACTTGACCTCAATCACACCTGATGTTAAGATGAGGTCGAAGATGGAAGCGTACTGACCCGGAAACCCCAACACATTGGGACTGGCTATCTTATCTCTGACAACCGGAACACAACACAATGCTATTAACATTGCAGCTTGGCGACAGATTTAGATAAGATGGTGGTGGCTAGCCAGGCGGACATTTAAAATGCCCTTCCACCAACAAACCGAGTCAAAATCAAAAATCAAAATCAAAAATGTTTTTATTTCGTAAGTTATAAGAATAACATTTGAAATCGTCATGACATACAGTTATCGCTTACTCGAGTACTTAAACATGCACCCCGCTGGGGATCGAACTCGCCTCCGAATCGTATCGTAAAGCCAATGTTGTTTACGTTGAGCCACGGAGGCGGTAATTTTCCACGTTTAATGGCAAAATAACTTTTTTAATACTATGTAATAATTTTTTTTTTTTTCTAGTTTTAATTCGAATTTAAATTCGGCGTTCAATTTGGGTCAGCAACATCTATATCTCTATCTATTCTAATTACAAATCTACAGCATTAATAGGTAACGCTTTCTACCATCCCTATAACAGAGGGCGGAGTGTGAGTTTTGTTTCGACTTTACTACCGCGTTCACGTTTACGTGACGATTTGTATGGAGAAATGTGCAGCGCCTCCAGCGGATAGTTTGCAAAACGATTTCTTTCGTAGGGACTTTTTTCGTAAACGCGAACGCGTTGGTAAAGTTAAAAACGAGACAAAACTCACACTTCGCACACAGACACTGTAAGGGCAGTGTACGAGGGTTTCTCCAGTACACCCGCGACACAAGTAGTGTAGCACACAAGTGTTGCCTCATTAGCACACAGCCGGAAGGCTGTTTGTGGAAATTCTTAAGAAGCGGCTATAAAGCAAACTGTTAATGTGAGAAAAACTATTTTACTATAAAATCTGTCAAACAGTCCAGTAAATCATATAATCTTTAAGGCCGTGATTGTTTGCACATGGATAGAGTACCTGCGAGTGATAGAAGAAAAATGTTTTCAAATAAATCGGTAGCTTGCTTTAGATATAGGATAGGTGAAAATGAAAATGAAAAAATGTTTATTTCAGTACCTTAATATAACAATCAATGAGGTATCGGGGGGTCTCCTTTTAAGTATAAAATACCTGTGTTAGGAGGCTCCGCCCTTCAATAACTAAATGTCAAATATTTGTCCAATTAAGGTGAAGGTGAAATAGGTTAATATGATATTATTATTATATTTATGCATGCACCCTACCTGTTTTTCTACCTACAAATATCCCATAGCTGTGGGTTGTCTGGAAGAGATAAGACCGCCTAATTGTGTTCTATTGTTATCATCAAAAATTATTGTAAATTATTTTGCGCAATAAAGAGTATTTGTATTGTATTGTATTGTGTTGTGTTGTGTTGTGTTGTGTTGTGTTGTGTTGTGTTGTGTTGTGTTGTGTTGTGTTGTGTTGTGTTGTGTTGTGTTGTGTTGTGTTGTGTTGTGTTGTGTTGTGTTGTGTTGTGTTGTGTTGTGTTGTGTTGTGTTGTGTTGTGTTGTGTTGTGTTGTGTTGTGTTGTGTTGTGTTGTGTTGTGTTGTGTTGTGTTGTGTTGTGTTGTGTTGTGTTGTGTTGTGTTGTGTTGTGTTGTGTTGTGTTGTGTTGTGTTGTGTTGTGTTGTGTTGTGTTGTGTTGTGTTGTGTTGTGTTGTGTTGTGTTGTGTTGTGTTGTGTTGTGTTGTGTTGTGTTGTGTTGTGTTGTGTTGTGTTGTGTTGTGTTGTGTTGTGTTGTGTTGTGTTGTGTTGTGTTGTGTTGTGTTGTGTTGTGTTGTGTTGTGTTGTATTGTATTGTATTGTATTGTATTGTTAATATGTAGTGTGAAGTATGTGACGCACCTCCGCCTTATGTAATTAGTATATAAGCAATTGCACCGTTTAATCTTCCTTCATTAAACGTATAGCACGACACATTGTGTTTCTATTATTGCGCTCCTGGTTCCTACATTGCAATATTATTATAGTATATAATATATAATAGGTATTTAGTAATAATAATAAATATATATATCTTTACACATACACACAGCGCCATCTAGGTCCTCAGTAAGCATCTAGGTTTGTGTTATTGATTACCAGGTGGTTGATAAAATACACAAATTCATTTTGTTTTTGTAAATAAATACATATAAAAATTAAAAACATCCATAACTCGTGAACACATGTCTGTATTCATCATACAAACATATGCCCCTGACGGGATACGAACAGTCGTTTAAATAATAATAAATAAAACTATATTAATATGGTTAAAAGGTTATACTGTGAATTTCATTGCGTCGGATAATATGATTAGAACTCCTGTAACTATTTAAAAAAAAAACTACTTTTTTTTTTAGAATTCTAAACTATCCAGGCTGGAATTCGAAGCACCAATAAGATGGCCGATTTTCTTTCTGTCACTACGGTCGACATTTAACGATTTCGTCCATGTCTCCTGTTTTAGTAGAATAATAAAATTTACATTAAAATAAATTTTAACGTCTTTTTCGCAGCTAAAAACTTAAAACTGATATAAACGTCTTGAGGACACCGTCACAACCGAAACTGTCATAAACATTATTAAATGGCCCGTCCAAAGAAACAATTAGGGATTTTATTGTGTTTTAATAATTCATTCCTCATGTATCCACAATTTTGGATTAACTTTGGAATCGACACCCACTCAAATCAAATCAAAAATGTTTTATTTCGTAAGTTATAAGAATGACATTTGAAATCGTCATGACATACATTTATAATGCCCTACCACCAACCACACCGAGTACTTAAACATGTACCCCGCTGGGGATCGAACCCGCGACCTGCGAATCGTAAACTCAATGTTGTTTACATTGAGCCACGGAGGCGGTTAATTAATTTATAAAAAGAATTATTGTGTGTATGTATTTATAAAAAAAATATTTGTGTAGTGTATCAGCTATCTGGTATCCATAATACAAGTCTAGTTCCGTAGTGAGGAAGTAGATGGCGCTGTGTATATGTGCAAGGATATTTATTTATATATAATTCTATATTCGGTAGGTACTAATGTGCGATCACCAAGGGCAACTTTTTATAGAGTAGATAATATAGAATTTACCTTAGTAAAGTGGAGCTTGTCTAAAAAATTACATTTAGGCTGAAAACCTGTATAATAAACCTGTATAATGTGTTTACAATTTGGATCCAGAAACATAGTCTTAGTCAGGCATGACCTACTTTCCAGTGAACGAACATTATCACCGTCAATCACTCATTCATTCATTCTCCGTAGTTCACTTGTGATTCAGTCAAAGTCAACGTAATAGTATTTACGTAGATGGCGCTGAACACGATGTGTCACCTTTTTTTTTGACGTGGGGGACATCTTTAAAAGATACCCGACTCCTGAGGGAGTCTGGATTATGTGGGATTTTCACCCACCAAAACCCCCCCGGTGGTCCTCCTCAGCGCTTGTTGGAGAACACCGGGAACTGAAATGACCAACTACCGGTGCTCCCCTAGCGCTCCGCTGAAGCTCTCCCCGGGCTGGCCAAGTAGCCAAGCAGCACAAGCTCGCCGATGTCAGCTGCAGCGGGACGAGACCACGTCGTACCACCGCTGCCATCCATTGGACCGCCACCACTGGTGAAAGGACGGCCAGAGCCCTCACTCTGACCGCCCACGACCCTGGGCGCCCCTGCTCAGGGGCATAGTCGTGACGCATCGGGACGCGTCACCTAACCAGCACATGAATTGGCAATACTTAATCATACAGTATATTTCAATACCGGGACATTTTGAAGCATGGTCACCTTACCCAGTAATTAACAGCAAGAGGGTAGTTACCTGTAAAAAAGATAAAGTCATTATTAGTACAATTCAGGTTTTAGGTGTTGCAAGCGCTATTTAATTTCACGTAATAGGGTATATTTGAGATTGTAATTACAGTTAATTTGAAATGTTAGATGATGTGATGAGTATTAGATGATGTTTTGACTGCATCAATGATGTCAGGTTATATTATATGATAGATACAAAAAAACAATTGAAAAATTAAATTAGTTATGAAAAAAACAGAATTTATTGTACACAACTTAAAATTATACACAGCCATATTAGCCAGATATAATAAATGATAAATGTCTTAGCACAAACACACAGCGCCATCTAGGTCCACAGTAAGCATCTAGGCTTGTGTTGATAACAGATGGTTGATAAACTACACAAATTCAATTTTTTTTTGTAAATAAATACATGTATAAATGAAAAACATCCATAACTCGGGAACACTTGTCTGTATTCATCATACAAACATATGCCCCTAGCGGGATTCGAACCCGCGACCATTTGTTATGCTAGCAGAGTTTCTAACCACTACACCAAACAGGTCGTCGAGATATAAACAAGGATATTTTAATGCAAACTTATTATACAGGGTGAATTGAAATTCTTATAATTTTCATTAACTTGTGACAACACTCTTGAATTCGAACTTCCCCCAAGAAACCATAGTCGAATTCGAACAAAAAATTTTCGATTACCCATACAAAGTAAACCATTCTGCAACCACATTTAGTATGGAAGTCCAACAATTTTCAGCTGATTTCGGCTATGGTTCCTGGTTAAAAGTAGTTCATAATCCTGGAGTCACCAGTAAATAAGATTATGTATATTCAAATTCAAATTCAAAAATTCAAATTCAAAATATTTATTTTCATTCAAGCATAACAATCTTGTACACAATTGTGAGAGTAGCCTGTTAAGCTTCTTAACACTTGTGTTAGGATACTCTGCTCTTCATTATTGTACATAAGATTTTTACTTAATACTTTACATAAGATTTTTACTTAATGCCTAATTGAAATTGAAAACCTGGATTAGTTGCTTATGTGAGTTGTAAATATAATATGAGAGGTTACATGGTCAGATATGTGTTTGTGTGCGTGCGTGTGTGTATTTATGTATGTGTCTTTGTTTATGTAAAATGTATTATGTATACATTATTATGTAAGTAAGTATACATATCTATTGTAGTATAGTAGGTATATAATATGTAGATTCATAGTTTAAATGAAAATGTTTAACTTTTTGTACACCCATTCAATGTGTTCTTTTATATTTACCAAGGTTGATTGGAAGAGATCCTTTTATGGGATATGTCCGCCTTTGCACTTAATTTTAAGTAACATTTAATTTATCTATCCTGGACGCTACGGAGGAGCTACTTAACAAGCTGGAGCGGTTACAAAATCGGGCCATCAGGTTTATATTCGGCCTGCGTTAGTTCAACCACATTTCAGATTTTCGTACGCGGTTGAAATGGCTTCCCATTCGACTCCGTCGAAAGGTACACATTTTGACCTTTCTTTTTAAAACTCTCTGTAATTCCGCTGCAACTGAATATCTTCGTTCTCGGTTCCAGTTGTTACCCCAATCCCACCCCAAACGGGCATGCGTTACTAAGACCCTGGACTATCCCCTAGCTAACTCTAAATTCTTTTTTAATTCTTTTACCGTGTATGCTGCTCGGCTGTGGAATGATCTTCCTGCAGACATTCGAGAGAGCCCTACACCACCAGTTTTCAAAAAGCGCTTAAAAGAACACTACCTGTCACAATTGGCATAAGAAGTAATGTTATATATTGATATTTATATAATGTATTAATTATATATCTAATTAAATGTTTTATTTAGGTTTATTTAGCATTATATTCATGTAGTTATATTTAGTTATTTACAAGTATTTATGTATTATAGACTTTTTTACTTAATCACCATTGCGTTGTACTTACTTTAGTAACTTATTGGTAATCTGTGGTTGTACGCCCTTGTTTATTCCCCGTTATACACTCTCTAACCGCTTATAGGGTTGGTTGGAAGAGATCTCTCTTAGAGATAAGCTCATCTTTGTATCTTTTTATCTGACAAATGTATCTTTTGTGTTTATTTGCAATAAAGAATCTGTTAAAGCGTTTACAAACAAACAAAAATAGGAATTACACGAATTAAATTTCACCCTGTATACGAAAAGACTATCTCACGACCTCCGAATAATTTATCTCAGATAACATATTCGGTAAACCTTTACTAAAAATTTTCTAGAATATATTTCAGCCTCTAAAAGTTTGCTTATATTTTTCAGACACACTAAATCTATCTTCACGTCAAAATGTCAATAAAATATGACGCAGACAATATATCATATAGTATAATACTAATGCCTCGGATGAATCGACACTTTTAGGCGAAGCGAGCGGATCGTGGTTACGAAAACATGACCTTAGTGATGCCACCGCAACTCTATCGATAATTAATATTTAATTCATCATCATCAATTTAGATGATAAAGTTCTTTTGATGGTGAATTGATTGTCAAAAGATTATGTTCCAGTTGTCAGAGATAAGATAACCAGTCCTTCAAATGTGTTGGGGTTTCCGGGTCAGTACGCTTTCACTTTCGACCTCATCTTCACTTAACATCAGGTGTGATTGCATCAAGTACGAACCCGTCGTGCATAAAAAATAAATTTAAAAAAGTCAGATTTTTCACTTATGTTTGGGATACATAGTGTGGCAAACTCCTTGGTTTTTATAATTGTCTTTTTTGTTTGACTTTTGTATTTTATACGTCTTTGCTGTCATCGTTTGATTTTAGTCAAGATTCCTGGTTCGGTTTTTTATTTTTTTTATTTTATTTCGTGGTACACAAAACAGATTACAATCGTACATGAGAAGAACTTAAAGTTAACTTAGATTCGAACTAGATTGGAATCCCAAGCATGTATACACAACAGGGTTAAACAAGAACAAGATTAATTATTGTATTTTTGTTTTTTTTTTTAAGAATACCGACAGAATAAAACACTTTTAGCTTTGACGGATCTTGTAGCTAAGCATCAAAGTAAAATTGGGATAGAACTCAGTTGAGGACATCTTTTACTAGACTTTTAAATGGTATGGTTCTAAAGTCGAATATGTCCATAGGGGAATCACCAGTGGAGAACAACCTCATTATAAAATCTACACATCCTAACCATGGGATTATAATAATGATAACGATTGGTTGTGATTTATACGTTATTTATTTGCAATATTAATTACTTTCTCGCCTCATATCCGTGTTTTCCTGTTCATTTAGCCAAATTAGTTTCATACAGTCCATTTTACTTTCCGTTTCATTCGCTATCCCGTACACCGGGACCACCTCATTTGAGATAAAAGTCGTGAAGTTATAACGATAAATATAGTTAATAAAAAAAAGACATAAATAAAGCCATGATTTCACCGCAGACGCTGTAATTGCAAAAATGCACCGCCCCTGTCATCACTATAAACAGTTTTAACTCGAATTATTAATTCCGTTACAAGCAGGAAACGATTTAATTCCCCATTGCTGCTCCATTTAAATTCCAGACGAGATAAAGTCTGGCTGACGTGAAACGTTGCTCTTACCAGGGTCGGAGTGAGTGGGGTCGCCAATTAGTGATATCAAATTCGGACCGCAAACGGAGATCGTATTTGCAATTATGCTTACGCTTTGAAATAGTATTAGATTATCTGTCCTCAAAATTGGCATCGCTATGGTAATCGTTCGTTTTCATTGCATTCGCTTGCACAAAAACATGACAAGCTGTCGTCAGAGTTATCTGGTGGTATTGGATACTATATTTGACCGGTTTAAGGGTAGAAAAGAACCAACCAATCTTTACTTAATTGTGAATAATGATGAGCATAACAATACAGACCATTGATGGACAACAGCATCAATCGTGTGGAACTGCCAAAAAAATTAATGATCACCATTAAACCTGCCCAGCAGCATGAGAATTAGTGCATATGTAAATCGCTTCATAATATCCATTAGTGATCTTTTGTAAACTACTCATGTAATTCTTATTAATCATATTGGCGAAACTTTGAATAAAGTGTATTCCCATTAACAGGATAACACTTGATTACAAACAACTTTTCCCATGGAACCCTAGTCGAATTCGATAAAAATATTAAGTTAGAAATTTTCAAGAATGAATAAAAGAGCATTATTTGGCTTTATGATTTCTCGTCAGTATTATAGTAATTATTTAATTATTTATCATAATATGAGTATTGATAATGTGTATACTTATTTATACTTCGTACTGTATATATGTATATTGGATAGGTTACGTGGTATATTTATTTATATATATTATTTTTTATTTTATTTTTTTATAAAATAATTTTCAATTGTTGTGGTGTACACAATTGTTGTGGTGTATACAAAATATTTTCTGCCCAATCTATTAAACACTATGTATCTCTAAGGTTTGCTGGTAGAAAACTCTATCGGAATTAAGCTCGCCTTTGTACATTTTATATACAATGCATATTTCTGTAACAATTTTGTGTACAATAATTACCCATAAAACGTAAACCATTCTGAAACCATTTCGGCTAGTCCCACTTCTGATTACGAATAACTTTCTTTTTTTATACACAACAGGTTGGCACTTGACCTCAATCACACCTGACGTTAAGTGAAGATGAGCCCACGTACTGACTTGGAAACCCCATCTTATTTGAGGAACTGGCTATGTTATCTCTGGCAACTGGAACACAATGTTATTTAGATAAGATAGATAAGATGATGGTAGCTAGCCAGGTGGACATTTAAAATGCCCTACCACTAACCAAACCGAGTACTAAACATGGAGGGGAAACGCTTTTACGCGTTCAACCCGCCGCCAACGGGGATCGGCGGCGGGGATATGTGGGACTCCCCGCTCACATCGGAGCGGGACTACCCACTAAAACCCCCCGGCGACCTTCCTCGGCAGTAGGGAGGACCTGAGAACGGATAAGCGGCTCCAGGTCCCCCCCAAACAAGTACCCCCTAGGGATCGAACCTGCAACCGCCGATTCGTAGACCCTATATTGTTTATATTGAGCCACGGAGGCGGTTCTACTGGGAACCATAGCCGAATTCAACCGAAAATTGTTAGACTTCCATACAAAAGGTGGTTTCAGAACGGTTTTGGGAAATCGAAAATTTTTTGGTCGAATTCGGCCATGGTTCTTTGTGGAAAGTTGTTCGTAATCAGGAGTGGAATTACCATTAAAAAGGGATAAAGATAAAGATAAAGATAAATATAGTTTATTTGTAAGAGCATGAGTAAATATTGTACATTCAGATGTTATATTAAATTTAGTCCTGCATGTCTTGCCTCACGGCGTACAAATCGTCGATGATTATACAAATCAACCAAATGCAAAAGAGAATAAAATAAAATTACATTTATTACATATTATTTCATTCAGCAAATTCAATAGTAACAATGTAAAAAAATATATACAAATTAAATGGGTTAGCTTATTGAATAAGTATTAATTATGTCAAATTAAATTACAATCATTAAATTATTATAGTTAAACAGAAAAGTCAGAGCAATTTTATTGTCAGTTTTTTATACAATCTTTTAAGTAAAGGGATTACACTTATTAAATTTAACTCTGCATTTTATTAAGTATTTAGAAATATGTTACCGGTTCGGAAAAATCAACAACAGCAACAATAAAAAAAAGATAATGGCGTCCCACGTTGATTTGACAAATTAATACCAAAACCAATGTTATCTTACTGGGTTTGGATAACGGCAGAGTTTCTGAATAAGTAAATTTCGTATATTCATTATGTGTCCTAAAATTATTTAGATCTATTTTTTCTTGTTACGTAGAATAGTTTTTATGAACAGAATTTCATCACCATAGTCCCTAAACTGCCGACTCTCCGATTGACTTTTAAATGTAAAACGAGTTTGTAGTTGCGAGTAAATTCGCAGTCGGTACAGAGCCACAGAAGTGCAACTTAATTAGTCATTTAAAAACCGATTTGCTACTCGACTGGCGAAGTTTTGGATTCAACCATTGACTCCTGATATTGATCATGTAGTAGTATTAGATCTACATCGGTATTAGAACAGTCTGAAATAGATAAACCTAACCATAAACCACAAAACAATCTAAATTTTCTCAGGAAATAATGAATATTTTTCAATAGTACCTTTGGTATATTGTATAGTATTTGCTGCAAGTATTTAAAAAAATTTCCTGAGAAAAATGACGGATTTAGATTGAGCCACGGAGGCGGTTAAAAATTTAAAATTCAGTCAGTTTAAAATTTCGAATTTGAACTCCAATAACCCAAACCCACCAATGAGTATCAGCTCAAAAGAACGACACCGCTACAAATTGGCGCTCTAAATCATCGCCCCACCCTTAATCCGTCTCCAGGTAGAATATTCAAGAGAATCCGCCGTCGGGGAATTTTCTCATTTATTTTAATGTGAGATATAGTGAAATGTGTATGACTTGAATTTTACTACCTGAGTGACGAATTGTGTTTTGTACTTTATGGTAAAGTTGCTGTATAACTTCTAAATGTTGATTTGTGTTGCGCAGTTGGAGGCTCTTCTGTTTTATGTCAGGAAAATGCTAAAAGTAGTGTTGTAAAAAGTGACGGGGAGTAAATCAACGTTGGAAAATATTCTGGTTTAATTTTCATTGTTGCTTATACAGGGCGTCCCAAAGTTATGGGACATGAAGGGGAAGTACCTTAAATATTGTAGATAGTGAATTTTGCTCAAAGAAGACTTTATGTTATTTTTAAAAGTTAGTAATTCTGCATTCATAGATTTTCTAAAAATTACTTGCTTCGGCTGGGAATCGAACCGACTTAAATGTGAAAAAAAAAACACCCTACTTTTATGATGCCAATCGAAAGAATAGCTAAAAAATAATAACTCTGCCTAAGTAACATAGTATTTTAAAAGAAAGGAACAACATAAAATGATTGAGTCAAATTTCAAGAAAGTTATTTATTGCCGACGACGTTCGAAAAGTAGCGATATTATCATTCCAAAGATAGCATTGATTATTCGTAAATAAGTTGCAAACAGAATTGTGCCATATCACATCGAGTGTTCACCATAAAATGATTAGAAAATCAACAGGCAGCGGGCTCATTAAAAGATTGGCGATTTGCGTAAGACAAGAGGGATCACATTTTGAGCATTTAATTAATTAATTTACAAAAAAATACCTACTTAATTGACTACGGCAGTTTCATGTATGTTTTTTATTTGATTAAAATGATTAATTTCACGTTGTTCCTTTCTTTTAAAATACTATGTTACTTAGGCAGAGTTATTATTTTTTAGCTATTCTTTCGATTGGCATCATAAAAGTAGGGTGTTTTTTTTTTCACATTTGAGTCGGTTCGATTCCCAGCCGAAGCAAATAATTTTTAGAAAATCTATGAATGCAGAATTACTAACTTTTAAAAATAACATAAAGTCTTCTTTGAGCAAAATTCACTATCTACGATATTTAAGGTACTTCCCCTTCATGTCCCATAACTTTGGGACGCCCTGTATAGTTTGAGCTTGTATGCAGAAAACCTGATAACTTCGTTTTCGCATCTACAGAAGCAGCTTTGATAGCATACAAGGGATACTCTTCGGCCCTAAGCTATGCTTTATTATTATGGGGTTAATGACAGAGCTTTCAAGTTGCAGAAAAATGTATCTGCGTAACAGGATTCTAGACAGCTGTAAGCCTATGTTCAAAAAGAAGAAAATTCTTTCATTACCTTGTACTCGTATGTACAAAAAAGAGTCGTGTCTCTGTGAGAAAGCCAATTTTAAATATTTTAATAAGCGTAGTGAGACCTAGTGATAGGTACACAAGGCACAATCATCATCATCAGCCTATAAACATCTCACTGCATGGATATAGGCCTTTCCTCGTATATGAGCGAGTATGGGCCGTAGTCCACTACGCTGGCCCTATGCGGGTTCGGGACTTCATATGCCTTTGAATGTTTATTTCTCAGGCATGCAGGTTTCGTCACAATGATTTCCTTCTCCGTTTAGGAGCAGTCGGATAAAAAACTCATTGGTACATGGCCTGTCAGGGGATTGAACCTGGACCTCCCAAATTGAGAGACCGCGTCTTAACCGCTGAGCCACCGACGATCCT
The DNA here is from genome assembly GCA_949316235.1 of Oegoconia quadripuncta. Taxonomy (NCBI): domain Eukaryota; kingdom Metazoa; phylum Arthropoda; class Insecta; order Lepidoptera; family Autostichidae; genus Oegoconia; species Oegoconia quadripuncta. Next base: position 2,367,840 of record OX438745.1, on the reverse strand, counting down.
AAAAAAATAAAATAATTAATGGCTACTTGATTGATCTTGAGATTGAGGTCGCGTCTCAGTCTCGATACTATTTTTGGTACTGTTTTTATCATCTCAATCCTGAGAACGTTTAATTAATAAGGGCTTCAAATTGTATTATGCAAGGCTGTAAACGTTTATCCTGTTACAGAATGTACCTACAAACTAAATAGTATTTTTACCTTACTTTATTGATAACTAGCTTTCCGCCCGCGGCTTCGCCTGCATGGAATAACTTTATCGTAGAAATTTGTTTTCGGGATAAAAAATTTCCTATGTCTTAATCCATGGTACCTATATGCCAAATTTCATTCAAATCCGTTCATCCGTTTCGCCGTGACTCAGCAACAAATAAACAAACAAACATCCAAACTTTAGCATTTGTAATATTAGCTAGATAAATGATTAATTAATTAAATCTGATAACTTCGAAATAATGATTTTATCGATAAAAATCACTAACATGCATAAATTATGTCCCATCACTATTCAATATCGCCGCATCTATCCCGGTGAGAATGTAAAGTGACACAGAATGCATTTTAACCAAACTAAGGTTTCAGTATCAAGCAACGCTGCATCTTCAATCGTTTCAGGGTTACACAGGATTAACTTGGTCCTTTTCATAAAATCACCGTGAAACATATGAATTTTCCTGAACCATATGTGTTTTTCAGTCCAGCAAAAATACATAATTTTTATGGTTTAACTTTCAATAATCTTAAAGTTTCTGATTTTTAAACGACTTCAAAAAAGGAGGAGGTTCTGTATTCGGGGCGTATTTTTTTTATGTTTATGTATGTACACCGATATCTTTTATAGAAGGATTTTTATCCATTCTGTAGCTTGCTTTAGGTATACCTAGTATAGATATTTAGTTACAAAACCTACAATTCTTTATTGCAAATAAACACAAAATATACATTTGTCAGATACAAAGATACAAAGGTGAGCTTATCTCTAAGAGAGATCTCTTCCAGCCAACCCTATAAGCGGTTAGAAAGTGTATAACGGGGAATAAAAAGTAAAAAAAAATATAATAAAAGTAAGTACAATATTAAATTAAAGTTGCCACTGTGAACTGAATTGTATTGAACAAGAAGCTAAGATCTCCTAAAACCATTTTCTGAAAAATAATTCAGCATCATCATCAGCCCGTAAACATCCCACTGCAGAGATGCCTTCCCTCGTTGAGGGAGTATGGGCCATAGTCCATCACGCTAGCTCAGTGCGGGTTGGGGACTTCACATGCCTTTGAATTTTTATTTCTCAGGCATGCAGGTTTCCTCACGATGTTTTCCTACGCCGTTTAGGAGCAGTCGGATAAATGCACATAACTCAAACTCAAACTCAAAGCATTTTATTTCAACGTAAGATACATGATATCATTTGTTGAATGTCAATTTAAATCTATTGGAAATAAAAATAGGGCTAAGCATTTTTCGGTCAGTCAGTATGTCCAAGCTACCACCGCTTCGGAAAGGGAAATCATCTGTGGGAAAAGAAGCGGCGCAAGAAACCCACAGGATCATTTTCTTTTCTTTTCTTTTTTTTATATATAAAAGTATACAACTAATACAATTTTATATTTTTTGGGAGCTGGGCGAAGTATACCAAGCGTTTTTGTCATTTAGGTAGTCACTAATTTTGTAATAACCTTTTTTTGTTAATGTTGTTTTGACATGGTTTTTAAATTGTTTTTCATTTAGATTAATGATATTTTCAGGTATAAGGTTATAAAAGCGTATACAGTGTCCCATAAATGATGTATTAACTTTGCTCAGTCATAAGGAATTAAATTAAATTTAAAAACTCATATAATACTCATAAATCAAAATAGGTAATCTATAAATGAAGGTAGGTTCTTGTAAGGGGTAAATCGCATTTTGAACAAGCAGTAGCTTAAAAAATGTAAAAATGACTATTTCAAGTGTACTCTGCGTACATACAAAATATAGCATAAGAGGAAGTTAAAAGTGTATCCTTACCTGGACGACAGATGAAGTAACCACTTCCGTGTCGACGAAACGCGCCCTACCTCCATCTTACGCTACATTACGCCATTAAATTAATTACCTTCCTGATGGAGGGTAATCAGTAATTAGGCATTTTGGCTGACTAGAGGCCGGTTATATATTACGGCCGGACTCACGGAATCCCCAATGATTCGGGGTATCTAATGATGGGAATTTTAGACGAGTTAGCTGAAGCTGGGGCAACCTGTCATGTTTATACCCTACATATACATTTGTGTTGTGCGGTTTCGACACTCAAATATAATAGAACCAACCCGTCTCTTCTCGTGGGTGTCGTAAAGGCGACTAAGGGACTTTCCACCAAAAAGTTTCTATAGTTTTGCATGTTGTCAAGGTGAATGTTGTTTCAATCATTAAACTTTTCATGTTTGGAACACCTAAACACTATTGTTTGGGATATCTCTGACTACCCCATTTGGGATAAAAGTCGTGATGTTATATATGAAAATGAAAATGAAAAACGTTTATTTCAGTACCAGTTAGGAGGCTTCGCTCTTCCATAACTAAATGTCAAATATGTATTTGTCCAATTAAGGTGACGGTGAAATAGGTTAATATTATGCTATATATAAATAGGTTAATATGTAATTACTTTTTGACTTTGACTTTGACTTTGAAATAGATGATCATCCAGATCCCCCGTGTATTGACACTCATACTCATTTATTCGCAAAGAAAAAATCAAAAAATGAAAATCAAAAATGTTTTTATTTCGTAAGTTATACGAATAACATTTGAAATGGTCATGACATACAGTTATCGCTCATTCACTAGGCAGTCTCCCCAGAGAAGAACGAGCAAGAAACTCTGTGGTTGCTGTTTTCAAATAAGTCAATTTTAAAAAAGTAAGAAAGGTGTGCATACATAGTTGACTGATTAAAAAATAATATTTCTTCACATTCAGCTATATAATACTGCACGCAAATATTTTAAATACTACCAATAATAGAATTATGCATTGATCAATCAGTTATATAAAATTAAAAAAAAAATCGTTTACTTGGTAGAATTTGTGAATTTGAAGCCACTTATACAGAGTGAATTTGAATTGATAGATAGATAGATAAATCATTTATTTGTATCTCCAGTCACACACATACCATAAGTTCCAAAGCAATTGGATAAACATATTTTATAACAATTCATAAAAGTAACATCGCGATACACTAGAGTATGTGTGCTACAGCCGTACAAATGGGTCATAGCTCAGTGTGTATAATTGGTCAGAGATTAAAACATTGATTTTCAGCTATTACCCACGAATTCGTGCAATTCCCATTAACTGATGACGTCGCTCTAGATTAAGAATAACTTTCCACAGGGAAGCATAGTCGAATTCAGTCGAAAATTGTTGGAGATCGAAAGTGTTCGAAGCCGAAGTGTGAGAAATGTTTGTGACCCACGCTGGTCTTCTCTACACTGTTCAAAGTCAAAGTCAGCGTCAAAAATGCTTTATTTTGTAGGTACACAGAGTACATTTAAAATAGTCAATTTTACATAGCTAATTTTACATTTACTAACAAGCAAAGCAAAGCAAAGCAACAAGCAAGAAACTAGAAGGGTTGCTCTTTTAAAATCAGGCTTTGATTTTACATAAAGGTTTTTATAATATTACAAAAAGGTTTTAATATTTCATTATTAATGAAATAGCCTGGCGTGCGAACGATCTGATTATGTCCAGGGATGATTATCATCTAAATAGTCTGATATTTTATAATATGTTTGTTAATAAGTTTCCGATTTATAGTATCTTTAAATTTATTGAGAGGAAGATTTTTTATATCAACTGGAACCTTATTGAAAAAGCGTAAACATAACCCTTTGAATGAATTACTGACTTTGCGGAGGCGACTTATGTGACCTGCAAGTTTATCTTTATTTCTTGTATTGACATCATGTTTATCACTATTTTTCCTAAATGATGTTATATTTTTTTTTACATACATTAATGATGTTGATGTGTTGAAACCTTTAATATAAAAACATAATACCAATACTGCCAGTCATTACACTTGTTTTCACCGAGAAATACAAGCGGTTTTTTTTTCTGACAAAAAGTTCGACGTTTTCGAATAAAAACGGCGAAAAGCACCTGACAGATGGAGCGTTATCCATCACCCGGCCCTCGGGCGAGCGGGGAACTAATTACTGTGACGTCATCAAAAGTTAAGAACTTTTTTAATCCGAGTTATTTTTAATAATGTCAAATAAATACCTATATTGTATGTATATTGGTATGGTAGAATTAAATTTGCTGATATTTTACCTTTGAAATTATAGTTTTTTTTTTCTTCGTTAATCATAAATGGACCAATTCCTGCGATTTTCAAAGCTATAACCAAATTTGTTTTTTATTTGGAAAATGGAATATTATTTCAAGGCGGATTGGTGGATTTGTGTCAAATCACATCAAATCAAAAATGTTTTTATTTCGTAAGTTATAAGAATATCATTTGAAATCGTCATGACATACAGTTATCGCTCATTCACTAGGCAGTCTCCCCAGAGAAGAACGAGCAAGAAACTCCAGGGTTGCTCTTTTTAAATAAGTCAATACAAATACAATTTGAGATACCTAATTGTAAAATTTATGATTCGACAAAGAAAATAAGAATAAAATATACTGGATAATGGCGAGCGGTTCATGTCCACGCATTCTTATCATCCAGATAGTCAGAAATTTTATAATAGCCTTTGGCACATAGTTTCCGTTTAATGACCGTTTCGTTTAATTCCGTTAGACGACCGATGGGTGTAGTGGATAGTGACCCTATCAGCGAAACCAACGGTTGCGGGTTCGAATCCCGCGAGGGGTCAATGTTTGTGTGATGAATATAAACATTTATTCCCGAGTCATGGATGTTTATATAATTATTTATGTATGTTTATCCGTTATCTAGTATTCATAGTACAAGCTTTGCTTAGTTTGGGACTAGATGATTGGTTTAAGTGTCCGAAATATTTATTTATTTATTTATTTATATTTATAATGGTTGTTTTAAATTTATTTAAAGGCAAATTTTGAATGTCTACCGGAACCTTATTATAAAAGCGTATACATTGTCCCTTGACTGACTTAGTGACTTTGTGTAAGCGACTGCTATGGACAGCAAGTTTACTTTTATATCATGTATTAACATTGTGTATTTCACAATTGTTTTGTCACAAGTGTCAGATCATATTAAAATGCCACTAGTATTTTACTGCTCATTCAATAAAAGCTTATTATAACTATTTAAGTATTCAAAAACCAAAAAACCCGCCAGCGTAAATGTATTTTGCAGGCGCCATCTTGAAATTTTTATCATAAAATTTGTCCTATGACACTCCACAGATCGAGACGAATCGAACGATACCATGCAATTCAAAATCGGTCGAGCCGCTTAGGTAACCTAGATTAGGGTCCAGAATACATTCCGGACCCCTAATAGATCCGTAGTGAGTCCGTAGTTTGACTAATCTCTGACGTACAATTATTATTTCTAACTTTCCGCCCGCGGCTTCGCCTGCATGATTTGGCTTTATCGAGGATATGTTTTATTGGTTTATCCCGTGGGAACTACTAACTTTATCGGGATAAAAATATCCTATATATCAAACCAGGGTATAATCTATCTATATACCAAATTTCATTCAAATCCGTTCATCCGTTTCGCTGTGATTGAGCGACAAACAAACAAACTTGTATTTAGAGAAGTTCCTAATAACAATCCAATATGACAGGAGCTGTTTAACTATGTGTGTCAGAATTTACAATAATTTACCAAATGATATAAATTTGTTAAATATACAATTGTTTAGGACAAAGTCATGTAAATGGCTTAATGACAGTTTTCTTTTTATGTTTGACTGGATTCGCGTTTGACCACAATCTCACCTGATGGAAAGTGATCTCAGTAAATGCCTATTCACTCTGCTCTTGAAGATCCCAAGGTTGTAGGATTAGAAGACTGACGCCGGAAGGGAGTTCCATGCCTTGGCTGTTCGGATGATGAATGAAGAATCGAACTTCTTAGTGCGAATGTTCGGTATATTAACTATATACGGGTGGAATCCCTCCCCACGCCTAGTGGTCCGAAGTTGGAAGGGTGACGGTGGAATAAGATTATGTAATTCCAACGCACACTCCCCGAAATGTATCCTGTAAAAAACTGAGAGGCAGTGTATTTTATAGTGTAAAAGAATATTTAGAATTAAAGTAGATGCTTGCTGAACCATAATTATAAGTAGGGGAGACCCGTCCAAAACCGTATACCGGGGTAAAAACGTACGACCCGTCAATACGCGTCAATAATTTGAATTTCCCGCGCCCGTGCCTGTCAGTGGTGTCAACCAATCGAAACGATTCAGCAACGAAAACTTGTCGCTACAGGCACGAGGATTTTCGTAATAATTAATTTTATTGTTTTTTCATAGTGCTGATGTTATTTTTGAATAAATCTAATCAGGAATTGCATCTTGATCGTGTTATACAAGTAAGTGGCCTATAAACTATGTTGTAGTGTATCTATTTCACGCAATTAAATAATATTTCACCGGCAACTTTGCTTGGCAGAAGTAGGTACTTTAATGAATTGTTTGTAAACCGAGTATTGGGTCAGAACCGTATGGGGTAAAACCGTACCATATACGATTTTGCCTCGGTATTAGCATATGAAGTTATATTGGGTTTTTATTTTTAAGATGCTTCAAAAATGCCGCGAAAATATATAAGATCAATCCATAGACAAAATTGGGACTCAGATAAGATGAAACTAGCCATTGAAGCTGTTGTTGACGGTAGTATGGGCTACTTAAAAGCTGCTGCAACCTACCAGGTACTAAAATCTACATTGCAGGACCGAGTCAATAAATACAAGGAGACTAACGATTTGGAAGCTTCAATAAGAAAAGGCCTAGGAAGATTTAAGCCTGTGTTTTCGATAACACAAGAACAAGACTTATATGAACATGTTTTGTTGATGGAGAGAAGGTTGTTTGGCCTGACTTATAAAGACCTTCGTCGTTTAGCATACCAGCTGGCAAAAATGAACAACCTTCCAAATAATTTTAATGATACTACCGAACTAGCAGGAGAAGATTGGCTTGCTGGGTTCATGAAGCGACACAGTACGTGCTGCTGAGCCAACATCCATTGCAAGAGCGATGGGATTTAACATGGTCAGCGTAAACTCATTCTTTGACTTGCTTGAGGAACTTATAGATAAATACAAATTTTTGCCAACTCATATTTTTAACGTGGATGAAACAGGTCTAACAACGGTGCCTAAGAAACAGAGCAGAATAATCGCCTTAAAAGGAAAGAAACAGGTCGGTCTGGCGAGTTCAGCGGAAAGAGGCCAACTTACCACCGCTATCCTATGTGTCTCATCTTCAGGGTTTTATGTTCCTCCACTTTTGATATTCCCTCGTATCCGTATGAAGGCAGAACTTCTCGATGGTGCTCCACCAGGAATAATAGCAGTATGTCATCCAAGTGGCTGGGTTCAAAGCGACATTTTCGTACAATGGTTAGATCACTTCATATCATCAGTGAAACCCAAAAAAGAATCTCCTGTTCTTCTTTTGCTGGACGGACACTCGACCCATACAAAAAATCTCCCATTAATTTTGAAGGCTAGGGACAATGGTGTTATAATGTTAAGCTTTCCACCGCATTGTACCCACAGGTTACAACCCCTTGATGTGAGTATTATGGGGCCAATGAGCACATATTATACCCAAGAAGTGAATATGTGGCTACGAAATAATCCCGGGCAAGTAGTTACACAGTTTCAAATTGCGAGACTTTTTGGAGCAGCTTATTGTAAGTCAGCTTCGATGCAGAACGCATTGTCTGGTTTTTCCAAAACAGGCATCTTTCCAACAAATCGCAACGTATTTAGCGAATATGATTTTGCTGCAGCTGAAACAACAGACATACCTTTAGCTTCGGCTGGGCCGTTTGATGCCTCGCCAACTTCTTCGTCCATTGATGCTTTGTCGACTACTGCACCTGTCGTTAGAACTGGATCGTTAAAGGTTACTGCACTGCTTGTTAAACAGGAGCAAGAAATATCAACTTCTGCTGCGACACCGGAGCCGAAACCACTATCAGCTGCGACGTTAACGTCGACTACGTTAAAAACTGTGACGTGTGCAGATATAATGCCAATTCCCAAAATAAACAGAGAAGACAAAAGAAAAAGTGACCGTCGCAGAGGGAAAACTGCTGTAATTACTTCGTCTCCATATAAAAATGAGTTGAATACCATTTCAAAGAACAAAAAACCGATATTCGATCTGAAAAAAGCGCCAAAAGTTAAGCAAATCCAGATAAATGAGAACATTTGCTTGTACTGTCTTGAAGAATACGGCACAAGTCGTATGAATGACGGTTGGGTGCAATGTATAGATTGCAAAGGCTGGGCACATGAAGGCTGCACTGGTTACGAGTCGGAGAATTTAGACGATTTTCTGTGTAGAGGATGTTTAGCAGCTCGTTAACTTCTGGGGTAATATCGTATATAGTATACGGTTTTGTCCACATCACGGGGCAAAACCGGAAAAGTTAGAGGTTTTTTTTTTGTTGTCGATTTTCATTTTATATTGAAATTTTTGAAAAGTACTTACATTATTATATAGCTTATGAGCCTAAGTAATAAATAACGTTGATTTGATGTGTCTGTGTTTTGTACTTAATGAACTACGGCTTGCAATGCTTAGCTATACGACTTTGCCCCGGTCTCCCCTACTTACCTAAACTAATATTTGCATGCTATTGTAATTGTGGCAAAATGTGGACATTCATGTCCACATTTTTCCCTTGTCATCATTGTATACCATGTTTTGAGCAAAAAAATAATTCTAATTCTAAAAATATCCTATGTTAAGATAGACATTCAGGGTATATTCTACCGTTGCGCCGCGATTAAGCAACAAACAAACTTTCGCATTTATAACATTAGCTAGATATACCAGCTGGTAATCGAACCAACAACTTCCGTACCAGAAACCCATCAATTGTTCCAAGGGCCCAATGGGGCGTTATCAATCAAAAGCATTTTGAGGCCAAGCAACAGCTATCCATCATCTTAGATTAAAGTATAACTCTTTATTAATACCCGTGTTTAGATATTAAAGCTTTTAGTGGATCTATATTTAGATGGTACCTACTGCGGTAATAATGACGCCTAAGAGGCTGGAGTAATGAGATTTTTATAATGTCGCAGAGCTACAATAAAACCGGGTTTTGTTCGAATGGCCAAGAGTTTGATCAAATTCACTAAATAGAGGCTCGATTCACTGCCTAGACTAGTTAACTAAAATGATAGAATCATTTTCAACTCAGTCCTAATCTGAATTCTGAACTTAGTCATTAAGGGTTATGACGAGAAACTATCACGAGGATCGTAATCCTAGTTATTCTTGTAGTCACCGGAATCATAAACCTAGACATAATTCAAGTCGTAATCCCAGTCACATAGTCATAATCGTAGTCATAATCCCAGTCATAAACCTATGTGTGTTGTGTGTGTGAACAAGTGATTTGAAAATGGTTTGCAAATTTTGAAACGTACAAGTTGTAATTCATACGAACATTGCAAGCGAAATAAATGCTTGTAAAAACTATTATTGAAGAAAACAACGATTTTGCAGCTCTTATACTACGCCATATTTAAATGATAAGTATTAGTACATAAATGTGTAGTATAAGCAGAGTAAACCAGACATTCAGATACATATCCCAACTGATATTATAATTGCAAAAGTTTGTGTGTGTATGTATGTTTGACGACCCGTTTGGTGTAATGGTTAGCAACTCTGACCACTATACCAAAAGGTTGCGGGTTCGAATCCCGCTAGGGGCATATGTTTGTGTGATGAATACGGACATGTGTACCCGAGTTATGGATGTTTCATTTATAATAAGTATTTATTTACAAAAAAAAAATGTATTTATGTATTATATCAACCATCTGGTACCCACAACACAAGCATATAGTTGCTTACTGTGGAACTAGATGGCGCTGTGTGTATGTCTAAGGATATTTATTTATTTATTTATTTATTTTATGTTTGTTACCTCTTCACGACTGAACGGATTTGGATGAAATTTTATGGGGTAGTTTTATGGGTAGGTAGTAGGGTATGGGGGTATTTAGGGGGTATGGGGTAGAAACTATGTGCCAAAGGCTATTATAAAATTTATGACTATCTGGATGATAAGAATGCGTGGACATGAACCGCTCGCCATTATCCAGTATATTTTATTCTTATTTTTCTTTGTCGAATCATAAATTTTACAATTAGGTATCTCAAATTGTATTTGTATTGACTTATTTAAAAAGAGCAACCCTGGAGTTTCTTGCTCGTTCTTCTCTGGGGAGACTGCCTAGTGAATGAGCGATAACTGTATGTCATGACGATTTCAAATGTTATTCTTAAAACTTACGAAATAAAAACATTTTTGATTTTGATTTTGATTTTGAAACGAAATTAGAACCTGGATTAACATATAGACCTATATCTTTTGCTGAACAGATTTTAATAAAATCTTCCACGCGGACGAAGCCTGCCTCGAAGGAAAGCCTCCCCCTTCCAATTTAATATCGCCTGAATACCTGAATAATTTATACATATACTGTGCTGCTGCTGCTGTGGTCCGCGGCTTCGTCCGCGTGGAAGATTCGCTTCTCGACGTAGTAATAGTTAGTATTCTTTGTCTTGAGTTTCTTGCTCGTTCTTCTCTAGGGACTGTATTCACAATTTCATATGTTATTTGAATAACTTGTGTATTTTTATTTCTGTTTGGTTTGTTGATAATACTTGTCGAAATTCTATTCTCCACAGGATTGGGACCAAAAAAGGTAGAATACCAATAATAATCATAAACAAATCAGAGAGAGTCAGAGTCGCACTAATCCTTTGGGCTTCGGAAAACATGTTTACATTTCTGTGATCATGATGGATTACCCCCCCCCCCTCAAAACCCCCAACCGATCCCCGCCCCCTCTCGTAGAATGATGTAGAGAAACTAGATGAAATATCTTTGAAAATATTCATAAGGTGCAGTAATGGATAAAGTTTTAGGTCTATGTTAATAAACCATTCTCAAGATTGAGTTGACGCTTGAGGATCTGTTGCATATTAAAACAGTATCAAAAATAATACTATCGAGACTGTGACGCGATCACGGTTAGTCAGTATGTGTTAGTTTATATAAAATATTTATGTGCATTATATTTTTATGTGTACACACACACACACACACACACACACACACACACACACACACACACACACACACACACACACACACACACACACACACACACACACACACACACACACACACACACACAGTTGACAGCATTTTTTTTATGAAATGTCTTTTACTTTTTTTTTCTAAAGTTAATTATAACACGCTTACTGCTCACATTATAAACCTTGCTTATTTATTATTATTACACATAATTGGTGTAAACGTCCAAAATATTTTAATACAATTTAAAAGGTAGTGTCAACAAAGATAACTATTAACTTTATTAGCAATTTGGTACAAATTTTTTTTTTTCTAACATCAATTTTAACACGCCAACTACTTACATTATTTTGACACTGACTATACCTAATTTAACCGGCAGAAATTTGCTAGCGACAGTTATGACAGCCGATGGTTAACTTAAAGTTTAGGGTCTAACTGGGATAGGCAGGTAACTTACAATTCGCAGTTTCTTAGAATTAGCCCAACATATGTCAGTTCCCACTCCCGTGTTAATCCGTCCCTTCATCTTAGTTTCACATAGTTTCAAAATTAATTAAATGAAGTTAATAATAATAAATATTTCGGACACTTACACCAATCACCTAGTCCCAAACTAAGCAAAGCTTGTACTATGGATACTAGATAACGGATAATCATACATAAATATTTATATAAACATCCAAGACTCGGGAATAAAATGTTCATATTCATCACACAAACATTTACCCGTCGCGGGAATTGAACCCGCAACCGTTGGTTTCGCCGACAGGGTCACTATCCACTACACCAATCGGTCGTCAATTTAATAATATCAAAATATCAGGTAATTTACACGGGAGAAATATTTTCGGAAAAAATATTTACCGGTTTCAAGCCCAGGTTTAAGTATCATAATAACTAACTAATGATTTAAATGCGAAATTTGGATTTTTTTATGCACAACAGGTTTGTACTTGACCTCAATCACACCTGATGTTAAGTGAAGATGAGGTCGAGGGTGGAAGCGTATTGACCCGGAAACCCCAACACATTTTGGAGGACTGGCTATCTCATCTTTGACAACCGGAATACAACAATGCTATTAACATTGCTGCTTGGCGGCAGATTTAGATAAGATGGTGGTAGCTAGCCAGGCGCACATTTAAAATGCCCTACCACCAACCAAACCGAGTACTTAAATATGTACCCCGCTGGGGCTCGAACCCGCGACCTCCGAATCGTAAACCCAATGTTATTTATATTGAGCCACGGAGGCGGTTAAAAGTTTCTGAATGTTTCTTTGTTTCTTTTTTTTTTTATTAACTGGATAAGAGTTTGATGGAAAGTGACGTTGTGGCCGAAGATAAAGCACACGATCTCAGTAGATGCCTATTCACCCTGCTCTTGAAGATCTCAAGGTTGTAGGATTCAGGAAAAACAGACGTCGAAAGGGAGTTCCATGTCTTGGCGCTTCGCATTATGAATGAATAGTCGAACAGCTTAGTGCGAATGTTCGGTATGTTAACTACATACATACCTACATGTTATAATTAATCACGGCGAAACGGCTTAACCTAATGACGAAATTTGGAAAATAGATAGAAAATACCCTCGATACCTCTGTCATAACAGAGGATACTTTTATCCCGATAAAGTGAGTATTCCCGCGGGATAAACAAACTAACCATATCCGCGATAAAGCTATTCCACGCAAGCGAAGCCGCGGGCGGAAAGCTAGTTAGTTAGATAAAGCTGTTGTTCCCATGTATTAAGTTTGTTATTGTTGTGCAATAAAGAGTATTTTGTTGTTTGTTGTTATCCCTAAAACAGTAAAATCAAATCAAATATTTTTATTATACAAAAGACAAACCCTCTGAGTTTCTCGCTAGCTCTTCTCAAGTGGTCGCGTTCCGAGCTAGTGGTAGTTTAAAAAACAAGTGACGTTCATAAGTGCATATTTTATTGCCTACATAAATAAATGATTTTCATTTTCATTTTCATATTAATTCAAATGGTACATTGAAATAAAGAATCTACGTAATAATAGTGAATTGCAACTGTAACACTAGTGCCTGAACTAGGAAAATCCTGTGTTTCAGGCGAAGCTAGGGCTTCTATAACTTGAAATAATATGACCTTATATAGGTACAAACTAAAAATCTATAAATAAAGTATGTATACAGCATAAATCTATGCTTAAAGATTACTTCAAGACAGGCAATAACTTCTCTGTGTCCTCGTAGGAGAAATTTTGAAGAAATTCTTGTAGTAGAAAAATAAAAATAAATAATGTTATTATTTTTTCAATAAGGTTCCAGTTGATATACAAAATCTTCCTCTCAATAAATTTTAAGATACTATAAACCAAAAACTTATTAACAAAGCATATTATAAAATATCAGGCTATTTAGATGATAATCATCCCTGGACATAATCAGATCGTGCTCATGCCAGGCTATTTCACAATTAATAATGAAATATAAAAACCTTTTTGTAATATAAAAACTTTATGTAAAGTCAATGCCTGATTTTAAAGAGCAACACTTCGAGTTTCTTGCTTGTTCTTCTCAGCGGAAAATTGCATTTTGAACAAGCAGTAGCATAAAAAATGAAAAATTGACTATTTTAAGTGTACTCTGTGTACCTACAAAATATAGCATTTTTGACTTTGACTTTGACTACACCTGACTTTTAAGATTATAGAAGGTTAAAAGTGTATCTTTACCTGGACGACAGAAGAAGTAACCACTTCCGTGTCGACGAAACGCGCCCAACCTCCATCTTACGCTACATTACGCCATTAAATTTGAACAAGCAGTAGCTTAAAAAATGTTTAAAAATTGACGACTTTAAATGACTTTGACTTTATAGCCACTTCTAGCAGCGTCGCACTGTTCTACATCTTCGTATATCTATCACTACCGTCACGCGGGATCGCGTAGGTCTCTGATAAATGCGCGTTTTCCATTTTATTTCATACTTTTTTACATTTTCCACGTGAAATAAGTTATTTCGGTGATTTATATGAGTCGAAGGAATGATGTATTATGTAATTTGTATATTTCAATTGCAGTGGATACGTTAGTATGTCTAGTACATGGCCATGGTACATGTTTTCTCTGATAGTTATGGAGAGTAGAAGGAGTGTTTGGGTTTGATTCCGTGTTCCCTTTTATTAACCCAAAAAGCAAAAAAAGAAGATTTAAGCCTGTGTTTGAGGTATTTAAACGTAAAAGTGACTAAATCTATTTGAAAACAGTTTAGAGTTTTGGAAAGTTTTTTTTTTTAAATAATAAATAAATATTTCGGACACTTACACCAATCATCTAGTCCCAAACTAAGCAAAGCTTGTACTATGGATACTAGATAATAGTAATAAATAATAAATGTCTTTGAACAAACACACAGCGCCATCTAGGTCCACAGTAAACATCTAGGCTTGTGTTATGGATACCAGATGGTTGATAAACTACACAAATATATTTTTTTTTGTAAATAAATACATGTATAAATGAGAAACAACCATAACTCGGGAACACATGTCTGTATTCATCGTACAAACATATGCCCCTAGCGGGATTCGAACTCGCGACCATTTGGTATAGTAGCAGAGTTTCTAACCACTACACCAAACAGGTCGTCAAATAATGGATAAACCTACATAAATATGTATATAAACATCCATGACTCGGAAACAAATCGATCAATCAATCAAATACACAATTGTATACAGTTAACAAAAACTACACAAAGATTACAGCATATATCATTAATCGCACAAAAATGTTCGTATTTATCACACAAACATTTACCCCTTTAGGGATTCGAACCCGCAATCGTTGGTTTCACTATTCACTACACTTCATTTGGGTCCATCCACCATCATTTGGTCGTCGGTTGATTGAGTATTCCTTGTGCATATTTAATAAGTAATACAGAAATAGACGACGCGGCGTTTCACTTTCTACATTGTCTCCGAAATTAGCCACAGAAATTCTGCACAAAACTGTTTGCAATATCGGAATCTACATCAACTACAGCTTGAAATCTTGATTTTCCACGTTAAGGCTTTGATTCATCATCAGCCCGTAAACATCCTACTGCAGGGATATAGGCCTTCCCTCGTTTATGAGGGAGTATGGGCCATAGTCCACCACCCTGGCCCAATGCGGGTTGGGGACTTCACATGCCTTTGAATTTTTATTTCTCAGGCATGCAGGTTTCCTGATGATGTTTTCCTTCATCCTTTAAGAGCGGTCGGATAAAAAACTCATTGGTACATTGGCCTGCCTGAGAATCTACTCAGGATATTACATTTGGGGGACTGGCTATCATATCTCTGACAACCGGAACACAACAATGCTATTAACATTGCTGCTTGGCGGCAGAATGGTGGTAGCTAGCCAGGCGGACATTTTAAAATGCCCAACCGTCAACCAAACCGAGTACTTAAAACATGTACCCTGTTGGGGATCGAACCCGCGACCTCCGAATCGTAAACCCAATATTGAATTCATTTATTCAATGAGGGTGCCACTGGGCAGAATAAACCCTCTTAATACGAATATAAGTATTTAAAAACCAAAAAGCCGACTGTGTATGAAACTGGAACTAAAAAATACTACTTACTCCTTCAAAATTCGTCGAGCCTTTCATTGGATTACATTTCTTTCATTTCCATCCCCGCCATTTTGTATTTCGCAGCGCACTGTTGGATTCTTTACCAATAAATACAATCTTAACTGTCAACACAGGAGCTTCAAGCCAATCACAAGTACTATATTCAGTGTTACTATATCAACTGTATCAACTGGATCAACAGTTGTATCAACAATCGACACTTTTCACTCACGATTGACCACAAATGTACACGCAGACGGGTACATGCACGTACTTTTATGCACTCGTACTTGTAGGGGTTGTAACTGAAAACCAGTGTTTCGCTCTTTGAGTGATGTGCCACACTGAGTTATAACCCATTTGTGCTACTGCGGCACACACTCGCTCTTTGTATTTTCTAGTCTTTACGTTTATTTGTATGTATATTTCTTTGTAATTTAAAAATTGTGTAGTTGTGTGAACGCAGTGGAGTAAATAAATGCTTTATCTATCTATCTACTATGTGAAATAAATGCAGTTTTTTTTCGACTGTCGTTTTGTAGGGTGCTTTTTTTTTATATATATGAGAGGGCGGTCAACGAGCATGCGGGTCACATGATGGAAAGCAATCACCGCCGCCCATGGACACCCACAACACCAAAAGGGTCACAGATGCGTTGCCGGCCTTTGAGGAAGGTGTAGGCTCGTTTCTTGAAGGTTCCAATGTCGTACTCGTTTGGGAATACGGCTGCAGGAAGTTCGTTCCACAGTGCTTGTAGTGGGTGGCCTAGTACTTCGCCAACACGTATACTTTCTCGCGAAACTATTTACGAAGAATTTTTCTGGACAACGTCGTACCATCTAGCGTCGACAGATAACAAAGAAATGTTATTCCATTAACTTTTTCTATAGCATCTAAAACTGTACTTTCCTTTTTCCTTTCCACTTCAAACAATGTGATATTATCTTTTTTCTCATCCCACCCCATTTGAGACTCCTCGCAGATAATACCAGAACTGCTAAGTGATCACTTAATCAGTTTAAGTGTTCGTTTTAAGAGTGGTCCGCTTAAAACTATCCCTTAAGTGGATTGCTGGGCCGGTAAAAAGTTTTAATTTTGTTTCTACTTAGCCGTGGTGTTATATGGAAAGTTGAGTCGAGCTCCATTTTTAGGGATCCGTACTTATTTTATTTATTTATTCAAGAAACCAACAAGGTAACAAGTAATACATAAATATAGGTTTGGGACCCGATTTCGAAAGGCATATAAGCGAAAGCCATTTGTGCGACGCCAGATAATCGAAGTGCCATATGAACGAAACGCCATTTAGCCGATGGGCCATTTAATCGAAAAGACAAATATGCGAAAGCCATAAGATCGAATGTACAGACCCCTATCTGTAGCGAGCGAGCGAACGAAGCGAGCGAGCAATATGGGTCGGGGCACCCCGACACTGTTGGTTAGGTTCAGATGGTTAAAGCGGGAGCGAAGCTTGCTTATTATTTAGGTTATATTTGTAATATTATCAAACTCATCGCACAACTATACATTCGATCTTATGGCTTTCACGTATTTGTCTTTTCGATTATTGTATTAAAAGTGAAATAATCTAAAAAGGTTGAACCAATTTTCGTCAAACATGGCTAAGAAACTTTCCCCTAGAAAAAAACCGCTCTCAAATCAGACCACGCATTATTGAGATAAATAAATATCTTTGAATATACAGCGCCATCTACTTCTAGTTTTTTTGTAAACAAAACTGATGTACTGAACCCTCGTAGCAAGAGTTCTATTCGTACTTGACCGTCTTTCTTTACAGGGCTGATTAAATAGTATTTTAAGGAATTGTAATTCTATTGTAATTCTGACTACAATATTATTACCACAATAGGTACCTTATTTATAATTAAATAATTAAGTACGTCAAAATAATATATTGTGGGTACTATTTATGTAACTAGTGTAGCTATGTTATCAATGTTGTGTACGCCTGTAACAGGTATTCATATCACAACAAAACTACTGTATAAGCTTTCATAAGAGTGTGATATGTTATACTGTTGGTGTACCTAATAAAATAAAAAATAAAAAATAAATAAAGGATAAATAACAATAATGCTGACTCTTCCTCCGTGAACGAAGAACCGCCGATGCGACCCCAAATAGATCGGGTCGTACTAAAATACAAGGGTACCTTTGTTTTATATAATAAATGCCACTAATGGTCACCCATTCGTTTACCGCCTCCGTGGCTTAATGTAAACAACAGGGTTTACGAATCGGAAGTCGCGGGTTCGATCCCCAGCGGGGTACATGTTTAAGTACTCGGTTTGGTTGGTGGTTCGGCATTTTAAATGTCCGCCTGGCTAGCTACCACCATCTTATCTAAATCTGCCGCCAAACAGCAATGTTAATAGCATTGTTGTGTTCCAGTTGTCAGAGATAAGATAGCCAGTTCCCCAAATATTTGGGTTTCCGGATCAGTACGTTCCACCTTCGGCCTCATCTTCACTTAACATTAGGTGTGATTGAGGTCAAGTGCTAACCTGTTGTGCATAAAAAAAAAGAAAAACCCTATCAAAGACATGACCGCGCCAGATATCTTATAGAAAACAAATACTTTCCATTCCATAAACAAAGTTACTTTAGTTGTCCCTTTAGTTTTCTTTAATTCTCTATTCAGCCTTGACTGAAAAGCACGCACGTACAAAGTTATATCTGCCAGAAATTGCGATGTGATAACTTAAAGGATGTCACGAACTGCATGGCGGAAAGAAAACGTCCTGAAAAATTGTCCAGCCGACCGAAATTTGGGTTAGAGCCAAGATTGAAGCATAAGATTGGCTCGGGGCAACCCATATTTATATTTTAATGTACAGAGAAATTATAATAGCACTGCTTAAAAAGGAGAAGTTTGTATTCCATGCAAATTTTCAAATCCAAATTTTTCGAAATGAATAATCGGATTCCTAACCCAATTTTTATCCATACGGTAAAAAATCTCTTTCGGTATGTAATGAGTGAAATATAATTCATGTAATGTTCCTGTTTACTGGTGATTCCACTCCTGATTACGAACTACTCTCCCCAAGGAACCGTAGTCGAATTCGACACAAAGTAAACCATTCTGGAACCATCTTAGTGTGGAAGTACAACAATTTTCGACTGAATTCGGCTATGGTTCCAAGCCGAAAGTTTTTCGTAATCAAATTCACTATGTATATATATGTCGCAGATAGCGATAAATTAGCGATAGAATTCATTATTCAAACAGTCAACTGACTGTCATAATACGCGGTTAATGGGAAGTAAACCTGGTGCCGCTGGTATCGCCGGAAACGGCGCGGTAACGACGTTAACAGTTATATTAGGTCTTCACATCGAAAATGGGACACTTTTGCTACCAGCCGTCGAAGGAGTCGGACCACCACTGGACATCAACGACCATTACTCTCTGATCTGAGGGACTCTGATTACCTACTACCATAGACGCTTGAAGAATCCGGTGAGTCGTTACTGAATAAGACTTTGATCATGGAATTTGAGCAAGGAGGAACTATAGACAAGGTACGGCTGAGTTCCACAGAGTGCACGCGGGGGCCAAGTTGTATGGCACGAGGGGCGTGCACATGTTTTCTCTTCAACAGAAAGCATCTCAGGTTTCATGATCATAATTGAACTGAATGTTAGTACGTTGTCGATTTGCCTATAGTAGCTGGCAATAATGTCGCTATTGCCCGAGCCACCCTTTACCACGCGACTGGCACCGTCCCGGTCGCTAGCAACGCCCACCCCGAACCCATCTACGACATATATATAAATTTGAAAATGTTCTTCTATCACTCATGTAAATAAATATTTAAGTAGGTATTTAAAAACCAAAAAACCCGACAGAATGTTTTGTAATTTGCGGACTCCATGTTGGATTTTTTACTCCGGGTACCAAGACGAATCTACCGACACCATGCACTTCGAAATCGGTCAACCCGTTTAGCCTACAGGATGCGCCAAAGAAACGGACATATAATAATTTTTTTTATGCACAACGGGTTAGCATTTGACCGCAATCACACCTTATGTTAAGTGAAGATAAAGCCGAAGGTGGTAGCGTACTGACCCGGAAACCCCATCTTATTTGGGGAACTGGTTATCTTATCTCCGACAACCGGAACACAACAATGCTATTAACATTGCTGTTGGGCTGCAGATTTAGATAAGATGGTGGTAGCTAACCAGTCGGATATTTAAAATGCCCTAACCACCAACCAACAAATATATACATACACTATAAAAACATTACCCTCTTTCTTTGAGTAGTCGCGTAAAAAATAGGCCGCGTGCACCTTAGTGATAAACACGCCTGGCGACAAACCTCCTTTCTGCTTGAACCGCAATTCACACATTTGACAAAAATAAACATAAAATACGAACGCAAGTCACAAATCGACTCCATCACAAATCAGATCTGTCAATGTATAGTAACATGTGGTGCGAACTATTCGATATCACGCTGCCTTTGCCCATCTATCTATTGCTCGAAAAGCTTACGAGTGTCGTGAATATACACTAACCGAATAATATCCTATTCAGATGTATGGTGCGACTGCGGTGGTACTATTTGTCTTCGTTGGTATTTCGTTGTGTCACTTCGGTGTCGACGTCGACACTGAATGAATGAATTATATTTTATTAATAATAATAATAATCATCATATTAGCCACACGACGTCCACTGCTGCACATAGGTCTCCCCATTAAATCAGCCCCTATTGACGACCTGTTTGGTGTAGTGGTCAGCATCTCTGATCACTGTACCAAAAGGTTGCGGGTTCGAATCCCGCTAGGGGCATATGTTTGTGTGATGAATACTGACATGTGTACCCGAGTTATGGATGTTTTCATTTATAAGTATTTATTTACAAAAAAAAATGTATTTATGTATTATATCAACCAGTATCCACAACACAAGCCTATAGTTGCTTACGGTGGTACTAGATGGCGCTGTGTGTATGTCTAAGGATATTTATTTATTTATAGAATTCCAGGGTGACCGGTTGGAAGCGGTCTTTGTCAGGTCCTCGTCCTCCGCGCTTGTCGGTGCGTGGCGTGCACTCGAGAACCTTAATGCCCCACTGGCCATCAGATCGATTATGCTATGTGCCTTGCCTACTAGCCTGGCATGCGAACGATTTGATTATGTCCAGCGATGATTATCATCTAAATAGTCTGATATTTTGTAATATGCTTTGTTAATAAGTTTCTGTTTTATAGTATCTTTAAATTTATTGAGAGGAAGATTTTGTTTATCAACTGGAACCTTATTGAAAAAGCGTATACATAACCCTTTGAATGAATTACTGACTTTGCGGAGGCGACTTATGTGACCTGCCATTTTATCTTATTTCTTATATTGACATCATGTTTATCATTATTTTCCTAAATGATGCTATATTTTTTTTGACTTACCTACATTAGATTTTCAAAAAAAAAAATGTACTGTACGTTAGAATGTTATACACTTTAAACCTATCTCTAAGTGACACTGCAGGTCTCAATTGATAAATTGCACGAACGGCTCGGTTTTGTAAAACAAACATTGTATTTAAATCCGCGGCATTTCCTCACAGCAAGATACCGTAAGACATCAAGCTGTGGAAATAACTAAAATTTATTAATCTAGCAGTATTTACGTCTGAAACTCGCCCACAGGTAACTTCGAGAACTTGTTGTACCACATCGGAGGGTTACTCACAAACCTCGCCGGATATTGGTTTATGCTAATACCGGTGTTAGGCGTTGAAGTGGGGAAATCGGAGAGCATTTTATCTTACGCCCGTTTACGTGGGGCGCGTGTTAATTTTTAAGCTTTTATACACTTTCTGAAGGGCTTTTAGGGCTTATTCAATAAATAAAAGACTTATTTGCTTTTTATGCTACTCCAGTTATAGGTAATTGACGACACCTGTAAGCTTATTAGCTTCTATTAAAAACAATCTTGTTTCAAGTATGTTTTAGAGATTTGATATGAAAACAAAGCGCGCTCTTAAATTATATCATGGTATGCTTTTACATTAAGGTTCCTTTGATTCAAGTTAAAATACAGTACAATTAATAGTTAATACTCAAAGCAAAGTAGAGGTAAATTTAGTTTAAATAAGTTTTTGTTTTACTGTTATTTAATTTTAAAGTTTTTTGCATGATGTGTTCATCTATAAATGTTGTACATTTAAATTTAATACCAGCTACCTTAATTGTTAGAGGACTATGTACTGATGTAACAATTGTTGGTGATCCTAAATAAATAAATAAATAAATTTTAAAATTTTTAAGCTACTGCTTGTTCGAAATGCAATATTCCCTTAAAAGGAACAAGCAAGAAATTCGAGGGGTTGCTTTTTAAAAAACAGGTTTTTATATTACAAAAACGCATAATAACATTTGATTATTAATTGTGAAATAGCCTGGCATGTGAATGAGCTGGTTATGTCCACGGATGTTTATCATTTATTACAATATAATAGAATATAAATACTCTTTATTGCGCAAAATAATTTACAATAATTTTTGCTGACCTAAATAGTCTAATATTTTATAATATGCTTTCTTAATAAGTTTACGTTTTCCAGTGTAGCGGATTGGGGACTTCACATGCCTTAGAACTTTTATTTCAAAAATTTTTTATATTTCAATGTTAATTGTGTAATAGCCTGGTATGCTATCGAGCTGGTTATATATAGGGATGATTATTATCTAACTAGTCTGATATTTTAAAATATGCTTTCTGTTTTGTAGTATAAAATATGTATTTATTTACAAAAAAAACTGTATTTGTGTAGTTTATCAACCATCAGGCATCTATAATACAAGCCTAGTTGCTTAGTGTGGAACTAGATGGCGCTGTTTATCTTATGATGTATGATAATTCTAAGACTACAAAGATATTCATTTCGAAAAATTTGGACTTGACAGTTTGCATGGAATACTCTGCATGATAAACCCTCTTTGTTGGCGAAGCTAGAGCGCCGCCCTGGGGTCGCTCTGGTAAGTCAAGCGCTTCGAAATACACGACGCAGGAAGCGAGAGGGAAGAACACGAACTAACACACACCACACACTCAGCAGACCAGGATACCACCAAAACAACTTGATAGAGTTGATAAAGCTTCTTTAAATTCTTTCTTCTTAACACTATTTCACATTTCACTTGGAACCGACACCGCAATGTTCGAAGATGTGCTCGCTACTCAGATCTCTTTTTCTTTTTTTGATCAGCATCGTTTGCTGACAGTCACGGGACTTTTTCAGTTTCACCGGGCGGGTGGGTGAGCACGGGAGTGCTCTGCCCGTCCCTTGCATACAGATAGTCAGTCATACAACATCTGTGTGCAACAGCACGAGATGCGAAGTTTGCAACCGACGCCTAAGGGTGCCCACGGGGGCTCGAACCTCGGCTTAGGGCGTTGCATGGGGGTATTTAACCTAACAGCCTACCATCGCTTCGTAATGTCAGTCAGAGAGAAGAAGCGACGCAAGAAACTCTCTTTCAGTGGGTACCATCCTTTTATGCCACAGAAACAGTCGGGTCCTGATCAGATATCCAATAAAATCACTGGAATTATTTATTTTTATCCAATCAGAATCCACGGCGAATTAAATTCAGGTACCCACTTAGTTTTCATTTTTATTAAAACAGCACCTCTGGCGAACACAACATGTTATATGCGGTCGGTTCGACATTGCTTCTATACAATATTCAATTATGAATATACATACATAAAAAAATCAAAACAATAAAAATTACAATTATAGCCTAGAACCATTACGCTACTTAACACTTAACACAAAGCACCGAGATATACGTAATCTAGTCACTGCTTAAAGGTCGACGTTGTACGAACATTAAGCAAAGACAGATTTCGCGACAGATTAAAAATCACAAAAGAACATGGTATTCTTTGATATTGCAGTATTACACAGCGTGTACTAAAAATTATTATCTGAAATTAGTTTCACAAGCATTGGCTATTCGTTTTTAAGCATTTATTTTAACGTAATAATATGATATCATTTGTTGAATGTCAATTTAAATCTACTGGAAATAATAAAAGAGCTTATTACATGTATCTGTCAGTAAGTATGTCCAAGCTAATACCGCTTCGAAAAAGGAAATCATTTGTGGTAAAAGAAGCGGCACAAGAAATTCACAGATTCATTGTTGTCCTTTTTTTTAAATACAGAGTACACCAAGCGTCAATCAGATAGTCACTAATTTTGTAATAAACCTTTTGATATAATTTTAAATTTTTTCTAAGCTAGATTAATGATATTTTCAGCTATATATAAGGTTATAAAAACGTATACAGTGTCACAGTGTGATCAAACCTGCGACCTCCGATTCGTAAACCCCGTTATCACTTTGCAGGACCATACGGTTATACCAGGGTTGATCAGGTTAATAAAACGACAGAACGGCAATTGCAGTAAGTAAAAATAATGGATACCAATGGGTCCACTACGGGTATCACAGGACCATGATGATATAAATTTCTTAAAGGCCAAGATTTATTGTCAACCCACAACCTTCTCTCATTTTTCTACTTTCGATATTAGTCGGGAAATGTTAGTTTGTTTAAATATCTCGCTCACCACAAATGCATGTCGCGCACAGTAACAGTACGGGTATTGCCGTTGTATTTACTATGGCGCGCCTAAGTACTACGGTTATTCCAGTACAAACACGCCAACGTATTTAATTCCAGTGTTGTGTGCTAGTACAGCTGCTCTTGTCGTAAGACTGGTCTGGCCGTACCGGCAACACTCAAGATCGAAACTTTAGGTAATGCTGTTAGTACAGTAATGACCGCACCGGACAATGACCGTACTAACTTTTTAAATTATTATAGTTTTGACAGATTATAGCTAGTACGGCTATAGATGTGTTGTAATTTTGTATGGAAAATTTCAGTCATTCTACAAACATTATGTGTACTAGGTACCGCCCTACAAAGTGTGTGTGTACATTGAGTCACAGAGGCGGTTAAAGATGTCTATTTTAAACTCAGTTGTTTGGTGTATTTGGATGATATCATAGTCTAAATCAAATCTGAATATCAATAAATCAAATTCATAAATTTTACATTGGTTCAGAGTTTGAGTACAACGGCTGTATCCCGGATTTTATTATGAGAACAATAGATGGGACGTATACAATATACTGCAAAATTTCAACTGAAAAGAAATATCAACACACTAATACATATTACTAATAACTTTCTAGATTTTTTATACGTGTTTCTATAAGTGTTTAGGTGGTCCCAGTTGTTTTTAAGGCAGTCTTTAAGCCCAGTTGGTGGCCTGCAGAGGCGACTGAAAACTCTCTGTAACGTAAATCTAACAAACTTTGAAATAACCTTGGACATACTGCACAAAGTTTACAGGAAGAAAAAAACTTCCAAAATAAAGATCGTAACTTAATGGAGACTATTATTTCAATCAAGTTCACACAAAAGCGCAGAGATTGTATCCAGGTTTTTATCATTTTGGTAACACGACTAACCCTTTTGTTCGACTATCTTCAGCGCGAGCCGTCTCTAATGACTACAGGGAAATTACCATTGGCATGAATCTCATTTAGAACTCACCTAACATGACAATTAACTTTAGTTCGCTTTTTTCAAAACATTATGTAATATTTTCTAATAATTAATTTGGAATCACGAATATTACCAATTGTATCACAAACTATTTGATGGATTGTAGACTAGTCTAAACGAATCCCTCTGATTGCCTGCGAGGGCCGAGTGGGATGGCGTGAGGGGCATGATTTACGTTTACCCTTCATTGGGTAGCATTTCAGGTTCCGTGGTAACTGATGGCACTAAGTTATTGCCAGTCGATAGCAACGCCTAAGTTTGTCGACAAATATATCTGTCATTACATTATTGATCATTTTTTGATTGGAGAGCACTACGTTTATCCTTCAATGTCATTGAAGATACTATTTCTTATTGCCTGAGTACCCTGAGATGGACTAGCGCCGTCTTAGTCGCTAACAACGCCTACGTTTCCCGACATAAAATGATAATTAAGGCTTGAATGTATTGGGAAAATTCTAATTTAATTATTACAGATAGATTACATCTCTATTTATTTTTGTTAAAGTTGTATGGCTCATATTGCGTCATGCGTGTTTATTTCTTTCTTATATATGTGCCAGTCTCTATCTATCTATAGCGACTTAAAAATTTATCGTTCTTTTAATTCGACAATTAATTATTCGTGACTTTCCCGTGACTTCCAGTTCCGTAGTAACCCCGAACCCAGGAATACATTTAAATTCAAATGGGCATTGTTTTAAATCTCGCCTCGGCTCTATCGCACTGAATCTCGTTGCAAATCGAGATGAGAAATGTTCGATTGTCAAGTGAAAAGTTTGACAATCGGTAGGTATTGTTCCAGGTTCTTTCTCTCGGATTCTTTATTGCTGTTTTTGATTGTTTTCAGTTAAAGGTATAACAATTGGAGACTGTAGTATATAATTATATACCATATATTAAGTATAGTTTAACCGCCTCCGTGGCTCAATGTAAACCACACAGAGTTTACGAATCGGAAGTCGCGGGTTCGTTCCCCAGCGGGGTTTATGTTTAGTACTCGGTTTGGTTGGTGGTAGGGCATTTTAAATGTCCGCCTGGCTAGCTACCACCATCTTATCTAAATCTGCCGCCAAACAGCAATGTTAATAGCATTGTTGTGTTCTGATTGTCAGAGGTAAGATAGCCAGTTCCCCAAATATTTGGGTTTCCGGGACAATATGCTTCCACCTTCGGCCTCATCTTCACTTAACATCAGGCATGATTGAGGTCAAATGCTAACCCGTTGTGCATAAAAAAAAGAAAAAAAAAAGAACAAATAAGGCGTATTTTTAATCACCAATGGAAAGAGATAAGGTTTGTAAGTTACCCAATACTTAATTAATTTGATGCTTACTCGTGGATTTTTACGATCTTAAGTGTAAGATAGATATCTAAAACATTTACTCAGTAGGTAATATTAGTATTAGTGGCACCAATAACAGAAAAGTTAAGGAGTACTGGGTTAATATGTGCTAAGTATGAATGTGGAAGGATACTTATTATCACCGGGGTAGTCCTATATACTCCCAAGGTTAAGATCTGATGATGCATTCTGGAGATAAAAAAAAGAACCTCACTGAACTCGGTTTTTTGTCAAATTTTGGCGTGTCAAATATTATCATTATGTTGTCTGTGGTATTTTAACGCCGAAAGGATGTTCGCGACATGAGTACTTAGTAGAGACTTATCTAACTAATGTTTTTAAATGCAAAAGTTTGTCTGTTTGTTTAATTGTGTTTGTTTGTTCGTTGCTCAAATACGGCGCTACGAATTTTTTTTTATGCATAACGGGTTGCATGGTACTTGACTTCAATCACACCTGATGTTAAGTGAAGATGAGGCCGAAGGTCGTAGAGTACTGACCCGGGAACCCCAACACATTTGGGGGACTGGCTATCTTATCTATGACAACCGGAACACAACAATGCTATTAACATTGCTGCTTGGCGGCAGATTTATGGCGGCAATGAACGGATTTGGATGAAATTTGGTATACCCATATGGGTAGAACATACCCTGGATTAAAACATGGGATGTTTTATCCCGATGAAGTGATTAGCTCCCGCGGGATAAGCAAATTAAACATATCCACGTTAAAGTTCATCCACGCAGCCGCGCCCGGAAAGCCAGTTAATTATACAGAAATGTAGTTGTTCATTACTTTAAACTGATTTAATGGACCCGTAACTGCGAGATATAATGAAGTTTAAAATTTACATTTTGTAGTTTTACTAAAAGTTGCTTTATGAAATTTAAATCAAAGAGCCCCGCTTTGAAAATTTATGGGCCAGTTGAAATGTGAAAAGGTTTTAATGCATTTCCAGCTTCATGGGTATTAATTTCTGATGTTAACTGCATTGCCCAAATTTTTAACCGCCTTTGGGTTCTTGAAACGTTTGGTTTTTTTTTTATGCACGACGGGTTCGTACTTGACCTCAATTACACCTGATGTTAAGTGAAGATGAGGTCGAAGGTGGAAGCGTACTGACCCGGAAATCCCAACACATTTGGGGGACTGGCCTTCTTATCTCTGACAACCGGAACACAACAATGCTATTAACATTGCTGCTTGGTGGCAGATTTAGATAAGATGGTGGTAGCTAGCCAAGCGGACATTTAAAATTCCCAACTACCAAATAAACCGAGTACTTAAACATGTACCCCGCTGGGGATCGAACCGCGACCTCCGCATCGTAAACCCAATGTTGTTTACATTGAGCCACCGAGGCGGTATTATATATATCTTTTAACCGCCTCTGTGGCTCAAAGTAGACAACAAAAGGCTTACGAATCTGAGGTCAGGGGTTCGATCCGCTGGGGGCACATGTTTAGTGCTCGGTTTGGTAGGTGGTAAGGCATTTTATATGTCCGCCTGGTTAACTACCACCATATTGTCTAAGTCTGCCGCCAAAATAGTAATGTAATAGCGTTGTTATGTTCCGGTTGTCAGTGATAAGATAGCCCCTAAAGTAGATGGGATTTCCGGGTCAGTACGCTTCCACCTTCAGCCTCATCTTCACTTAACATGAAGTGTGTTTGAGGTTAAATGCTAACGCATTGTGCATATAAAAAGAAATGTCAATATTTTTCTCTATAATTGAACTGCCAAAATTAGCAACGGGTTTGTGTGTGTGTCCAGCCTTTGTCAGGACGTATAGATATCAATATGCGTGGTGAGGTTTTAGTGCGGCTTTTTATACATTTAAAACAAGCTTCCCGCCCGCGACTTCGCTCGCGTGAACTAACTTTGTCGCGGAAACTTGTTTATCCCGCGAGAACTACTCAGTTTATCGGGATTAAATAGTATTATAAATATAATAGTTTAGATGTTTGTTGCTCGATCCCGGCGAAACAGATGAACGGATTTGGATGAAACTTGGTATATAGGTAAAAAATGCCCTGGATTAAGACATAGAATATTTTTTATCCCGATAAAGTGAGTAGCTCCCGCGGGATAAAGTTAGTCAATGCGGACGAAGCCGCGGGCGGAAAGCTAGTTTTAAATATATAAAAAACCGCACTAAGACCTCACCACGCATATTGGTATACGTCCTGACAAAGGCTGGATACACACACAACCCGTTGCTTTGCTAATAAAAAAAAATAACTACCTATGCCAATACCTTCTATTTCACTTACCTAATACCGTAAAATAAACTCATCCGGTATACACACAAATCGCTGGCAAACACATAACACCCCTCGTTTTTCGTCGTGAGTCAAAAGCGCTATCACTCGTCCAAATCTTCTTAAATAAACAATCAAATATTGCGGAACCCAAGATATCGACAAAACTTACGCTTCGCGGAGTTTTTCAATTTTATTCCCGGAAGAAATGCGATTGGCTCGACACTGGATATTCCTGAGTTACACAACTTGTGTCTGTCGATTCGGGAGTTAGGAACATTGTTTCGATTCCTTCTATAATATTATCCTTCAATTCTCTTACATTGTTTGTTTTTTCAATGTTATGTCATTCCTTAAATTCAAAGTAAGTAGGTAAGAGTTTTTTTTAATCCAAAACGGGTTAGCATTTGACCTCAATCTCAAGTTGGTGGTAAGGCATAATAATGTCCGCCTGGCTAGCTACCACCATCTTATCTAAATCTGCCACCAAGCAGCAATGTTAATAGCATTGTTGTGTTCCGGTTGTCAGAGATAAGATAGTCAGTCCTCCAAATGGGTTAGAGTTTCCGGGTCAGTACGCTTCGACCTCATCATCACTTAACATCAGGTATGATTGAGGCCAAGCAGGAACACGTAGTGCATAAAAAAAAATAGTTTCCAGTTGACCTTAAAATAACGCTATAATATTTTATTCTTTATTGCACAGATAATAAAGAGACAAGTACAAAACATTTATTTATTTATTTTACCACCTCACCTGATGGAAAGCAATCACCGCCGCCCATGGAGACCCGCAACACCAAAAGGGTCACAGATGCGTTGCCGGCCTTTGAGGAAGGTGTAGGCTCGTTTCTTGAAGGTTCCAATGTCGTAATGTTCCAAAACAGTAAAAAATAATACGTAAAGGTGATATCTCCATTCTATCTAGTCAATTTCAATAACATAAATAACTTCCTAACACTAACGGTGTTTAATGCTACTATTACCATAAATTAGAATTTAGGCGCGCCCTAAAATTGAGAAGTATATAGTTAAATCTTTATTAATGACCTCTACAGCCGTTAGCTATCTGTTCCACTTAAAACAATGCTTGAATTAAGTGCCTGTTCATTTAGAATAGGTATCCTTGAATTTCATCTCATCCAAAATACCGGTATCCTTCCGTTTGGCAAAATATTTTTCGTCAAATTTAATTTCCCAAAAAACTTATCGCACTAGTTTCATATCCCAAAAGAATCTTTAGCATATTTCGCATTTTAATCACTTGGTCAAAATATTAATTTGGCAACTTTTTACTTGCTCAAGTTTTATTAAGTCAAATAAACATTAAGCAAATGTTTTATTTTGTTAAAAATTATATTCCAAAAATCGTTCAAATTTTCATTTTAATATGGGTGATAATATGGAAAGTCTGATATAAATCAGTATTAATTAAGTTTTTGGACACATACTGACCATACTGTCTTACAATGAGAGAGCCACTCCAGATGGTGAGAGGCTGATAATCTGTCACACAGGTTTCCTAGTACGGACACCAGTCTCTCTCAAAAAACTTTTTATATACGTCATAATTTTAAGCACCTATTGCTAAATATTGTACCTACATTTTTGTGAGAGAAAATAAGAACTTTTTGTATATGTAAAAAAAAATACAATTTAATTTAAAAAATAAAAGTACATCATTTTATGGGCTAATTTCTATTGCCATTCCCTCACCTCCCTTACATTCAAGGTGAGATGAGAAAAGCCCGAGGTCCATGCTTGAAAAAGCGCGGACCGAATATTACTCGACTATCAACCCCGCAGCGCAACGATGCCAATAAAAATTCTGTTTTAATTTACGTATTGAAGTGAGCTGAAAAGATTCATCAATGCTATTTAGTACACGTCGCGTTACCGCGTGAATTGACGCTAATGGAACAAGCTAATATAATTTATCCTACCTAAAAGAGGCAAGTTATTGATGCGAACATATGAAAAGAAATAAATCAATCTCTTTCGTAACCGTAAATTGGCTCCCAAATCTCATATCAATTACACACACGTGCACCCTTTACACAGGGCCGTATTTAAGTTGATACTTTAAAAGGGTTGTTTTGTAGGTTGGTCCTTATTTTCATTAGCTTTTATTTAGCTTGCAATATTCGTATGTAAATCGCTACTATCTGATTGAACTGAAATTTCAAATACAACAACTCAACTCAATAACATGGTATTGCATCGTTACCGAACTTACATAAACATGCCAAATTTCAGCTCAATCAGATACCAACAAGTGGTTGAAAAACGGTCTGTAAATTTTGAATTGGACAACATACATATTTATATATGAACATTGCAAGTTAAATAAAAGCTTGTAAAAAAGAAAACCGTACTCAAATTGGACCACGCATTACTGAGAAAAATGTTTTCATATTGTATAGAAAGAAAGAAAATACTTTATACACTACTTAAATACACACAACTAGGTATGCACATTACAATTTACAATATTCACGACAAGAAATCATATTCTTAAAAATGGCACCCGTGATAGAAAAGTTGAAAGGAAACCGTTTAGTTTGGGATGGAAATGTTATGAGGACGGATGAAACGCATGTTACTAAGAGAGTGATGAATATTGATGTCGACGGATTGAAAAGAAGAGAAAAACCACGGAAAAGATGGATGGAATGTGTGAAGGATGATATGAACGAAAAGGGCTTTACTGAGGAGGTAACTGCTGATAGATAAGATTGGAAGAAAAAGACGTACTGCGCCGACCCCAAATATTAGGTCCTTCTCTATGAAATTGGCGTTTTGTATGAAGAATTTCATTAAGACTGTTTTCTCCATACAAACATTTTTGATTTTTTTTTTGGGGACTGCAAATCCAAATTTAGCTAAACTTTGTTTGTATTATCGGATAACATTATGTTAAGTATAGGCAGCGTTAATTTTTAAAAGTAACCGCTTTATAAAAGTTTCAGCGAATCTAAGAAATTATTATGGGAAGCACATGAAAAGAGCTCTGTTCAAATTTTTTTTATTATGTGATTTAGCCCAGAAATTAAAAAATATTTCATGTGAAACCTTGAAATAATATTCCATTTTTCAAATCGCAGGAATTGGTACATACCTATGATTAACGAAGAAAAAAAGCTCCAATTGCATAGGTAAAGACCCAATATATTGGGACCAGGACAAGAAGGTGATGATGATCAAAATATTGAAGTTAAATATAAACTGTATTGCATAATTAAAAGGTATTTTGTTAGTGACGAAATGTGACTTAATATAATGGCTATTTATCACTATAATATCACTGTGTACTGTTTCTATAAGTGGTCTAATTGTTTTCTACCACCCAAATCCATCCCTGACTTCCAACTAGAGTTGTTGTTACCTTAAATTTATGGAGATAAGGGTTAAAATTGGCCACACATCTTGCGGGTGCAAAGGGAAACTGCCGAATTGGAGCAAAGTTTCGGATATTAACTTATGTAATAAAAACTTCTGATTTATGTATCGAAAGAGCACGTGGGAAGGTTTGGGATAATAATCGTAACTAATATTGTATGCGAAAGTTATCTTGTACCCTGATCCATTGAAGTTTGTTCAACTCCAAATCACGTAGATGTGAGATGTTGCGGCTTCGAACCCTGGCCTGGGTATCGATTCTTGTGGTTTTGATGAGTATATGAGATACTTTATTATTTTTATTTTATTCATTCATACAGAATCAACAGCATAATCACTATATATTTATACTTTATTATATTACTTATTTGATGCCAATAACAGATTCTTTCTTCGAATATAGTGTTAATAAGCTTATTTAAGTGGGTTGAAATCCCTAAAAATACGACTTCTAAATTATTAAAGAACAAATTATCACATATGATGCTTACTCAAAATTCGCAATTAGGTAATTTATAAATAGATGGACATGGAAATCTGCTAGATGTCATCGTTGTAACAAATCAATGTGAATTAAAAATAATAAGTATAAGAAATGAATCATCAATGTTAACTAATTATGTTAGTACTAGGTAATTCTGTGCTAATGCAATGATTAAATATAGTTCAATTAATAAATATAAACATAAAATAACAAGTTTTATACTTGAAACTTAGAAAATTAAACAATTTCAATTCTTTATTCAATTTATTGTTTGTTTGATAAATAGGCATTGATTAATAATGACATTAGTTGTCACCTGGAAACCCTTCATTCTAGTCTGAGGCAACAAATCATATTATATAATATTACCTATATACATATGTTTCTGTCCAACCACATGATTGTTAAGAACATTGTGGTGCGACCGTTTACTTTTATCTTCGGTTCCAATTTAATTGTGTTCACTGTCTATTTTTACATTTATGTGTGTCGTTAAATGGGTCAAATAAACGATTCTTATGCTTATTTTCAATTTTGATTTGATAATGAATTTTTCTGATTTGCATTCGAAAATTTAGCATTCCAGACCAAAAACGGCAAACGGAATTCTTCCGGAATCATCTCGGTGTCCGTACGTTTTTCATTTGTCTGTTCCGGCCTACTTGATGATATCTCAGAAACTACTTGATGTATAAGTGGTCTCCTGAATCTTACGATGGCAAGTTAAACTGATGAGGATAAAGTCTAGGAATAAACTAAATAACTATAAATTCGAAACTTAGTTTACGGAATGACTGTCATTTTGTCGTGATTAACAAAAATCTGGAGCATTGTAACGGCTTAAGTGATTTCCATCGATCATGTAATAACCATCTCGCAAATACCAGTTTTCAAATCAGTTTAGCTGTGTTAGCGCCACAATGCCACGGATAGGCAAACATACATAGTCTTCAATCTTATTTACTTTTTACAAATGTCAAAAGGAATATTTTTTTTTTTTTTTTTTTTTTTATGCACGACGGGTTTGTACTTGACCTCAATCAATAGAGTATCAATAGAGTTGGATTTTGTAGAATGTACCGGCTATCTATTTTAATTCTGACTGTATCGACAGAGAAATAGATAAGTTTAGATATGTATTTTAAACGCTGAAAAGTTTCACAAAATATGTTCATGGTATATGATCTGACTATGACCTTTGATTATGTGTATCGTTAAAGCCATCCAGAAAATTAAGCAACTAGCCACTACGGAATTTTCGGATATGCCCTCAAACTTCTGGAATCTTATTTGTGAAAACTTTCGAGTTCAGAGGCTTAATGTCTATGGTAAAAGGTCGTGAGGGTCTCTAATTTGCGTAAGTGTTTCACAGGGCTCAAATTTTGGACCATTTTAATTTCTTCTTTATATCAATAACGTAGATGACAATATTTGTTGATGAAATTTAAAGTCAAATAGTGCTATCCGTAAAGTCGGTAACTCAGAGGTTAAGACGCGGTCTCCTAATTTAGTAGGTCCGGGTTCGATTCCCAGGCAGGCCATGTACCAATGAGTTTTTAAATTTAATTTCATTATTTATGTGCATTTATCCGACTGCTCCTAAACGATGAAGGAAAATATCGTGAGGAAACTTGCATGCCTGAGAAATAATTCAAAGGCATGTGAAGTCTCCAACCCGCATTGGGCCAGCGTGGTGGACTGTGGTCCACATTCCTTCATATACGAGGGAAGGCCTTATAGGCCATAGGGATATAGATCCCTGATAGTGATCCGTAAAGTAGTTAAATAAATTAATCTACTCCATAATAAAAAGCAAAATCAAGTATAAAAAACAGCTAACATTAACTGTTTAGGTGACAAACAAGGAGTTGGAGTTTGTAGACTCGAGTTATCGACCACACAGGCCAAAGACGTAAGCATGTGATACCTGTCATCACATCAGTATGTTAGAACAGGTACACAAAAACTTCGAATAAATTGACTAGTTGAAAACGTAAATAAGAACTTCGGTAACACCAATCCGAATGCGTTATTCCGCCTCCCTAATATATCTCCGCTGATTGACAGAATTAATTCAATATTAACGAAGGACTAATAAGGTCAAGTCAAACTTTTATGATTTTATTTAGGTTTTTTCTAAGATTACCTATCAAAGTATGTAGAAACTGCGCATGAAAAATGTTTTATTTCCAGAAAACAGTGCCGCGAGGTAACATTATTTTTTACGGGTTGGGTATTTTCCATAACAACGCGATGCAGAGGGAAAAGAGCGTCATTATTACCGTTGTGACTTCCTTCCACGGTAATTTAATAAGTAAGTTATACAAGGTAACAAAATATGTGGGCCTATAGGTACTCCATTTCAGGAAGTATTCTTTAGGTGAATCAAAATGAAGGTGAAGTAGCTAAAGGGCTTGCGTGCTAATAAATACGTGAAGGTTAGATATTACGCGTTTTCCAAACTTTTCCATGCATTCATATAACTTAATTAGTGGCGACAAATTGAGATGTGACTGCGGCAGATTCTAAGTGATGCTTAATTATCATCATCAGCCCATAAATATCCCACTGCAGGGATATAGGCTTTCCCTTGTATAATGAGGGAATATGGGCCGTAGTCCAGTACAGTGGCGGACTTCACATGCCGTTGAATTTTTATTTCTCAGGCATGCAGGTTTAGTCACGATGTTTTCCTTCACCTTTAAGAGTAGTCGGATAAATACACATATTTACATGGTCTGCGTGGGAATCGAACCCGGACCTCCCAAATTGGGAGACCCCGTCATAACCGCTGAGCCACCGACAACGTGGATACTTAATTAGTTTAAAAATGAATAAATATATACACAATTAACTAAAATTACGGCGTTATTGCAAACGTAACTAAAACAACCAAAACGTTACACAGACGTCCCATTTTTTGTAGGACCGATAATCGACCGATTTTCGTCAATACTTTTATCATCGAAATTGTGACCGACTTTTTTGTAGGACGTGGGCGTTGAAACATTGCAATCAGTACGTTCCATTTTTCTCCTACAAAAAATTGGCCACCGATTGTCGGTCGTGGGCGGGCAGCCTGAGACGTTGAGCAATGTACGCGTCAGCCCGAAGATCACACAAGGCCATGATCAAGTGATAAACAATATTAATAATTGTCGAATGCCCATTTTGAAAAAGACATACTCGAGAAAACATAAGAGCATAACAAATTCGAATAATCTTTCAAGTAATGATTTAGTTCCCGATATAGAGACGACTACTCATTTGTAGTACTCAGATACTCCTGCTATTGATCCAAAACTATAATGTCACCAACCGCCTCCGTAGTTCAATGTAAACAACATTGGGCTTACGATTCGGAGGTTCGATCCCCAGCGCGGTACATGTTTAAGTACTCGGTTTGGTTGGTGGTAGGGCATTTTAAATGTCCGCCTGGCTAGCTACTACAATCTTATCCAAATCTGCCGCCAAACAGCAATGTTAATAGCATTGTTGTGTTCCGGTAGCCAGCCAAGATAGCCAGTCCTCCAAATGGGTTGGGGTTTCCGGGTCAGTACGCTTCCACCTTCGACCTCATCTTCACTTAACATCAGGTATGATTGAGGTCAAATAAAATTTTGGCTATCAGAAGCGAAATAGACTTACCACAATCCCTTAGCACATCTCTAATCCCAAAAAAATGCTGATGTGTCATCGATACATACCTGAAACAATAATCTCTTTTTCAAAATCAATTACAAAAAACTTTTAAACCTAACTGATCCGAGTTAGTAAACTTATTTTTTTATAATTCTCCTAGAGTTCATTCCAAAGTCGCATTTTGGATCGGGTCCAACTTTCTGTGCTTACTTAATTTGACTTTACATTGTTACAAGGCGCCTGCCCGTGACTTCCCTTTCAAGTAAAATGTTATTTAATAACTTAGGTAGTGTATTAGAGTGGAAAAGAGGTATCTTTTTGGAGAGGGCAAAGATTTTCATAACAGTTGAGGGATGATTATTATTATTTTAAAGGTACCCTGTGTACCTATAAAATAATGCATTTTTTGATTTTGATTTTTGATTTTGATTTTATTTTTACATGCATAAAATCACGACCTTTATCCCAAATGGGGTGGTCAGAGATATCCCAAACATTACCGCTTGGGTGTTAGAAGTCCAATGTCGAGACATTAGCTGAGTGGGCATCCACCACTTCATATTGTAATAATTGTTAAGTAGAAGTAAGCAATAAAGGTGTCAAATAAAAACATTTTCATTCTTTTTTTATGCACAATGGGTTGGTACTTGACCTCAATCACACCTGATGTTAAGTGAAGATGAGGTCGAAGGTGGAAGCGTACTGACCCGGAAATCCCAACACATTTGGACGACTGGCTATCTTATCTCTGACAACTGGAACACAACAATGCTATTAACATTGCTGCTTGGGGGCAGATTTAGATAAGATG
This sequence comes from Oegoconia quadripuncta, assembly GCA_949316235.1. NCBI lineage: Eukaryota > Metazoa > Arthropoda > Insecta > Lepidoptera > Autostichidae > Oegoconia > Oegoconia quadripuncta. The sequence goes on along the minus strand of OX438745.1, from coordinate 2,330,364 downwards.
GTGGTAGCTAGCCAGGTGGACATTTAAAATGCCCTACCACCAACCAAACCGAGTACTTAAACATGTACCCCGCTGGGGATCGAACCCGCGACCTCCGAATCGTAAGCCCAATGTTGTTTACATTGAGCCACGGAGGCGGTTTTTTATTAATTGCAAGATTAATGATTGAAACAACATCCACGGTTCACCTTATGAAATGTACAGAAATGCACACGTGACAGGGGGTGAACTCATAGCCGTTGAAAGGTACAACATTACGTACATTATTATTTTTATCTTTTTTATAATAGAAATAAAAGTCGTAATTTATGGATTATATATATTTTTCACCTACTTTTGAATTAATCATAATCTACATTAGACACACAAAAGCAAAAATAATGATGTATACATATCATCGCGCACAGATTTTATTTCTATTTATGTATTGTTTGGGTACTTCATATTGACAACCTTGAGTGTAACGACTGAGTTAAATTTTAAACAGTAACAAGTAAATTGTCACAGTATTATAATGCGAATAATTAACGTCTAAATAAATATACATACATATTTCACGTACTTTTGAATATAAATGACATATATATACAATTTTTTTATCTATTCTTAGACATACACACAGCGCCATCTAGTTCCACACTAAGCAACTATAGGCTTGTGTTGTGGCTACCAGATGGCTGATATACTACATAAATGCATTTGTAAATAAATACTTATTATAAATGAAAACATCCATAACTCGGGTATACATGTCCGTATTCATCACACAAACATATGCCCCCAGCGGGATTCGAAACCGCAACCTTTTGAAATAGTGGCCAGAGTTGCTAACCCCTACACCAAACAGGTCCTTAAAACGATAGCGAATGACGCAAAAATTGAACGCCATGATAAAGAGGGTGAGGTGAATACGCACTAAAACTATTTGCACGAAATCAATCATACCCTGTGTAACTAAAATTGTACAAGCTCGAACCCTGACTATCCCGATGGATGGATGGATATATCTCCCCCCAGCACCACAGAGACATGGACTCCCAAACAGAGATAAACATAAGAGAATAGCTGACTTGAATATATTGACGTAGCTATACGCATTGCAGGATGACTATTGGAACTGTGCCAGTTTTCTAGTTTACTTCATTTAAGAGTTATGTACTTGTAACGCAAGGATACTGGAACCTGGAGCGTCAAGTGTGCGTCGGGTACATTTTATTCACATTGAGCTACTACACAGCATTGAAAGTGGGCCTCTTAAGACAGCTCAAAGGTACGAGCTATAGAGAGGGCGATCAAAATCAAAATCAAAAATATTTTATTCAGTGTAGGATACAAAAATATCACTTATTGAAAATCAACATGTTATTTTTTTTTAAACTACATCGCTTCACAAGGTGTTACGGTTAGGGAGAATAGAATAGTTTATATAAGTAGTAACAGTTGTACTTAATTTTTTGTTTTTGTTTTAATACTGTGAAATAAGGCTACATTTTGTAAGAATAACACCAAGCAGAATGATTGTTGCGTCGAATATTTTTGTATGTGTTTCTGTAATATTCAAATAAACGCTTTATCTATCTATCTATCCATCCCAAAAGGGGAGGTCAGAAATATCCCAAACAATAGTGTTAATTCATTATAAGTTAAATGATTGGAACAAATGAAATCAAATCAAAAATGTCATATTTCGTAAGTTATAAGAATAACGTTTGAAATCGTTATGACATACCGTTATCGCTCATTCACTAGGCAGGCAGAGAAGAACGAGCAAGAAACTCAGGGGTTGCTCTTTTTAAATAAGTCAATACAAATACAATTATTTCTTACAATTTTTCTTAAAATATACTGGATTCATGTCAAAGTCATAAATGCTTTATTTTATAGGTACACAGAGTACACATAAAATGGTCAATTTCACATTTTTTAAACTACTGCTTGTTCAAAATGCAATTTTTCCCTTTTTTTTTTATGCACAACTGGTTGGTACTGGACCTCAATCACACCTGAAGTTAAGTGAAGATCGAGGTCGAAGGTGGAAGTAAGTAAGTATACTGACCCGGAAACCCCAACACATTTGGGGGACTGGCTATCTTATCTCTGACAACCGGAACACAACAATGCTATTAACATTGCTGCTAATTCCCTGAGAAGAACAGGCAAGAAACTCGAGAGGTTGCTCTTTTAAAATCAGGCTTTGATTTGACAACCTTCTTCTGCTGGCGGGGGGCAACATCCACCTTATGAAAATACAGAAATGTACAAGAGACAAGGCTTGAGCTCATCACCGCTAAAACGTGCATAACCACCATTCTGCATTTCGTCTCCACAGAATACCAGCGTCATGGTTGCCCCAACCCGACATGTGCAGAGTGCAGACCTTTTTTGTATTTTTTTTTATTTAATGATTTATTTGAAATCACAGCCATAATTACAAATTTAAAATATAAGTTATACATTTAGAAGCCAAAATAGATCTCAGTAAGTTTAAACATAGCTTATTTTGTTACCTTATCTATGGAGACATCAAATTGTTGTGTTTGTGGGTGTAAGGAAGAGAAAACATGTATGGAGTAAAATGTGTGAGTGTATGTGTGTGTATGACTTGAGTGTATGTATTGTGTGCACAATTACCTAATCTATGTCAGTGCTTTCAATACTGCTGATTTGAACTGTTTACGACTCAAATGAAAAATGTCCAAATCCGAAAATTCTTCATTGTATTCTCGCAAACATCGAATCATAGTGGAGTGGTGAGCATAGTTAGTTCTTGTTCTGGTGGTGTGAAATAAGCTCCGAGCACGAAAACGTAAAGGAGTGGCACGCAGACCCACCTGCTCCAATAAGCGCGGGCAATCAACCGCCCCAGACATCTAGTACCTATATTGTAAACTTTTGTAGTAAATACTTTTATAACAGAAATCCAAATAAATACTTTTCTTTCTTCCTTTCAAAACTACAGATATTTTTTGGTGGAAAGTCCCATAGTCACCTTTTACGAAATCCAGGGGAAGAGTCCAGTTGGTACTAGTCCAATTGAGTGCCGAAACCACAGAGCACACGTCTATCCAGGTATTAAAAACCGCAAATGCGGCCTTATTTGAAGAATTCGAGACAAAATCGGGACAAATAGTAACACAGGACAGCGAAATACGGTGACGGGACGTATGGCAACTCCAGAGAGAGATAACATTAAGCATTAACTGTGTACCATTAAGAATGAATAAATAAACTATTTAAACTATTAAACATGATCTTTTCATAGATGGAACCTGCAGTGCGGCATATACATAACCTTTAACATACAAACATTATCTTTGGGATCTATCCAAGATCTAATACATAATGTAGTATATCAGTATTTCTTTATATACTTATATGGAAAGAAAAAATTTCCCGGTCATAGCCAATGTTATAAGCTGTCAGATGAGTATTTCATTTATAGATATATCTAGAGAAAACACGCTACCAACAGTATACGCATAGTAACAGTGAGGATTGTCTTACACTATCGTTGAAAACCCCCGACGAAACAAATTATATCATCTAGATCGAAATGAAACTCTTTGAAATGAAATTATTTATTACGCCATTAAACACTATAGAACTCACAATTTTGTACAATAGGTAGTTGGTATAATATTTAAACCAATGTGGTCCTGGCATCATTATCTAAGATGTATATTACTTAAACTGTCTCCTTCACTAGTCCTAGAACCGTATCGCAGGAAGACAGTTACCATGGAAAAACAAATAGCCAAATTACATTTTATATATCAGTGATGCAAATAAGGATTTCTTGAAAATTAAATCTAAGGATAAAGAAACGAAGAAAATGTAATATCTCTGCAAGTATAGTTTTGTGAGAATGCATATGAGTGTTAATGTACATATGTGTGTCTGTGATTACATGTGTTCCTTTTTGTATATGTGATAGCAGGCTAAAGGTTGTAACTTTATAATATAATGTTATGAATGTGCCTCAATAATATGCGATAAATATTTTATCTATCTATGTGGAGGCAATAAGTGACATATTTTTCTCATTAATTAAGAATCCTCACCGTAACTATAATTATACTATACATCAAGACCCTTAACATTCACTCCATGTCTGCGCTCAGATAATAAAAGATAACTTTCTTCGTAAAGCTAGACCCGTTCGTGTAGTTAATCCAAATAGTGGACACGTACAGTACCTACTTTTTTTGTAATGTCCAGTTTTTTCTCGTGGTATGACAAACAAGCAAGCGGTTAGTCTATTGATTATGACAATGCCACTTGCAACCCTGACAATGATACTTATACAGTGGATACCAGCATAATCCCAACTAATATTGGGTTGGTGTTGGTGGTTCAGCGATTAACACGCGGTCTCTCAATTTGGGAGGTCCGGATTCGATTTTTTTTATGCACAACGGTTTGGTGCTTGACCTCAATCACACCTGATGTTAAATGAAGATAAAGTCGAAGGTGGAAGCGTACTGACCCGGAAACTCCAATACATTTGGGGGGCTATCTTATCTCTGACAACCGGAACACAACAATGCTATTAACATTGTTGCTTGGCGGCAGATTTAGATAAGATGGTGGTAGCTAGCCAGGCGGACATGCAGGTGAGGTTGGCTTGGGTCCCGAAAGATGTTAGTTGTTACTTGTATCCTTTTTCTTTTTGTTTTGCCCAGGTGAAATCCTTTATGGATGCCACCCGACCAGGGGATCGGGATGGTTATGTCAGACTCCGTATACTGACTAAAACCCCTGGGGTGTTCCGTCTTCAGCCGCTATTGGCGACGAGGTTACGGGAACGCTATTGCAAACTTCCGCGACTTCGTCAGCAGTTGTCCTAGCGGGCTCTCCGTTTGGTTTAGGGGTACCCTGTACCTCCTCCCGCTCCGCAGAAGGCGTTCCAGAACACAACGGAACACCTTCCTGCTCGGAAGCTCTTGGCGCGAGAGATGGACCCCCCGATCCATCACTCGCAGGTCCACGTGGTGGCAGCATACGGCTAATGAAAGCCCGCCGCCGCCGTCCTAATCTCCTGCGACGCATCAGGAGCGAGTTGACGTCGTCCTCTCGCTCCCGCTCCGCTGCCTCCTTCAGCGACATTACGCGTTCGCTAAAGTCTGCGACCGCTGTCCACGCCTTCTCACTTACGGCCATGGCATTGACCAGGGCCTTACTTGTACCTACTTACCTTACTTGTATCCTACCTAACTGCTATTGTTTGATACTTGATACTCAATTGACAATAAATTATTTAATTTCATTTCTTGATGACTGGCAGAAAAATTATTTAAATAAGTCCTATGCCTGTTTATACCAGCGGCGCATAAAAGTCCAAGCTCTTTCAAACCGGATCACGCTTTATTGAAACTGAACATAGACTGGACATAGACTAGACATAAACTACTACTGGACATATACTGAACATAGATTGGACAAAGACTGGACATACGCTGGACATACGTCAAACACATAACATCCGACGTCGGGAGTTAAAAATGTGTGCGTATATGTTATTCCTGTAAGTACGTGGTACCTATGTGTGCGTGTGCGCGTCTGTAAGGCTTACGATTTCAAAATTGGTAAGCTCTTATCGAATGGCCGTCACGTGCGTACTCTCACAAATCGGACGATGTAAGTACCTGTCGATGAAACTCCCGTGCCTCGTTTACACCTTGTACTGTACTTGCTTAAGATTAAGAACAATTTATTATGAACGTCACAAAACGATACAAAAAGAATGAAGTAGTAAAGTTATAGTTAAAAAAGAACTACAGTTATTAAAAAATGCGAACAATGCTGTCGCGTATTGCGGCGTGCACAAATGGGTTAGCACTCAGCTCATGCTGTGACGGACCACAGTGCTGGTTTTCAGTGAATTGACGGCTACGTCATTGAGTGAATTGACAGAATTTATTATTAGAATTCACTTGGCATTCATATTTAGTATGTGTAGAATAGACAAAGTAAAATTCAGCTATTTTGAAAATGTAAGAAAAGCAAAATAGTGCCAAATAGTGCCCTAAGGGAAAAAAAATTGCCACTGTAGTTTAAGAGTTATTCAATATTATAAGTAAGCATTCTGGCATCACGTGTTGCTGGAATCTTATATCTTATACGCACACTGCTTAACCCTATGATTATAATTTATAACCGAAAAAACGGTGCATATAAATAGGGCCACCGAAATATACAATAAATAGTTCATCAAAAACAACGAAGGTATCTTTGTTTGTTTATTGTACAAAAAGGCAATACATTAATTTTATATAGATACATAATTTAAGTTCAACGACGCACTTATCCCATGCATGGATTTCTTCCAGTCAACCATGGGATTAGTTACAACAGTATTGGGCATATACAAATTAAAGCAAATTTTGTGTGTTTGTGGAAAGGCTTTTTCTCCGCCCGACTTTATAGTTCTCCGTTTGTGTTATTGCATTGGATTATATAAATAAATAATAAATAAATAAATAAATATTTCGGACACTTACATCAATCATCTAGACCCAAACTAAGCAAAGATTGTACTATGGATACTGTGTAGAGACTTACATAAATATTTATATAAACATCCATGACTAAATAAATAAATAAATAAATATTTCGGACACTTACACCAATCAAACAAATAAATAATACCTAAGAATCGATCCTAGAACCTTCGATTTGTAAACCATAATTATGTTTTTCACAATAAACACGGAGGTGGCAGGCAGTTCCGGTCAAAACACAAATTCACAATATGGGTGTATTTATGAAGTATATCAACCATCTGGTATCCAAAACATAAGCCTATAGTTGCTTGGTGTGGAACTAGATGACGCTGTGTGTATATCTGAGGATATTTTTTAAATATATATATTGCGGACACTTACAGCAATCATCTAGTCCCAAACTAAGCAAAGCTTGTACTATGGATACTAGATAACGGATAAACATACATAAATATTTATATAACTCATGACTCAGGAATAAATGTTCATATTCATCACACAAACATTTACCCGTCGCGGGATTCGAACCCGCAACCGTTGGCTTCCCTGATAGGGTCACTATCCACTACACTAATCGGTCGTCAAACATGCATTCCTTCTTCGCGGACAAAACTGTCCGAACTGGATTTTTTTGTCCGGGCTACAAAAAGTCGTAGCGTATTCAAGTAATAGTTTTGATCAACTAAGCTCGCACATGTAAACACCTACTCTGACCCTCCGTCCACTTCCCAACCTAACTTCCATAAACGCTACTACGTTGACCAAGATCTTTCTATAGACAACAATATCGCTGGGTAGGTAGAGAAAATATACAAATATTTATCAAAGGTAGACTTTAACCGAATTCCGAAATGGAGGTTAGTTCGAGTTTTATGTGTTCGTCGATATCTCCGAGATTTGTGAACGGAATTCAATAATTATTTTTTCATTTGAAAGGGTATGTCGTCAGAGTGGGTCCGTATAAATTTGGTGAAGATCTGATGATGAAGTTCGGTGATAAAGAACAGAGTCTTACTGAAGTCGGTTGTTTTGTAAATTTTTGGCGGTTCAAATATTATAGGAACTATTGCGATCGAGTCTGAACTATTCTTATTTACATTTCTGGGAAATAAGTAACCTGTTTTTAAAACACTATGTTAAATTATATTAAAAAAAATGTTACGTCTACGCTGATTAAGTCGCGAGTGGGATGTAGTCAGATATAATCTCCAATATCATGGGGACATCCTTAATGAAATTAATGAGTACCGGGCCGATGTTTCTTATGGCCACGCTAATATATATTTTGCCCAAAGAGTTGCTTTGTAGCCCATATAGATTGGGCTACAAATATAATCAGTGGGGACGTATTGGGCAGTTGATGATGACTCAGGTCTACGGTGTCTTCTAGCATCAAGTCTGCGCAATCTAAAAATATGGCCAGTAATAAAAAAAAAAATGCTAGATATTCTATAGTAGCTGAAGTCGTTACAGCAATCACTTAAGATTCTCTACTAATAGTTGCGTCACTTCTTCTTTAAGTGCCGATGGCGGGTACTAACACACGTATTATTAAAAATTTAAAGCCCAGTATAGCCACACGAACAGCCTTGGTATTGTATAAGATCATTAAGGGTGCAGGTTCCCGCACTCACATCGTTTGCTTGTTCCGCCTGCATAGCCCCCTTTTTTTTTTTTTTCTTGACGGGGGGGAAATATTTAAAAGATACCCAGACTCCTGAGGGAGAGTGGATTGTGTGGGACTTTCACCCCACAAAACCCCCCCGGTGGTCCTCCTCAGCGCTTGTCGGGGAACACCGGGAACTCAAAGGACCAACTACCAGTGCTCCCCTAGCGCTCTGCTTAAGCCCCCCCGGGCTGGCCAAGATGTCGGTTACAGCGGGACGAGACCACGTCGTACCACCGCTGCCATCCATTGAGCCGCCTGCATAGCCCCCTGCTTAAGTTGTCCTTGCGTCGGCCGACTAACTATAAATTTAAAATTCAGAAGGCTCCCAAAATTTACAATTTTTAATTTAGGAAATTTACAGTACATTACAGTAAAGTCGATACTATGTTTATATCTAACTAATATTATAAATGCGAAAGTTTGGATGTCTGTTTGTTTGTTTGTTTGTCTGTTTGTAGCTCAATCACGGCAAAACGGATGAACGGATTTGGGTGAAATTTGGTATATACTTCCTTGAATATGAACTCCCTTCCGGCGTCAGTCTTTCATGAATCCTACAACCTTGGTATTTTCAAGAGCAGGGTGGATAGGCATCTACTGAGATCGCGTGCTTCATCTTCGGCCACATCGTCACTTCCCATCAGGTGAGATTGTGGTCAAAAGCGTATCCAGTTAACCATAAAAAAAATATAGGTAAACCATACCCTGGATTAAATCATAGAATGCTTTTTATTCCGATAAAGTGAATAGTTCCCGCGGGATAAACAAATTTCCGCGATAAAGCTAGTTATCCATATAAACATTCGTGTTAAAGTTAAGTATCAAAACGGCGTAACCGACTTCCATCAAACATTTTCAAGAATCGTTTCTCAAACGGACTTTCGAAAATAATCATTTTCATTTTCAAATCGGCTCCGATGTTTTGACACTAAAACGCCACAAACAGCCATCAGTTTGAAACGTATAACGTTTGACACTAAAACGCCACAAACAGCCATCAGTTTGAAACGTATAACGTTTGACACTAAAACGCCACAAACAGCCATCAGTTTGAAACGTATAACGTTTGACACTAAAACGCCACAAACAGCCATCAGTTTGAAACGTATAACGTTTGACACTAAAACGCCACAAACAGCCATCAGTTTGAAACGTATAACTTCTCCTTGCTTTTCCTCTTTTTGTGTCGGGGCAGTGACGGACAGATACACAATGACCTACATGATTCCATTGGTGTCATGTTTAGTAATAGAATGGAATTGGAATAAAGCAGAATATAATACAACAACATACATAATATATTATACTCTCTAGTTACTATTTCACTACCTTAACACCGCAACTTGGCACGGAACTGCTCAACCAATCAAAGCTTAATAGAGGTAAATTTAGTGTAATAAGTTTTTGTTTTACTGTTATCTGATTTTAAAGGTTTTGCATGATGTGTTCACCTATAAAAGGTTGTACATTTAAATTTAATACCAACTACATTAATTGTTAAGTGGACTATGTACTAGTGTAACAACTGTTGGTGATCCTAAATAAATAAATAATAAAATAGAATGAAAAAAAGGTAGTTTTGTCACGAGGTACCTAGATAGTTTTTTTTTTTTTTTTTATTTGTTCGGTAATACAGAATCAACAGCATCATTATAAAAAAATACTAGACAAAATTTATAAGCCAAAGTTTTGCCAATTACAGATTCTCATTTTTCACTACAATTCTTTAGTAGTATGAAAAAAATTGCTATTCAATGAGAAAAAATACGACTACAAAATAATAACTTACTCTTATAGCAATCGTCGCAACTGTTTAGAATATTTCTGTTCATATCAATATGAATCAGCTATCTTGACAATGCGTTTTGAAGAAAGCTTACAATTTGCTAGCGCAGGCACAGCCTTTCTGCTTATATGGAAGGCATGCCACTGGTTGGGATGAGGAGCGCAGTGGCAGGAAATTGAACGGAACGGAATTGAACAGTACGGACCGGAGCGAAACGGAGTGGAGAGTAGCAGAGCAGAGCGTAGAATGGAATATAAATTATTCATTTGTAACAATGATCCAATACTTAGATTTAATATATTAGGTGTTTACTTATGAAATTTTTCTTCGTTAATCATATGTACCAACTCCTACGATTCTATAGCTATTTCCAAATTTGTTTTTAATTTGGAAAATAGAATATATTTTCAAGGTTTCACATGAAATATTTTTTAATGTCTGAGCTAAATCACATAAAAAAGAAACTTGAACACAGCTCTTTGTACGAGCTTCCCATATTATTTCTTAGATTCGCAGAAATTTTTATAAAGCTGTTACTTTTAAAAATTAACACTACCTATATTTAACTTAATGTTATCCGATAATACACATAAAGTTTAGCTAAATTTGGATTTGCCGTTCCCAAAAAAAAAAAATCCAAAATGTTTGTATGGAGAAAACAGTGTTAATGAAATTCTTCATACAAAACGCCAATTTCATATGTAAGGACCTAATTTAATAAATAATGACGACTTGTTTGGTGTAGTGGTTAGAAACTCTGCTGCTATACCAAAAGGTCGCGGGTTCGAATCCCGCTAGGGCCATAAGTTTGTATGATGAATACAAACATGTGTTCCCGAGTTATGGATGTTTTTCATTTATATGTATTACTAGCTTTCCTCCCGCGACTTCGTCCGCGTGGAAGATTTTATCAAAATACAAACAACAAACTTTCATCCCCTATTTTATCCCCTTGGGGGTAGAATTTATAAAAATCCTTTCTTAGCGGATGCCTACGTCATAACATCTACCTCCATGCCAAATTTCAGCCCGATCCGTCCAGTGGTTTGGGCTGGGCGTTGATAGATCACTATGTCAGTCACCTTTGAGTTATATATATTTAGATGTATTTATTTCCAAAAAAAACATATTTGGGTTGTATCTATAATACAAGCATAGTTGCTTAGTATGGAACTAGATGGCGCTGTGTTTGTTACAGATTTATACTACATTACCTTAATATACCTATTATTTAATAATTCTTAATGTTTGGTACAGAACTATAAAAAATAGGAAACTTCCTTGAACATCGAGAGTTATGGTCGCCCTACTACGACCCTCCCCGTTCCGTATACATGCGAGGCCAATTCCTACTGCCTTTCAACACATTATGCCCCTTAGATAGGTGATTATGCAGGAAGACTTTTAAAATGCCTTAGGGATTTGCTAACCTCATTTTATTCGGTTAACCTAAATACTTTTAGATCGGTAATGCGATATTTTTCTACCCGATTGCTCGAGAAAGGTGGGTAATGTTTTTGCGTGAATACATGCTGAATTTGAATTCATGTAATGCCGGTGCGGCCGGGGGGTGTCGTCGCCACGGGCCCTGTCGCGCTTCATACCGTTTGCTGATCGCGATGTGAAGCGCGACAGTGCCACTCGTGGAGGGCGTGCTAACCACCCTACGGGAACGGGCCTGGCCCTGTGTTGGGGAGGGCAGAGGCGGACCTGGAAATTATGCGTTTCCCGGACCCCCCACCGCCGAGGAAGGTCGTCGCGGGGTTTTAGTGAGTACCACATAACCATCTCGCTGTCCCCCAGGCGAGCTGTATACGCAACACATCTCCCCGCCAAAAAAAATGTAGTAGGCTGAAATAGGTAAGCGACAAATAAAAAATATTATTAGCTCCAATTTTGGAAGTAGGTTAATAAAATTGCACAAAACCCGGCAACACGGCTCGAGACTTGAGACACGAGATCAATCATCCGCTTTGTTTTCCTTTAGAATAGATTTGACGAGGGTTATTGTTTTGAGAACGCCAGAAAAACAAGTATCTAGTTTATTTTCTATATTACTATCAAGACTTCGTATAATTTTTTTTAAACGACTGCACAAAAAGAATTTGTATATTTCATTTTGCATTACAGCCTAGCATTTGACCTCAAGCACACCCTGATGTTAAGTGAAAATGAGGCTGAAGGTGGAAGTGTACTGACCCGGAAACCCCATCTTATTTGGGGGACTGACTATCTTATGTCTGACAACCGGAACACAACAATAGTATTAACATTGCTGTTTGGTGGCAGGCTTAGATAAGATGGTAGTAACTAGCCAGGCGGACATTTAAAATACACCATTATTAGGGTTCGAACCCACGACCTCAGATTCGTAAACCCTATGTTATTTATACATTGAGCCACGGAGGCGGTCGTATTCACATGAATGAGATAATACAAGTTATGACTGGATATCGTTTATTTTTTACCAGACTGCTTTTAGGAGAGTAATGTTTTTCCAGCGTATGTATGTAGATTTCTATGTTCCCTCCTGTACCATTTAAACCATTTACTTCCACACACCGAAAAAAAAAAACAAAAACCACAACAACATACAAGAAATCAAAACAGAGGTGACTAAAGCCCGTTTCCCACAAACCGCTCTCGAGACTGAGATGGCCACACGCTGACGCTTGAGAATCTATTGCATATTAAAACAGTAACAAAAAACAAAAAGGCAAAAAAGAAAACTATAATATCGAGACCGAGACGCGATCCCAATCTCAAGATCGATGACTAAAGATTTCTTCTTCTACTTCTCTCTCTCTTCAATTTATGAGTTATACTCTTGTCTGTGGAGTCCATGCCATGCCATGCTGAGTTCGTCTTCTACTTCACTCTCTCTTCAATTTATGAGTTATACTCTTGTCTGTGGAGTCCATGCCATGCCATGCTGAGTTCTCTTCTACTTCACTCTCTCTTCAATTTATGAGTTTATACTCTTGTCTGTAGAGTCCATGCCATGCCATGCTGAGTTCTTCTTCTACTTCACTCTCTCTTCAATTTATAAGTTTATACTCTTGTCTGTAGAGTCCATGCCATGCCATGCTGAGTTCTTCTTTTACTTCACTCTCTCTTCAATTTATGAGTGATACTCTTGTCGGTGGAGTCCTTTCCACATTTCTCTACATTCCAGCTTTTCTTTGACTTCCTGACACAACACGACATTCACGTTTTCCTTTACTTGTAACATGTATGTTCGTCTAGGCCTTCCTCTCTTCTCCCTTGAATTTTCCTTCAATGGTGTTCTTGATAAAGTTGTCTTTTCCTACTTACATCCTCTATTTCTTTTTTTAATTAGTTTGGGGTCCAAGGTAGCAATAGTCACGTAGGACATCGTCTACCTTCAGTTGGTGCCGAGTCGAGTAGATAGCACTGCTGATCCTGGCTTACAGGAGTTATAGCGGGAGGATTGATTATGGAGGCGGGATTTGCCGTGCAAAGTTGAAATTATCGTCACCAATTAACCGCCTCCGTGGCTCAATGTAAACAACATAGGGTTTACGAATCGGAGGTCGCGGGTTCGATCCCCAGCGGGGTACATGTTTAGTACTCGGTTTGGTTGGTGTTAGGGCATTTTAAATGTCCCCCTGGCTAGCTACCACCATCTTATCTAAATCTGCCGTCAAACAGCAATATTAATAGCATTGTTGTGTTCCGGTTGTCAGAGATAAGATAGCCAGTTCCCTAAATATTTGGGTTTCCGGGTCAGTACACTTCCACCTTCAGCCTCATCTTCACTTAACATCAGGTGTGATTGAGGTCAAGCGCTAACCCGTTGTCCATAAAAAAAAACACAGAGCTACTTCAAATTAATTATAGTCACGCAGGGTAGGACGTAGGACGGCAGGTAGGACTCACAAGATGGATGGATAACCCGATGAAGGTCGCGGGAAGTCGCTAAATACAGGCCGATTCTATAGATAGCTTACGAAAATATCCCGTGCCTGATAATATCACGATAATGAGTAGTGAGTACCAAAATTCGGTGTAACATCGACTGCAATACAAATCGACTGTATACACAGCTTTTCAAACAACTAAACATAACATTAAAAGAATACCACGGTCTATTTTTATTCGTATAACATTGAGAAAAAATATCATAAAACACTCGAAGTGGAAAGTTAGACTGTTCTAGCAGTCATCACAATAAAAATAAAGCAATAACTCATGCATCCCACTAGCTCACTCTGTGAAAACAATAAACCATTTCATGAGCACGTTGAATAACATAAGTGTTAGACTGTCGGCCCACTGCGAGCTATGAGCAAGTGCGATACTATATATTGTCTCGCTAGCTATATTATTATGTGTTGTGGTAATTTTAAGTACTATCTTGTTGTATTATTTGTTTACGAGTGAGGACCGATGACTAAGACGAGAGAGAGAATAAGACAACCGGTTGGTGTAGTGTATAGTGACTTTGTCAGCGAAAGCAACAGTTGCGGGTTCGAATCCCGCTAGGTGTAAATATTTGTGTGATGAATACAAACATTTATTCCCGAGTCATGGATGTTTATATTCATATTTATTTATATAAATTTATCCATTATCTAGTTTCATAGTACAAACTTTGCTTAGTTTGTGACTAGATTAGTGTAAATGTCTGAAATATTCATTTATTTATTATTATCCAAAATAAAATCATTATAGTAACCAACTTGAAAACTACATCCATCAGAAACACGTGCATCAAATATGCGTCACAATTAGACATTCCTGTTTATTCTATAATAGATATATATTATATTTACTAATTTTAGCTTAGGAATTGAAAGAAATTATTCCTATGCCAAAATTGGTAAATCACACACAGTAGAATAAGACAGTCCTCTCTTTAAGATAATATGAGGAAACCTATAACTGGCATAATTACTAATTGATTTGACAATTACTAATTATATCAGTTATTAGTTCCATTATAAAATTATAATATAAAGGACTTATCATAAACGATACACTAAAATACAAGGTATAAAAATTAAAGCTGAATTAAGAGACGAAAAATAAACCTAAACCTTCCGTTTAGGGCGCAAGCCCTAACACATGGGCCGCGTTGCACCGCGATGGTACACCTTAAATAGCCTGTATGTTATCTAATATAGCTCTGTATGATTAATTATGGAACCATCTGTACATATATTTATTGTAATAAAGTGATACTTGCTGAATAGGGGACTAAGGCCCGTATTAATAAACCGTTCTCAAGATTGACGTGGCCTCAAGTTGACGCTTGAGAATCTGTTGCATATTAAAACAGTACCACAGAAAATGGTCTTGAGACTGAGACGCGATCTCAATCTCAAGAACGATTTATTAATACGGGCCTAAGATTGTTGATTAAGATTGTAAAATCTGCCAATAGCTGCTCGCTTGCGGTGGGACGACAACCTAACCAGATATAGGGTTTTAATAGATCGCTAATAAAAGAAGGTCTTCAAAACGCGGACGCCCTAATTTTTACTTTACTTAAAAACTTTTACTTTGCTTTTGCTACAATCGGCTACCACAGATAACATTGCTAATAATTATGTACTTACTACCTTTCCGCCCGCGGATTCGCCTCCATGGAATTACTTTATCGCGGATTTTTTTTTATGGTTAACTGGATACGCGTTTGACCACAATCTCACCTGATGCGTGACGATGTAGCCGAAGATGAAGCACGCGATCTCAGTAGATGCCTATTCACCCTGCTCTTGAAGATCCCAAGATTGTAGGATTCAGGAAAGACTGACGTCGGAAGGGAGATATGATTAAGTTGTTTATACCGCGGGAACTACTCACTTTGTCGAGATTAAAAATATCCCATGTCTTAATCCAGGGTACATTCTACTAAAATACATTCCATTCGTCATTTCATCCTAATCTTTTCATCAGTTTCGCTGTGATTGCGCAACAAACAAACAAATAAACAAACATCCACACTTTTTTGGTGTAGTGGTTAACAACTCTGGCCACTATACCAAAAAGGTTGCGAGTTCGAATCCCGCTAAGGACATATGTTTGTGTGATGAATACGGACATTTGTACCCGAGTCTGGATGTTTTCATTTATAATAAGTATTTATTTACAAAAAAAAATATTTATGTAGTATATCAACCATCTGGTATCCACAGCACAAGCCTATAATTGATTACTGTGGAACTAGATGGCGCTGTGTGTATGTCTAGGGATATTTTATTTTTTAATTTATAATATTAGTTAGATGTACGTGTGATTTCGACACAAAAAGAATAGAACTAACCCGTGTTCCATTGGGTGTCACCCCCTGTCAATTACACATTTCTGAATTTCGAATGGTGAACCGTGAATGTTGTTTCAAGCATTAAACTCAAACACTAATGTTTGGGATATATCTCTAACCACTCCGTTTGGGATAAAGGTTAAACGTAGTAAAAATGTCGTAGCGTTATGTTTTTATTTTAGTATACACATATAGTACAGCGGATTGTGCATAATATATCCTTTCAGCTACACTAAGTATACTGAAAGATATCCCTAAATAAGTTCACCTTTGTATTGATTTATGCATTCTTAAAGTTGCCTTTTTATTCTTTTTATATATTCTTAGACATACACACAGCGCCATCAAGTTCCACAGTAAGCAACTAAAGGCTTGTGTTGTGGATACCAGATGGTTGATATACTACATAAATACATATTTTTTTTGTAAATAAATACTTATTACATATGAAAACATCCATAACTCGGGTACACATGTCCGTATTCATCATACAAACATATGCCCCTAGCGAGATTCGAACCCGCGACCTTTTGGTATAGTGGTCAGAGTTTCTAACCACTACACCAAACAGGTCGTCTTAAACCAAACATTATAAATGTGAAAGTTTGGATGTTTGTTTGTTAATTTGTTTATTGCTCAATCACGACGAAAAGGATGAACGGATTTGGATGAAATTTGGTATATAGGTAGAATATATCCCCTGGATTAAGACATGTAAAGGATATTTATTATCCCGATAAAGTGAGTTTCCGCGGAATAAACAAATATTCGCGATAAAGTTATACCACGCAGGCGAAGCCGCGGGCGGAAAGTTATAGATAATTTAAACAATTTAAATGATACATAGTTGTAGGAAATAATGTCACATAACACAAAACTTCCTTAAACCATATGGCCTTGTTTAGAGTACTCCACCAAAACACGTTAAAAACTAACTATCTCAGAACCATTGTTAACAATGAACAAGAGTTCAGACTTTGTTCGACGCATTAATTCCAGATGTGAGGGACAAGGCATGAGAGGTAGCGGAAGAGGATAGAGATTTCGGGATAAGATGGAAACAAATAAAGGCTTTATCTATCTAGTGATCACAGTCACATACATATTTTATTTTATTCAGGACAACTAACAGCTACACAATACAATTATGTTTTATAATCTTATATGTAGACAATAGACGTCATTGTATAACCAACTCCGTTATCCACGACAATTTTATATATAACTGCAAAGACAGAAAAGCAATCCGAACCAGTTAATTTAAACCTTAAGTATCACCAATATCCGACAGGACTTCCAAACACTGTTTCTTATATTGGTTTTTAGACAAAAAGAATATATCCACATCCGTTAGATATTTATTATAGATGTTAGTCAGTCGACACAGGGGGGCACGCTCCCCTACATGCGTTCTGCTATATGTATATGTTTAATATATATTTAAGAATAGCTTATATTGTAATACAGATGAGGTAAATCAGCACTGTATTCATTGGTAATTTTCATATTTATACATGTATGTGTATGTCGCTAAATGGGTCAAATTTAGAATAGAATAAATTTTTATTTTTAGAATAATTTATTTTTTAATCACATGTAAATACAGTAGTTTACAACCGGTATAATTTTGTAATATTCATTAGAATTTCTAAAATATGTTCCCAGCTGATACCCATGATTAAAAATACTTGTGTTATAAGCATCAGCTGCTAACTCCTCAATGGACTCCTAAATTTACAATAATAGAACAAAATCTAAGAAAACCTATGTTTGTTATCGCCTGTATGTGAGGGAGATATTATATTTGTATGTGTATTGTGTAAGTGCTTGAAAATGTGTTCGTACGCGTGAGTGTACGTCTGTGTGTGTGTGTGTGTGCGTGCGTGAGCCACGAGAATTTACTATTACTTTTGTATTAGCCCATAATTTTTACTTTTTAAAACCCTGTAACAGATATTATTCATTTGTAATCACGACAACGGTTGACATCCATAGATTAAGTTATTAATCTATAATATATATATATATAAATAGTATTTTTAAAAATATCGACGGCCACGGCAATTATCGCGATTCCGCGATTAGTATCAATCAATCAATCAAATACTCTTTATTGTACAATTAACAAAAGCTACATGAAGAATACAGCGTACATCATTAATCGCACAAGCTTCCAGTAGGTGAGGTAGTATTTTATTATTTTGAAATGATTTATTCAGAGATAAGATAGCCAGTCCCCTAAATATATTGGGATTTCCGGGTCAGTACGCTTCCACCTTCAACCTCATCTTCACTTAACATCAGGTGTGATTGAGGTCAAGTACCAACCCGTTATGCATAAAAAAAAGCCTTTGTCCAGCAGTGGACGCATTTCGGCTGATATGATGAGATAAGCGCGGTAAACATAACCGTTCATGTGTCCGAGAATAAAAGTTTATCACTTCGACTACACAACCATCTTGGCAATGCCCGAAGCGACTATTAACTGCTATCTTGGTAACAGTAAAACCCTCTTACTATTCACACGCCCCGGCATTAGTTTCCCTACAATTTGATCAAGTAAGTATACCTACTTAAATCTCATACGAGTATTATGCAATTGAATAGAATAGAAAAGAAAAATTTATATATAAATTAACATTTCAAATAATTTTTTTTTTCTTCTTACAAACCCAAGTAACTAATTTCATGGTAAATGAAAATCACAAAGGAAAATAGACTCCGATTCCTTAGACATATTTTCTGGTGTCGCAAAGTGGTGCCAAAAAGGTCTCCATCTCAGCATGAGTTGTAATTACGTAATAACTACAACGCTGATTTTCAGAGGAGCCTCACATGACGCACGGACGTCAACCAACACAGACAAAATACATGAAATAATGAAATAATGAAAGTTTAGTTTTCCATACATTAATAATAAACAAAGATGACAATATACAGATAATTAATGTGAATGTGTTAATAGGTGGGAATAATAAACAATAGTGACCAATTATTTACCCTAAAATAATTTATTTACTGCCGATTTTCGAGTGATGGGACGATGGCCAGAGCCCACTAGGTTTTCTATGTATTAAACACATCGCGAATAAGGTAAGTGTTTCGATTACTTTTTTGGACGTCTAACAAGAGTAACTTAAGCTTAGAATTGAAATTTTTTATAGATTTCAGCTCGCGGATTGGCGGCGGCAGGTTGTTCCAACATTTAGTTGCATTATATCGACTTCCCCGGAACGCGACGGTTCGGAAAAAAAAATAATTGCATTTTATAGGATTCACGTTTTGCTTATCATTTATGTACGTATTGTATTCAGTAACAATTTTTAAACAAATATCAAAATTATTATTCCATATCTAGGTATGTGTATATGTCGTTATCACCTATATGTATGTATGTCTATTTAATATATATAATTATTGGGTCCTTACCTATGAAATTGGAGTATTTTTTCTTCGTTAATCATATGTACCAATTCCTGCGATTTTCAAAGCTATATCCAAATTTGTTTTTTATTTGGAAAATGCAATATTATTTCAAGTTTTCACATGAAATATTTTTTAATTTCTGGGTTAAATCACATCATAAAAAAAATTTGAACAGAGCTCTTTTCATGTGCTTCCCATAATCATTTCTCAAACTCGCTGAAACTTTTATAAAGCGGTTACTTTTAAAAATTAACGCTGCCTATACTTAACTTAATGTTATCCGATAATACACACAAAGTTTAGCTAATAGCTTCTCCGGATGAGTCTCAGTAATGGATGGTCCGCTTTGAGTACAATGTTTTTATAGACTAAAAATATAGCCTTATATAACTAATTATTGAGCCGAATGTATCTTTATAAACGAAAAACCTAATTTTCTAATCTAAAATTATTTACAACAGGTCGCCACTCTATGACAATAAAAATCTATAATAATTATAATACCGTACAGTCTTAAACATATAGATAAAACAAACCAATAAAAGCTATTATACAATTGACCGATTGGTGTAGTGGATAGTGACCCTATCCGCCGAAACCAACGGTTGCGGGTTCGAATCCCGCGAAGGGTAAATGTTTGTGTGATGAATACGAACATTTATTCCCGAGTCTTGGATGTTTATATGAATATTTATGTATGTTTATCCGTTATTTAGTATCCATAGCACAAGCTTCGCTTAGTTTGGGACTAGATGATTGGTGTAAGTGTCCGAAACATTTATTTTATTTATTTATTTTAATTACCGAATTTTTCAATGATAAAGACAAAGATTCAAGTAATAATAAAAATTACATTTTAATACAATAAATGGATATAATGTAATATAATAAATGAATATAATATATAATAATTACCTATTATTGCTCGTCAAAATAATAATATACCAAAATAAATTAAAAAGTACATATATAAACATAAATACAAACAATAAAACCTAAGTAATTGTAACAAAAATTAAGTAAATTCATAATAAGGTTAAGAATGTCATATACTTAATGTACCTAACAACTTCATGTAAATGAACCACTGTGATATGCATTAAATACTTTGAGTCTGACTTTATACACTTCAAATTTTTCCATCGAGTAAGTAACAGCTACTCAAAAAACGATTAACTATCAAAGTAATCACTAACAGTAACAACTTCCACACTAACCATAAACTTTAGTTAACTACTTGACAGTTCAACTTGTAGCCGGTCGTTAACCATCGCTGTTAACTGGACCACGGTTATATTTAACTGCGCCGTTAAAATCTCTTTGAGATTTACTGTCGAGTGACGTGGTAATTAAAGACATGTGTGAAATCGTTCATAATGTCAATTAATTTCTGTTTGAATTTTGAATGCGAAATTGTAAACTTGGCGAATGTCGTCATTCATTGTGTGTGTTCTATCAAATGAACATAATACACAAACACATAACATCTTTCGTTTCTTGTCGGGGATTAAAAAACAGCACTCAAATACGACCACGCATTGTTGAGATACAGCCGGATAAAGACGGACACACACACATACACATACCATCAGGGGTTAACCTAAGCCTTGCCACACGAACAGACCGATAGACGGACCACAAAATGGTCGAACAAGGGTTCCCGTTTTCCAAAATTAGATATGGAACCTTAACCTAAGCAACCATTTATTTATATATTTCTTTTATGCACGACGGTTTCGTACTTGACCTCAATCACACTTGATGTTAAGTGAAGATGAGGTCGATGGTGGAAGCGTACTGACCCGGAAACGCCAACACATTATCTCTGACAACTGGAACACAACAATGCTATTAACATTGCTGCTTGGCGGCAGATTTAGATAAGATGGTGGTGGCTAGCCAGGCGGACATTTAAAATTCCCTACCACCAACCAAACCGAGTACTTAAACATGTACCCCGCTGGGGAACGAACCCGCGACCTCCGAATCGTAAACCCATTATTGTTTACATTGAGCCACGGAGGCGGTTAACCATACCGTAATACCAATTACAAGAAATCAATACTACTGCACACTACCTTGCAAAGAGTATATTTTTGTATGAAAATAACAAAAGAGATCCCTCCGTATCGGAAAACAACAAAGCTTCCACCCCACCTTGCTCACCTAACCATGAAAACACAATGCTAATACATAAAAAAAAGGTCTGTCTGTCTGTCAGGCGCGGATAAATCAACACGGGGTGGACCGAATTAGATTTACAGTATCCTTCCGTTTCCGAATCATTTCACATCGGTAAATAGATTTTGCAAAAATTGCTACTTTCTTTGGAGCCCTATTAATATAATATTAGGTCCTTACCTATGAAATTGGCGTTTTGTATGAAGAATTTCATTAAGACTGTTTTCTCCATACAAACAGTATTGTAATTTTTTTGGGAACGGCAAATCTAAATTTAGCTAAACTTTGTGTGTATTATCGGATAACATTAAGTTAAATATAGGCAGTGTTAATTATTTAAAAGTAACCGCTTCATCAAAGTTTCTGCGAATCTAAGAAATAATATGGGAAGCTCATGAAAAGAGCTTTGTTCAAGTTTTTTTTATTATGTGATTTAGCTCAGACATTAAAAAATATTTCATGTGAAACCTTGAAATAATATTCAATTTTCTAAATAAAAAACAAATTTGGATATAGCTTTGAAAATAGCAAGAATTGGTACATATGATTAACGAAGAAAAAAAACTCCAATTTCATAGGTAATGTAATGAAATGACCCAATACAACCGAATTGATAACATTCTCCTCCTTAATAGTGAGGAGAAATCTTTTTATCGTATTGTGTTTGAAAACTATCGATAGTAACGGATTAGACGATACATCACCCGTTACTATCGATACAGGAATCGATCACGCTACTAATTCAATTACAAAGATGTCAGCCCGGTCGCGCGCTGAAAATGAAGTTTCGGGAGACTATTCTCGCGACTAACAAGAGTTGGTTTGCTTCTAAATGTAGCATGCTTGGCTTCTGTACCCTGATGAACTGATCGTCCAGTAAAAATACGTAAGTTTTGTGGCGTAACTTACTATAATTTTAAAGCTCCTGATTTTTTTAGGATAGAATACCCATCAGTAATAGAATAAAAATGTTTACTAATCATTGTTTAGCTTGCTTAAGGTATAAGTATAGGTTTTTTTTTATGCATAACGGGTTGGTACTTGACCTCAATCACACCTGATGTTAAGTGAAGATGAGGTCGAAGGTGGAGGCGTATACTGATCCGGAAACCCCAACACTGGCTATCTTATCTCTGACAACCGGAACCGGAACGGAATTAGATAAGATGGTGGGAGCTATCCAGGCGAACATTTAATAAACCCAATGTTGTACATTGAGCCACAGAGGCGGTTAATTGATTTAATGATTAATTAAATCATCTGCATACGACATACGATCGAGAAATACAATTTTTCACAGACTGAGACAGATTGGGAGGTCGCGGGTTCGATCCCCAGCGGGGTACATGTTTCAGTACTCGGTTTGGTTGGTGGTCGGGCATTTTACATGTCCGCCTGGCTAGCTACCACCATCTTATCTAAATCTGCCGCTAAGCAGCAATGTTAATAGTATTGTTGTGTTCCGGTTGTCAGAGATAAGATAGCCAGTCCCCCGCCAGCCAGATTTCCGCGTCAGTACCTTTGACCTTATCTTCACTTAACGTCGGGTGTGATTGAGGTCAAGAACCAACCCGTTGTGCATAAAAAAAAATAGTAAGTCCAGGTGAAAATAGTGCTGCTCAGAGTGTTTGGGTTAGGATACGTCAGGCTGTTGTTGATACTACCGAGGATCAGTGGGCGCAGTGCAGTGTCCCATAATTTTATTTTATTTGGGAAATCAACACCATATTCTACTACAACTTGTTTAAACTTAATTATATCATTAGGCAAACCCTTCATAGGTTTCTACGAAAATATTAATTCTGCAATACAAAAGTAGCTAGACATAATTATAATGGAATAGCTAATTTAACCGTAGGCAGACGCCTACAACATACACCTGCGTATTAGACGAGCACAGATCTCATTAACGTGTCAAAATCAAAATCGTCAAGCTTATGCTACAGGAAGTAATATAGATATATTATCTAGATACATACATTGGACAGACAGTTAAAATTCCACCCAGTATGGAAATGGACCCTGTTAGTGTGATGGTATTTGTGGAACCCAATCTCAAAACATGGCGCACTTGCTCTCCTGCCCTCTGTGTCCCACCTCCATATATGAATATGAATTTCGGTTTCCTGATGAAAACTTAGTAAAATGCCATTACATGGTGGTGTGGATTCCACTCGTGACAAGACTTTCCATTTCTGTGCTGGGTGGGGCTTTACCCAACTATACCCAAAGCGACACGACACACGACTTCTTTTTTTATGGTTAACTGGATACGCATTTGACCACAATCTCACCTGATGGGAAGTGATGATGTGGCCGAAGATGAAGCACGCGATCTCAGTAGATGCCTATTCACCTTGCTCTTGAAGATCCCAAGGTTGTAGGATTCAGGAAAGACTGACGCCGGAAGGAAGTTCCATGCCTTGGCTGTTCGCATTATGAATGAAGAATCGAACCGCTTAGTGCGAATGTTCGGTATGTTATGTATGTTTTTTGGGTGTATGTAGATTTATTTTACTTGTCCTGTAGCATAAGCTGTAGCTTGACCGATTTTGTAACTCCAGACTGTCCTAGGATATATTTTATGGTAAAAAATTCAACATGGTGTCCGTAAAATACAAAATGGCGTCGACGTCTAAGCATTACTACTTAGTACTACTATTTTCACTTGATCTTTAAAAGCAGCCGTGACTTTTGGATTTTTAAATACCTATCTACTTATAATCTTAGAGATTATTACAAAAAGTGTTGTAACTTAAATATGGATAACTATGTCCTAGGATATATTTTATGGTAAAAAATTCAACATGGCGTCCGTAAAATACAAAATGGCGTCGACGTCTAAGCATTACTAACTGAGTACTACTATTTCACTTGATTTTTAAAAGCAGCCGTGTTTCTTGGATTTTTAAATACTTATCTACTTAAATAATCTTAGAAATTATTACAAAAAGTTTTGTAACTTAAATATCTAGGGATACATTAAAGTATGTGCGAAAGAAAGTAGACATGTGTGTCTCTATTGAAATAAAATTTATTGGAAAAGCACTTCCTACATACATCCATCTAAAAAGTACTTCTTCAATGCATTTTTCAATTAGGTCCTTACCTATGAAATTGGCGTTTTGTATGAAGAATTTCGTTAAGACTGTTTTCTCCATACAAACATTTTTGAAATTTTTTTGGGAACGGCTAATCCAAATTTAGCTAAACTTTGTGTGTATTATCGGATAACATTAAGTTAAATATAGGCAGTGTTAATTTTTAAAAGTAACCACTTTATAAAAGTTTCTGCGAGTCTAAGAAATTATATGGGAAGCTCATGAAAAGAGCTGTGTTCAAGTTTTTTTTATTATGTGATTTAGCTCAGACATTAAAAAATATTTCATGTGAAACCTTGAAAATATATTCTATTTTCCAAGTAAAAAACACATTTGGAAATAGATATAGAATCGTAGGAGTCGGTACATTATAATTAACGAAGAAAAAAATCTCCAATTTCATAGGTAAATACCTAATAGTTCACCAGGAATACATATGTATATTGCAAGTGCAAAAGGACATGCTGCAATTCTACAGTCAACCAATAAATAAACAAAGAAATTATCACAAAATATTGTGCATTAACATACGAGTATGTATTTTTACAAGGCCTAAAGTTTTTTACAACATTATGTAATTAAAACATTTGTCCCTCTAAATCGCAATTCGACCGATTCAGCATGTCTTGCCATCAGAATAGGGGGAGCTATGTGTCATGAATAGGAAAGCGGGGGATGCGATCTCGGCATTCGAAATATGAAGGTGCTGTTCGAACTTAATAATAGATTCACGTGAATAGTGAGGACAGGTACTATGAAGTCGGCATGATTGAATTTTTCAGGAGTTGCATTGTATTGAGAATGACGACTGATAACATGTTATTATGAAATTGTTTATTTGTAAACGCTTTTGTGTACTTCATATGATTTACTACTACTATATAAAGATAATACAAAAGATACATAATACAAAGACGACCGGTTGGTGTAGTGGATAGTGACCCTGTCAGCTAAACCAACGGTTGCGGGTTCGAAACCAGCGAGGGGTAAATTTTTGTGTGATGAATACGAACATTTATTCCCGAGTCATGGATGTTTATATAAATATTTATGTATATTTATCCGTTATCTAGTATCCATAGCACAAGCTTTGCTTAGTTTGGGACTAGATGATTGGTGTAAGTATCAGAAATATTTATTATTATTATTATTATAAAGTCACCAATGTATCACGTAGAGATAGGCAGAGAGAGGCTCTTTTGCTTCATTCACTCTCATGAAGTTGTTCATAACATGCTCGTCGGTTTAGGGTACTCTTGACGGCCTTTCTTTAAGATGTCCCCGATTTCATTTTTGTATAGTTTGCTGTATAACAATATTGATGATAACTATTGTTATCATCAAAATTATTGTAAATTATTTTGCGCAATAAAGAGTATTTGTATTGTATTGTATTGTATTGTATTGTATTGTATTGATTGTATGGAAATGGTGAATGGGGCCCTGGGGACCGGGTGTTTACACCCTTTTTAGAGAGTTATCTGAGCGGCTGGTTGATGCATCCCACGATCGGAGGGCTGGCCAATACTTTGGTCAAAGAATCAGCCTTGCTATATTATAGCGAGGCAACGCTGCCAGCCCATGGGTACCATTCCACCAACCAGAGACTTGGGGCTAGTTTTTTATTTGTGATTGTTTTTGTGTTCTTTTTATAATAAATTGTATAAATATTGTTTATAAATATTGTACAAATATTAATTAATGTAATATAGTGTAAATGGCGAATCAAATTAATTACAATTTACCTAGTCATTCTCTAAGAATAAGGGAACTATACCCACATAGCTAGTTTGCGCTTAACACAAGCAGAACGCATGCAGGTGAACGTGCCCCCCTGTGTCGACTGACTAACATCTATAATAAATATGTAACGCATGTGGATGTATTCTTTTTGTCTAAAAACAAAAATAAGAAGCAGTGTTTGGAAGTCCTGTTAGACATTAGTGATACTTAAGTTTTAAATTAACTGGTTCAGATTGCTTTTCTGTCTCTGCAGTTATATATAAAATTGTCGTGGATAACGGAGTTGGTTACACAATGATCTCTATTGTCTACATATAAGATTATATAATTGTAATGTCTAGCTGTTAGTTGTCCTGAATAAAATAAAATAAATAAAATAATCATGGTACGTTCGCTGTGGTCTTCCCCTATAAACACTACCTAGATTTGAATCGTATATCTGCTTCGTTAGTCTTCCTTCATTAAATCCATCTCATACCTACCTTACCTTTTTCAATCTTTGTCACTTTTTTATTTTTATGTCATAGCCAGATAAAAGGATTTTATTTAAATATGCAATAGAGGACGTAATGAAAGATATTATCAAAAACATAATGAAAGGAAGGGCCCTGGAACATACGTTCACGTCATCGGTAGAATACAAAATAATATAGTTATTTTCAAAAGTGATAGTTTCGAAAAACATTTATATATTTACATTTTGTAGATGTTATGTTTAAGTAGGTATATTTGTCTATTGATCTATGTATGTATGTGTATGTAAATATATGAAATTTATTCACGTAGTTTATATCTGCATCCCTATTTAATATCGCACAACCTACCTATTTGAAATGTACTGTCCTTATACCCAAAGGTAGTCTGGAAGAGATCGCTTTTAGTGATAAGGTCGCCAAATTGTACATGCTATTCTTACCACTTTTCTGAAACTGTATTTTCTATTCTGTTGTGCAAAAAAGTGTATTTGTATTGTTTTGTATTTTTTGGACATTGCCTAATCTATGTCCAGTTTGTGTTTGTGTGCGTGTCCCACCAGCTAGCTAACCGTGTGTGTGTAATATATCACCTCTCTCCTTATATTGAGGGTTACAAATGCAACATCACCTGCCAAATCCCTCCGAAAAGCCACCTAATTACTAAGCATCTACAAATGCACGTGCGATATCGAAATCCATAAACAAATTAAATCTAGTTCCAGTATCGGGAAACCATTAAGGGGCAATCGAATGTCGATTAGCGTCTAATGGGAGAAATTATATTACAAGTTGACAGAAATTCGCTTATCCGGACCATGCGTTACATCTGTTTGCTCTACAAGTATTATATTGCTTATATTGGGTCTTTACCTATGAAATTGGAGGTTTTTTCTTCGTTAATCATATGTACCAATTCCTGCGAGTTTCAAAGCTATATCCAAATTTGTTTTTATTTGGAAAATGGAATATTATTTCAAGGTTTCACATGAAATATTTTTTTAATTTCTGGGCTCTTTTCATGTGGTTCCAATAATCATTTCTTAGATTCGCTGAAACTTTTATAAAGCGGTTACTTTTAAAAATTAACACTGCCTATACTTAACTTAATGTTATCCGATCATACACACAAAGTTTAGCTAAATTTGGATTTGCCGTTCCCAAAAAAAAACTCAAAAATGTTAGCAATGGAGAAAACAGTCTTAATCAATTCTTTATACAAAACGCCAATTTCATAGGTAAGGACCTAATATAATCACTTTCCAGCTTTACGAATTCCTTACTTCATATATAGCTACACTTCTTCTCAACTTGATATATACCTGTCCGCCTGGCTAGCAACCACCATCTTATCTAAATCTGCCGCCAACCAGTAATGTTAATAGAATTATTGTGTTCCGGTGGTCAGAGATAAGATAGCTAGTCCCCCATATAAGATGGGGTTTCCGGGTCAGTATGCTACCACCTTCGGTCTCATCTTCACTTAACATCAGGTGTGATTGAAGTCAAGTGCTAACCCATTGTGCATAAAAAAAAATGTTTTTAAATTCATCATTCATGATAAAAACATTGTTAAAAAGAATCAATTAGAGACTTTAACAAAGAGACATGATTGGCCACACATACTATTAGTAACTTATTAGTAATCTGTGCTATTAGGCTTTGAAATATTTTCAGGCACCCTTTCATTATAATTTGGTGTTTATAGTAAAAGGTTTACTACAACTGCTGCTTTGTTTCTAATCTTAAAATAACTATATGAACACAGCAATCTAATGTTTTAATAGATTGTTATTTTGATAAGTGTACTTCCGCATGTGATAACATTTTATGGAATAGGTTTAGAGTAATAATTTTTATATTTATTGTTACATATAGAATAAGATTTCTATCTGTATATAGTCTATGGAAATTTAATCAATGGTGTGATATTCGTAAATCCAATTATTGAAATTTGAAAAGCAATTAAATATGTCGAAAATGGCTACCTTGAAGATACTTCGCGAGCATTTCCCTGCAATTCCCGTGATAAGTTTGTAGGTTTTCTCACGATGATTTCCTTCACCATTTAAGAGCAGTCGGATAAATGCACATAAGTAAAGTAAATTAAAAAACTCATTGGTACATGGCCTGTCTGGGAATCGAACCAGGATTACCCAAATTGGGAGACCGCGTCTTAACCGCTGAGCCACAGATGCTCTATATGTTGTATGTGATAAATGTTGACATATCCGCTGGGAGTCGAAACCGCGATCTCTGTTTTGTATACCTTAAGTTTTTTACATTGAGCTATGGAATCGGAATCGGTAGAAAACGTGTTCGAAGTCCAATAATTGGACTTCGTATTTAAATCCCAAATTTCAATTAATTGAAATAAAAGATTTTAATTACTCAACACCATTCGTGGTACCTATAAATAAATATATTTTTGTTTCTTAAAGGGAAGTTCAGTGCCTCTCGGCGATTGATTACGTATGTAAAGATACCCGATTTTGCACACCTGCGTCCGGATTAATCCGGAGATATCCATTTAAGTCCGGATAACCGGAAAATTGACATTTACATGTCCTTTAAAGTGTCATGAAGTGTAATGACAAGCAAAGTATGTGACATGCAAGGTGGGAAGGGTTTAGGTTATGCTTGAATAGTTTTATTTTTGACTACCGACGATAAACGAGGGGTGTTGTGTGTTTGACGGTGTTTTACCGAACGCCTACGTGGTCAGATTTGAGTGCGGTTTCTTACTTGACTGCCCCAAGATGGAGGGTAATGTTTTTAGCGTTTTGTTAGTGTTTTTTTTTGCACTTTTTTTATGCTTGACTGGATTTGCGTTGGACCACAATCCCACCTGATGGACAGTGATGATGTGGTCGAAGATGTAGCACGCGATCCCAGTAAATGACCATTCACCCCGCTCTTGAAGATCCCAAGGTTGGAGGATTCAGGAAAGACTGACGCCGGAAGGGAGTTCCATGCCTTGGCTGTGCGTATGATGAATGAAAAGTCGAATGTCTTAGTGCGAATGTTCGGTATATTAACTATATACGGGTGGTATCACTCCCCACGTATAGTGGTTCAACTTGACCCCAATCACACCTGATGTTAAGTGAAGATGAGGCCGAAGGTGGAAGCGTACTGACCCCGTCCTATTTCGGGGGAATGGCTATCTTATCTTTGACAACAGGAAATAACAATGTTATTAACCTTGCTGTTTGGCGGCAGATTTTGATAAGAGGCTGGTAGCTAGCCAGGCGGGCATTTAAAATGCTCAACCACTAACCAAACCGTAAACTACAAACGTAGGATACATTTCGGGGAGTGTGCGTTGGAATTACATAATCTTATTCCACCGTCACCCTTCCATCTTCGGACCACTAGGCGTGGGGAGGGATTCCACCCGTATATAGTTAATATACCGAACATTCGCACTAAGAAGTTTGATTCTTCATTCATCATCCGAACAGCCAAGGCATGGAACTCCCTTCCGGCGTCAGTCTTTCCTGAATCCTACAACCTTAGGATCTTCAAGAGCAGAGTGAATAGGCATTTACTGAGATCGCGTGCTTCATCTCCGACCACATCGTCACTTTCCATCAGGTGAGATTGTGGTCAAACGCGTATCCAGTCAATCATAAAAAAAAAAAAAAAAAAAAAACTAAACATGTACCACGCTGGGCATCGAAACCACGACCTCCGATTCGATTCGTAAACGGAGGCGGTCAATGTGGTTTGTATGTACAAAATTATGTTATTGTTGTTAATTTGTTACCTTGTCTTGTGTATCAATATGTATAAGGTAAATGTATGTAAACATATAAAGGCTTTATCTATCTACCTATATACATATTATCTATATTATCTGCATTTTTTCTAAACTATTCTTTAGAGATAATTTTCTAGAAATACGGCTACATGGCGCTAGCGGTAACCTATCACTCTCTGTGCTCTGTGTTGGAAGCACTCTAACACTATTTCAACGACGAATTTTTAAAGTAATTGGTAACGATGTTAACTCCACGATAGTTCAAGAGCAAGAGAGCGCGGGAATTTTACCCGATTCGACAGGAAAAAAAAAACTAAAAACGTGGGTTGCCACATTCAAAAGTAACTAAATTGACAAAAGTGAACATACTTTCGAAACTTTCTTGTCCGAATTTCAATTGTTCGAAAACGGTAATAAGAAATTTCAATTGCCAGAGTGATTATTTGATATAACTTTTTTCTCATAAACTTATTTTATATATGTTTCACATACTAGAAAAAACGGTTAACCGATTATAAAAACTACTTTTTGATGTTTGACAGATGTTTTACTTACCATAATTTAAATTACTAGAATTACTTTATGTCGAAGTTACTTTTTCTAGACAACCCCTATTTGTAGCGAGCGAGCGATGCGAGCGAGCAATATGGGTCGGAGCACTCGACACTGTTGATTAGGTTCAGAATGTTAGGTTGTGTTTTTATAATATAATATATAATAATATTCTGAAAACCAAAACGTCTAGCAATAGATGCTTCGGCTAAACATTCGGTTGAACTTTAAAACATATGTAAATAAAAAAAAATAACATTTGAATATCGTACATTCGAACTTCTGTAAAATGCATTTTCGGTGAAATGAAACATATAGAAAACGAAAATATAAGAAACTTCTTCGAACAATTAAAATTCGGAAAAAAAATTCGCATTCGTGATAGGTAACCGGCGCTAGCAGTATTTTGTAATAATCTAAAGTTGTTTTTCTTTTCCTTTTCTTGTTTTACTGTGATCAAAATTAGATTTTATATAGAGATCTTCTCAAAGTCGCTAGCAAAGTGCCAGTATTTCATTCACTGCTTTCCACCCGACAAGCTGTTTATTAACACTTCTTGTTTTAAGAAATATTAAATGGAAAAGTCAGGAAAATACGTAAGGCTTATATTATCTGTGTGGGCTCAACACTATTTTCCTGTTTATTTATAAAAACTCTATACAAACTCTGCCATCACTGTAACATTACTGCATAACGACTATAGTGTTCTGCTTGCTTGATGTCGATAAATTACTTGTCGATAAAAATAAACGATAAAACGGTAAACAAAGCTTTTGGCTTGGACTGCATTAAGATTAGATGAATCCTAACTTATATATAGAAACCGCCTCCGTGGCTCAATGTAAACAATATTGGGTTTACGATTCGGAGGTCGCGGGTTCGATCCCCAGCGGGGTATATGTTTAAGTACTCGGTTTGGTTGGTGGAAGGGCATTTTAAATGTCCGCCTGGCTAGCTACCACCATCCACCATACCATCATATCTAAATTGAAGAAAAAGAAGTATCCATAGTAAAAGGTTTGCTTAGTTTGGGACTAGATGATTGGTGTAAATGTCTGAAATATTTATATCCAGTTATCGATATACCGTTATTTTCGCATCACTAGTTAGGTCTACATTGTACCGCACCTGCAATAACTCTCGTTGCCGCCGCAATGGGCACCTAGAGGACCATTCTCGTTTACGATTTTTTGCAGTGTGTTCAGGGGTTAATGTTTAGATTACGGCAGGATCGTATGTGGATGTTTTTGTTTCAAATCGATTTCAAGATAAAGTTTGGATATGTACATTATTGTGTTAATAAGTTGCCACTTTAATTTTTTTTAATGATTATGTATTTATTTAACGTAAAATTATAACTAGGGTACAGAGTTTCGTCGGATTCGGTCGGGTCGAGTTTCGAATCGGGAGCTGTGGAGTACGGGTATATAGATAGATAGATAGATAAAGCGTTTATTTATATATAGGTGAGTTGGAAGGTATGTTTACGTAAGTAATGTTGAGAAAAGTAAATCTACATTATCTAATGAGGTTCGGAGTACTTAATCACTTATAACTTAGGGTTCAGTATGTAGCGTGGGTCTCGATGTTGAACTCTGTGTAAGAAGGGTAATTACAGCATAGATGATTATTTAGGCGATAAGGAGGTCTAGTGTTAGCTGGTCGTTATGTTAATTGCTATTGTTTTGTAATATGTTATATAAAATGTAATAATATTGTAAAGATGGAAACTAATTAAAAAGATGTGTTGTTGCGGAGTTTCTTGCCGATTCTTCTCCCTAACCTTAACACCTTGTGAAGCGATGTAGTTTTAAAAAAAATAACATGTTGACTTTCAATAAGTGATATTTTTGTATCCTGCATTGAATAAAATATTTTTGAGTTTGATTTTTTGATTTTGAGGATTCCGTACATTGGTTGTGAGGCCGGTCATGTAACAATTGTTAAACGCCTTATTGTTATTGGTTTTTAAATTATACATTTGAGCTGTGTAGGTTCGGTACTAATTAATTCTGTGGTTCAGCACTCATATTCTTTAGGCTGTCCGCCCACGACCGATAATTGGTGACCGATTTTTTGTAGGAGAAAAATTAAATGTACTGGTTGCAATTTTCAACGCCCACGTCCTACAAAAAATCGGTCACAATATCGGTGATAAAATTATTGACGATAAAATCGGTCCTACAAAAAGTCGGTTGTGGGCGGGCACACTTAATTGCATTTTACATGGTACAGTCAGCTGCAGAAAGACCCCCCGTACTTACAGTCATTATGTTAATAGGGGGTCTGGTTTCTCTGCAGCTGACGGTACGCAATAAAATATCTTACAAATAATTAGATCTAAACATGTAATGAGCAGGCACACGTGGGACAGTCGCATTCACTATTTTGTTTTCGATTAGCGAAGTTCGACATAGGTATTTGACAGCTGAGAGAAAATTTTGTGCCAAACAGCAATGTTAATAGCATTGTTGTGTTCCGGTTGCCAGAGATAAGATAGCCAGTCCCCCAAATATGATGGGGTTTCCGGGTCACTACTTATTTTCACTTAACATAGATGTGATTGAGGTCAAGTGCTAACCCGTTGTGCATAAAAAATGATGCTTGGACAGGTCAAATTCTTTTCCGATAAATAAATAAATAAATATTTGGGACACTTACACCAATTAGTCCCAAACTAAGCAAAGCTTGTACTATGGATACTAGATAACGGATAAACATACATAAATATTTATATAAACATCCATGACTCAGGAATAAATGTTCATATACATCACACAAACATTTAACCGTCGCGAGATTCGAACCCGCAACCGTTGGTTTCGCTGACAGGGTCACTATCCACTACACCACTCGTTCGTCAATGTTCAACCAACGGCGCTGTGTATTATTTAAAATTAGTTAAAACATTCAACATTACGAAAGGCACGGCTGAATCGTTCCAATCTAGCGAAAATCCTAAAGAAAATACAATAATCAAACGCAGCTTCGAATAAAAAAGTATTGCTTTTTAAACATTGAACATGAGGGAAAGTGCCGAACTCGCTTTCCCTCGGCTTCCATGATTAAAAAAAGAATTGCGAATGGCATTGAATATTGAGACAAATATTTTGGTGGGAAAAGAAGTCGGGTTTCTTGATATCTGACACAGCTTTTGTTGAGGACGAATATTTTTTTTTTTAATTTCTTTAGGCAAAGCTTTGAACAGAGACACGGTCTACCTAATAATTCTAACAAATTCTTGTATCAGTAATTTCAAATTTCCCTTAAATAAAATTTTCAATATGCAAACAATCTACATTTTTGGGGATCCATACCAAAAGGGAAAAGTCCGTATGTCTTGTAACTCTAGTTCATAAACAGAATTAGTTCGGTTCAGACCTGAAATTGTTTGTACAGATTTTTGAACCAAAACTGAAAATGGCATTAGAATTTAAATTAAGAGGGCTTATCCCTACAATCCCATACAAACTTTGAAGTTAATTTTTTTCGAAACGAATAAACCGATTCTATTGAAAATTTCTAAAAAGATTATTAAAATTAAATTAGAGCGATTTTAAGTTTTCCATAGTAATAGAAAGAATGTAATATATTCTTTTAAATACGATATTTTGAAAATGTTTACTACCAACTTTTTAGATCTATGTATCCTGTTTATTACGTATAAATTGGGTAAATACGGAACCGGCTGTACGCGAGTCCGAGTCGTACTTGACCGGTTTTTAACCCGCGACGCAAAAAGAGGGGTGCTCTAAGTTTGATCGCTAAGTGTTGTGTCTTTTTTTTATTAATTTATCTTTATTACACATATACAAATATAGTTATAGGCTAACCCCAAAAAAAAAACAAATTGATCTATCTGTCTGTCTGTTTCACTGTAGTTCTTAAACGGAAGAACCGATTTGGAAGCGGTTTTTTATATGAAAACAGGTTTAATTGCTGGTTCTTACACATGTTATATCATAATCGGATCAGCTGTTTTGTTGTAATCTAATTTCTGCGTCTTCTAAATTTTCAATTTATATTATTATTAATATTGACCTTCCATTTCTCTGTATATTTCCATCTCCGAAGGACGGCGAGCTAGTTTGCAAATATGAATTAATTTTACACATAAATAATTTTATCCATTTTAACCGACTTCAATCAAAAAGCCAAAAAGAATGAGGTTCTATGTTCGCCTGTATATATTTTTTTATGTATATTCACCGATAACTCCGAGATTTGTTGACGACCTGTTTGGTGTAGCGGTTACAAATTCTACTACAATACCAAATGGTCGCGGGTTCGAAGCCCGCTAGGGGCATATGTTTGTATGATGAATACAGACATGTGTTCCCGAGTTATGGATGTTTTACATTTACACAAAAAAATATGTATTTATGTAGTTTATTAACCATCTGGTATCCATAACACAAGCCTAGTTGCTTACTGTGGATCTAGATGGCGCTGTGTGTTTGTGCAAAGACATTTATTATTATTATTTGGCGGTTGATTTGCGTGATTATTTTTTTTTTTAAGAAAAAGGTTATCTTATGCAAATTTTCGATGAAAAGCTTTAAGGATATATACTGTTCTCTCTATTTTTTTCGTAACAGGTTCCTTGAACGTGATACATGTGTAAAGATTTAGATTTAATGAAAAACCTGACTCCAAGGAGATGTAATTTATAGCTTCTTTCTAAAATAAATTAGAATAATAAGAAACGGGAGTAGAATAACATCGGTTTTGTTGTCAAACCTAATTTCACCGTAAACCAATATTTTGATAGATTCAGGTTTTTTTTTAATAGTCTAAACCGCCTTATTCATAAAAATCTACAAATGCTTTATAAGCCTGATTTAGTTAAAGTATGTTGTCTGTCGTTCATAAGGAAATATTGTAACGAAAGAAAGACCGATTGGTGTGGTGGATAGTGACCCTATCAGCGAAACCAACGGTTGCGGGTTCAAATCCCGCGAGGGGTAAATGTTTATGTGATGAATACGAACAATTATTCCCGAGTCTTGGATGTTTATATAAATATTTATGTATGTTTCTTCGTTATCTAGTATCCATAGCACAAGCTTTGCTTAGTTTGGGACTAGATGATTGGTGTAAGTGTCCGAAATATTTATTTATTTATTAAAAAAAAAAAAAAAGTGACAAAACATATTTTAACTAAAGAATATATATTTATTTACAATCAATACAACATAAGTGCATAAAGAATTATGTACATATTTACAAAAACGAAATAATAAAAATACACATCTTGAAATAAAAAAAAAATACATTTCCAAATAAAAAAATTGTCCCAGATCTTGCTGAAACGGAATGGTGACTAAGAGGCTAAGTGCGTTTCCTCTTTGGACAACCAGACTAAGGCCCGTATTAATAAACCGTACTCAAGATTGAGAATAGTTTTGTGACCGGTCTCAAGTAAACGTGTTGATTAATAAACCTTACTTGAGACCACTTATCAAGCAGTACTCACTTGAGACGTGCACCGAGTTTCACGTATTAATAAACGAAACTCAAGACTATCATTCATTCGCCGCAGAGGCGAATTCTTGAGAAGTGATCTCAGCTGAGTAGACCTTAAGATTGGTTTATAAATTAGCACGGAGCTTGAGATATGTCACGGCAACATTAGAAAAAAAAGGTTACTACAAAATTTGTGAATGCATGATGAATTAATTAATTATTGAATTGTTCATTTATTGTATGTTTGAATTAATGGCATTATTGATTTATTTATTAATTGTATATCATTGAATTGACGGATTATTTATTTATTTTTTTATTTAGGACTAACAAACAGTATTACAATAACTGTTACTTACCGACTAATTTACAAATTAATATGGTTAATTGTAATACCAGCACCATTAGCCACAGATTACTAAAAAATTACATAATATTCAGTTACCGTGGTATGAGAATGAACGAATTAATTTTGGTGTATTTTGTGTTAGTGTGTGTGTATGCGTGTGTGTAAATTATTGGACTGTTTATTATATTCCCTTATTAATTTGTTTACTTATCAAACTGTATTTTAACCGCCTCCGTGGCTCAATGTAAACAACAATGGGTTTACGATTCGGAGGTCGCGGGTTAGATCCCCAGCGGGGTACATGTTTAAGTAATCGGTTTGCTTGATGGTAGGGCATTTTAAATATCTGCCTGGCTAGCTACCACCATTTTATCTAAATCTGCCGCCAAGTAGCAATGTTAATAGCATTGTTGTGTTCCAGTTGTCAGAGAAAAGATAGCCAGTCCTCCAATTGTGTTGGGGTTTCCGGGTCAGTACGCTTCCACCTTCGACCTCATCTTCACTTAACATCAGGTGTGATTGAGGTCATGTACGAACCCGTAGTGCATAAAAAAAATAATTAAATATTAATTAATAATAACTTATTTACCCATCTATTGCTCGGTATAACCCTCTTCACCTTTACGCTAATTCTTACTGTCCTCTGTCAGTCATATCTAATGAGGACCCGCCAACTATACCATGTAATTGGACCAAACTGGTCACTGTCCTGGCTCCACTGGGCCACCACCCCCACCTCCACCTTATCTCGTACATATTGGACTCTAAAAATAGTCCTGAATAAGTTTTGACTACAGAAAAAGCCCAAAGTTATCTTGCCGTCTTAAATTTGGGGTAAAAAAGCCCAAAGTTGGGAAACCTGTTTAGAATAAATACCAACAATATGAAAACATTGAATGACAGGCGTGACTCTGAAAAGCTTTCGAATATTTTTCCCCTAAACAACGTTACTCTTCAAATAATAACAGAATTTCGTTAATACCTCACCTTTCTCATTATTTAACGTGATTTTCATAATTTTCAGATGTTGAACAATCTTTTGTAATATGCTTCCCTTTGTATTGGAGAAGACCCGCTCGTCTATTTAAAATTATGAATTATGTGGGGATTATGATAGATTTGCTTGAATAATTTTTTATAGGAGACTTTATTGTATTGTTAATTTTGTGAAACGGTATTTCCTTTGTGTTGTACGTAGAAACATATAAAAGTATTAACTTTGCGTCCGCGGCTTCGCCTGCGTGGAATAATAAGTTTAATTTGTTTATCCCAGATATAAAAAATATCCTGTCTTAATCCAGGCTATATTTTACCTATAATACCAAATTTCATTCAGATAATTTCATCCGTTTCGCAGTGATTGAGCAACAAACAAAATAAACAAACATCCAAACGGTCGCATTTATAATATCAGTTATTACTAGTTATATTTGTTATGTTAGTTATATTAGTTATATTACTTATATTAGTTATATTAGTTATGTTAGTTATATTAGTTATAATCGATATATTAGTTATATTACTTTATTACTTATGTCAGTTATATTAGTTATTATGAAACGATATTTCATTTGTGTTGTACGTAAAATTATATAAATGTACTAGCTTTCCGCCTGGGCTTCGCCTGCGGGAATAATTTTATCGCTGATATATTTAAATTGTACATCCCGCGGGAACTGGCCACTTTATTGAGATGAAAAATATCCAACGTCTTATTCTACCTATATAGGTACTAAATTTCATACAAATCTGATCATCAGTTTCGCAACAAATAAACAAACATCCAAACTTTCGCATTTATAATCTTAGTTAGATTTGTATATGTAAGATATTCTGTAGATTTACGTAACGTCTCAGCGACTTGTCATCTGTTTATGTGAGAATAAGCTATACCTAGTCTATCAATTTGATTTTTTTATCCACAACGGGATATCACTTAACCTCAATCACACCTTATGTTATGTGATGATGAGGCCGAAGGTGGAAGCGTACTGACTCGGAAACTCCATTTTCTTTGAGGGACTCGCTATCTTATCTCAGACAACCGGAACACAACATTACAATTTTTGTTTGGCTTCAGACTTAGATAATATGGTGATAGCTAGAGCTAGCCAGGCCGACATTTCAAATGCTCTACCAAACATGGGGATCGAAAACCGCGACCTTCGACGTAAACCCTATGTTAATTACATTGACTCACGGAGGCGGTCGGATTGGTGAGATCATATCAGACTACTGTAAGCACGGTGCAGTCGCATTCGATATTTTTTTTCTATTTACCAAGGTAAACAAATGCAAGGTGCCTGTCTCGAAATCTTTTACAGGATGCACTTCGGTGAGTGTGCTTTGAAATTACATAATCTGATTCCACCCGTAAGTATATTAGTTAATACACCGAACATTCACATTAAGAAGTTCGACTCTTCATTCATCATTTGAACAGCCAAGGCATGGAACTCCCTTCTGGCGTCAGTCTTTCCTTCATTTTTTTTTTATGCACAGCGGATGCGTACTTGACCTCAATCACACCTAATGTTAAGTGAAGATGAGGTCGAAGGTGGAAGCGTACTGAGCCGGAAACCCCAACACATTTGGGGGACTGGCTATCTTATCTCTGACAACCGGAACACAACGATGCTATTATCATTGCTGCTTGGCGGCAGATTTAGATAAGATGGTGGTAGCTAGCCAGGCGGACATTTAAAATGCCCTACCACCAACCAAACCGAGTACTTAAACATGTACCCCGCTGGGGATCGAACCCGCGACCTCTGAATCGTAAACCCAATGTTGTTTGCATTGAGCCACGGAGGCGGTTAAACAACCTTGGGATTTTCAAGAGCAGAGTGAATAGGCATTTACTGAGATTGCGTGCTTCATCTACGACCACATCGTCACTTTTCATCAGGTGAGATTGTGGTCGCGTATCCAGTTACTCATAAAAATATGAGAAATTGTTCGTAGTCAGGAATGGAGTCACCAGTGACCAGGAATTACACTAATTAAATTATACCCTGTATGCAATAAAGTATTAAATACATAAAAATATAAAAATACGTGTATTCCATTTGTTGGTCTGATGGAGCCACCTAATTTATTTTGCAAGCATGTACACAAAGATGTAGGTAAAACCATTTGCCGTGTGTATTGAGGAATAAGCCATTCATCTCTGTCAGTTTAAGGCCCATGCAAATGTTTCACAACGGGAAACGCTGTAACAACATAAACGCGTTCGAGCAAAACAAAAACAGAGTCGTTGCAAACGAGCGAACACTCAAGTTGGTATGAACACTGAACATTTGTACGAATCGTGTAATGTAGTGCGTAGCTAGTTAAGGTTTGTTTCCGAACTGTTGGGGTCCGGATCTAAGTGATAGTGGTGAAGCGGAAACGATGGGAAAGTAACTCAAAATCAATATCAAATCAAAAAATGCTTTATTTTGTAGATACACAGGGTACACTTAAAATAGTCAGATTTTACATTTTTTAAGCTACTGCTTGTTCAAAAGCCACTTTTCCCCCTGAGAAGAACAAGCAAGAAACTCGAGAAGTTGCTCTTGTTTAAAAAAAGGTTTTTATATTACAAAATTATTAATTATTATTTTATATATAATATTTTTTTTTTATGCATAACGGGTTCGTACTTGACCTCAATCACACCTGATGTTAAGTGAAGATAAAGCCGCAGGTTGGTAGCGTACTGACCCGGAAACCCCATCTTATTTGGGGGACTGGCTATCTTATCTCTGACAACCGGAACACAACAATGCTATCAACATTGCTGGTGGTAGCTAGCCAGGCGGACATTTAAAACGCCCTACCACCAACCAAACCGAGTACTTAAACATGTACCCGTTGGGGATCGAACTCGCGACCTCCGAATCGTAAACCCAATGTTGTTTACATTGAGCCACGGAGGCGGTTGCCATATATCACCAAACAAGGTTTACCTGAACAACATCTATTTCCAAGTGTTTTACCCTGCACCCTCCTCTTCCTCACACCACCCTTCCAACCCCCAGTTGTACATTAAAACGCGCAAGTATAATTGTTTTCCACCGACCGACCGTTTGTTACCAATTCGACGGCGTAAAGTTTTAAGTTATTCCGACGATACGTTGTTAGCGGCACAACTTCCTTAGTCTAGCACTAGTAGGGTTGTCAATACGATGATATAGTAACAATTTTATTGTAATTATATTGCAATTTAATTAAAACATTACCCATTAAATTTTAAGGGTAACCATTGTCAGTAACATAATAAGAATCTTTAATTGGCATAAGTTTGGTATTAGTTTTCTGTATAAGAATTTGTAATAATGCTGTTGATTCTATGTAAATAAATAAAACAAAAATAAATAAACAAATATAAGATAATGAGGAAGAAAACCACAATTTGCTCCTATTAGAT
This sequence comes from Oegoconia quadripuncta, assembly GCA_949316235.1. Classification (NCBI taxonomy): domain Eukaryota; kingdom Metazoa; phylum Arthropoda; class Insecta; order Lepidoptera; family Autostichidae; genus Oegoconia; species Oegoconia quadripuncta. Next base: position 2,288,652 of record OX438745.1, on the reverse strand, counting down.
ATTGTATGAACGACTAGATAGATCACTATTAATAAATAAATAGTCAGTCCTCCAGAAAAGATGCGGTTTCCGGGTCAATACGCTTCAACCTTTTTCATATTCATATTCATTTATTCGCATTGAATAGGGTATATACATAGTTGACAGATTAAAGAAATTATAGTTCTCCACATTCAGCTATATAAATATTTTAAATTCGGCCTCATCTTCACTTAACATCAGACGTGATTGAGGTCAAGAGAGTTGCTCAATCACGGCGAAACGGTTGAATGGTTCGGATGCAATATTTACGTAGAACATGCCCTGGATTAAAATATAGGATTTTTATCCTGATAAAGTGGATTCTCGCGGGATAAACAACAATAAATTTACTGCACAAGAATAAAATATAATTTACATAAAAAATTATTAAAAAAAAAACAGAGAAGCCAGGGCTGTGGTTGTTCGTGCACTTTTGGGATCCATTGCATATAGGTACATAAAAATATTTTTTTTTGGGCATGTCAATGTATTCGTCTGTTAGTTCTGGTGGTGTTAAATGAATATGTTTTCTAAAAAATTTTATCTGTGGACACTGTTTGTCAAAGAATTATTATTTTACCAATATGTTTCTTGTATTATGCTTTGGCTGTTTGTGTTCTTAAAATAAAAAAATTAAATAAAATAAAGTTACTTCGCGCAAGCCAAGCCAGTATTTATATAAATATTGTTATGTATCAAAACAAGGCGTGGAATTTAAAATCAATCCCATTCACACTCTGTATTTAAGAAAACTCGTTATTTTTCTTTGCCAATGGTCGAAACAAACCTACTTATTTCTTCAAGATGCTTAATACTTAAGTAAAAAGTACGTGACCTAATATTTTCATGACTTATAGTATACTAGCTTTAAGCCCGCAACTTCGCCTGCCTGCAATAACTTTAACGCGGATGTTTAATTTATTTATCCCCCTGGAACTACTCACTTTATCGGGATAAAAAATATCCTATGTCTTAATCCATGGTATGTTCTACCTTTATATCATATCACGGAGATCGCGTGCTACATCCTCGGTCATATCATCACTTTCCATCAGGTGAAATTGTGGTCAAGAGCTAACCAGTTGTGCGTAAAAAAAATAATAGAATTGGGCTAAGATGAATAGTCTCAATGTGGAATAATTTAATGATTGCCACTTATATCGCTCAGAGTCTAAGGCCTGTATTAATAAACCAATCTCAATACAAGTCTTGAGGCTGTATCAACATCAAATTTCATCCAAATCCGTTCCTCCGTTTCGCCGTGATTCAGCAGCAAACAAATAAACATCCAAACTTTCACATTTATAATATTAGTGTGATTAGATAGTTAATTATCAGTTTGAAGAAGCTGGTTACGAAAAGAGTTTTTAAAGGTACAGTTAGAAACTGATGAACCTTTACAGGCTGGTAATTCAAATAAAGTTTCCCATAAAATCATGCACGTTCATAAATTTTTATTTAGTTACAGCAATTACAGAATTTATACAATCAATCAATCAATCAATCAAGTAAACTTTATTGCACAAAAATTCTGCAATAAACTTCATAAATATAGCTTCAGAAATATTATAATTGTACAACAATTCCGTCTTATCCCTATTAAGCGATTTTACAAAAAAATAAATTAGAAAAACAATCATAATTCACTAAGAAAACTTGATTTATATTATTTCTTGTTTCAAAATGTTATCTGTTTTAGACTGCACATTCCAAAATCAAATTGCTGGAAATGACCTCATACTTGTTTGGAATCTCCGAACGATTCAAACCAGATAACAAGAACAGTAAAATATTTGATTGGCAGCCCTACGTTCTAGTACTTTGTAGCTTTGGCAACACTGTATGGTCTCGTTATTTCAACCGATATTCTACATTGTCTTTTAGCATCGAGTGTTTCTCGTTCGGGCGCTGGTTAGTTTATGTGATGTAAACTTGGCTACTAAATGAACCTTCAAAATGAAAACCAAATCTACTGGATCCTTCAAACGTCCTTTATATATTTTGAGCGAACGAGTGAATGTAGTTAACATACCGAACATTCGCACTAAGCGGTTCGATTCTTCATTCATAATGCCAACAGCCAAGGCATGGAACTCCCTTCCGGCGTCAGTCTTTCCTGAATCCGACAACCTTGGGATCTTCAAGAGCAGGGTGAATAGGCATCTACTGAGATCGCGTGCTTCATCTTGGCCACATTGTCACTTCCCATCAGGTGAGATTGTGGTCACAGGCGTATCCAGTTAACCATAAAAAAAAGTGTATTTGATATATTAACAGTGTACATTTTTTATACTGGGTGGGACAAAACGCTCGACTTTCCCTAAAAAATTTAATTCCTTTGCGTTTGTTCTTAAATGGTATCATGGAACTATGTCAATATTTCTCATCGTTTCCAAGATATAGTTGATCAAAGTTTATCGCATTAATTATCGAAGTACAACCCTATCAAGTGATCAGGTCAATGACACTTTGCAGAAATTCTTAATGTTTCTAATGCCCGTATTTATGAATGTTGCTCAAGCGGTCGATCTGCACATTTTTTTTTCAACCATAAACCCTAACCATTAACGGTTGCATTTGTAGCCTGTTCCACATAATTACATCATTAAATTAAATAAATAAAGAAAACTTGGAAAAAATATGCTATGTATAGAAACCCTACAAATCACGCCAGTCAATATCAATCTCCGGTCGCAGCAGGCGTTATTGAAAAAAAAAAAAAATATATTTTTATATGAGAGGGCGGCCAACGAGCATGCGGGTCACCTGATGGAAAGCAATCACCGCCGCCCATGGACACCCTCAACACCAAAAGGGTCACAGATGCGTTGCCGGCCTTTGAGGAAGGTGTAGGCTCGTTTCTTGAAGGTTCCAATGTCGTACTCGTTCGGGAATACCGCTGCCGGAAAATTAAACTACCTATGCCAATACCTTCTATTTCACTTACCTAATATGCCCTATCATACTGTTATTTGCACGTTAAGTTAATCTACATTTTGGTACTTATTCAAATTCTTACTGATTTATATAAAGTTTGGACATTTTGAAATTTTTACTTAATGATCATGAGACAATTAATGCTTTGGACATTTTGTCATATACACATTCTAACTCGCATACATTTTAGCAATGACATTATTTGTCACCAAAACATTGTGGCCATTTCGTTTTATACGTTTTGACATTCGTACGTTTTGACACTCGTACTTTATGACCATTAAACAATTCGCCCACTGGACATTTTGTCACATTGACGACTCAGTCTCGGAATGCTGAAACACAGGAATACCTAGTTCAGGCACCAGTGTTTACATACCAATGTAACTTATTCTTTGTGATTTGAATTTTGTTATTTAATTATTTATTTATTTTTTATTAATAAACTGGTTTCGCGTTTGACTACAATCTCACCTGATGGAAAGTGACGATGTAGCCGAAGATGTATCACGCGCACCCAGTAAATGCCTATGCCTAAGGTTGTAAGTGTCGGGAAAAACCGACGCGGGCAGTGAGTTCCATGCCTCAGCAGTCCGCATTATAAATGATGAAGCAAAACGCTTAGTGCGGATGTTCGGTATGTTGACAACATATGGATGGAAACCCCCCCGCGCCTGGTTGTCCGAAGATGGAAAGGGGACGGTGGAATAAGATCGTGCAATTCCATCGCACACTCACCGAAATGTATCCTGTAAAATACAAAATTAAATTGTTCAATAGAAAAAAAAAGTTAAAGACTTTGTTCTTGTTGCAGACAGTATTATAAAATTATCCAGTTAAATTACAAAGCCACTAAAATTCCCAAGCGTGCAAAGAAAATTACTGACGTTTCGAAGAATTTGAAAGTCAGTGAGCAAACACAAAATTTTCTCATCGCATTCTACTGCAAAACACTCATAGTTTTTGAACAGCTGAACTCGCAGGACTCTAGATTAGTTCGTGCTAAAGCTTTGTATCAAAGGCAGCGAAGCGTTTCTACAACTAACTATATATTAGTAAGTACTATTCTTGGTTCTTAGTTTCTTGAAGTTAAATCACTTAACACCAGTATCAAAGTTTCTGTTTGAATTTGGATTTTGGAAGACTGAAATAGCTTGAATACATATACTTAGTATCTTTCGTGCATTTGGTTGTTTATTTTGTTTGAATAATTATTTTATTCTTTTTCTTCATCTTCCTCTCCTTCTTTTTTGACAATGATTCATCTATTTACTTCTATAGTCATTTAGTAGTCGAGTAAACGACCTTTGGGCCGATCGCGATAAGTTATGGATACACGATAATGGTGTCGATTCCGATGTACACCAACTAAACTAAACTAAACTAAAACCAGATCGTACTGTTCCAGGGAGAAAAAGACAGTACTACTCTAAAACTGGTTGTAGTTTAGTTTTTTTTTTTTTAATATGAGAGGGCGACAAACGAGCATGCGGGTCACCTGATGGAAAGTAATCACCGCCGCCCATAGACAGCCGCAACACCAAAAGGGTCACAGGTGCATTGCCGGCCTTTGAGGAAGGAAGGAGGAAGGTTGGTGTACAATCGACAATACCGAAGCTATATCATAACCAAAAACGTTACGTTAAGCGCATTTCGTATCGCGCTAATAATTTGAACGGAAATTAAACTAGTTTTTTTTTAATACTCGTGGTTATCTCTAAACATTTTTGTTTGGTTTTACTTTTGTCGCGTCAACGATATAATCGTTCACAATAAAAAGTGCGATATCATTCTATCCGCGACATCAGCTAAACTACAGCTAAACCAAAACGTTCCGTTCGAATTGTAAAACCGTTGAAAATAGCGCGATTGGTCGCCCGCTGCCTGTCTGCAAACCAAACCTGCCCATTTCAAATGTACTGTCCTTATACCCAAAGGTTGCCTGGAAGAGATCGCGTTTAGTGATAAGGTCGCAGAATTGTACATTCTATTCTTACCACTTTTCTGAAACTGTATTTCCTTTTCTGTTGTGCAATAAAGTGTATTGTATTGTGTTGTGTTGTCTTGTATTGTATTTATGTAGATTTCTATGTTACATCCTGTATCCTAAACGGCTTGACCGATTTCAAAATGCATGGTGTCAGATTCATTGATCCCTGGAGTATCATAGCGATTAATAGCCATGTAACGTGTGCATTTTTACATAAATTTCTTGGACGGGTGTTTCTCTGCCAGTATGATTCGGATATGATTTAAATTTGTTAAATTAGTAATAATAATTTGAAAACAATTAAATTCACTCGCACAATCACACATAAGTATTGAAAATTTACCAAATACCTACCTATATGATACCTTCTCGTGTCTAGCTTTTTATGGTTTATCGCTTGCAGTTGTTTTTGAGTTGATTTTAGATATAGTTTTTTCTTTTTGTTTACTTTTAGTTAATGTTTAAATTTATTCATAGAGTAATAATAATAAATTCCTTGGTGGCAGCAACTACTCTACTTGGGGGGACTGAAAATCAGCAAATCTGCTGAGTCCCTACCTTTTCATCATAGTTTGACCTAATTTATTATCCATTGATTACTTGTTAAATTAACTTTGTGTTGAATAAATACCTTTTATTTATTATTTATTTTACTTAATACATTTTATGGTAAAAAAATCCAAGATGGCGCCCGCGAAATACAAAATGTGCTGTCGAGTTTTTTCGTACTTAAACTCATATTTTCATTTACATTTGAGGATAATAACCCGGTTATTATTCGTGTTTAACAAGAGATCTTACAGCAGCGTTCGAACAGATCTGAACATTAAAATATGGTAGGTATTTAAGTGCCTACATCTTATTATTGTTTGTGTAAGATGTCCAATGTAATTTTATCGGCCCAAACGTCAAAGAGGACTTTTCTGAAGTGATGCGAATGTAAACGAAGGTCGGTCTGAATTGAAATAAAAAGAAGCAACACGACAAAAGGCGTCCATTGTCAACGCTAAATAGGGAAATAAAGATCCGGCTTATTTATTTTTACAACGGCTCCATCGCGGAACAAATAATTTACGCTTCAAAATGAAAGATACTCTGTAGGATGTTGTTCTTATTTATACCGTAGGTATAACCGCCTCCGTGGCTCAATATAAACAACATTGGGTTTACGATTCGGAGGTCGCGGGTTCGACCCCCAGCGGGGTACAAGTCTAAGTACTCGCTTTGGTTGGTGGTAGGGCATTTTAAATGTCCGCCTGGCTAGCTACCACCATCTTATCTAAATCTGCCGCCAAGCAGCAATGTTAATAGCATTGTTGTGCGATCGTCAACCGTGCGACCATCGAACCCGCGACCTTCGAATCGTAAACCCAGTGTTGTTTACATTGAGCCACGGAAGCCGTAAATTTATGTAAGTTCAGTGACAATGCAATATTATGTTACCATCGAGCTGATCTGATAATGGAGCCAGAATGTAGGAACTGGAACTCCCTGATGTGAAATGGCATGATAATCGAATTTTGGCTAGTTTGTTGCCGAGGATCTGAAGCTGGAGCCAGAAGGTTCATTCATTCATTCTGGAACTCATTGATAGACCTTAACTCGCCTTTGTACTAGAAAATTAAGGATTATTGAAGATTGTTTTTAAATGTATTTTTAATGTAGAAGAATTTCTTATTAAGGCACTTTACATTGAGAAAGATCTAGACTTGTACGTTTCAACGTCACGTGTGTTTTCCTTACATTTCGAATGGTGAAATGTTAATCTTGTTTCAATTTATTTATTTATTTGTTTGAAAAAAATATAATTTTAATTAACTGTCTAATTACTAAAGTACTTAAAAATTGTAATGCTTGAACTCTGATCCTCAAACTAGGTAAAACCTGAGGATCAGTTCCTTCCTTATGCACATAGGTAATTGTAGTAGTACTACTGCAATACTCGTATAATATACATATACTGTGTCGGTTTTACCATTTATCGAGTCACAATTATTAAACTTGTAATATATTTGGGGTTTAACCCAAACCCAATGGGACAACTCTGACCATATGACATAAAGGTCGTGAACATTTTTTTATACTAATTATTAATGTTGTGTTGACATCATCTCGGTCTTCCTCTATTTTTCCTTCTATTATGGTTTTGATTAAATCATCGTGTCGAGAATAAGCTACATGCAGCAGATAAAAGAGAAGTTGAACGTCGTGTCGTATCAAGAGGTTAAGAGGAAGGCGGAGAGCAGAGAGATATGGAAAAATCTTCACCGACAAGAGCATGGCTTTTAAATCAAAATCAAAAAAAATATTTATTTCGTAGGATAAAAATTATCACTTGAAAACGTCACAATTTTTATCTTAATATTAAAATTATTGACATTATTGCTCATTCGCAAAGCAGATTCCCCAGAGAAAAACGAGCAAGAAACTCAAGGGTTGCTCTTTTAAATAAGTTTGGGTTACAATTATATTATATTGTATAATTAGACTGAATATCGCCGAGCGGTCTATGTCCATGCTTGCTTATCATCCAGATAGTCAGAAATTTTATAATAGCCTTTGGTAAATAATGTCTGTTTTATGATGGTTTTGAATTTATTTAAAGGTAAATGCTATCATTATCAACAAAAAGTTTTGTAAGTCTATACTTACAAAACTTTTTTTGTAGTGTCCAATGGTATAGAAAACAATATCCAACAGGACATGACATACCAAAATATTCTTTAGCCCGTCAGCGCCGGAAGTCGCCATCAGCTGTCTGCATTTCCGACGTCCGGAAGTACAGCGTCGTCTCAATTCCAAGCCCATTTCCCCTCTCATAGCCTTTCTGGGGTTCCGTATCCGACTCGAAACCCTTTTTGACGAGACTGTTTGTTATTTGATATAAAAGGCAGTTCTCAAAGCTTGGGGTAGACTCGTTTCGACTGAGCCTATTTATTATTCAACAAGGAAAAATGCTTAATTATTAAATATAATTAGATTCTAGCTTTAAATTATTGTAACAACTTATATATTTTTTTAGATATTTTGACAAAATTAGTAACAATTTGCAGAATAAATGCATATTTTCATAGATTGAGACGTCTCCGCTGTTGGGGCCTCGCGTCTCACTGGGAGAGGGTATATAGGCCATAATCCACCACGTGGGCCCAGTGCGGTATGACATCTGACAGTATATTTTAAGACAGCCTTCAAAACTTTTCTATGTCCCACTTTCTGTGTCGTAAAAATATCGACACAGAAAGTGGGACATAGAAAAATCAAAAGAGTTCCCAGTTTTCTGAACCCTGAAAATACTAATAGAGCAGTAATTCATTGATTATTCTCGAAGAGTTATTATCCATTTAGAATTACGGCCTAGTTAAAATATATTGACCTCTTGGCAATGTGCCTATAAATAATACTAATATTTCTTTCTTATGTGTTCACAAGATCTTGCAAAATGACTTACGTTTTATTCCTCATATAATATACTATAAGTATGGACTACTCCTGAAGTAGTCACATTCGCTACCCGCTTTAAATTAGCAAAGCAACATACGGAGAGCCTTATAATATAAAAATAGCATAGCTTGACCATAGCTTGCTCAAATCTATTCAAGTGCTATTAGTTCAAATATAATAGTAAGACTGAGAACTAAGGTCCTAATTGATAAAACGATCTCAAGATTGAGATGAACTTAAGTGGACACTTGAGATACTGTTGCATATTTAAACAGTATCACTAGAAACGTAGTATTAAGAGTGAAACTCGCGATCAATTGCTTCATTACTCCGGGCCTTAGACAGTAGACGCAACTCTGAGCATAACACTCAATGATAATACCTCTTGATTTTCAGTGTTTTCAAGCTGTCTCTATAAGCCACCGACTTGGCTTTACTTCGACCTTTATTTCATAAACCTTCACCAACAGTTTTACATACACTCGTATGAAAATGTCATTATTGACACTCAGGACAGTAAGCGCAGACGTTGCTTAACTACAAAGAAGTCAGGCATGTTAGATTGGTCTAAGTTTTTTTTTTGTTTTTTATGCACAACGGGTTAGTACTTGACCTCAATCACACCTGATGTTAAATGAAGATGAGGTCGAAGGTTTAAGCGTACTGATCCGGATACCCCAACACATTTGTAGGACTGGCTATCTTATCTCTGACAACCGGAACACAACAATGCTATTAACATTGCTGCTTGGCGGCAGATTTAGATAAGATGGTGGTAGCTAGCTAGGCGGACATTTAAAATGCCCTACCACCAACCAAACAGAGTACTTAAACATGTACCCCGCTGGGGATCGAACCCGCGACCTCCGTAATGGTAAGCCCAATGTTGTTTACATTGAGCCACGGAGGCGGTTAGAACCTATCTACCTCGGTCTATATGGATGTCCACGATTTATGCTGTACATAGGTTTGGTTTTAACCTGACCTATGTACAGCATAAATCGTGGACGTCGGAAAACTGGCGACTCGCTCCTAGTTTATAACTAAAGCTAAATACGACGGTGATTACATAGACAATCCCGTCTCTACACCCTTCACTGTATTGAAGGTAGACCGTGCTCAATGTGACTCTATTGCTATCTTGGATCCCAGAGCATTTAAAGAAAGAAGTAGGTAGGAAAGAAAAGCTTCCCACTTCCTCTCAGCAGATGGACAATAATGAATGGCTAATGAAATAAAAATGGCATTAAGGCCAAGCCTAGATGAACAAGATCGAGTGAAGATCGGCCTCCTGCTATCTTATCTATCACGGATTGCGCCTAGATGCAGTGAACCGGCGGCAAAAGAAGGCTACCGCAAGTAATAGTGACCGCTTGAAAGGTCGGAAATTGTGACGCTTGGAGACGAGATCGCCTTTCACCACCAGACAGACTACTGAAAGGTCAGGCGTAAGTTCGCATTCCTTCTTCCAATTTTTGCACACCCATAGACTATATAAGCAGTAGCAGTCTTGATAGCGATGCTAGCTTGTCACTCGCTACTAATAGTTTATCGCTTGTGGTGTGACAGCATCCTTACAAAGATATATGGTTCTTAACAAGTAATGAATACAAATACTCGGTAACAAGTACTTTGACTAACAGAAGCACATGTTATTTTGTAAGACAATCACGTAAGATATAAATGGAGGCCCGAAATGTTGGCCAATACTTATGTTTGGTAAAATTGTGTCAAGTGTACACGTTGCCTATTCTCTAATATTTGATGTTTAATTATATTTTATTCACATTGAAGATGGGGCCGAAGATGGAAATGCTGTCTCTAAGAATCTATCTCAATCAACAGGTACATAATTCTATCAATATTGCTATTTACACGATAGTGGTAGCGTAGTATTTCGAGGAGCAGCGTAAAGCTGACGTTGACGCTAAACACGACGAGCTGAAAACCCGTCCACCCGCTGCCATTAATTCTCACTATATGGAAGGTGTGCTCACGTGCCCACATTGCTCATGAGAGTTCACCGCTCTATCTATCTATATCTATATATATATATATATATATATATATATATATTTATATATCTATATAAGATCGACTATGTTAGCCATCTTCGAGCGCACCAGCGCCAAACCGATTAAGAGTCGAAGTGGTCGCCATGGCCGAAATCGGTCGGAAGCATCACCATTGGTGGTAGCGTATGCAAGGACATTTAAAAATTAAGAATAATTAAGAATAATAATAATTTCATTGGAAACAGAAATAAATATACCCTGCACAAAATAGCGATGATAGTAGTGTTGTGTAGCTATAAACGCCCATCTCCAAAGTGTGTGTGTGTGTGTGAGTGTGGGGGGGGGGGGGGGGTACGTATGTAATTGCGAGTGTGTGTTTGTATGTATGTGTAAATAATACCTAAGAATCGATCCTAGAACCTTCGATTTGTAAACCATAATTATGTTTTTCACAATAAACACATAGGTGGTAGGCAGTTCCGGTCAAAACACAAATTCACAATATGGGTGTATTTATGAAGTATATCAACCATCTGGTATCCACAACATAAGCCTTAGTTGCTTGGTGTGGAACTAGATGACGCTGTGTGTATATCTGAGGATATTTTTTAAATATACATATATAATTGCGGACACTTACAGCAATCATCTAGTCACAAACTAAGCAAAGCTTGTGCTATGGACGCTAGATAATGGATAAACATACATAAATATTTATATAAACATCCATGACTAGGGAATAAATATTCGTATTCATCAGACAGATATTCACCCCTCGCGGGATTCTAACCCGCAACCGTTGGTTTTGCTGACAGGGTCACTACCCACTACACCAACCGGTCGAGATACAATTCCACATGTATGACATAATTTTTTTTTAATCAAATATCTATGCAGACAGCAATATTACACTTTCTGTACATTATATTTGCCTGTTTTCCCCTTATGTTTTCCAAACGCCCCTCTGGTTGCGTAACTGGAGCCATAAATCGTGAGGTCGGCCAAGTTCATGGCCTTGGGCCGTTTGGAATAAAGCCAAGTTCAGTACATTAAAAGCACAACGGTAACTCAACTTGGCTGTAATCAAAGAGTTACTTCAATTCAGACATTAATATTAATCTGAGATACATAATATTGGATCTTTACCTATGAAAATGGAGTTTTTTTGTCTTCGTTAATCATATGTACCAATTCCTTGCGATTTTCAAAGCTATATCCAAATTTGCTTTTTATTTGGAAAATGGAATACTATTTCAAGGTTTCACATGAAATATTTTTTAATTTCTAGGTTAAATCACATTATAAATAAAATTTGAACAGAGCTCTTTTCATGTGCTTCCCATAATCATTTCTTAGATTCGCTGAAACTTTTATAAAGCGGTTACTTTTTAAAATTAACGCTGCCTATACTTAATGTTATCCGATAATACCCACAAAGTTTAGCTAAATTTGGATTTGCCGTTCCCAAAAAAAAATCAAGAATGTTTGTATGTAGAAAACAGTCTTAATGAAATTCTTCATACAAAACGCCAATTTCATAGGTAAGGACCTAATATTATCACATATTATCACATATAATAATATAAATAAAAAAAAATATTGAATTTCATTTCTAACCGACTTCAAGAGGAGGAGGTTCTTAATTCGGCAGTTGACGGCTGCACTTCTGATTAATTGGCTATTAACGCCGGTGTACGTCAGGGGTCTGTTCTCTCTGCTACTTTGTTCTTATTCCACATCAACGATCTGCTCCAACCCGTTACCCATGGGTATGCAGACGATACCACAACGTCAGAGAGATACAAGTCCAATGCACAATCTAGTGGAGATGAGATTCGTTCTAACAGGGAGTCAATGGTGGAGGGTACGAATTCGACATTAAAGGCAATGTCCGACTGGGGCTACGCCAATCTTGTCGAATTCAATTCTTCCAAAACACAGGCGTGTCTATTCACTAGCAAACGGAGTCCTTTCCACCTCACTCCGACTTTCCGGGATGTATCCATTCCAATCTCTGACCATCTCAACCTCTTGGGTTTGGAGTTGACCTCGAGTCTGAATTTTGGGCGCTCCATCGAATCGAAAGCGAAACTAGCAGCTAAGAAGATTAGAATTCTCTCTAAGGTCAGGCGGTATTTCACACCAAAGCAGCTGCTGGAGCTTTACCAAGCTCAGATCCGCTCGTGCATGGAATACTGCTGTCACCTCTGGGACGGATCAGCCAAGTACCAACTGGCTGCACTCGATTCTGTGGAACGACGCGCCATAAGACTCATAGGCGATGACTCAACGGTCACCGGCAAATTGCAAAGCCTTGAACACCGCCGTAGGGTCGCATGCCTTTCAGTGTTTTACAGTATACATTTCGGCGAGTGTGCGATGAAATTGCATGTTCTCATTCCACCGTCCCCTTTCCATCTTCGGACAACCAGGCGCGGGGGGGGGGTTTCCATCCATGTGTTGTCAACATACCGAACATCCGCACTAAGCTCTTTGATTCATCATTTATAATGCGGACTGCTAATGTATGGAACTCACTGCCCGCGTCGGTTTTTCCCGACACTTACAACCTTGGGATCTTCAAGTCTAGAGTGAATAGGCATTTACTGGGTGCGCGTGATACATCTTCGGCTACATCGTCACTTTCCATTAGGTGAGATTGTAGCCAAACGCGAAACCAGTTTTTAATAAAAAAAAAAAAAAAAAAAAAATGAAAGCCACCATCAACAGCCTTACACTTCCCGATTGTTGCAGCACAGCCTCCTCTCACTGGGAGAGGGTTTGGGCCATAAACCACCATGCGGGCTCAGTGCGGATTGGTGCATTTGTGTCAGACTAGTCGCCATCTGACAGTCGACTGCCTTGAATTGAAAACACGTGCCCTCCGAAACCCGAAAGCCCACGTTAGGTTAGATCAGTGTTTCCCAAACTTCTCGGGACCGAGACCCATCTACAAGAAAGTTTAAAGTTCGCGGCCCACCTTGTATCATGAAGACAAAAAAGCAGCGGTATGTTGCTGCCGCAGCATTTACGCGTTTATTCTTATCGTAAGTTCACCACCATACCATCATCATCAGCCTACTGACGTTCACTGCTGGACAACGACGACGAACGAACGAGTAAAATGAAAATTGAACGAGTACGACAATCGTCCTATAGTTTCAGGACCCATCTAAAATCTACCCGCGACCCACCAGTGGGTCGCGACCCACACTTTGGGAAATACTGGGTTAGATGATTTAGATTACACTAATTAGATAGTTGTATTACTGATATTTCATCCACTGTGCCCAAGGTACCAATTCAGCTATAGATAGAATTGGAGCTCGGTGATCCGATGAATTCTATTTACTCCTCTTAAACCTTTTTCGAAACCTCTTTTTTATGATAGGCCAGATTCAGGCTTCTGGATAATAGCTGTGATGCTTTCTGTGAACGAAGTCTAGACTTCGATTCTCAGTCATGCTCGTGTATATTTTTAAAAGATTTTATTTAGTTTGCAATTTTCGTAAGTAAGCCTTGCTATACAGCGAAGCAACATGGCCAGCCTTCTGGGTTTCCACCAACCAGGGACTTGGGGCTAGTTTTTTATTTATGTTTTTTTTTAATAAATTGTATAATTATTATTCCCTCAACCTGTAATCTTATATTAAAATCTTTGTGTTCCTTCAATATCAAAATCAAATACATCTTAGCGTTTGTGGATTTAATTGTAAAATTTGATTATGATAACACTTGTCTCGTAGTCATATATTACCCAGTATAGTATAACAGTCGTGTCGTCGACCCGACAGAAGTCGAGTTCGATAAAGTTTTCACTGATTGAAAACCGCATGCTCCAGCGGTTCGATCCCATAGCCCTTGTTTACGAGTACATTGCATGTTTTCGTACGCCACGGTAATTCAGTTGGAGGCAGTGTTTTGTTCCTATTTTCATTTTACCTAATAAATACACCAACAATAAAACATATCACACTCTTTTTATAGCTTACACAGTAGTTTTGTTCTGATATGAATACCTGTTACAGGTGTACACAACATTGATAGCAAAGCTTTTTGGGGTTTCCGGGTCAGTACGCTTCCACCTTCTATAAATGGAAACATTGGTAACATCATTCCAACTGGACCGCTTATTGCTTGCGGACAGAGACTGGCCATACATACACATATAACGCCAACAAACACATAACACCCGTGGTTTTTCGTCGGGGGTTAAAAACAGTGCACAACACTACAACTCCACTCCAAGAACCAGGTCTTATGTTTCGTGATTTCCTTCTCGCTTGTATCTTTCTTTAAGTATTTCTTCCTCAATCACCATATCTCTGCTCTAATATACTATGTCCATAGCTGGGGGGCCTGGTGACCTGTAATTCTGGTTTTTCCTTTTCAGGCACCAATCTTCCCACAAATGAGTTCTATGTATTACCTAGTCCTAAAATCACTTTGTAAAGCGTCAGTTGTGGTGAGAAAATAAACAATTTTTATTTATTTATTTATTTACCTTCGACCTCATTTTCACTTAACATCAGCTGTGATTGAGGTCAAGAACGAACACGTCGTGCATAAAAAAAAAAAAAAAAAAAAAAAGCTACACTAGATATTTAAGTAGTGTTCTCAACTACACTGTGATAACGATAAAATGTTTTCTTATCACACTTTCACAATCTATTGCAGAAAGAAAGTAGAGTTAAGAAGTGAAGAAGATATCTAAGAATATGAGCAATGTAATATAAACGCCACAACACTATACCACACTATACAAAACAAAAAAGTAGTAAATTATAGCTTACATAAATTATGTAGGTAGTTTATAATAAAAGTATAAAACAAGCTAGACTTCCACCAACCATCTCCGGTCTCCTCACCTTTAATGATTAAATACGCGTTTGACCAGAATCCATAATCAGACCCTCGACACCAAGTGCAATATATATTTTTTTTATGCACGACGGGTTCGTACTTGACCTCAATCACACTTGATGATAAATGAAGATGAGGTCGAAGGTGGAAGCGTACTGACCCGGAAACCCCAACACAATTGGGAGACTGGCTATCTTATCTCTGACAACCGGAACACAACAATGCTATTAACATTCCATGTAGAATCGTACAACCTTGGGATCTTCAAGAGCAGAGTGAACAGGCATTTACTGGGATCGCGTGCTTCATCTTCGACCACATCGTCACTTTCCATCAGGTGAGATTGTGGTCAAACGCGAATCAAGTCAAGGGCCTTTTGTTTGTATTTGACTTTTATGTGTACTCTTGTGCTTGTAATTATATAATATAAATAAATTAATAAATGAACCCAAACTGGGAGATGGGTGGATTTCCTAGTAACAACTGAAGAGTTCCACCAACCAACCACCTCCTGGTTCCGTCATCAGATTTTGATTTGACTTTGTTAATTAGTTTCAAGTGAAGCTAATAAAAGCGTGTTATAAAAAAAAGAAACAGAAATTATAAATAAAATGCGCACAATGCTGTCACGTGTTCGCGGTGTGCACAAATGGGTTAGCACTCCGCTTATGCTGCGACGGATCACAGCGCTGGTTTTTAGTGCTCCCAAATGAATAATTGGTCTGTAGTGTAGTGTTAATATAAAAATACGTCATTCATATAAATACGTCAGAATATGCATATCTGTGAATGTGTAAACTAGTATAATGTAGAGGTAAGTAATTATGCATCTGCTTCAGTCTGCCGACGTCAGCTGCCTGTGCCAGAACTAAATGTATGAATATGTATATAACTAGGTGAAGCAGGTAGTGAATTGGGTTAAGATGGTTCATCCTGCATTCATCCATATTTATAAACCTACAATATTTTGGCACATTTTATGTTTTTTTTTTATACATAACGGGTTGGTACTTGCCCTCAATCACACTTGATGTTAAGTGAAGATGAGGTCGAAGGAAGCGTACTGACCCGGAAACCCCAACACATTTGGTGGACTGGCTATCTTATCTCTGACAACCGGAATACAACAATGCTATTAAAATAGCTGCTTGGCGGCAGATTTAGAGATGGTGGTAGCTAGCCAGGCGGACATTTAAATTGGAACAGAACATTTAAACTGATACCTCGATCTCAAGTGTAGAACTGCGTCATACCTCATCTGACAGAGAATATTCTGAGCAATTGATGTGAAGGCCCTTACTTTCTGAATTTATGAGACAATAGCTGAAAAACCAGGTTTAAGTTCTACCTTAAAATTAGATGCTTATAGGTGATGGTGGCTAACAGCATCGGTGCCTCAGTGGAGGCGGCACATTCTCCCAATTTGGAAGGTCCAGGTTCATTCACGAGGCAGGCCAATATACCAATTAGTTTTTAAATTTAATGTAATTACTTATGTGCATTTATCGGACTGCTATTGAACGGTGAAGGTAAACATGGTGAGGAAACCTGCATGCTTGAGAAATAAAAATTCTAAGGCATGTGAAGTTCTCAAACTCGCATTAGGCCAGCGTGGCGGACTATGACCACAGAATTAATATAGTATGCTATGACCCCATACTAGGGAGTACATGAGGGAAGGTCTATATCCCTGCAGTGGGATGTTCACGGACTGACGATAATACTCTTTTTTGGAAAATGTTCTCCACCAACTTTTTAGATTATGTACGTGCTTTAAGCGTATCAAGTTTCAATAGAATCCGTTTTTACTTTATTCGGGAAAACAACAGTATCACATGACATTTTAATTTCGGTTCGGTCCCCAGCGGGGTACATGTTTAAGTACTCGGTTTGGTTGGTAGTAGGGCATTTTAAATGTCCGCCTGGCTAGCTACCACTATCTTATCTAAATCTGCCGCCAAGCAGCAATGTTAATAGCATTGTTGTGTTCCGGTTGTCAGAGATAAGATAGCCTGTCCCCCAAATGTGTTGGGGTTTCCAGATCAGTACGTTTCCACCTTCGACCTCATCTACACTTATCATCAGGTGTGACTGAGGTCAAGTACCAACCCGTCGGGAATAAGAAAAAAAATAAATTTGTATAACAGATATGTTCCAAAAATAGATATTACGGAAGCACTTATAGATTATTATTTAATTTGAGAGGGAATCGCATAATTCAGTTTTCCGATTCCAGTTCCACTTTAATAATGGACACAGATAAAATTTTATCGGCTGAGTCGAATGTCGATTATCCGGTATTGTTAGGGGTGCCAACTATAGGTCAATATGTCATAATAAATATCCATCCATAGCACCAATCATTAAGTCTCTGTTTCAAACTGTGGATGGAAGGGTATAGATACAAGGCCCATTGTAGGGCTATCAGCACAAAGTTAAAAATATTTGAAATTAAGAGGGTTTCTTCTACAAGTCTTTCTTCCAAAATGAATACATTTTTCTAAAAAGTTAGCAGTAATCATTTTTACATTATCGAATTAAAAGAATGTATTGCATTTATAATTTTATAATAAGATTCCAAAATTGATTAGAGAAGCGCCTGATTTACCTGTATTTAAGAGGAAACTGCATGATCTGTTGGCCCAAAAATGTTATTACAGCTTATACGAATACTTAAATGACAAGTCCATATAAATGTATTGTAACCAACATATGTAATGTATCTGGGGGCAATAATTAACAGCATCTTATAGTGACGCATATCAATATTAAAATTCTTTAATGTTTTATATAAATATATTGAGACTTGGCCATCGCCTGAAAAGACGTGTAAATTTAATCGCCTGAAAACACATGTAAATTCAATTATTTAGTGCGATGGCCAAGTCTCGATATATTTATATAAAACATTAAAGAATTTTAATATTGATATGCGTCACTATAAGATGCTGTTAATTATTACGTAACAACTTAATGCTTCGAGTACGGAGATTCCAGACACAATTGATTTTCAATTGTTATGGACCACGATCGTGGTCTTAGAGACTGGACGTATTAAGACAGAAAGTCGCTTAAGTAGAGACTGAATAAATTAACAACCGACTTGGTATTACATGGATCTCACAACTTTTTACCGCAGAACAACTGAGTTGCGAGACTTGGTTTTTTTGACAAGTATTGTTTTTGATGGGATTTTATTTGACTTAAAGAATTGTATTAATAAATTAAGTAAAATTTTTTTTTAAATTGTAACTGCTAAAATATTGTATGCCTTTACGGCGGAACACAGCGCTCTAAGGATATTGTAAGACCAAATGCTACCTGTGATTCACAATAAATGTACTTTGACTTTGACTTTGGCATTTTTACTACTTTACTACTATGGAAAACTTAAAATCGCTCTGTTTTCATTGCAATACTATTTCTCTTAAATGTTCTCTACTCACTTTTTAGATCTATGTTTGTGCATTATGCGTATCAAGTTTCATTAGAATCGGTTTGGATGACTAGAAAATCCCCTCTGTGGGATAATGTGTTTTAGTATTTATATTTTCCTCTGTTCAATAAAGCGTATAAAATGAACAGACATTGCTGCATGGCGTCAGACTTCGATGACATGGTGGTACTAACCAACCGGACATTTAAAAATGGGGTACCGTCTCCCAAATCAAGTACTAAACATTTTATCAATTTTGATATCAATTTTTTTCCTGCCATTGAAAACTAAAATTACACTTGCCCAATGGTTGATCTTGCCTATCTTGGACTATGCAGATGTGTGTATGTTGGATGCCAATGAGGACGTGCTAAATAAGCTTGAGCGGCTACAAAATCTATGTATAAGATTTATCTACGGTTTGCGTAAATTTGATCACGTCTCGCAGTTTAGATCCGACCTCAGGTGGCTTCCTATTCGCCTGCGCACATTCATATACTATGTTCTCTATAACGTTTTGTTTAATCCGTCCTGTCCAAACTACCTGCGAGATCGCTTTAGCTTTCTGCGGTCTCCCACTAGTCTCTCCCGATCACACATGTCCACTCTACTACGCTTCCATCCTCATACCACTGATTTTTATAGTTTCTCGTTCACTGTTCATGCAGTCAGGCTGTGGAACTCACTTCCCACTAACATACGCGACAGCCAGTCATTGCCCATTTTTAAATTCCGTGTGAAAGAGCATTATCTTGGGTCCTGTCAATAACCATTGTTTATTTATATATTTATTAATATATGTATTAATATATTCATTTATATATCATTTATATGTTCGTGTATATATTCATTTACATATTCGTAGGCTTATTTATGTACTTATTATTATGTAGGTACTTAATATTTATTTTCTTATTTTCATTTTACTTGTGTGCACTCTATGTTTCCCCTTCACTATTGTTATTTCCTATGTTGGGTTTACTGGAAGATATCTCTTTTAGGGATAAGCTCGCCTTTTGTATATCTTACTCTTAAGTATCACTGTAATTGTTTTCTATGTATGCAATAAAGTGTTAAATAAATAAATTGGACCCTACATGCTGTAAATCTGTGTTTACATTTATTTACGGAGCTATACGATTCCATATATTAAGTTATCCGATGACATCGAAGTTGACAGCCCTAGCGTTGCCCTAGAGCTATGAACGTTTTAATGAATAAAGTTAAAACACTCCACAATTCAGTTTCGGATTTTAATTAGTTTCATACAATTTCAAATGGCTTTGTTATCGAGGAATGCTCGAAGATACCCATATCATCATCATATAAGCTACAGGATGTCCACTGCAGAACATAGGCGTCCCTAGATTTCCATAGCGATGTTAAGTGAAGATGAGGTCGAAGGTGCAAGCGTACTGACCCGGAAACCCCAACGCATTTGGGGGACTGGCTTACTTATCTCTGTCAACCGCAACACAACAATGCTATTGACATGGCTGCTTGGCGGCAAATTTAGATAAGATGATGGTAGCTAGCCAGGCGGACATTTAAAATGCTCTACCACCAACCAAACCGAGTACTTAAACATGTACCCCGCTGGGGATCGAACCCGCGACCTCCGAATCGTAAACCCAATGTTGTTTACATTGAGCCACGGAGGCGGTTAAGAACTTTCAACTCCATTGCTAAATCTATCAAGTGATATCGTGGTGAAAAAACGCTTGAAAGCTTGGAAATTGTGTCTGTTCGAGACCAGGTCATTGTAGAACGGACTACTGAATTTCTCCGCATCAGTAACTAGTTTTTTCAATGCTTAAACGTTATATTTTTTCTTCTGGAGACCTCCCAAGGTTTATCCTTCCAAAACGCCCTTCGGGGCTATAAATAACGCTCAAGTTTCGAGGGAATCCCGCCAATATGTCATCAATGTTCAGAAAGTATGCTAACGCAAGCATGGCAAGCTGCACTGGTATAATCGGTGTGATGATATGAACTTCCACTTTCATCCATATTGTTTTTTAACTCCCGACGAAAAACGACGGGTGTTATGTGTTTGTATTCATCCGGAGGTATATTAGGAATGACTGGTCTGATTTGAGAGAAATTGGCGTTTTGTATGAAGAATTTCATTAAGACTGTTTAAAATATTTTTGTTTTTTTTTTTTTGGGAACGGCATATCCAAATTTAGCTAAACTTTATGTGTATTATCGGATAACATTAAGTTAAGTATAGGCAGCGTTAATTTTTAAAAGTAACCGCTTTATAAAAGTTTCTGCGAAAGAAATGATTATGGGAAGCACATGAAAAGAGCTCCGTTCAAATTTTTTTTATTATGTGATTTAGCCCAGAAATTAAACCATGTGAAACTTTGAAATAATATTCAATTTTTCAAATAAAAAACAAATTTGGATATAGCTCTGAAAATCGCAGGAATTGGTACATAAGATTAACGAAGAATAAAAACTCCAATTTCATAGGTAAAGACCCAATATTAAAGATTAAACGGGACAGTTTCTTAGTAACATTTGATGAAAATCGGTTAAGCAGTTTCGAAGATTTTTAGCTTAGGGACTTGAGTCCTTCTAGACGTGACAGTCTCATCGTACCCTGACCAAGATTCACTGATGAGAAAATACAAACACGTACAAGTGTCGTTTCTGCACTCAATTAGAATAGAACTAACCCGTCTCTTCCCGTGGGTGTCGTAAAAGGTGACTAAGAGACTTTCCACCAATAACATCTATAGATTTGCACGTTTCAACGGCGATGGATTCACCTCCTGTCACGTGTGCATTTCTGTATATTGCATTAAGTTAACCATGGATTTTGTTTCAATCAATAATCTTTTAATGTCTGGAACACCGCCTCCTTCAACCGCCTCCGTGGCTCAATGTAAACAACATTGGGTTTACGATTCGGAGGTCGCGGGTTCGATCTCCAGCGGGGTACATGTTTACTCGATTTGGTTGGTGCTAGGGCATTTTAAATGTCCGCCTGGCTAGCTACCACCATCTTATCTAAATCTGCCACCAAGCAGCAATGTTAATAGCATTGTTATGTTCCGGTTGTCAGAGATAAGATAGCCAGTCCCCCAAATGTGTAGGGGTTTCCGGGTCAGTACGCTTCCACCTTCGACCTCATCTTCACTTAACATCAGGTGTGATTGAGGTCAAGTACGAACGTACAAGTCTAAGTACTCGCTTTGGTTGGTGGTAGGGCATTTTAAATGTCCGCCTGGCTAGCTACCGCCATCTTATCTAAATCTGCCGCCAAACAGCAATGTTAAGAGCATTGTCGTGTTCCGGTTGTCAGAGATAAGATAGCCAGTCCCCCAAATGTGTTGGGGTTTCCGGGTCAGTACGCTTCCATCTTCGACCTCATGTTTTTTGTTTTTTTTTTTATGCATAACGGGTTGGTACTTGACCTCAATCACACCTGATGTTAAGTGAACACTTCTTCACTTACCAGTACCAACCCGTTATGCATTAAAAAAAAAAATACACTCAAACGACAAAGTGTGGGATATCTCTGACCATCCCATTTAGGATAAAGGTCGTGACGTTATGTATGTATATATGCATGAATGTATAATTAGTTCTTGGTACCACAAGATATACATATTACAGACAACAAAGTTTCTCGCTAGCTCTTCTCAGTAGTGGTCGCGTTCCGAGCTAGTGGTAGTTTAAAAAACAAGTGACGTTCATAAGTGCATATTGTATTGCCTACATGAATAAATGATTTTCATTTCATTTTCATTTCATTCACTTTTTTAAATTATTTTTTTGAAAGCACGCTTCCATATGTAACCAAGTGCTAACCTGTAATTGTTATAAAAAATAAGAATACATGCGTACCTTTTGGTATCAAGAACCAATTAAAAATCATCCTATATGTAGCAGGTAGTTCCTGAGATAACAGGTATACAAGGAATCACAGAGGCGATGCCATAAGTATTCCGTTTTGCCACTTTATTTATGCTAATGTTTGGGATATCACTGACCACCCCATTTGGCATAAAGGTCGTAAGTTATGTATGTATAATGTAGTGGGATGTTTTGTAAATTTTCATTTCAGTTATTTATTTTACACAAGTATCGTAAAGTATCGAATAAATAGAATTCAAAAGTCATAAATTACACGATACTATTGAATTCAGAAAAGCTCGTAGCAAATATCGAAGTTTTCAAATTGGATTGCAGCAAAAAGTGATCAAGATACAGTCACCGTCATATTTTAACTTCCACCAACAATCGAACTGGGACAAGTCAATCGAAAAGAACAAGTAGATAACAAATTCGACGAGTTACACTTTTTAACCGACGTCAATAAAAACAAGAAAGAAGGAGGTTCTGTGTTCGGCTGTACCTATATGCAGGTGGTCTCAGAAATAGAAAACAAGTGGCCGAAGATGAAGCACGCGATCCCAGTAGATGCCTATTCACCCTGCTCTTGAAGATCCCAAGGTTGTAGGATTCAGGAAAGAATGACGCCGCAAAGGAGTTCCATGCCTTGGCTGTTCGCATTACGAATGAAGAGTCGAACCGCTTTGTGCGATTACCATACCAAGTTTAGCGATTGAATTCAAATTTTTTATGTTTTACGACGGCTGCTCGCTTTCATTGTATAATGCACTCGACTGTACCCTTGTGTTTTATATGCTGAAGGGTTTCAGTAAAAAGTTATTTATTGCAATTGATTCCCGTCTGATGCCGCTTCGGACGGTTGTATCGCAAATTTCGCAGCCCAACGACAACAAAGGGTGGATTAAAGCATTCAACTTTTCCAATATGGACGTTTTCTATTTGACAGTTCATTTTGAAGGTAATTGTAGCATTGTTTTCATATTTGAAAAATAAGTAGTGATTTTATTAATAACTTTCGTATTTTTAAAGCTAGACGCAAGAGCGAAGTTTTGAGTTTGAAGCTTATGTTTGTATACATATAGATAAAGTCACGCCTATAATCCAATATATTCTTAATTATAATCCAGGAATGGGGGCCTCCCCTTGTGAGGGGGGGGGGGGGGGTCCTGGAGCCCCTTATGCGTTCCCAGGTCCTCCCTACTGGCGAAGAAGGTCGCCGCGGGGTTATAATGGGTATCCCTCCCGTCCCCCAGGCGAGCGGTAGGCGTAATGCGTTTCCCCGCGAAAAAAAAAGGCAGAGACCACAGACTTCCACTAGCTACGATCCTGACACACCTCTTTTGCTTCATTCACTCTTATCAAGTTGTTCATACATGCTCGTCGGTTTAGGGTACTCTTGCCTTTCTTTAAAACGTCCCCAATTTGATCATGGTACGTTCGTCATGGTCTTCCCCTACCAACACTACCATCCACATTAGCTTCGTAAGTCTTCTTGCATTCATCCTCTTCACATGTTCAAACCATCCATATTTAGAGTAATTCTCAAATAATATTGCTTTTGTACCTGTAATATATAAAACTATAGTTTTAATCTAAAAGTGTGAGTGCTAACAAAATACCGAACTTTAGCCTGTTTCTTCGGTATCCCCTGCACGAGACTGCTGTCCAGTGCAAGTCTGCTGGACCAATAGGCGCCGATCTCACCTCTCACGGCGCCCAACTCCATTTCTACTACACCAGTCGACATCCCAGGGTGAAACCCTACCACTCGTCGCAAAGTGACCCCTCTATTGCAAATGTATGTCAGCTATTGAATGTGACCGTCAAATTACAATCACTTACCACCATCAACCATAGAGATAATAAATACATGTTATTCTGTTATTCTATACGAACTTATTCATATACAAGTATGAATGAAATACGAAATAGAACATGAAATATCACTTTGTCCCTTTTTCTCTAATAGACAATTGTATTTGTAAAAAGAGACAAACCTATTTTACTTATTGCTCATTATGGCAATATTATTGCGTGACATAATGACACCTGTAGGTAAGTGTCACAATCCGCCATCTTATGTGACGAGTTCGTGGTAGTTTTGCTGTCAAGTGTTTGTTTATTTTTTGTATTTCTGGGATTCGCGAGATAATTACGTGAAAATAACATTTGAAATTCTGCGTGAATGTTGGAAAACTATACTTCAATATCAATGCCAGGGTGTTGTATTGTGAAGTATGGTGGTGCAAGGAAGAACAAAAATCAACCTCGATTGACTTTTCACAGGTTAGTAACCGGTTTTCAATCAGATAACATTATAAAATTATTTTAGATATTGTTATTTAACTTTGTATTATAATAGGTCAAATTATTCATTATTTCATTCGTTACTTGTCTACAGTGGATAAACTGATAAGTCAATTGTACCATTTTCTATTCTATCTACTACTTTTGACGACCTGTTTGGTGTGGTGGTTACCAACTCTGACCACCATACCAAAAGGTTGCGGGTTCGAATCCCGCTAGGGGCATATGTTTGTCTG
Source organism: Oegoconia quadripuncta (assembly GCA_949316235.1). Lineage (NCBI taxonomy): Eukaryota > Metazoa > Arthropoda > Insecta > Lepidoptera > Autostichidae > Oegoconia > Oegoconia quadripuncta. The sequence continues at coordinate 2,263,536 of OX438745.1, read as the reverse complement.
ATGAATACGAACATGTGTACCCGAGTTATGGATGTTTTCATTTATAATAAGTATTTATTTACAAAAAAAAAAATGTATTTATGTAGTATATCAACCTTCTGGTATCCACAACACAAGCCTATAGTTGCTTACTGTGGAACTAGATGGCGCTGTGTGTATGTCTAAGGATATTTATTTATTTATACTACTTATTTATGTGGTACAGCCCTAGCTCAGAACAATTGGCAGCCATTTTATGTGACATGTTGCGTTACAGTTATGCACCCTTATTTTGTAGGCATTTCCAGACCACCTATGATTCCTTCGTCATTGCCATCAACAGACATTGCTTAACTTCTAGTATATACCTAATGAAGTGGAGCTATTGAAGGCAATATAAAATTCCTTGTCCCCAACCTACTTACCCCATAACTCATTAGATAAGACAGCGAAGTTTCAACACAACGAATCACAACTTGGCCCCAACTCGAGTTTTTCTCCCAAACTTTGTTCGTAAGCTGTTATAAAACCTAATTTCTTTCCTCATATTCTTTCACAGCCACTCGAATTTGTGTTTTAAGTTGTTATCATAAGATCGATGTTAGATTGCTGAGTGGAGGTTTTTTGTGACGTTTTAGGGGTAAAAAGAGAACTATGTTGCCAGTGACGGCGCAACTATGGGAATTTGTGGATTATGCTATAATATATGGAGTAACACAATGTCGTGCTAAAATATTACGTCGTCCTTTTATATTATTTCAAAAAAAAAACTGGCCAAGAACGGGCTTTTTGTTGTTTGACAAATAATTTTCAATAGAAAGTACATTTTATAAGTTTTTCGACTGCAGGGATATAGGCCTTGCCTCGTATAATGAGGGAGTATGGGCCTTACTCCACCATGCTGGCCCAATGCGGGTTGTCGACTTCACATGCCTTTGACTTTTTATTTCTCAGATGCATGTTTCCTCACGATGGTTTCCTTCACCGTTCAAAAGCAGTCGGTTAAAGGCACATAAGTAATTAAATTAGATTTGAAAATTCATTGATTCATGGCCTGCCTGGGGATCGAACCCGGACCTCCCAAGTTGGTAGACCGCGTCTTAACCGCTGAGCCAGAAACGCTGAGTAACTTGTAAAATCTATTTAGCTGTAATAGTTTTCGTTGCTGTAGTGTGGCATGGGTATATTAATCACGCCGACAAAGAGATAAATTTAAATCTTGAAAAAAAAATTTTCAGAGTACCTACGACCTCTACCTTACCTAATATGCCATATTTTTTCTTTATTGTAAAAATACTCATCCGGTATATATACGGCTGATAATGGTAGGTACATGTATTGACATGTATTTCATTGAATGTATTCAATGAAAATGGTATTATGGTCAAACGCGAATCAAGTCAATCATAAAAAAAAAAAAACATTTTCAAAAATTTTACAAGCCATGACAAATTTTTTTTAAAACATTTAATGTTTTGGGGTTTCCGGGTCAGTACGCTTCCACCTTCGACCTCATCCTCACTTAACAACAGGTGTGATTGAAGTCAAGTACCAACCCGTTGTGCAAAAAAAAATATTTGCAAACACGTTATTGGCACTTTACAAAGCTATTACATATCCTGTTCCTGTCTAGAAATTAATATCGCACGTCAAATAACGAAACCGGAGTCAACGTATTCGAAGCTATATCCTGAAGCGATATTGAAGTGAGTCGTTATTATAACAAAATAAGTCGTTATTATTATGCGAAGCGACAATTTTCAAAGCGAACGGGGCACAGATGTCAATATATAGTAATATAAGGAGAGCGGAATAATAGACAGGGGAATGTGTGGTACAAGTTATGAAAGTCAAGTTACCTTACATTATTACACAGTACATTTTTGAAAATCTAATGTATATCAAAATAAATATAGCATCATTTAGGAAAAATAGTGATAAACATGAAGGTCACATAAGTCGCCTCCGCAAATTCAGTAATTCATTCAATGGCTTATTATGTATACGCTTATTCAATAAGGTTCCAGTTGATATACAAAATCTTCCTCTCAATAAATTTAAAGATACTATAAAACAGAAATTTAGTAACAAAGCATATTATAAAATATCAGACTATTTAGATGATAATCATCCCTGGACATAATCAGATCGTTCGCATGCCAGCCTATTTCACAATTAATAATGAAGTATAAAAACCTTTATGTAAAATCAAAGCCTGATTTTAAAAGAGCAACCCTTCGAGTTTCTTGCTTGTTCTTCTCAGGAGAAAATTGCATTTTGAACAAGCAGTAGCTTAAAAAATGTAAAATTGACTATTTTAAATGTACTCTGTGTACCTACAAAATATAGCATTTTTGACTTTGACTTTGACTTTCACTTAATATGGAGAATTTGGCACGACAATTTTCATAGCGAACGGGGTACAGATGTCAATATATCTAATAAATAAACGAATACCGCTCGCCTGGGGGATGGCGAGACGGTTATGTGGGACTATCCTCCCTGTCGGGAGGGATACCCACTAAAACTCCGGGAGGACCTGCGAACGCATAAGCGGCTCCCGGCCCCCCTCACTCGGGAAGGCCCGTTCCTGGAGGGTGGCTAGCGCTTGACACGGTCTGATGCGGCGACACCCCACCGGTCGCTCCGGGGGTGTCATCCCGGGTCGCGTCCGACGACTATTGCTAACCACTATACCAAACAGGTCGTGGTAGTACTTTCAAACATACTGTAGTATATCGTGTAGTACTTCGATACTACACTGCACTATACACGGTTCTTTTCAATTCTGACCTCTCGTCCCTTGCACCAAACATCAAATCAAGTCTTTTGTGCCGAAAGAGGTCAGAAACATTTTGAGAGGAACGGATCGATTGTTCCGTTCGTATCTGAAGTAAGAGGTGACAGGAAGGTCACATTTCAGCCATCAGCATTTCATCTCATTCTCATCATCAGTCTCCGTGTCTCAATGTAAACAATATAGGGTTTACGAATCGGATGAGTGAGAGGACGTTGTGACTCAACAGTGGGTCATGAACGTGAGTGTAGTCAGCACATTTAATGAAACCATGCAATACATTCTGTGAGTATTCGTAGCTTATCTTCTCGTGAAAGCCTTGATATTAAGTTAGGACATGCCCTTATTATGTGACCGCAAATAGGCGGTTAGGTCAAAGCACACTAAAGCATAGTCAAAAAATCTTTATTTTATAGCTATACAAGGTACACTTCAAATAATCTATTTTTACATTTTTAAGCTACTGCTTGTTCAAAAAGCAATTTTCCCCTGAGAAGAACAAGCAAGATACTCTAGGTGTTGCTCTTTTAAAACTATTTTTTATATTAACGGCACAACAATATCACCCATGTACCACAGTTCTACACCGTGTAACGGTTAAGTGTAGTCATATTTTAAGGGCTTGTTCTACCCATCAATACGAACAACTTTTACTATGGGGGCAACTTCGAAATCTCGAAAAAAAAATGAGCTGTTCCATAGAAAATTTCAATAACCTCCCGATGCAATGTATGAAACAGCTGATTTTTTTTTCGCGATTTCGAAGTTGCCCCCATAGTAAAAGTTGTTCGTATTGATGGGTAGAACAAGCCCTTAAAATATGACTACACTTAACCGTTACACCCTGTATAATAAATTGATTCTGATTCTGATTCTGATTCAATAATATTTCATTGTTAGTTGTGAAATAGCCTGGCATGCGAGCAAGCTCATCTAAATAGTCTGATATTTTATAATAAATAAATTATAAATAGATATCTTTATACATACACACAGCGTCATCTAGGTCCTGGGCTTGTGTTATGGATACCAGATGGTTGATAAACACACAAATACATTTTTTTTGTTAATAAATACATGTATAAATGAAAAACATCCATAACTTGGGAACACATGTCTGTATTCATCATACAAACATATGCCCCTAGCGGGATTCGAACCCGCGACCTTTCGGTATAGTAGTAGAGTTTCTAACCACTACACCAAACAGGTCGTCAGGCTCGTCACTTTTAAGTACACACTCACACAACACACACATGCTCACCCTACACACACAAACTTACACACCAGAAACAGGTCATCAAAGTTAGGCATATTTTTGGAATAGTATCAGTTTTTCTTTTTTTTTTATAAATAAAGAAATTGTAAAGCTATTGTACTATATTGTATTGTACCTAATGCTTACTTCTACGCACGTATTAATAACTGTTTGCCATAGAAGAGCGAGGTTTCTTGTCCGAAGTATTCTCATTACTAGGAAGCCTCGATCCTATTAAGTAATAAGTCAGATATTTCTGAATTGTTTATAAAATCATTTTCAATAAGTTTCCGTTTTATAGTTTCTGTAACATCAATAAAACTAAGATTGTCAGTCTATCCATTTCATTGTGTATTTTCTTATTAACATAATAGAATACGAGCGACATTAATCAACTAAGTTAATGAAAATTTAAAATTCCACGAGAGAAATATTCCCGTGTTCTCACCAAAGTAGAGGAACAATGCGGCACAGTATATACACATACGCAGTAAACCAACTATTATAATGCTCTAACAGCTTCTCGTCGGCCCTGGCTTCGAGGATTTATTTATTGATTTCGGTTATAATCTGTCTACCAACCAAATTTCATCCAAATCGGTCCAGCCATTTAAACGTCAAGAGACAACTAACATACATACACACACACACACACACACACACACACACACACACAAACTTTCGCATTAATCTGCTCATCGTAAAGATTAGGGTAAATTCTGTTGTGAACTAATTCTTGAAGCATTTGCTTCCTAAAGTTAAGGTCCATTATGCCATTAATTGTTTGTAGAAAATTAATAATAAATAAATATATTTCGGCCACTTACACCAATCATCTAGTCCCAAACTAAGCAAAGCTTGTTGTATGGATACTAGATAATGGATAAACATCCATAAATATTTATATAAACATCCATGACTCGCTAATAAATGTTCGTATTCATCACACAAACATTTACTCCTTCGGGATTCGAACCCGCAACCATTGGTTTCGCTGACAGGGTCACTATCCACTACACCATCTTTTCGTCCAACTAATTTAATAATAATAAAATAAAATAAAATAAACCGCCTCCGTAGCTCAATGTAAACAACATTGGGTTTACGTTTCGGAGGTCGCGTGTTCGATCCCCAGCGGGGTACATATTTGGTACTCGGTTTGGTTGGTGGTAGGGCATATTAAATGTCCGCCTGGCTAGCTACCACCATCTTATCTAAATCTGCCTCCAAATGTTAATAGCATTGTTGTGTTCCAGTTGTCAGATATAAGATAGCCAGTCCCCCAAATAATATGGGGTTTTCGGGTCAGTACGCTACCACCTTCGGCCTCATCTTCACTTAACATCAGGTGTAATTGAGGTCAAGAGCTAATCCGTTGTAGATAAAAAAAAATAATAATAACCAAGTTGTCCTACTAATTTACTTTAGACTATGGCAAGGGACGCAGAGACCGGGGTAAGAGGAAAAGGGTGTTATTAGGCAGATTGGATAATTAATGCAATAAATATCGGCTGCTAATAATACTGCCGACGAGGTCGTACTTACCCACTGTATGGGAGGAATTAGGCTTCAGGATAAAACTTTGACAGTTACGAGACAATCTTTGGGACGAGCTTTAATTTCGCGGTTTTGAAGGATTCACTATGTTATCCAATTTAGGATAGAATGAGAAAACCTTTATCACTATTTCCAATAACTATAAATTGAAAGTTTAGAAAATCGAGAAAATATATATATTTTTTTTTATGCACGACTTGTTCGTACTTGACCTCAATCACACCTAATGTTAAGTGAAGATGAAGTCGAAGGTGGAAGCATACTGACCCGGAAACCCCAACACATTTGGTGGACTGGCTATCTAATCTCTGACAACCGGAACACAGCAATGCTATTAACATTGATGCTTGGCGGCAGATTTAGATAAGATAGTGGTAGCTAGCCAGGCGGACATTTAAAATGCCCTACCACCAACAAAACCGAGTAGGTACTTAAACATGTAACCCTCTGGGGATCGAACCCGCGACCTCCGAATCGTAAACCGAATGTTGTTTACATTGAGCCACGGAGGCGGTTAAATTATATCATCTACATAGACGAAACCAACCATTATAAGCTAAATAAATAAATAAATATCTTTGCAAATACACACAGCGCCATCTAGTTCCACACTAAGCAACTAGGCTTGTATTATTGATACCAGATGGTTACAGATAAACTACACAAAATTCAGGGAATGTGCGTTGGAATTACATAATCTTATTCCACCGACACCCTTCCATCTTCGGACCACTAGGCGTGGGGAGGGATTCCACCCGTATATAGTTAATATACCGAACATTCGCACTATGAAGTTCGATTCTTCATTCATCATCCGAACAGCCAAGACATGGAACTCCCTTCCGGCGTCAGTCTTTCCTGAATCCTACAACCTTGGGATCATCAAGAGTAGAGCGAATAGGCATTTACTGGGATCGCGTGCTTCATCTTCGACCACATCGTCACTTTCCATCATATGAAATCGTCATGACATACAGTTATCGCTCATTCACTAGGCAGTCTCATCAGAAGAGAACGAGCAAGAAACTCAGGGGTTGCTCTTTTTAAATAAATCTATACAAATACAATTTGAAAGCAGACCGCACATTACAGAGATAAATATGGACAAAGACAATGCAATCAAAACAGAAGTTGCTCTACTTCTAATTGAAACCGAATAGTGAATGCAACTGCACCACAATTGCCTCAAAACTTAACGAGGGCACAAAAATAAATTCAGCTAATTCTAACAAATCCGTACATATAAACCGTATGTAACTACCGTCCAGCATCTCTGCGACTTTTAATATGTGGGATGTTGACCTCAGTGCTCCAAGCTTGGTTTATATGAGAAAATTCTTGCGACAACCTACTTTTATAGAATAAGTTAAAACTGTGTTCGGTTTAGTTTTCTGTGGTGAACTCGATGGCGCAATCGTTGGCATAATGCAATAACTGTTAAGAGCGTTTATTATGTTCAGTGGCGCCTTCATTGGATAAATTAAATTAATTTCTATTTAAATACAGAGTAAATCACAAAGAGCAGAGAGAAGCAAACAAAAATGAGAAAGTTTGTATGTTTTTTTTTTGTTATGGTCGGATTTGGATGAAATTTGGTATGTAGGTAGAAGGTACCCTGGAATAAGACATAGGATATTTTATAACGCGATAAAGTGAGTAGTTCCCGCGGGTTTAACAAATTTCCGCCATAAAGTTAATCCACGCAGGCGAAGCCGCGCGTGGAAAGTTATTACAAAAAAAAATCTAATACAGAAAAAATCGCTCTGCTGGAGAAGGTTAAAAGCTAATTATAAAAAAATATACATTATTGCAAAATTATAAACATATTTCTTCGGCTATTATAGGCCTCATGAGATGTAGTCGTCGGACGCGGCCCGGGAGAGGATGACACCCCCTGGAGCAACCGGGGGGGTGTCGTTGCATCGGGCCCTGTCGCGCCTCATACCGCTGCTGATCGCGGTGTAAGGTACGACAGCGCCCCTTACGGAGGGTGCGCTAGACGCCCTCCGGGAATGGGCCTCCCCTTGTGAGGGGGGCGGGGCGGGGGGGGGGGACCTGGAGCCGCCTATGCGTTCCCAGGTCCTCCCTACTGCCGAAGAAGGTCGCCGCGGGGTTTTAGTGGGTATCCCTCCCGTGAGGGAGGGGAGTCCCACATAACCGTCTCGCCGTCCCCCAGGCGAGCGGTACGCGTAAAGCATTTCCCCGCGAAAAAAAAAAAAAAAAAAAAGCCTCTTGAGAAGTAGACTGGATATGGATCACAATCTTATCTGATGGAAAAAGACGATATGGTCGAATATGAAGCACGCGATTTCAATAAATGCCTATTCACTCTGCTCTTGAAGATCCCAAGGTTGTAGGATTCAGGAAAGACCGACGCCGGAAGGGAGTTCCATGCCTTGGCTGTTCGGATGATGAATGAAGAATCGAACTTCATAGTGCGAATGTTTGGTATATTAACTATACACGGGTGGAATCCCTCCCCACGCCTAGTGGTCCGAAGATGGAAGGGTGACGGTGGAATAAGATTATGTAATTCCAATGCACACTCCCCGAAATGCATCCTGTAAAAAACTGAGAGACGGGCGACATTGCGACGGTATTCAAGGCTCTGCAATTTAGCAGTCATCGAACTATCACCTATAAGTCTCATGGCACGTCGTTCCACAGAATCAAGTGCAGCTAGTTGGTACTTGGCTGAACCATCCCAGAGGTGACAGCAGTATTCCATGCACGAGTGGACCTGAGCCTGGTAAAGCACCAAAAGTTGTTTTGGTGTGAAATATCGCCTGACCTTAAGGAGAAAGCCAAGCTTCTTAGCCGCTGTGTTTGCGTTCGATTCTATGGAGCGCCCAAAATTTAGGTTGGAGGTCAACTTCATGCCCAAAAGATTGAGATGGTCTGAGATTGGTACGGATACATCCCGGAAAGTCGGAGTCAGGTCGAATGGACTCCGTTTGCTGGTGAACAGACACGCCTGTGTTTTGGTGGCATTGAATTTGACTAGATTGGCGTCGCCCCAATCGGATACCGTCTTTAATGCCAAATTCATGCGCTCAACCATGGACCCCCTAAGTGACCGGATATCTTTACCTCTGGACTGTGGACCCTACGTATATCTCTCCGTAATTGTGGTGTCGTCTGCATACCCAGAAGTTCCGGGTTGAAGCAGGTCGTTGATGTGCAGTAAAAAGACAGTTGCGGAGAGAACTGGACCTTGAGGTACTCCGGCATTAATAGCCAATAGGTCAGATGAGCAGCCGTCGATGACTACCTGAATCGACCGTTCTCTCAGAAAATCAGATATCCAAGTACACAGTCCAGAGGGAATTCCAAGGGAAGGAAGCTTACTTAAGAGACCGGTATGCCAGACCCTGTCAAAAGCCTTAGATATGTCGAGTCAAACAGCAAGAGCTTCGCCATGCTTCTCTATGGCTTCACCCCAGCAGTGTGTAGTAAACACTAGCAGATTGCCGGTTGATCGGTTTCGTCGAAAGCCGTATTGCCGATCACTAAGTAGATCACAAGACGATGATGATCTATTGTACAAGTTTGTGGCTTAGTTTGATACTAGATAATTGATGTAATAATAATATTTTAAAAAAAATCTCATAACAAAATATTACATTTAATTCTCGCAAATCGTTACCACTTAATTACATAATGCCAACGCACACATACTATTTATCGCGCGTCCGGTGAAAAACGCAACCGGAAACGGTTACAGGCCCTGTTTCCGGATACGACGGAAGGTCGCGTGTCCACAGTAATGGCGGCTTCCGGTTTTCCGTCACGAATCATTAACTAACAGATGGTGACATGTAAATAAGTACTTTTTACACGACTGCCACAAAAAGGAGTGTTTTATTTGTTTATTGTTTTTTAACTTTGTGTTTTTATTTTGTACGTCTTTTTCCCAATTACTGAGATACGTCCGAACAAAGACTGGACACTAAACCACAAAGCCGTCAATCACAATGACATAACACACGTCTTTTTATTAAAAGCACTTATTTAATTTACGTCGTATATACGTCAGTTCAAAATTTGCAAAATCAAATTAGAACCATTTATTAGAGACAACCATTAGAGACAAATACCTTTTCATCACAGTTTGACCTAATTTATTACCAATTAATTACTGAAATAAGAAATGATTTTATTTCCTAGTTGGTGTAGTGGTCAGAAACTCTAATTGCTATACCAAAAGGTCGCGGGTTTGAATCCCGCTTGGGGCGTATGTTTGTACGATTAGTACGAGACGGAGTAACCGAGTTATGGTTATTTTCATTTATAATATGTAATATTTACAAAAAACAAATGTATTTGTGTTTTAATTGCTTAGTGTAGAACTAGATGGCGCTGTGTGTATATTTATTATTATTGTTTACAGTATATATTCATGTCATGATATTTTACAGATCTAATGTTTCACGCTCGATTTAATTTAAAACTTTGGAACAAAATGTCCAAAGATTCATCCTCATCAGGTCTTTCTAATTTAATAACGCCACCGTTCCCCTCGATAAGGGCTATCGATTCCCAACATTTACCCCGAAATGGGGCAACATAGACTACATGGGGTTATTGGGGTAGAGGCGATGTTGGGCGATTAGGGTGAGAGTGGCAAAATTATTGTATTTTCAAACCGACTTCAAAAAAGGTTGAACACGTGCGTTAAGCTAAACACAGACCTTGGAGTTCAGCTATTTTGGAATGCCGATAATTTTTTTTTATGCACGACAGGTTCGTACTTGACTTCAATCACACCTAATGTTAAGTGAAGATGAGGTCGAAGCTGGAAGCGTACTGACCCGGAAACCCCAGTACATTTGGGGGCTATGTTATCTCTGACAACCGGAACACAACAATGCTATTAACATTGTTGCTTGGCGGCAGATTTAGATAAGATGGTGGTAGCTAGCCAGGCGGACATTTAAAATGCCCTACCACCAACCAAACCGAGTACTTAAACATGATTTTTTTTTTTTTTTTTTTTATTCTCAACGGGTTAGCACTTGTACCCCGCTGGGGATCGAACCCGCGACCTCCGAATCGTAAACCCAATGTTGTTTACATTGAGCCACTAAGGCGGTTAAAACTCATAGTGATACGGTAAGATTCTCTTATCATGTGCCAAAACTCATTCATTTATAAAGGAATGTCACATCTGTTTTGTTTGACGATAATTGTTAGTCTTTAAACGACAGTTTGTAAGTGAATGCATTATTCTATGGCATAGGGGTGTTGACCCGTTTCTGCTCTCTGTATTTTAGTGTTGAGTGCGCTCGTTCCCTAATCGTCGGGGCGTAGGTTATATCGGGAAAGTTGTACGAATATAATGGAAAATGGAGTGAATGAATTTTCAAAATTTAATCTATTTTGTAAGTTATTAAAATAATACATGAAATCGTCTTGTGACAAACAGTAATTGTTTGTCAGAGAAGAATGACCAAGAAACTTAATTATAGTCTTATATTTATGAATTGAGTTGAGTTGATCTTTGCGATCAACAGGAATTTCGTTGTAAAAGAATTTACTAACTTTGTGAAATCGACTAACATTAACAGATAACTGGTTCTTATTCCTTGTAGTTTTAAGGAATAAGGTTATATTTTTTCTTGGTTATATAACAAATTCTCATGTATTGCTGTACCTACAGAATTGATTCTATCAAATAGCTGAGCTTTGAAGTTATTAAGAGTCGCTATGTGGTCGATGTCACAGCCGCGAAATTCAATAACAATAATTTCGACAATATTGACTTCGTTGTTTGAATCAATTGAATTCGCTGCCTGAATATTATTGGTTATTTACAACTGAACGTAGATCAGAATCAAATCAATCAACCTCACCCTTCACATGTTAAATTGAACCAGACGGGAATATGTAACGTCTGTGCAAGAATGTGTTTCTGTTTCAATTACATGAGAAGGTGATTCTCAGGCCGAATGCAGGTACCTTATATTATTATATATACATTATATAGGCATACAATATGACAACATTTTAGCAATTACAATTTACAAAAATTAACTTAATTTACTAATACAATTCTTTATGTCAAATAAAATACATTGCATATAATGATTAATAGGTACGTTACAATTGGTTACAATACAATTATATGGACTTGTCATCTAAGAATTCGTGTAAGCTGTAATAACCTTTTGATTGTTAATGGCGGTATTTTGTGGCAGATAGTTAATTGATAATTTTCATCGGGATTTCTTACACAACACTACTATAAGCGTTCGCTACTATAAGCATCCAGTTTCCCAACAGTTTGGGTTTGTTTGGAAAAGTGTAGAGAAAGTCCAATAAATACTTGCTTAAATAGTTACCGATAAATATAAAGAACTTTATTGTGGATATGTTTAATTAGTTTATCCCGCGGGAACTACTCACTTAATCGGGATAAAATATATGCTATATGTCTTAATAGCATATTTTTTATCCCGATTAAGTGAATAGTTCCTGATAACTAATTAAACATATCCACGATAAAGTTAGTTATATTTATTGGTAACCCAGACCAGATTTTTATTTATTTATTTTTTGACACATTATTATATGCCGACATTTATATTTAAATAATATAATACTATGTTTTTTATATTTTTTTCTTGTTAACATACACGCAGCCATTATCATTAAAATAATATTACATTAATATTTTAACATGACCACAATATTTGTATCCCGGGTATGTTCTACTTATGTACTAAATTTCATCCAAATCCGTTCATCTGTTTTGACGTGATTGAGCAACAAACAAATACACCAACACCCAAAGTTTCGGATTTAAAATCTGTATTATGGTAAATACATTTTTTTTAGAACGTTGATTCGTTAGTACACAAGATAAAAGATAAAAAGAAAGAAAGATAAAAAGAATGGATGAAATGGCGACAGGTTTCGGGGACTACGAGTATGTGCGCCCCAGGGATGCCCCTGAAACTCAAGTGGAAAATTTACAAGACCATCATAAGACCTGTCATCATGTATGGATTTGAATGTTGCTCAATGAAAGAGACGGATGAAAGTAGAATGCATGTGGCAGAGATGAGAATGTTAAGAGGGATGTGTGGTGTGACTAGATTTTTTTATGCACGGCAGGTTCGTACTTGACCTCAATCACACCTGATGTTAAGTGAAGATGAGGTCAAAGGTGGAAGCGTACTGACCCAGAAACCCCAACACATTTGAGGGTCTGGCTATCTTATCTCTGACAACCGGAACACAACAATGGTATTAATATTACTTCTTGGCGGCAGATTTAGATAAGATGGTGGTATAGCTACCACCTGCCAGGCGAACATTTTTAAAATGCCCTACCACCAACCAAACCGAGTACTTAAACATGTACTCCGCTGGGGATTGAACCCGAGACCTCCGAATCACAAACTCAATGTTGTTTATATTGAGCCACGGAGGCGGTTAAATGGAATGGATATAGAAGGAGTATATCAGAGTCTGAAAGTGGTACCAATAACAGAAAAGTTGAGGAGTAATAGGTTAGCACGGTTTGGGCCCATATGAGGAGGGATGGAAGGCACGTAACGAGACGAGTGCTAAGTATGAATGTGGAGGGATACAGAGGTAGAGGAAGACCGAAGAAGGTGTGGGTAGACTGGGTGAGGAATGATATGTGTGTGAAAGGGGTGAGTACGGAGATGACGGATGATAGAGGAGAGTGGAAGAGGAAGATATGTTGTGCCGACCCTACCTAGAGAGAAAGGGCAGAAAAATGACGTTGATGCGTTAGTAAACTATGGAATACTGAAAAATATTAGTGAAAGTCAGGATATTGTATGCATTACTTACAGGAGTGAGAAAAATAATAATTTCTCCCACGTTGTTTAATACGCGGCAGCCGCGATCAGGCCGGGAGCCCGGCGAAAATACATTTAGCGTGGCAGCGTGTCACACCGTCATGTAATTTACAAACCTGATTCTAATTAATTTATTTTTTGACATATTATGTATACATGCCTACATTTATATTTAAATAATATTATTATAAAATGACATTAAATAAAAAAAAATATCCTTACACACACACATACAGCGCCATCTAGCTCCACAGTAAGCAACTATAGGCTTGTGTTGTGGAAACCAGATGGTTGATATACTACATAAATACATTTTTTATTGTAAATAAATACTTATTATAAATGAAAACTTCCACCCATCAAAAACAATACTTGTCAAAAAAACCAAGTCTCGCAACTCAGTTGTTCTGCGGTAAAAAGTTGTGAGATCCATGTAATACCAAGTCGGTTGTTAATTTATTCAGTCTCTACTTAAGCGACTTTCTGTCTTAATACGTCCAGTCTCTAAGACCACGATCGTGGTCCATAACAATTGAAAATCAATTGTGTCTGGAATCTCCGTACTCGAAGCATTAAGTTGTTACGTAATAATTAACAGCATCTTATAGTGACGCATATCAATATTAAAATTTTTTAATGTTTTATATAAATATATCGAGACTTGGCCATCGCACTAAATAATTGAATTTACATGTGTTTTCAGGCGATTGAATTTACACGTCTTTTCAGGCGATGGCCAAGTCTCAATATATTTATATAAAACATTAAAAAAATTTAATATTGATATGCGTCACTATAAGATGCTGTTAATTATTACGTAACAACTTAATGCTTCGAGTACGGAGATTCCAGACACAATTGATTTTCAATTGTTATGGACCACGATCGTGGTCTTAGAGACTGGACGTATTAAGACAGAAAGTCGCTTAAGTAGAGACTGAATAAATTAACAACCGACTTGGTATTACATGGATCTCACAACTTTTTACCGCAGAACAACTGAGTTGCGAGACTTGGTTTTTTTGACAAGTATTGTTTTTGATGGGATCTCATTTCTTTTTGTATTTTGTAGACAGTTCTACTTTTTTCCTTTTCGGTACCTTCTACTTATTGTATATTTATGTATATCTACCAGCAACGAATTTTTAAACCTCGAAAGCATACGGATACAAAGCGGCGGCCGCCATGAGTTCAGACGCGGAACCATAAGTACTGGTTTTTACCATTGCCGTTGTATACAAATTAGCGTTAATGTAGGTGTGTCCATGCTCGTCACAAGTATACACTTGTAACTCATCCCAATGCGCTACCACATACTCGATTATAGCAAGTCTAATATCATACGACGACTCAATATTCCCATACATAGAGAATGACAAAGAATGAAATAAACACGAACCATCACCAGGTATAGGAACAACCCAGTGTGGACAAGGCTGATCATTCACATACAGTATTACTGAATCCATTGCGACTACCTACAAGTTAGATTGCAAAGTTATTTTTATGCAGAAATACGATTAGATAATAAGAAATTTATAAATACTTAGGTACTTAAAGTATCAATATTTAATTTATTTAAATTATTTATCCGAACAACGTCCAAATTGTAAGCAAATAATATCAGTAAACCAATGAGAGTAGCCTTTAGTCGTCAAACTAATATAGCAATCGAAATTATCAATGAAAATCGCAAACTTATAGGTAAGAATTCTGGGCACATCCGAACAGCATTGGGTCGCTCGCGCGTATGAGCGCGGCTGCTGCTCGCTCGGCGACATTCACCTTTCCGCGCGCCCCGCCACTCTCCCCGCCCCGCGCCCTCGCGCTAGCACCGCGCAGCGCGTAGTAACGGCCCGCGCTCACTCGCTAGCATCGCAGCGCGTGGTATATAATTATACAACCTTACGCACTCGTAATAAGTACGAATACGCACGTAGGTACGTTTTTTGCATTAATAAATAATTTAATACACGTGTTTTCATCACCGGAATACCCATTTTTTGCTCGATTTGGCAGGGGCACTACCATGCGCCTATATTTATATGGGACTAGCTTAAACCCGCGGCTTCGCACGCAATAATAATAATTGCCGTAAAATAAAATATTGAAAAATTTAATTAACTGAAGACTTGGCTGTATGGGCTTAATTTTCTTTGCTGTCTTTTCTAGATTTTTTAGTTTTTCCTTGATTCATACACCAAACACTACTTATATTCCAAATTTGAAGCTTCTAGGTCTGCTAGAAGTGCCTTAGAATTTTGATGATCGGTGAGTCAGTGACTGACAAAATTAAGAAATTTGACCCCTTATAATTCTTAAAATACTGGTTCAAATTGAATGAAATTTTAAATATACGTGTCTTTACAATGCCTGCATAGTTACTGAAAATTTCAGTCTTCTATTTTTATCCACAACGAAGTTACAGGGGGTCGAAAATGGTCTGAATTGCTTCGAGAAAAGGATGGTACGGCCGTGACGCTTTTTTGCTCGACTTGGTGGGGGCACGGCCGTGCCCCCAGATAACGCGGGTACACATGTCCGTATTCATCACACAAACATATGCCCCTAGCGGGATTCGAACCCGCGACCATTTGGTATAATGGTCAGAGTTTCTAACCACTACACCAAACAGGTCGTCAAACATTATAGCAAATGACTAAATTAACTATGAAATTTTTATAGCAGGATTGAAATTGAATGTGTGTATATTTTAACTTATTAACATACACGTAGCCATTATCATTAAAATAATATTATCAAATTTTTTTTTTTTTATATGAGAGGGCGGCAAACGAGCATGCGGGTCACCTGATGGAAAGCAATCACCGCCGCCCATGGACACCCGCAACACCAAAAGGGTCACAGATGCGTTGCCGGCCTTTGAGGAAGGTGTCCACCCCAGAATTTGATACATAATATAATGAAAGCTACTTAATTCACATGATTGTTTCATATTAATTATTTATCTGTTGCTGTTATTGTTTAGATGGCATATTATTCTGCTGTTTATTAAATTTTATTATTATGATGTATGCCAATTTGGCTGATCACAGAGATCATATTTATAAGTTAATGTATCATAACAACCTGTATACTTGTGTATCACAAATGAATAAATGATAAATTGATTGATTAATTATTAAAATCTACAAATTTCATCGTCTATTAACTTCAACTTTAACCTCCAGCTGAGCTGAGTAAGAAATCGTTTTAAAACCAATAATGCCCAACTAAGCTTTTTAAACTCTAAAGGCGATTTCTGAGGTCTTGAAGATAAATCTCCATATGCGATGGACATTGTTGTATATTGTCTATGCTAGAGATAAGTAGAGTTAGTGGTGTGCCTCTCTCTCTGCTAAATGTCTGACTATGGAATACATGTTCGTTATCATATAAAATCATTCTTTTTAATAAATATCCTATCCACTAGCTCGTCCAACGACCCAACCCCGTAACAGACATAAGTGTATTTGAAAAAAAATTTAAAATCCCCATTAAATGGTAAAAGGTACTGAATTATTAGAACAACAGTCAATGACTTCGCCGCGATATAGAATTACTATATTGCCTTTTTTATCTTACCTCAACTTGTATCAAACACGTTACATTTAATTTTAAACCAATATTTTAAATAGCTAATTTAGTTAATTTAGCTAATTTAATTTCAAAGTATTTAACTTTGAAATTAACGAACTACAGTACATGTTATGAGGATCAATTATACCCGCTTTGGCATTAAAGTTTAAAAACTCTTTAAATGTGGATGTGAATTTTGGTATTTCCAGCTTCTGCCTTTAGATTATGTAGGTAACTTCATCGGTATCGTCATCGATTACGTTGACCAATGATCGATTACGTTTATTTATTTATTTATTTATTATTAAATTATGTATTAGGTCCCCATTAATTTTGGCTCGGCACCTCAGCGTCGGTGGCTCAGCGGTTAAGACACGGTCTCACAATTTAGGATGTCTGCGTTCGCATCACACGCAGGCCATGTACCAATGAGTTTTTAAATTTAATTTAATTACTTATGTGCATTTATCCGACTGCTCCTGAACGGTGAAGGAAAACATCGTGAGGAAACCTGCATGCCTGAGAAATAAAAATTCAAAGGCATGTGAATTCCCCAACCCGCATTGGGCCAGCGCGGTGGACTATGGCCCATCCTCCCTTATACACGAGGGTAGGTCTACATCCCTGCAGTGGGATGTTTACGAGCTGATGATGATGACTTCTGGCTCTATGTTGATGAGTGGCTTAGTCTGTCGAATAGTAATTTTATATAAATAGACGCGTCCTGATGCGTCGGTGTAACAGAGGGCCACATTAAAATGTAAAATCCTCGGAAAGCTCAGAAGAGATTTAATTTCCTAAAGGCCGATCCCATCGCTTTCGCAGACGTTACTTGTTAAACTGAGTCGGGGGACAACGTTCGGTTTAACATTAAGTCGTTATTTGGTTACCTTGCAAGGTTCATTCCCAGAATTTCCACGAAATTATATTACCGTTCGAAGTAAATGGGTACTTTCTATTGCCAATTTTAAGACCTCCAATATTCTTAGGGACTCTTGATCCTTAAGATATAGGATCGATATTCGCTCACTTTTCAAAATTCGTGGATGTAGAAGTTAGATTTAAGCAAGAAACAGGAGCAGTTCCTTAGGAACCTGTTCTTGCAGACATGATGGGTCTGGTCGACATCTTTCATCGTTCTCCGACACTCCATATTAGAAAGAAAGAAAGAAAGAAAGAAAGAAAGAAAATTATTTATTTGTTTGATTTTGGGTATACAGACAAAGGTCTTATTTTGTAGATAGGTAGTCCAGCAAAATCTGCCTGTTATGGCGTACAAATATTTAAAATATAAAAATAGAATCAAAAAATCATGCAATATAAGTAGACACGCTAAACGACAACATTGTGTTAACCTGAATAACTTTAAATATTACAATGTGACATTTAAACTGAATTAATATCATCTTACCTCATATATTTATATATTATGTCAAATACAATTAAATAACAATACTTAACAATATGTCAATTTAACTCATTAATAATGTCAGATTCTCATATTAAATTACAATTTATAACTATAAAATACAAAACAGATAACTCTCTATTGCGCAAAATAATTTACAATAATTTTTGATGATAATAATAGAACACATTTAGGCGGTCTTATCACTAAAAGCGATTTCTTCCAGACAGCCCACAGTTATAGGAAATTTGTAGATAACAATGTTATTTCCTATAACTATTAATATATAGTTTTCAGATTCTGTGTTTAAAATATTCGCCTGTGGAGTAGAAACAACCCTCTAAGTATTAGCCAAGAGTGAATTTTCCGTTTAAATTGGTTTAGAGGCAAGTCCTTAATCCCATCTGGTAAATGATTATATACCTTTATGGCCATAAAAAACGAGTTCTTCTGAGTCATTGTCAGATTACATTTTGGGATATATAATTGTTTCTCAACCTTTTCTCTTCTCGTTCGAACACTTACCTCCCCCTGAGTTTTGAAAAATTCGGGATACTGTTTAACGAAAACTACTAGTTGTTTTATATATAAGCATGGGAGAGGGAGGACATTGAGCTTTTTAAATAGCGGCTTACAGGATTCCATAAAGTCAGCGCCAGTTATGGACCTTATACATCGTTTCTGTATAGTGAATATTCTATTAATATCAGTGCAATTTCCCCAAAGTAGCAGACCGTATTGAACAGCTGAACCCACATATCCATGATATGCATTTAATGCGATTTCCATGGATGAAATTTCTCTTAACCGGCGCAGAGCGAACACAAATCTATTCAGCCGGTCACAAAGGGATTCTACGTGCGCTTTCCAGTTACAGTGTTGATCCACGTGTACACCAAGAAATTTAGTGGAGCTCACTTGTTCTATATGCTTTCCCTCGTAACCTACGGTTAACTTCTTGGGGGTAGCTTTGTACGTATGAAATCGTATCATCTTCGTCTTATCAATGTTCACCTGTAGATTATTATTTTTAAGCTAGTTTATTACGTCATTTATGGTCAAATTAATGTCAGTTTCAAATGTCAATTCATCTTTACCTGTAACTACAATAGTAGTATCGTCTGCAAATAAGATTGATTCATGTTGTGTTATGTCTGGTAAATCATTTATATATAATAAAAACAAAATAGGTCCCAGGATACTTCCCTGGGGAACGCCATACTTATTCATCTTATACTGCGATTTGAATGTTTCTCTTCTCGAGTTTCGCATGATCTTTGATATCTCAGTGTACTGATATCTGTTATCTAGGTAACTCTTAAACCAGTTATTAGCAGTTCCGCGTATCCCATATCCCATTAGCGAACTATTTAGACTGAACTTGATTAACTTTCATTAGAACTAAATACCCTAATTTCTCAATAGTGAACCACTTGCCCCTATTGGAAGCCAACACTAATTTTTATATGGCAACACTGAAATTTGCTTCCACACGAACGGTGAAAGTTACACATTTTTTTTTAGTATTTCGGACACTTACACCAATCATCTGGTCCCAAACTAAGCAAAACTTTTGCTATGGATACTAGATAACGGATAAACATACATAAATATTTATATAAACATCCATGACTCGGGAATAAATGTTCGTATTCATCACACAAATATTCACCCCTCGGGGGATTCGAAACCGCAACCGTTGGTTTCGCTGATAGGGTCACTATCCACTACACCAGTCGGTCGCCAATTAATTTTTTGTTTGTCAAAATAATTATACAAAGCTTGTGGTCCCAAAAGTGCAAAGTGTCCCAATTCCAATTTTTTTTTCATCAGAATAGTTATGAACATTTATTCTAGTTGAACTTGAAATAAACGGTTCTTATTTTTTACAGATCGTTGTAAAATTTATTCCAATTAAAAAATTACATGCAATATTAACCCCAGAAAGTACATTAAACTCATTAGTATTATCACTAGTCGAAAGCGGCACAGAGGACGTGAATGTAATATTGTTTAAACTTTGAGAACCATCATGATCAAGCTCTAAATGTTAAACTTTATCGTCACCTACTTACATCTAGAGATCATCAGAATCATGGAGAAGATTCGCAGATGAATACTAGCCTCTCATAATCCACCCATGTGACTGGCTGTTGGAGGATTGAATTTCCAACAGATTTGTCGGGAAATTTTCCATATACAATCATATCAGTCTCAAACTATATATTGGGTCTTTACCTATGAAATTGGAGATTTTTTCCTCGTTAATCATATGTACCAATTCCTGCGATTTTCAAAGTTTTAAATTTGTTTTTTATTTGGAAAATGGAATATTATTTTAAGGTTTCACATTAAATATTTTTGAATTTCTGGGCTAAATCACATAATTTATTTATACAGAGCTCTTTTCATGTGCTACCCATAATCATTTCTTAGATTCGCTGAAACTTTTATAAAGCGGTTACTTTTAAAAATTAACACTGCCTATACTTAATTTATGTTATCCGATAATACACACATTTAGCTAAATTTGGATTTGCCGTTCCCAAAAAAAAAAATCAAAAATGTTGTATGGAGTAAAAAGTCCTAATGAAATTCTTCATACAAAACGCCAATTTCATAGGTAAGGACCTAATATTTACCATTTACAAGTCTATGTTGTTCATAAGATTGTTTATACAAAACGATTCCAAGTCACGTGTAGCTCAAAAATCTGAGATAGCGAAGCGATTAGGGCAAATTATCCCAACTTCCCTAGCTATTTTCAACGGCGGATTTTTGTAGAACATTATTCGTGTGATGTGGGTTAACGTTGCAGATATTTTGCAAATGAAAGGTCTGCGGGCTGTAGCTACCTTAATATAAAAATATCCGTGCGTACATCGGTCCGGTGCTGCCTTACCTAGAACAAAAAAAAAAAACATTGTAATATTATTTGTGAGGATCAATCAATTATATTATTATTTAGGAAATGATTGATTTGAGTGCTGAACAACGTTTCTGAAAGACATTTTTGTAACCTCTCAGAGGTCGATACATTTCCTTCTGGCTACAGGAAAGAGACCTATATTACAAAATGTATCTCCTTAAACTAATTCACCAACTGAACTAAATATACATTTTCATCAATTATTAATGGTAGAGTTTTAATCTTTATTGAGGTAACGTTGTCAAACATTAGTTCCATTTATAATTGCATAAATTCATTAACAATTCATATTGATAATTAGAGATGATATTAAGCTGTTACATTGGTATATCATAACAGGTATAAAATAATACCCTAATTATGGAAATAGCGTGTTTCAATACTAGGTCGGATAAACTCACTTTAACTACTTTATGGAGCACACGGTGTGTCAACTAGAACTATCTCTAAATTACTATGCCTCACCGAAAAATCAAGTTTTGCGCTACTTAAAAATATAGCAAAATAAGATTATGTAAATAATTGGACCGCAAAAAATTGTCAAAACAACCGAATTTAGTGTAGTTCCACTCTCTATGTCAAATTTATATTAACAATTGACGAAAATCTGGTTTACATACATTGAAAATATATACATACAGACGAACATAATTAATTTGTCCTTTTTGGTAATCGCTCAAAATACCAATTCATGTTGTAATTCCCGACAGAGTAAGCTTAGAGCACTGCCAGGCAGCAGTCCTTGGTGATGGACATGCATACATACATAACATTACGACCCTTATCCCAAATTGGGTGGTCAGAGATATATAAAACAATAGTGTTTGGGTGTTCCAAACATTAAGAGTTCAATGATTGAAACAACATCCACAGTTCACCTTATGACATATACAGAAACGCACACGTGACAGGGGGTGAACCCATCGCCGTTGAAACGTGTAAATCTACAGATGTTTTTAGGTGGAAAGTCCTGTAGCCGCCTTTTATGACACCCACGGGAAGAGACGGGCTGGTTCTATTCTATTTGAGTGCCAAAACCATGGACTATACGATTTAATCGCTTTTCATAATTTCCTAATTGCCACGCTATGCAAGCTGTTTAGCGATTGCGTTTTTTTTTGTGAAGATGCTCCAATGACGAAGCTATTCTTTTTCTACGCTGTTATTAATTTAACTTACTCTATATCAAGAACTAGACGGTCAGTATTAATAACTATAATAACTATAGATAATCTGAGCAGGTGGGGCTTCTCCGATGGCGAGAGTGATCGATGCGAGTGCGGAGTCTCCCCACAGACAATGGATCACGTATTGTCTTGCCCCGCGTGTCCTGACAGCTGCACCTTTGAGGACCTCCTTAACGCCACAGAGAGTGCTATTAGAGTGGCTAAGTTTTGGTCCAATAAAATTTGAAATTTCCTCGACACGAAAAGAAGAATAACTATAATGCCAGTAGCTGCTACTTATTCCCCCATCTCTAGTATTCGCTAGCTTTGATGATTCGCAACCAAATACAGTCTTTAGTACGCTGTTTAAGATATTTTAATTATGAAAATAGGGATCCACATTTAATATTTTAATTAGTAATGTTTTAACCAGAGAGGCAAAGGCTTAGGGATATTTATTTATTCAAGTAATCCAGCCACGGCTTTGTGGAGCGTAGAGTTACGGGTTTTTCAAATTAGCAGACGAGACACCATGTCATGTAGCAAATAACGACAAAATATTTTTTATTGCACAGCAATACTAAATATTACAAAAAAAAATCACAATGTTTAAGTGTTCAACAATATACAGGGTGAATTTGAATTCTTGTGATTCCAATCAACTGATGACGCCACTCTCATCCGCTGCTAATCCGCTGGGCTATGTCAGTGACCTTCGTTCTCCTACGGATTTCTTCAATCCTCATTCGATCCTGTAGTGAAACACATATCTAATAATGTATGTGACATAACACCAGTCGTTTTTCGTCTTCGGTTAAAGAGTCTACCTATTCAGGGTGAATTTATATATATATTTAATTTAGTTATACATATATATATATATAATTAAGTCTATTAATATGATATTATTATTATTTTTATGTATACTTATCTTTAGTTCTTTAGTTGGTAGTATCGTGCATCCTACATGTTTTTCTACCTACAAATGTCCCATAGCTGTGGGTTGTCTCGCTTTTAGTGATAAGACCGCCTAACTGTGTTCTATGGTTATCATCAAAAATTATTGTAAATTATTTTGCGCAATAAAGAGTCTTTGTATTGTATTGTATTGTATTGAATTGAATTCATGTAATTCCCATTAACTGGTGACGCCACTCTTGATTACGAACAACTTTCCCCAAGGAACAATAGTCAAATTCATTTATTTATTTATTTATTTGGAACATCAACATCATATAATCTTCTTATCTGCCTCTTCCAGTCATATCTCTCTTTCGTAGGTCTGCTGGAAGAAATTTCATTGTAGAAATAAGCAGAACCTGTTGTGTCGTCTCTATTATGTTGTATCTGTATGTCTTTTTTTCTTGTGTGCAATAAATGATAAATAAATAAATAAATAAATATAATATTACACATATATATTAGTCTACATATTTTAGAAATTCAATTCCTGATATTATATGACAATTAAAGATGTACACGTCATTCACCGAATTGTACAAAAGCATCTTAGGTGGTAAGTTGGAGCTAACCTAAAAGATATTGTGCCCATTAGATGGGGTACATTAGTACTATTAGTTTTTCTGTGATGGGGGTAATGTTGCAACGTTTAAGTATTGTCTATTTAGTTGTAGTCGCATTCTGGATCCAGCAGTTAAAGATTTTATTTTTGAATTTGTGTATGGAATCATTAAAAATGTCAAGTGAAGGCTGTTTAAATAAATGCAAAAATTTTCTCAACAACAGCACTTTTAATAATTTTTATGATAATACAAATACGGAGCTAGTGTTGTTTGCGACGGCAGCGCCAATTCGATCAAAAAAATTTCGATTACCGATACAAAGTAAACCTGAAATCACTTATAGTAGGTATGAAAGTTCAACAATTTTCGGCTGAATTCGGCTATGGTTCCTAGTGGAAAGTTGTTCGTAATCAGGAGTGGAGTCACCAGCTGAAAATTGTTGGACTTCCATACCGAATCGATTACGTAATCGATTTTTTTTTGATAAAATTCGACTAGGTACATTGGGGAAAGTTATTTGTAATAAAGAGTGGCGTCTGGAATTACACGAATTCAAATTCACCCTGTATATTGTTGAACACTTAACCATAGTGTATTTATTAAATTTATCCCAAATGGAGCTTTATGTATACAGGTCTGCTCCTCTTCATATTTAAAGTTGTCTCTTATGAAACAAGTCTTCCTGGAATATGGGATACCATGTTTTTTAGAAAGAAAAAATAATGTTTACCCTATCGATTTGTTTACAATAAAATGAAGAGTGTCTTGTTTTTACATTTAGTCCGATGGAGTCGGCAATATAAAGGATTCTCTGATTTTAAATTAAAAAAATGTCACATTTAGAGAAACATTTAATAAATTTGTTATTTAAAATACTTTCCGTTCAGGTCCGGTTTTCTTTCAATCCGAGGGGAAATGCATTAATTATGAAAGCAAACTTTGCTGAATGGAAACATTCTTTTTTTTTTTTTAATAAACGCCTGAATTGAGCACCGTCTCTTTTGACGGTTAAAGCTTAAGGAACACTTTTTTTTTCTTTTTTTTTTTTAACAACTTACATTAACATTTACTTACTACAGAAGTTTCTGAGACAGGACTCGGACGGCAGAGTGAATGGTGTCATTACTAAGCCGACCAATCAGAGAGCGAATCCTGCATCGCGCTAACGAAGTTTTCTCAAGACAATGCATATAGGCAGAACGCCACTATTAACTGTTGGACCGCGGTGTCCAGGCTATACCAACAGTACGGTGGAAGATCTTCCCTTTTTTCCAGACATGTTAATATCCTACATTGGTGAACCCTACATCTGAATAGTGTCAACCCTTCCAAACAACACCTTCCAGCAAGCCAGATCAAGAATAAGCAGTGATAAAACTATAGGCAACCAACCGACTGCGAAAGCAACAGGGCCCTAGGTAAGCAACATATAGATCTCAGGTCCTGGTTTCTTAGTAGCATTAGCAAGCAGCAAGCAGCATGCAGGAGGGTACGCTTCTCGTCATGCGGCTACCGCTCCAAGAGCAAGAGCCACGCCGCCAAGAGTACGTCATGGGTCACACGGGGTCAACCCATCGAGTTTGGGCTCATATGATTCGTTTTGACGAGTTGGTGTCGACGATCTGATGATGGAGACAGGAGAAGGATGGTGGAAGGGTAGCGTGTTTTTTTTAATTTTTGATCTACCTACATATTATTATTAAGTTAAATAGATAGATAGATAAGATAAAGCCTTTATTTGTTTCCATAGTCACACACATACATTTAGCTTATACATATTGATACACAGATAAGGTAACACATTTACAACAATAACATAATATTGTAACACTAACGCATGTGTGTGTAAATATGCTCGTTTGCTCTGAAACACAGAAATACCTACTTCAGGCACCAGTGTTTACATTTTCATTGTGATTTAAAAAAAAAAAAAAAAAAATCAAAAATCAAAAATATTTTATTCAATGTAGGATACAAAAATATCACTTATTGAAAGTCAACATGCTATTTTTCTTTTTTTTTAACTACATCGCTTCACAAGGTGTTATGGTTAGGGAGAAGAAGCGACAAGAAACTCCGCAACAACACATCTTTTCAACTAGTCTCCATCCTTACAACAATACTACATCTTATATTACATATTACAAAACAATAGCAATTAACATAACAACCAGCTAACACCAGACCTCCTTATCGCCTAAATAATCATCTATCCTGTAATAACCCTTCTTACACAGAGTTTCTTTAATGTGGCGTTTAAATTTCTGCTCTGTTAAACTCAATACATGTTCTGGTATTTTATTGTAAAAGCGTATGCTGTGTCCCACAAAGGATGTGCTAACCTTGCTAAGTCTAAATTGTGGAATTTCAATTTTATTTTTGTTTCTAGTATTCAAATTATGATTATCAGAATGTTTGCGAAATAGGCATATATTTTTGCGTACATACATTATACTGTCATATATATACTGGGATGCAACAGTTAAAATACTTATTTCTTTAAACAGATCTCTTAGAGAATCACGGCAGCGTAATTTATATATTGCTCTGATTGCTCTTTTTTGTAGAACAAATATTGTTTGAATATCTGCACCTCTACCCCACAGTAGTATACCATAAGACATAATGCTATGAAAGTAGCTAAAATAAACGAGCCTCGCTGTTTTAATGTCAGTAAGTTGTCTAATCTTACGAACAGCATAAGCAGCTGAACTGAGCCTGCTCGCAAGTGTCTCAATATGCGACCCCCACTGTAGTGTGGAGTCCAAAGTGATGCCAAGAAAAACAGTGTTCTCAACAAATTCCAATGGTTCACTATTCAACTTTAGGTTGTTTTCCCCCTGCCTTACATTAGGTAAGGAAAACTTAATACATTTGGTTTTCTTAGCATTTAGAACTAAATTATTCACAGTAAACCAGTTCGAAACCTGTGAAAGAGTATCGTTTACATCGTCAATATCATTCGACCCTCTCTTTATTTTGAATATAAATGAAGTGTCATCAGCAAACAACACAATATCAACCAGGTTCCGAACTAAATAAGGCAAGTCATTAATATAAACTAAAAACATAAAAGGACCTAGAATTGATCCTTGAGGCACTCCCATTTTCACAAAGGATCCTGAAGATTTTTCCAGATTTACTTGAACTTTTTGAATTCTATTTTCTAAATAAGAAGTTAATAAGTCGAGGGCTTTGCCGTGCACCCCATAATGTTCTAATTTAAATAAAAGCGTTTTGTGATCCACACAATCGAATGCTTTTGAAAGATCGCAAAACACACCGATTGCATCGCTGCGATCTTCCCAGGCATTATAAATATTTTTAATTAGAGCTACACCGGCATCCGTTGTCGAGCGACCGTTAGTGAAGCCAAACTGTTTATCATGTAGTAGTCCATTTGTATTGAAATGACACAATATTTGACCCAGAATAAGTTTCTCAAAAATTTTACTAAGTACAGGTAGAATGGAGATGGGCCTGTAATTATTGAGATCGTTTTTACATCCTGATTTAAAAAGAGGTACAACCTTACTATGTTTCATCAGTTCAGGAAAGACACCCTGATCAATACTTGCATTGAAAATGAAGGCTAAGTAAGGAGCGATCGTAGTGACAATATGACTCAACAGCTGTACCGACATGCCCCAGACATCTTCAGCTTTTTTTAACTTTAGCGTTTTGAAAGCCTTTATAACTTCGAGAGGGTCAACATACCTAAATTTAAGAATAGTGTGGCATTTTTTTACATTAGCTACCATCAATGATTTAGCACGAATTTAAATTTTGTTACTTAAGTATTTCAGTCAAGATTATTATTATTCAATAGGGATGATTTTAAGGAAAAGTGAATAGAAGCCGATGGGAATACTAGTGTGATATACGTACCATTCTAAATAAATGTAGTACCCAGATCAACGGTGGCATCTCGCAAATACTCTCGCCCTGTCATTGGGAGCGAGCGGACGTTCCACATTTGATCGGGTACCTACTTAGTGAAAATAGTGGTTTTACTACAAAGTCCAGGTCCTGAATAACTGGACATCACAACTAGGCTATCATCGTCAGCCGCCCATGTCCCACTGTTGGGTCACAGCCGGGTCTCATTATTAGAATATATGGGCGTAATCCACCAAGCATGCGAAGTGGTTGAGTCAGTCAGTAGTCAGTTTTAAACTACCGCTCCGAATTACGGACACCGTCGTATTTAAATTATGCCACTACTGGTCACCCATCCAAGGAGTGACCGCGCCAGACAAATCGAAAACGAATAGCTGCCCCATTCTTCCCCACGTTTCTACATAATATTTGGTCTTTACCTATGAAATTGGAGTTTTATTCTTCGCTTATCATATTATGTACCAATTTCTGCGATTTTCAAAGCTATATCCAAATTTGTTTTTTATTTGGAAAATGGAATATTATTTCAAGGTTTCACATGAAATATTTTTTAATTTCTGGGCTAAATCACATAATAAAAAAAATTTGAACGGAGCTCTTTTCATGTGCTTCCCATAATCATCCCAGCGGTTACTTTTAAAAATTAACGCTGCCTATACTTAACTTAATATTATCCGATAATACCCACAAAGTTTAGCTAAATTTGGATTTGCCGTTCCCAAAAAAAAATCAAAAATGTTTGTATGGAGAAAACAGTCTTAATGAAATTCTTCATACAAAACGCCAATTTCATAGGTAAGGACCTAATATATCAAAACGTTCATGCGACTCCCAAATTCGTTCACGTATTTCTTCAGTGTAAAAAAATTTCAAGGAATAACAATCAATTACTCAATAAAGGTAATACGAATCACCTCCGTTTCTGGAGGAATCCCTCTAAATCACGAAATCTCTCCTCCCAGGAGTGCTTTTGGCTTAGCGTTCATTACACATTGGAGTCGACTCGAGATTTATTTAACTGCTTGACGTTTTTTTCTGCTTTAAGTCGATAGGTAATTAATTATAAAGCCTTGAGGACCCTTGTTTTATCGACACGACACACAGAAAAAGGGATTTTGGAGTATTGTTTAATATTTCTGACGACCTGTTTGGAGTACCGGTTTTTTTTTTCAATCTTATTTAAAGAGCTTAGTCATTTTAATAACTACGTCGTTCTGTAATGACTCAGTGGATATTTACATCCTATTATTTTTACCGACTCTGACTAATTTATATTGCTTTGGCCATTTCGGATATAGGGAATGCCAATACAATAATACAGCTCCCAACAGCTTCAAGTGGATGGCCATATGTAATGTTAATTTGTTTTCTACATGCTTCATTCCGGACACACTCCATCAAGATATGGAAAACGTCTTCTATAACATCACATTCTGTACAATTTGCCGAAGGTACTTTCCGCATCATGAATGCGAACTTGTTAAGTGGGATGTGTCCGGAGCGAAGTCTGAAAGCCATGATAAGGTCTTATCTAATCAGTTGGCAGTTATCGGTGTACAGGTTAAATACCTTGATTGCTAATCAGCTCCGTGGCTAAATGTAAACAACATAAGGTTTACGAATCGGACGTCGCGGGTTCGATCCCCAGCGGGGTATGTTCAGTACTCAGTACTCGGTTTGGTTGGTTGTAGGGCATTTTAAATATCCACCTGGCTAGCTACCACCATATTATCTAAGTCTTCCGCCAAACAGCAATGTTATATACTTCTACCTTCGGCCTCATCTTCACTTAACATCAGATGTGATTGAGGTGAAGTGCTAACCCGCTGTGCATAAAAAAAAATTCCGCTGGGCGCACGTGTTTCTTTGATGAATACGGACATGTGTCCCCGAGGTATGGATGTTTATATTTATTACATGTACCATCATCATCATCCTCATTGCAGGATCCTATATACATATACGGGATGAAATTTTCAGTACCTACGGAATGTAAATAATAACCTTGACGGTATTAAATCACCCCAAAAATGTACAGACCTCGAGTTTCAAAATGATTAGTGACTTACACCACAAACGAGCAACCCCTGAGGAATTACCCCAGAATTAGGGTAATTGCACCCCGAAACGGGGTAATTGGGTTACGTCAGGGTACGGCAACACTCCTTAATTGACTTTATTGGGATCAGTGTGTTTAAGATAAGGAAAGTCTGGTGAACAAGTTTCAACGTTGACATTGAATTGAATTAGTATATTATCTGTACCAAATTCTATGATGACAACGTCGGGATTATGAAACGGAGCTTTACCACCAAACTCCGGGGTCTCCAAAGTTTTTAGGGTAATGGCCACACTGACTCTTTCACTAGCACTCTTAAGAGTCAATACCTAGCCCTGAGTGAAAAAATGTACTCTAAAATGATTATTTAAATGGTGCATGCACTTATGCTAATAATATTCTATAGTTAGACATTTTTTTTTATGTACAACGGGTTGGTACTTGACCTCAATCACACCTGATGTTAAGTAAAGACGAGGTCGAAGGTGGAAGCGTACTGACCCGCAGACTCCAACACACTTGGACGACTGGCTATCTTATCTCTGACAAGCGGAACACAACAATGCTATTAACATTGCTGCTTGGCGGCAGATTTAGATAAGATGGTGGTAGCTAGCCAGGCGGACATTTAAAATGCCCTACCACCAACCATAATCATAATCATAATCATAATCATAATTCATTTATTTGCTTAATCATAGGTACAGAGAAAAGATGTAAATTATTATAAATAATGATCAACCATGATTTGCCTTTATGGCGTGCAATAATTGTTAAACCAAACCGAGTACTTAAACATGTACCCCGCTGGGAATCGAACTCGCGACTTCCGAATCGTAAACCCAATGTACTTTACATTGAGCCACGGAGGCGTATACAAAGTCTAGTCAAGGCCGAGTCATTCTTCAGTAAAGTGGCAGAATGCTTTACGAAATGATTTTGGCGGCTTCTTGTGGGAATCCGAAAGCTTCGCTACGCATTTTAATTAAGCTTCCCTAGAGCAACCCATTGTGCTTATATGATAAATAAATAATAAATAATTAAATAAATGTGCATAAAAAAAAACCCTAGAGTTTCTTTCTTGCTCGTTCTTCTTTGGGGAGTCAGCTTTGTGAATGACCCGTAAATTTAAATGTAATATTAATAGTGACGTTTTCAAGTGATAATTTTATCCTATGAAATTAAATATTTTGATTTGATTTGTTTTCCAAACTCAAAATGCACAAATTATAAGAAATAAAAAGAAAAATACAACATCACTCTCTGAGTTTCCGACAAAAAGCCTGAATCGAATTGAATAGAGAATTCTATTGCATCACAAAGGCTTGAAAAAGAGTACTTTAAGGTAATGAAGTGGTAAAGACAATTGCACAGCACCCCACCTGATTAATTCAGCCAAGAAAGTTTCGTTCTGCAAATTACAGAGGGAGTACCTAACAAGTTCGTATTAGGAGTCTTACTTACAATTAGTCTTGGGAACGTAACAAACGTGCGATCTACGAGAAGCTTAATTTGTTATTGTCATCGAAGCGCACGGACGTGCCTGGCCACGTTCTCGAAAAAAAAAAAGTGACCTTTGTTCGTCGTCCTCTATTTACTCGGACCATTTCCAGCCACTTTTGCACTCTTTTTGTTTTTTTTTATGCACGACGGTTTCGTGCTTGACCTCAATCACACTGATGTTAAGTGAAGATGAGGTCGAAGGTGGAAGCGTACTGACCCGGAAACCCCAACATATTTGGGGGATTGGCTATCTTATTTCTGACAACCGGAATACGGCAATGCTATTAACATTGCTGAATGGCGGCAGATTTAGATACGATGGTGGTAGCTAGCCAGGCGGACATTTAAAATGCCCTACCACCACCAACTCCCTCCCAGTAATTATTTGACATATTTTCAACTCGATTACTAGAAACCGATTACAATGTTCGCAGTGTTATTATATGTATTCAAATTCAAAAAAATCAAAATATTAGGTCTTTACCTATGAAATTGGAGATTTTTTCTTCCTTAATCATAATGTACCAACTCCCACGAGTCTATAGCTATTTCCAAATTTGTTTTTTATTTGGAAAATAGAATATATTTTCAAGGTTTCAAATGAAATATTTTTTAATGCCTGAGCTAAGTCACATAATAAAAAAAACTTGAACACAGCTCTTTTCATGAGCTTCCCATATTATTTCTTAGATTGGCAGAAACTTTTATAAAGCGGTTGCTTTTAAAAATTAACACTGCATATATTTAACTTAATGTTATCCGATAATACACACAAAGTTTAGCTAAATTGGATTTGCCGTTCCCAAAAAAATTTCAAAAATATTTGTATGGAGAAAACAGTCTTAATGAAATTCTTCATACAAAACGCCAATTTCACAGGTGAGGACCTAATGTTTTTCTTTCTGTCTTTCTTTCTTCTTTCTAATATTTTATTTTCATAACCAACGATTGTTATCTTATCATTATCTTATCGAAGCTTCAAATGATCGGAAGGCTGGCTTATAATTCGCTCAGAGGCTAAGTCTGGATGTCCAAAGAGGAAACGCACTTAGCCTCTTAGGCGCCCTTCCGTTTCAGCAAGATCTAGGACAATTTTTTTATTTGCAAATGTGTGTTTTCTATATTTATTATTTAGTATTTGTAAATTTGTACAAAATTCTTTGTGTACTTTTTTTTTTTTTTTTTTTTTTTAATCTTACTTTATTTTGGGATTTTTATCCTTTTGGATATGTCAATCCCATTGTTCCTAAGCTAAATATCGACAGAGAGAATTATTGGTGACAAATGTTCATCAGACTACACAGGGACAAAGTTGCTTCAGAAGTAGGAACAACTAGTATGCTTTGAATAACTCCTACATCGAGTCTGTTCACATTAAATTTTCTAATAAACATATGTCTCTCTCTACTGTTCTTGGCACACTCCATCAGTAAGTGTTGCACGTCTGCAATTTGTCCACAAACATCGCAATTAGGTGAATCTGCCTTTTTCATTAAAAATGAAAATTTTCCTGATGGATAATGCCCGGATCTAACTCTGAATATCAATTTAATATTATTTCTCCCTAATTTAGCATCCATAAACCACGGCATGTACTTTGTGTACTTATAACAATAAATATTCTGGTAGTCTATACCTGCATATATTTTAAATAAACGACCATCGTCAAGTAACTAGTGTCTATTTTTGTGTCATCCCAAATCCAATCCTAACCTAGCTTTGGGCCTTCTGAATATAGACTGTTTTATATTTTTTTAAAAGAAAAATTATTGTACACGCTTTCATCATCTTTTATGTTTCGGAGTTTCTTGTCGCTTCTTCTCCCTAACCATAACACCTTGTGAAGCGATGTAGTTTTTTCTTCTTTATAATAGATTAAATGCAAAAATTGCCATGTACCACCTTACATACAGTCATAATAAGAAATTACTACAAGATTTTCTTCAAAATTTGACCTACGAGGATACAGAGAAGTTATTGACTGTCTTGAAGTAATCTTTAAGCATAGATTTATTCTGCATATCTACTTTATTTATAGATTTTTAGCTTATATCTATATGATTATATTATTTTTAGTCATAGAAGCCCTAGTTTCGCCTGAAACACAGGATTTTCCTAGTTCAGGCACTAGTGTTACAGTTGAAATTAAGTATTATTATGTAGATTTTATGTTTTAATGTACCATAAGAATTAATAAATATTATTTGATTTGATTTGATTTGAGTTTAAAAAAAAATAACATGTTGACTTTCAATGAGTGATATTTTTGTATTCTACATTGAATAAAATATTTTTGATTTGATTTTTTTCATTTTCTTAAAACTCGTGATTTGAGTTACTGCTTCCCATTCTTGTGGTTTTTACAAAAGATTATTAGATTAGAGGTAAGTAAATTAAAATTAAATAAACCTGTATTAATCTTTAGTGCTTATGAGATTTGTAAATATACGGGAAAAAATAGGGCATATTAAGTCAATCACATAGAACGCATTGGCATAGGTAGTTTTTTTTTTTTTTTCAAAACCATCATCGACACTCGCGCCGCGCCGGAGAAGAAGACTTAGTAATAGAGGGTTCTTATATCGGATGAGTTTTTTTTATTGAATGTAGCTTTGTGTCATTTGACGGTCGCGTTTGTAGCCTATTCCAGGCAACCTTTGGGTTAGGAAGCATTACGCACATGATATGTAGGTAACGTGCGCGGTAAACTAATTTTAATAAAATAAATAAAGTACTTATTTCAACTTTCTTTTGTAAATTATAAAAATCTGTACGCTATACGTAAGGAGTACGCATTTTGCGTACGTGATTCATGACGTGTTTGTGAGATTGTAATGCTAAGTTAAGGGTGCAACAACCCACTTCACGTACAAGTCACAACCCGGCTGAATATTGGAGGTCGTTTAGAGAGGGCGCGTCAGGAACGCATGCCGTCTTTTATTTAACAGACAATGGTGGCCCAAGGTAGAGGAGTACAGCGGAGTGTGACATTTTTTTAAATTTTTTTTTTTGCGTAACTTTAAAATAAATTGTGTATCCGATTGCTCAGCTTGCTTAGAATTAAACCCAAATATTTGGGGAACTGGCAATCGGAACACAACAATGCTATTAACATTGTTGCTTGGCGGCAGATTTAGATAAGATGATGGTAGCTAGCCAGGCGGACATTTAAAATGCCCTACCACCAACCAAACCGAGTACTTAAACATGTACCCCGCTGGGGATCGAACCCGCGACCTCCGAAAACCCATCGTTGTTAACATTGAGCTACGGAGGCGGTTATTTTGCCTTTTTGTATTATGAAAACCTTTTTTTTTAAAGAGCAACACCTCGAGTATCTTGCTTGTTCTTCCCCGGGGAAAATTGCCTTTTGAACAAGTTTTAAAAATGTAAAATCTGACTATTTTAAGTGTACCCTGTGTACCTACAAAATAAAGCATTTTTTACTTTGACTTTGGTGTGATTTCGACAAAAGAATAAAACGAACCCGTCTCTTCTCTGCAAAGGTGCACGTTTTAATGACAACGGGTTCATCCCTGTCACGTGTGAATTTTTGTATATTTCGAACGGTGAACCGTGAATGTTGTTTTAAGTATAACTTTTTTAAGGCTGGTCTATTTCAGTTATTTCCATAGTATACTGACCTACGGCATTCTGTTGTGGGGAAATGCCGCGGACATAAATTGTTTCTTTGTTCTGCAGAAACGAGCGGTTCTCGCGATTTACAAACTGGGCCCTAGAGTGTCTCTTAGGAATAAATTTAAAGAAATTAATATATTAACATTAGCATCGCAATATATTTACGAAAACTTAATGTATGTAAGGAAAAATATAGAATCGTTTAAGAAAAATAGTGATATACATAATGTTCATACCAGATATAAAAATAAACTTGCTGTTCATGCCAGCCGTTTACACAAAGTCACTAAGTCATTTAAGGGGCAATGTATACGCTTTTATAATAAGGTTCCAGAGGACATTCAAAATTTACCTTTAAATAAATTCAAATCCATCATAAAACAGACATTATTTACCAAAGGCTATTATAAAATTTCTGACTATCTGGATGATAAGCAAGCATGGACATAGACCGCTCGGCGATATTCAGCCTAATTATACAATATAATATAATTGTAACCCAAACTTATTTAAAAGAGCAACCCTTGAGTTTCTTGCTCGTTCTTCTCTGGGGAGTCTGCTTTGCGAATGACCAATAATGTCAATAATTTTAATATTAAGATAAAAAATGTGACGTTTTCAAGTGATAATCTTTATCCTACGAAATAAATATTTTTTGACTTTGACTTTGACTTTGACTAAGATTTGGAAAACCCAAACGTTAATGTGTGGGATTTATCTGACCACCCCATTTGGGATAAAGGTCGTGACGTTATGGATGATGTGATGGAATCACGTCATTTGGTGGTGCAATGATAATTGTTAGATTCATTGGAGTTCCTCTATTTGTTTGCCAAACCTTCAATACAATACAAGTACACTTTATTGCACATGGAAAATATACATTCGTATGAACCTTCGTTTGTAACCCGATGTTGAAGGCGTACTGTTAGAATAATCGCTGTAAGCCTATACCTTGATCCTCAGTGTAATAAAACGAGGAATGCGGACAAGTATGCTCCTCATAGACTTTCCTTAAGGGTAGCTCTGAATGACGTCACACGGAAAAAATGTATTTTTTTTAAACAACGTTTTACCTTTGGGTGAAGAAATATAGGTATACCTAGTATATATATTTATATACCGGATGAGTTTTTTACCATGAGGAAAAAAATAGGGCATATTAGGTAACTTAAATGGAAGTAATAACTTCCTGATATGACAATAGTCATAGGTAGTTTTTTTTTTTCAAAACGCAATGAATGAAGCCCAGTATTTATAATCGTAATCAGGTTTTATATATTTTTTAAAGTTTTTATTTAGATTTTTTTTTATAATACATTAGCTTTCCGCCCGTGGTTTCGCCTGCGTTGAATAACTTTATCACGGGAATTAGTTTATCCCGCGGGAACTACCCACTTTATCGGGATAAAAATATCCTATGTTTTAATCCAGGGTATGTTCTACCTACATACCAAGTTAATCCAAATCCGTTCATCCATTTCGTAGAGATTGTACAACAAACTAACATCCAAACTTTCGCATTAATAATATTAGTTCGATTGATTTTCTTTGTCAAAAACTTATAATTTGATACTATCTCGATGGGGTGCTGGTTTTATTTGTTGTCAAATGTAATTAAATATCTAATAGCGTCAGCCATATTGGATTTATCATTACGTCATAGACCGTATGACACTCCAGGGACTTCAACGAAGTTAGCAACACTGTTTTTTTATGCACAACAGGTTGGTACTTGATTTCAATCACACCTGATGTTAAATCAAATGAGGTCTAAGGTGGAAGCGTACTGACCCGGAAACCCCAACACGTTTGGGGGACTGGCTATCATATATCTTACCACCAACCAAACCGAATACTAAACATGTACCCCGCTGGGGATCGAACCCGCAACCTCCAAATCGTAAACTCATTGAGCCACGGAGGCGGAACTCATATTTTCTCGAACTTATTTTCATTTATTTAATTTAATTATGTAATTATGTGGAACTGGCTACAAAAGCGACCGTCAAAATATGACACAACACTTTATTCGATTATGGTTTTGAAAAAAGAAATTAAACTACCTATACCAATACGATGTTTGCGAGAATACAATGAAGAATTTTCGGATTTGGACATTTTTCATCTGAGTCGTAATCAGTTCAAATCAGCAGTATTGAAAGCACTGACATAGATTAGGTAATTGTGTACACATACACTCAACTCATACATACACACACACACTCGCACATACTACTCTATACATTTTCTCTGTTCCTTACACCCACAAACACAACAATTTGATGTATCGATAGATAAGGTAACATAATTTTGTTTTATTTCATTATTCAAAAATAGTATGACGTTGACGTACTCGTAGTAACAATGGTTACATACTTATACTTTATTAATTAATTTTGACATACCTAGTTACATATAATAATATGTAGATGCTAAATTTCTATCTTATTTTGTTCATTTTGTGACTTAACAAATAATCTAGTAATGTAATGTATGTGTATAGTTATTGTTTTATTGTTTTATGTTTGACAATCACTTTTACTTTAAAAATCATAAATTTACGGAACTGTATGTGTGACTTAATATTGTAAAAGTGAACTAAATAAATCTAATCTAATCTAATCTAATAATAAGCTATGTATAAACTTACTGAGGTCTATTTTGGCTTCTAAATGTATAACTTATATTTTAAATTTGTAATTATGGCTGTGATTTCAAATAAATCATTAAAAAAAAAAAAAAAACCTTCTATTTCACTTACCTAATATGCACTATTTTTTCCTTATGGTAAAAACATATACGGTATACATGTGATATACAGCGTGGAAAGATAAGTCGGGCCCTGGAGGGAAACTACCTTAAATTCTGTGACCCTTTTGGTGTTGCGGGTGTCCATGGGCGGCGGTGATTGCTTTCCATCAGGTGACCCGCATGCTCGTTTGCTGCCCTCTCATATAAAAAAAAAAAAAAAAAAAATTCCTTTATTTTTAAAAAGAAACAAAACTGCGTTCAAAACTTTTCTAAAACTCGCTTGCTTCGCCCGAGACTCGAACCAACTAAAATTAAAAAAAAAAACAAATACTCCCTAATTTATTTATAATAATCGATAGTATTGTATTCAGGATAAAATTTCTCCAACAAACATTTGGTCTTACTCTGGAAAGTGAACATCTAGCAATTACTGTTCACTTTCAACAAGTAAAAGACACAACAGTTTTCTTATCTCTCCAACATTCAAAGACTTCGTATTAAACAGAAACTTATAAACAAAGCATATATAAAATATCAGACTATTTAGATAATAATCATCCCTGGACATAATCAGATCGTTCGCATGCCAGGCTATTTCACAATTAATAATGAAATATAAAAACCTATATATAAAATCAAAGCCTGATTTTAAAAGAGCAACCCTTCGAGTTTCTTGCTTGTTCTTCTCAGGGGAGAATTGCATTTTGAACAAGCATCAGTAGCTTAAAAAATGTAAAATTGACTATTTTAAGTGTACTCTGTGTACCTACAAAATAAAGCATTTTTGACTTTTGACTTTGAAGTACATGCTTGCTAATTTATTGCGTAACTACATTATCCCCTTTTGGTTTCGGTGTAGTCGAGTAAAAATACGGCTACGTAGGATGTTTCTGCTTCATGCTATAGACCTGTACAAACTCTGTAAAGGTATTTGTTTTCTCAAGTCGTTTATTCTGATTATGCTGGAGAGCTTAACTTTTTGTTTATGGTGTCATTTTCGGCGACTTCAGACGGTTGGATTACTTATTTAAGAACTTTTAATGTGTTTTTCTCTTTAATTTGATATGAGGTCATTCTGGAGCGGAAATTAGTTACCTATTTTAAACGACTTCTTCTGATAATAACAGAATAAATAAGTCTACATATTAGGTCCTTACTTATGAAATTGACGTTTTGTATGAAGAATTTCATTAAGAATGTTTTCTCCATACAAACATTTTTGATTTTTTTTTTAGGAACGGAAAATCCAAAAGCTAAACTTTGTGTGTATTATCGGATAACATTAAGTTAAGTATAGGCAGCGTTAATTTTTAAAAGTAACCGCTTTATAAAAGTTTCAGCGAATCTAAGAAATGATTATGGGAAGCACATGAAAAGGGCTCTGTTCAAATTTTTTTTTATGTGATTTAGCCCAGAAATTTAAAAATATTTCATGTGGAACCTTGAAATATTATTCAATTTTCCAAATAAAAACAAATTTGGATATAGCTTTGAAAATCGCAGGAATTGGTACATATTATGATTAACGAAGAAAAAAAAACTCCAATTGCATAGGTAAGGACCCAATATTTTTAATGCCGGCCTCAAACTACCGTGCAACAGTCCAACATGCCACCAATCTTTTTGTTGTGACGGGCGGGTAATCTTTAAAAGATACCCAGATACTTGAGGGACAGCCTGGGTTGTGTGGGATCTTGCTCCGCCCTTCCACCCAACATGTATCAATAAGCCACGTTCCAACCTCATTGACTATGGAGGATGTTGAAATGATAGGTGTGATGTGTGGCATCAATAGACCACGTTCCAACCTCATTGACTATGGAGGATGTTGAAATGATAGGTGTGATGTGTGGCATCAATAGGCCACGTTCCAACCTCATTGACTATGGAGGATGTTGAAATGATAGGTGTGATGTGTGGCATCAATAGGCCAAGTTCCAACCTCATTGACTATGGAGGATGTTGAAATGATAGGTGTGATGTGTGGCATCAATAGGCCACGTTCCAACCTCATTGACTATGGAGGATGTTGAAATGATAGGTGTGATGTGTGGCATCAATAGGCCAAGTTCCAACCTCATTAACTATGGAGGATGTTGAAATGATAGGTGTGGTGTGTGGCATCAATAGGCCACGTTCCAACCTCATTGACTATGGAGGATGTTGAAATGATAGGTGTGATGTGTGGCATCAATAGGCCAAGTTCCAACCTCATTGACTATGGAGGATGTTGAAATGATAGGTGTGGTGTGTGGCATCAATAGGCCACGTTCCAACCTCATTGACTATGGAGGATGTTGAAATGATTGGTGCTTTTGCGCTATACCTTTTGATCGAATCAAAATATTTTTATTTAATAGGATAAAAATAAATCACTCTTAAATTTAAATTGCTGCTCATTCACAAAGCTGAATCCCCAGAGAAGGACGAGCAAGAAACTCAAGGGTTGCGTTTTTTAAACAGATTATGGGTTACAATTTGTGATTTGACAATCAGAGGAAAATATATATTTATATGAATAATAAGACAGCTATGTCCATGCTTGCTTAACATTCAAATAGTCATTCATTATATAATAGCCTTTTGCTAATAATTTCTGTTTTATGAATGTTTTAAATTTATATAAAGGCCAATTTTGAATGTTTACTGGAATCTTATTATAAATGTATATACATTGCCCTTTAAAGGATTTACTAACTTTATGAAGTCGGTTCTTATTCCTTGCATTAACATTGTGCCTATCACTATTTTTATTCTAGGTTATGTTAAGGTTATATTCTTTTTTGCATATAACAAATTCTCATAAATGTATTGAGAAGCCATTGTTAAGATATTAATTTCCTTAAACTTATCTCTAAGAGACACTCTAGGTCCTAATTTATAAATATAAGCTTGACACAAATCTATCAAGCCGCACTGTGCCCGCGTAGTCCCTCTCCCAGTGAAGGAAGTATGCCCCAACAGTGGAGACATGTAAGGATGTTGACGACGATAATCCTAAAATCGTTTTATTCATTTGAAACGAAATAAATCCACTCAAAAACCCGCTTGAGACTCCAAACTGCCGAAGAAAGTCCAATATTTGTACAGACTTCTGTTTGTCTTAACGAATTTATAGCTTTGTAAATTGAAATTATCCCCAGAGGAGGTGTAAGTGGCCCATTTGTAATAATTATAATCAAATTTGCCTTTCTGTGACCCATTCTATACCGATTAGTCCGTTTTCGGCGAATCTGACAACGTAATGGCCATTTTATTTTATTGGTGCTTGCTTGAAAACGGTTTGGGTTTTGTATTGCATTGTTACGACTCCAATGTTGGTTGTAGGTAGGGGTGTCATCCATCCGGATTTGTCCGGCCTTCCGTCTGGGCTTTGTCCAGCTAATATTTTCCTAGATGGAAAAATAAGAAGATTTTGAAGATCGAAAAGAACATATACAAATACAAAAAGTTTTTAAATTCTCTCACAAAAATGTACATAACTCAATAGGTAGAACTTTGTTGTTGATATTTTAGGTTGTAAGTTATGTAAAGGTTTGGGTATGATGAGGCTGGCATAATCATAGATTCTAAGCCTCAAAAAAATCAAGAATAAAAAAAAATAGAAAATAGGTGCTAATGTGCACCTATTGAGGGCTGGTGTCCCTACTAGGAAACTTGTGTCACAGATCACCAGCCTCTCGCTTTGATTAAAGTGTGTATATGTGTGTCTGTGTGGGGAGCTGAGTGTGTGTGTATTAACAATATTAATCATCCTCTCATTTAAGAGCAATGCTCTTATCGTTGGAGATTTTTCCATATGTCTCTGCTCTCCGCCTTCCTCTTGACCTCCTGATTGAGAATAGAAGAGGGAAAATGCTGGGACACCTTATACGACACGCTGATTTCATCAAAACCATATTAGAAGGAAGAATAGAGGGGAAAAGAAAAAGAGGAAGACCGAGAATAAACTACATGCAGCAAATAAAAGAGAATTTGAACAATATTAATAATAATAATATTATATTTCGGACATCAATCATACAGTCCCACACTAAGCGAAGCTTGTGCTATGGATACTAGATAACGGATAAACATACATAAATATTTATATAAACATCCAAGACTCGGGAAAAAATGTTCGTATTCATCACACAAACATTTACCCCTCGCGGGATTCGAACCTGCAACCGTTGGTTTCGCTGATAGGGTCACTATCCACTACACCAATCGGTCGTCAATGGTGTATATGTTCGCGCTAATATAGAAATTAGAATAAACACGTGTATGTAGTATGTAATCAAAATGAGTTGCCAGCGATGACTCACGGCATTGAAACGTGATCTCCCAACTATGAACCTCATAAGAAAGCTCATGGTCGCATAACGTGGTATGGAATGGGTGATGCATTTTAATACGATATCGAATCAGGAATGGAGAAATCAGTAGAAGAGCGATAGTCTCTTATCCACTCAACCGTCCGCCGCGCCGCGCCGTACCCCCTCTCTAACGTCCCGACGCGCGACCTTAGACTTATTGCGTTCAGAGGTCGCAACCTATCCGACAAAAAAAAAGATAGCAGGCAAACTACTATAGCTATATCGAAAGAAAAATATGTACAAAGAGGAGAAAGTGTATAGAATTAACCATGTGAAAAGAAATACTTACTGTGGCATAATATTAGGTCCTTACCTATGAAATTGGCGTTTTGTATGAAGAATTTCATTAAGACTGTTTTCTCCATACAGATATTTTTGTTTTTTTTTTTGGGACGGCAAATCCAAATTTAGCTAAACTTTGTGTGTATTATCGGATAACATTAAGTTAAGTATAGGCAGCGCTAATTTTTAAAAGTAACCGCTTTATAAAAGTTTCAGCGAATCTAAGAAATGATTATGGGAAGCACATGAAAGGAGCTCTGTTCAAATTTTTTTTATTATGAGATTTAGCCCAGAAATCAAAAAATATTTCATGCAACCTTGAAATAATATTCCATTTTCCAAATAAAAAACGGATATAGTTTTGAAAATCGGAGGAATTGGTGCATATGATTAACGAAGAGAAAAAAAAACTCCAATTTCATAGGTAAAGATCCAATATAATGATGATTAAATATTAATAATTAACCCGCAAAAAATGGCAAAACAACAGACTTCCGACGTTCTTGATGCTAATTGGCCATTACAATGAGAGAGAGAGAACTGACTGCTGTCAGAGCGAGAAAGGAAGCCCGTTCGTTTCGAATAAATTAGTGATTACAATATTTTAAGTGAGTATTCTGGTGTCATGTCTTGTTGGAATGGAAATTCTTATACGCTGAGACTGCTTTATGATTATATTTGTCGTAGATAGCGATAAATTAGCGATAGAATTCATTATTCGAACGGTCAACTGACTATCATAATATGCGGTTAATGGGAAGTAAACCTGGTGGCGCTGGTATCGCCGGAAACGGCGCGGTGACGACCTAACAGTAATATAAGGTCTGCACACATGATGGGGACTTTGCTACCAGCCTTCAAAGGAGTCGGAGCTCCACTGAACACATCAACGACTGTGAGTGATTCTGATTACCTACTATCACCGACGCGTGGAAGAATCCGGTGAGTCGTTAGTTAAATAAGAAGTTGTTCATGGGATTTGAGCAAGAAGGAATTATAGACTAGGTCCGGTTGAATTCCACAGACTGCACGCGAGGGCCAAGTTGTATGGCGTGAGGGCGTGCATGTGTTTACTTTTCACCAGTAAGCATCTCGGGTTCCATGGTCATAATCGAATGTGAATACGTTGTTGCAATAATGTCGCCATTGCCCGAGCAACCCTTTACCACGCGACTGGCACCGTCCCGGTCGTTAGCAACGCCTACACCCATCTACGATAGAAAGATAAGCATTTATTTCATCTATGTACACACAC
This sequence comes from Oegoconia quadripuncta, assembly GCA_949316235.1. Lineage (NCBI taxonomy): Eukaryota > Metazoa > Arthropoda > Insecta > Lepidoptera > Autostichidae > Oegoconia > Oegoconia quadripuncta. The sequence goes on along the minus strand of OX438745.1, from coordinate 2,219,758 downwards.
AACTATTTGACACATGAAATTTCCAACTAAAACAATAAAACACAAGTACAGAATCATAAAATATTCTGTGTGCGTCGCAGTATACAAAAGGGTACAGCTCAGTGTGATATTTGTTGTATGGCATGAGGGCCGTGCAATATGTTTACTTTTCACCAGTAAGCTTCTTGGGTTCCATGATCATAATCGAAAGCTGTCTATTCGCCTATAGTAGCTTGCAATAATGTCGCCCTTGCCCGAGCAACCCTTTACCACGCGACTGGCACCGTCCCGGTTGCTAGCAACACCCACACCCATCTACGAAAAATAAAATATTTTATGCATTGCCTAGATAAACTTGGTATTGTATAGAATAATAAGGTATTCTATACAATAACTGAATTACACACTTTGCCGGTGACATATACATAACTCTACCATCTAACGCCAAATAACTCTGTCAGATATGTCTTATTAAATAAGCAAGTTGTTGTGGAAACGCGCCACTATTTTCATCACTAATTAGTGGAAACTGTTTTGGCTCTGTATACGCTTTTTCAATAAGGTTACTGTTGATATACAAAATCTTCCTTTCAATAAATTTTAAGATACTAGAAAATAGTAACTTATTAAAAATCATATTATAAAATATCAGACTATTTAGATGATAATCATCCCTGAACATATCCAGCTCGTTTGCATGCCAGGCCATATCACAATTAATGAAATATAAAAACCTTGTTGTAATGTAAAAACTTGTTTTTAAAAGAGCAATCCCTCGAGTTTCTTGCTAGTTCTTCTCAGGGGAAAATTGCATTTTGAACAAGCAGTAGCCCAAAAAATGTAAAGTTTATCATTTTATGTGTACCCTGTTAACTACAAAATAAAGTATTCTTGACTCTGACTATGCTTATATGTTTGTAACCTAAATGCATTATGTTACAAACATATTGTATTAATGTTAGCTGATTGTTTCCCAGATATAAAAAAAAACAACTAATATGACAAAAGCGAAAGTTTGTGTGTATGTCTGTATGTGTGTTTGTTACCTCTTCACGCCTATACGGCTGGACGGATTAGGATGAAATTTGGTAGGTAGACAGATGACCTGGATTAACATATAGGCTAATGTTTTTGCTGTACCGATTTTGATAAAAGTCGCTAGCAAGTAAAGTTATGTAGAGACAGGTGAAACTAAATAAAAGCTTGTAAAACAAACACAATCTCAAGCCTCAAGTCTTAAACGGCCCTCTAAGATTTCTCAACCTTTTCAATACTGAATGGCTCTTGAAACCAAAGCGATGACCACTTACCAAGCGTCTCGGCAAGACTTTACAAGAGCACCTTTGTAACTAAATTGTTGCATCTTTTACGGTTTCAAATAGCTCTGGGTCGAACTGTTTTAGGGATTGCTTTTTAACCAGCTCAATGTAAACAACATAGGGTTTATAAACTCTAGTTAAGAATATTAACATAGTTACTTTTTCTAGTGCCATCATATCAGCAACAGGACGTCCACTGCTGATCATAGGCCTCCCCCTAGATTGCTAGAGCGACGGGCCGGAAGCAGCCTTCATCCAGCGATTGGATCACCTTATCCCATGCTGCGCTTGCTGGTGCATGATCTCAACTTGAGAACTTTAAAAACCGCCTCTTTGGCTCAATGTAAATAACATAGGGTTTATGAATCGGAGGTCGCGGGTTCGACTCCCAGCGGGGTACGTGTTTAAGTACTCGGTTTGGTTGGTGGTAGGGCATTTTAAATGTCCGCCTGGTTAGCTACCACCATCTTATCTAAATCTGCCGCCAAACAGCAATGTTAATAGCATTGTTGTGTTCGTTGAGGTTCCCGGATCAGTACGCTTCCACCTTCGACCTCATTTTCACTTAACATCAGGTGTGATTGAGGTCAAGTACCAAACCCTTGTGCATAAATAAAAAACAAGATGCAATTTGTATACAAGATATTGCTATAGCAAACCGCGCACCATGGTATACATGCGAGTTTTAAATTATAAATTCCGTCGTTAATTTATCGCTATCCGTGACATAAATATTCAGTCCACAATAAATAATACATAAATTTAAGGCCATATGGAACCTCAAACAATAACGCGTTTGTTGGGCACCGGAATTTTATGTCAGAGACAATAAAGAAACCTCAAAGAGATTTCTCTATAATCCTCAGATTATAAAATCCGACACGGGCGTTGTGACTCGCATCATAGAAATGGGAATTCATTTAAATTTTCAAATTATTAAATTGTTTACATTTGGAATTGAGCACAGAGTAAAGAGGTCTACAGACGAATTTACGAAAAAGCTGCGTGTCAGAAACTGCATTCACGGCTGTCATCTGTTTATTTATTGATAAATGATTGATTGAAAAGAGACAAACCCTCTGAATTTCTCGCTAGCTCTTCTCAGTAGTGGTCGCGTTCCGAGCTAGTGGTAGTTTAAAAAACTTATGACGTTCATAAGTGCATATTGTATTGCCTGCATGAATAAATGATTTTCATTTTCATTTCATTTCATATTAATTTTATCCACCTTGTACCTGTCGTTTTTACTCTGTTGTAGGTATGTCATATTCTTGTCCAATGAAGAATATAGTTTTAGTTTTTTGTAAAACAAATTATTATTTTTAAACATTTTAAGGCAAATATCGAGGCTAGCTAGCATTAAACATTTTTTAAAAATCGAATTGAGAAACTCCGACCTCTCTACAGGGTGAATTTAAATTCATGTAATTCCTGTTTACTGGTGAGTCCACTCCTGATTACGAACATCTTTCCCAAATCCAAGGAAACATAGTCGAATTCGATGAAAAAATTTTCTATCACCCATACAAAGTAAACCATTCTGAAACCACATGTAGTCAAACAAACAAAATATTCTTTATTGTACAACAATAAGAAACATAAGAAAAATACAATTTGGCGGCCTTATCACTAAAAGCGATCTCTTCCAGGCAACATTTGTGTTAATATTACGCACATGATATGTAGGTAGCGTGCGCGGAAAATAAATAAATGAAAGCTTATTATACTGACGCACACCATACAAGATTTTTCCCCGCGATGGGCTGTACCCACTGTGCACTGAAAGGGCTCTGACTCAGCATATGCTGCAGCACAGATAGTGGTCCATGCCACAGCGCTGGTTATTCTGCCAGTACCACACAGAAAAACGCACGCAACATTTCTGTATGTGAAACCAATACAATTATTATACCAATATAATTAATATAAGCAGTTTTAAAAATAAAAGCATTAATGTTTTTGTGGGGTATTCCTTGTACACTGTGCACTCATGCCATCATGTATATTGTGGCAGAAGATACTTTAAAATATATGTCGGAGATAGCGATAAATTAGCGATAGAATTCATTATTCAAACGGTCAGCTGACTATCATAATACGCGGTTAATGTGAAGTAAACCTGGTGGCGCTGGTATCGCCGGAAAAGGAGCGGTGACGACGTTAACGGTAATATAAGGTCTGCACATCGAAAATGACAGACACTTTTGCTACCAGCCGTCGAAGGAGTCGGAGCTCCACTGAACACATCACGACTGTGAGTGATTTGATTATTATCACCGACGCTTGGAAGAATCCGGTGAGTCGTTAGCTAATAAGAAGTTGATCATGGGATTTGAGCAAGGAGGAACTATAGACAAGGTACGGCTGAGTTTCACAGAGTGCACGCGGGGGCCAAGTTGTATGGCACGAGGGGCGTGCACATGTTTTCTATTGAACAGAAAGCATCTCAGTTCATCTCATTCTCACAATGGAATGTGAATACGTTGTTGATTTGCCTATGGTAGCTTGCAATAATATCGCCTTTGGCCGAGCCACTCTTTACCACGCCACTGGCACCGTCCCGGTCGCTAGCAACGCCCACACCCCCCACACGCCTATCTCCGACATATAAATATTTATGTGAGCCTCAACCCATGATTCCCACTTCGAGGTTAGCTTCCTGATCTTCCTAGCATTACTTCACATTTGATCTTGTGTTACATGGGTGGGTGTCCACTAGTGGTATTTTAATACGAGTATTGCTGTATACATACATATAGTAGTTACAGTTGCCTACAGGGACGACTGAAAAGCACTGACTATTATCAGAGTGGTTGTCAGAGATATCCCAAACAATAGTGTCGGAGTGTTCCAAACATTAAGAGGTTAATGATTGAAACAACATCAACGGTTCACCTTATGAAATATACAGAAATGCACACGTGACAGCCCATCACCGTTGAAACGTGCAATTCTATAGATGTATTTGGTGGAAAGTCCCTTAGTCGCCTTTTACAACACCCACGGGAAGAGATGGATTGGTTCTATACTATTTGAGTGCCAAAACTACACAGCACCCAAACAATTTCAAGTACAAATAATAGAAAGGAATTGTTTCGAACCGCATGAAGGTAAGCGCCATTTGGTTACTATTGTACTTTTTTTTGGTTACAGGTGTAACCACGGACGGTTGAGTGGATCAATCCCGTTTGAATCTTATTCTCTCTCATTTGATAGTCAAAAAACAACCTATATCGAATTACATATCTTTAATTTGAACCAGGGCGGTTCGTTACCGGACGATAGGTCCATCGAATGGTCTAATCAAAGATTTACGATCGACTGAAAGGAGGCTTTACGGGCTTTATTACCTTCGTCTCCTTTCATCCCTTTTGCATTCGACTTTTTGAGCGTCGGATTTGCGAATTGGATAATTGATTTGAAAAACCGAAGTCTAAAAATAGGTATTTAAATTTTTCAACGAGTCAGCAAAGCATTTGCATTGTCTGGTTGTCTATTCTAATTCAGAATGAAAATTGTTGGACTTTTATACTAAAGGTGATTTTAGAATGGTTTACTTCGAATTCAGCTATGGTTCCTGCTAGAAAGTTGTTCGTAATCTTGAGTAGAGTCACCAGTAAATAGGAATTACATGAATTAAATTTCTTCCTGTAGATGTAGTACTATGAAGTTCCTTTTTTTTATGCACAACGGGTTGGTTCTTGACCTCAATCACACCTGATGTGAAGTGAAGATGAAGTCGAAGGTGGAAGCGTACTGACCAGGAAACCCCAACACATTTGGAGAACTTGCTATCTTATCTCTGACAACCGGAACACAACAATGCTATTAACATTGCTGCTTGGCGGCAGATAAGATGGTGGTAGCTAGCCAAGGCCAAAATGCCCTATCAGCAACCAAGCTGAGTACTTAAACATGTATACCGCTGGGGATCGAAACCGTGACCTTCGAATCGTAAACCCAATATTGTTTACATTGAGTCACGGAGGCGGTTATATTGTAATGCAAATATTAAACTTTATAGGTATATATACCGGATTTTTTTACCGTAAGCAAAAAAATAGGGCATAGGTATAAGGTAAATGAAATTGAAGGTATTGGCATGTATTGTATTGTATGTGTGTGTGGCTGTTGCAGGTCATCGGAGACCTGTATCACTGCGACCGTTGCCGATCTATTGTGATCGCCACTAACCTACAGTTCGTTGCTCAGGTTTGCCTCTTTGAGGAATTGGATAATTTTCCTGGCACCGATGGTTTTTATCTCATCCGGGTGTAATAAGTGGCTGTCCAGGTGGATATTACGTTTACGCATTAGCGGGCCACATTCACACGGCAGATGTGCAGGTGTTTCCTCTGCGAGGAGGCAAAGTCTGCACATTCCTGTTTCTCGGAGCCCTATGTTGAGCATGTGTGTGGCATAAGTATGCCACACACAAAAAGATAAACTAAGTAGTTTATCTTTTTTTTTAAACCATCATCGAATAAAGCGTTATTTATGTCATTTGACGGATGCGTTTGTAGCCTAATCCACATAATTACATAATTATATTAAATAAATAAAGAATATTTGAGTTCCAGATAAATTTCGTATGACAGAAGTCCTAAGAATCCCGCCAGTCGCATATCAACTTACGGCCTACGTTGCAGAGTGTATGTATAGGATGTACCTATTACGAAAAAAAAAATATTAAAGTTAAGAGATTTTATTCAAAAAATAAAATTTTGAAATGTAAATTTTGTGAGTTGGAACTTAATGGCCGCGCGCTCCAAGTACTTTGCCACAACACACAAACATGTATATTATGTTTGTATGATGAATACAATCATGTGTTCCCGAGTTAGTAGTTTAGATGTTTTTATTTATATATGTATTTATTTATAACAAAAATGTGTATTTGTGTAGTTTATCAACCTCCTGGTATCCATAATACAAGCCTATAGTTGCTTAGTGTGGAACATCCCTCGTGCCTCAATCTAAACAACATTGAGTTTACGATTCGGAGGTCGCGGGTTGGATCCCCAGCGGGGTACATGTTTAAGTACTCGGTTTGGTTGGTGGTAGGGCATTTTAAATGCCCGCCTGGCTAGCTACCACCATCTTATCTAAATCTGCAAAGCAGCAATGTTAATAGCATTGTTGTGTTCCGGTTGCTCAGAGATAAGATAGCCAGTCCCCCAAATGTGTTGGAGTTTCTGGGTCGGTACGTTTCCACCTTCGACCTCACCTTCACTTAACATCTGGTGTGACTGAGGTCAGGTACGAAACCGTCGTGCTTAAAAAAAAAACAAAAAAAAACTGTTATGGCCCTGTGTGTATGTGCAAAGACATTTATTTATATATTTAGCTATACCACAGTATTAATATAGTACACACTACCATTTCAATTTTCGAATTTTCGGTCGGGAATTGTCGGTGATTTTCATTCTTCGGCGATTGAGCTGATTGTCTGCAGGCAAACATAAAGACTTGACCCAAATTTTTCACCACAATTTCCTTGTATTTACCTAACCTTCCTCTTGTTTACGTAATCAACAACTTATGAGTATGCTTCTATGTACAATGTACATAATAAATATATACATGTACTTCCTCGTATGTTTGTGAGTAAACATTTGCTCCGTGGGTTGCCTTGATTAAATTTCCATTGAAGATAAACCCCCAAAATAAATAGCGAATCTTCCTGTATTGATTCAGAATAAGATAATGGAATATTAGATATAATATTTATGAGGTTAGGGGAATCTCCTACTTAATTATGTTTTTTCTTACTTCAGTACACATTGCAGGGCAGCAGATCTGTGAAATATACTAAAGGAACCTCTATGTTATGTCAGGTCTGTCTGTCTGTCTTCATGGCTGACATCATAACTCTTGCTGATTAATTTTTATTCCTATAGACAATCAATTTTCATAAATATGTACAAAAAACCGGCCAAGTGCGAGTCGGGCCACGGTACTTAAACTCAAACTCAAGGTATTTATTGCACATTTCCTGAATCCTACAACCTTGGGATCTTCAAGAGCAGAGTGAATAGGCATTTACTGGGATCGCGTGCTTCATTTTCGACTACATCGTCACTTTCCATTAAGTGAGATTGTGGTCAAACGCGAATCTAGTCATACATAAAAAAAAACATCACAGTGGTTCATATATACATACAGTTGTTAGGTACATTAAGTAGTATTATGTGACACCCTGGTGGGGCACAAGCAATTTGAGAGAACACTATAAAGTACATGACAATCTTAGGCTTATTATGTATTTACATATTTTTTTGTTACAATTACTTAGGTTTTATTGTTTGTATTTATGTTTATATACCTAATTTTTATTTATTTCGGTATATTATTATTTTGATGAGCGGTAATAGGTAATTATTATATATTATATTCATTTATTATATTTTATTCATTTATTATATTAAGTTTATGTAATTTTTATTATTATTTGAATTTAGTATATGTATCTTTGTGTTTATCATTGAAAAATTCGTTAATTGTATAATAGTTTTTAGTTATAAAAAACTTCTTTAATTGTGATTAATGAGTAGGTAAGTATGGAACTTGCTCTCACAATATTATGCGGACTTCGAAGGGGGCTTTTTGTTGTTAGGCAAATAATTTTCAACGGAAAGTACATTTTATAAGTTTGACGAGTGTTCCCTTGTAAAACCTACGTACCTGTAATAGTTTTAATTAACGTGTACTTATGGAGACATGTTTGGCGAACTACGTGCGTTGATGAATCGACAAGTAACATAGGGAATAGAGATGCAATCCGCACGCAGCTCACGTCTTAATGTGTAAGGTCTCCATAACATCCCAACCAATTGAAAATATATAGAATAAGCGTGTATAAACATTAGGATTTTTAGTATGTAAATTAGTATAATCCTAGTCTATCCGAATACAAGTAACCGCATCCGTGGCTCAATGTAAACAACATTAGGTTTACGTTTGGGAGGTCGGAGAAGAAGCGTCCAGACTCCGTAACAGCACATATATTTCCATCTTTACAACTTAAATATATCACATTACAAAAGCAATTAACATAAGCGTATTTAACTCGACATGGAATTAAGCTAAGACCAGACCAGATTTAATTTTCAAATAGAGTTTAAGATTGTTTTCTGTGTATGCAATAAAGTGTTAATAAATAAATAAGTCTGGCAATAATATTATAGTTGCTTCATCATCATCATCAGCCTGTAAACATCACACTGCAAGGATATCAGCCTTCCCTTGTATATGAGGGAGTATGGGCCATAGTCCACTACGCTGGCCCATGCGGGTTGGGGACTTCACATGCCTTTGAATTTTATTTCTCATAGGCATGCAGGTTTCCTCACAATGTTTTCCTTCACTGTTTAAGAGCAGTCGCATAAATGCACATAAGTAATTAAATTGAATTGGATTGGATTATTTTTTTTATTTATTTATTGGAATATCAACATCATATAATAAATATTAGTCTACATATTTTAGAAATTCAATTCCTGATATAATATGACAATTAAAGATGTATACGTCATTCACCAATTTGTACAAAAGCATCTTAGGTGGTAAGTTGAAGCCAATCTAAAAGATATTGTGCCCATTAGATGGGGTACGTTAGTACTATTACTTTTTATCATTGATGTTATTATAGAGGTAATCACGACAAAAATACTGTCACTAGGATGTTGCACTATTATGCGCAAATAAATGCTAAAATGTTCTGAAAAACAGCACTTTTAATAATTTTTATGATAATACAAATACGGAGCTAGTGTTGATTGCGACGGCAGCGCCACCATCCTAATTGGATTGGACTAAATTTAAAAACTCATTGGTACATGGCCTGCCTGGGAATCAAACCCGGACCTCCTATATTGGGGGACCGCGTCTTAACCGCTCAGCCACCGACGCTTAATAGTCGCTTACTAAGAAATTAATGAAAGAAACCATAATTGTCATTGCTGGCAAATCTAATTTAATCGACGCAAGAAAACCTCACAAATTTAAAAGAGGAGGTCGCGGGTTCGATCCCCAGCGGGGTACATGTATAGTACTCGGTGGAAGGGCATTTTAAATGTCCAACTGGTTAGCTACCACCATCTTATCTAAATCTGCCGTCAAACAGCTATGTTAATAGCATTGCTGTGTTCCGGTTGTCAGAGATATGATAGCCAGTCCCCCAAATAAGATGGGATTTCCGGGTCAGTAGCACCTTCGCCCTCATCTTCATTTAACGTCAGGTGAGATTGAGGTCAAGTGCTAACCCGTTGTGCAAAAAAATAATAATAATAATTGATTGACAAAAATAATTTTTCTTCTTACGAGTTTTAATAATTTTACACTAAATGGATGTAAGCATTATTGGTACTATTATTTATTTCAAATTATTTTGTATACGACTTTTATCGGCTGGTATACGATTGGTACGTTTTTTCAGGTGGCAATCCCTTTTCGATTACACATTGTATAGATACAGTTTGGTACATTCCATCTTGCCGAAGAGATAAGTTCTGCCTAAACTATGTCGCAGACTATACTCCATAACTCGATTCGCGAACTAAGTAGCAACTTTCTCTAGAGACGTCTAATGAAATAAGGGAACTTGACCAAGTTTCTCTACCATTCGTTAGGCGTATGCGTGATGGTCCTTATTTCGAGATAACATTCCACTTTATTCGACACTTTCCTCTTTAAGTGATGGCGGCTTTCAGTTCGTAAAATGGCTGAAAACACCAAACACCGAGGGTTAATCGCGCTATTTCATAAATAAATATTTCAGAGAGTTACAGCAATCATCTAGTCCCAAACTAAGCAAAACTTGAACTATGGATACTGGCTGACGGAAAAATATACAAAAATCTAACTACTATTATATGTATAATTCAGAGCTTCCTTCTCGATATATAATTTACCATGCAGTTTCTTTATGTTACTTGGCAACCTAATGCAATTTTAGAGCTAGATTCCTAGTCATAACAAAAAATAAATATCCTTGTCTATCACTCTATCTTTATAAAGCTAGACTTGTCTATAGACAATATCTATGAACGAGGGCTTTTTGGCGGGATCTTCGTGAGTGAAGTTGCATTTTTCTATATAATTCTTATAATTTGTGCATTCTGACTTTTGAAGCTTAATAATGGCTGAATATTGTGCAGCAAAAGTTAGTGACGGTGTACAAGGCTTTTTTTTATGCACATTTATTTAATTATTTATTATTTATTTATCATATAAGCACAACGGGTTGCTCTAGGGAAGCTTAATTAAAATGCGTAACGGAGCTTTCGGGTTCCCACAAGAAGCCGCCAAAATCTTTAGTAAAGCATTCTGCCACTTTACTGAAGAATGACTTGACATACGCCAAGTATACGACGAATTACTTGTTTTGACTGAGACTGACTTATAAACTGAAGAAATAAGAGAAATAAGACATGGCTGTATGGGCTTAGATCCCTTTGCCTTCTCCGAGAGGAGTGAATAAAACAAAAAAAAAATATCTATGAACGATCAGTGTTTACGTTTTGTGAAAATTTTTAATTTCCAGTGTTTTGTTTATCAAAGTGTGGGTCGAGAGATAGTTTTCATACCTTTCCGTAAAATACCTACGTTTTGGTTTCCATAATAAGTTATTTTAATTTAATTCATGAAGGATTGTAGTTACATATTTACGTGGAAAAGGCCACAAAAATATAATATACCTTGATCATCTACTTTGCCTAGGTTCAGATTACCATTCTTGCTTAGATAATGGTGTCTATTCGGATGTACATCAACTAAACTAAAACCAGTTTTAAAGTAGTACCACTCCAAAACTGGTTTTAGTTTAGTTGGTGTACATCCGAATCGACACCAATGTTAAACAAACTGTTAAATTATGAGAGTCTTTACGATTTGTTATCAATTACAAAAAGAGTGTCAGTGCAGTTTTTCTACATACTAACTAATACTAACCTCTACTAGTAACCGCCTCCGTGGCTCAATGTAAACAACATTGGGTTTACGATTCGGAGGTCGCGGGTTCGATCCCCAGCGGGGTACATGTTTAAGTACTCGGTTTGGTTGGTGGTAGGGCATTTTAAATGTCCGCCTGGCTAGCTACCACCATCTTATCTAAATCTGCCGCCAAGCAGCAATGTTAATAGCATTGTCGTGTTCCGGTTGTCAAAGATAAGATAGCCATTCCCCCAAATGTGTTGGGGTTTCCGGGTCAGTACGCTTTCATCTTCGACCTCATCTTCACTTAACATCAGGTGTGATTGAGGTCAAGTACCAACCCGTTATGCATAAAAAAAAAATACTATAAATGCAAAAGTTTGGATGTTTGTTTGTTACTCAATTACGGCGAAACGGATGAAGGGATTTTGATGAAATTTTGGTATATGTATATTCAGACATTTTTATCCCGATAAAGTGAGTAGTTCACGCGGGATTTTTTTTTTTTTTTTTTATGATTGACTGGATTCGCGTTTGACCACAATCTTACCTGATGGAAAGTGACGATGTGGTCGGAGATGAAGCACGCGATGTCAATAAATGCCTATTCACTCTGCTCTTGAAGATCCCAAGATTGTAGGATTCAGGATAAAGAAATTCAGGATAAATAAAGAAATTTCCGCGATAAGGTTATTAAACGCAGGCTAAGCCGCGGGCAGAATGCTAGGAGCAATGATTTTAGAAAAGAAGTCACAAATTAATCCAACAACGCTAACTTTCAATTTGCTGCATGCAGCGATTAATCGCTGCCAGCGTTTTGGGTACCTTGCCTCACGGTCCCAATTTTAACATTTATTCTAAGTTCCATATTTTTTACTGTTTTCAAATAAACAATATTCTATTTATACAATACAATTATAATAAATGTCACAACACTACATTAGATTATTCATCTATATCCTTGATTTCCCCAATAGAGGAAAAAAAATGGAATTGAGAACCTTTTCCTTTCTTGTAAAGTCAGTTAAAAATGTAAAATTTCCGCCAAGCCCCGTTGGCAAACTGACATAGTTTTAATCACGTACATGCATACAGAACAAGTTGCTCCCCTGGGGTTGCGACGAGATCAAGTTTTACGTACGTGTAATATAAGCTTGGCGGTTTGTTTTATTTACCTCTAAAATGTTCAGTACTCCTGCGGTTACATGACGTCACGACCTTTACATATTTTTGGGCATTGACTTTGAACACTGAACCCCTATTAATTCAAACGTCTAACTGACGTCAGTCTAAGCATAGCTTTAAACAGCGGTCTTCTTCTTAGCGAGTCGATGGCAACATCAAATTCTTGAGGACCAGATTATGGCCACGCGTACAGCATGTGGCATCGTAGAGGTCCTATAGCGTACAGTCGGGACACGCAGGGCAGCATTAAAGATTCACCATAGTTTGTGGTGTATCAAGCACTGGTTGTCGTTCGTGTAACCCCACTTGAACATGTTCTCTCGGCATTTATCGACCCCGGTACGCAGTCTGTTGAGAGAATTCCATTTGGGATATTCCAGATCGTGACCCGATGGAAGCTTCTCTGCAGGCGTAATAAAGGTCGAAGCTCTTCCCACAATTAGACGCGAGATTTAGGGCCATCATCTAGTGAGGCAACACGGGCACAAGAAAACTATTCCAGTGTTTTAAGCGACTTTTCTAGTATTAAACTAGCTATATAATAAACCAGATCGAAATAGTAAATAAGTCGGTAATTTATCGTTTATGATGATGTATTGAATAACTCTCAAAGGTAGAGTAGTAGGTACATTTTTTTCCATTAACATAATAAATCATGGCTATATACAAGTTGTTCTCAAGAGTCATTACGAATCGTCTCGCACGCAGGTTCGATGAATTCCAGCCTCCCGAACGAGCCGGTTTCCGAAAAGGCTTTAGAACCATAGACATACACTGCGTTACCACATACATAAACATTGCTTGTAGGACCGAAGGCGGTTCGGTGAGTATCTGAGTCGAATCGGACGGGAGGAGATGGCACGATACTACCACTGCGCGCCCGACCAGGACTCCGCCCAGTACACGCTGGAAGACTGCCCGTCCCGCCCGAGGCGTGGCAGTCCGAACGTATAGGGACCTGGTCGACCGGATCACGAACGGACGAGATCTGTCCCCGTCAGCAGTAGTCGCGGCTATGCTGGCGAGCGAGGAGGGTTGGAGGGCAGCGGCCTCCTTCTGCGAGGCAGTCATGCTCCAGAAGGAGGCCGCAGAGCGGGATCGGGAGAGGGCCGATCGCGCTCGCAGTTGGGGCGGAAAGGTTCTCGAGTGGCCACCACGCCCCGCAGACTCAGCGTCCCCCTCGAGCCCCCACGAGGTGGAGCGACGATTTGGTAAAGATCGCGGGAAGCCGCTGGATACGGGCAGCGCAGTATCGATCGTTGTGGAGATCTTTGGAGGAGGTCATTGTCCAACAGTTGACGTCTTGCGGCTGATATGATGATGATGATGAATAAGTAATGACATGTCTGTGGGTATTGTTTTGAGAGTACGGATAAGAATTGCTTTGCACATACCTTGCACTGTGGAAACTGCTCGGGCGGTCGAGTGACGCGCCAACCTAATAAGGGCGGTATACACACTAGAGCGCTCATGAGCCAGACCGCCGCAATCATGAGCGCCGCACGCGCAGGTGTCCGCTTTTTAAGATAGTCCACGGCCTGTAACAAACAAAATTTTATTTTAATATTTTGATTCTTAACTTTATAGGCTTACCAAATTCTAGCTTAGTTTAGAGAGTAGGGCAACTGTGGTAAACAGGCGAACCTATAGACGGATGGATATGGCGATACCATGAGGGAATCTTTACCTAAATCGGACCACGCATTACTGAGATAGTCTCGTGACGCGAACGTGAACGTGAACGTTAAGCAATGTCTGGCGCGGTCAGTCCACGGATGGGTGACCACTAGTGGCATTTTAATACAAGTATTTTCATGCTTATCCACTCAACCGTCCGGGGGTACATCTGTAACCAAAAAAAGACCAGTCTACTGTCCGTGGTTACTACAGTAACCAATGCGCGCTACCTTGCTGCGGTTCCAAACAATTCCTCCTATTATCTGTAAATTGAAACTGTTTGGGGAAAAAAAAAATGTGTATAATAAGTTATCTTTCGTCATAATGTTCATAGAAGGCAGTATTCTGTTGTTCTCATAGACAAAAAAAATGTCAAAGTTAGTTCCTTCAGTCAGTTATCTGTAGGGAACAGTGTTCCAACATGTATGTCGTTAGTAATTATAAAGTTTTTACATATTTCCGGGCTTATTATATATCAAAATGATCGTGAGGATTAATACTTTACGATTATGCATAATTATTATAGTTTTTAGCGATATTTCCAGTATGATTTCAATATCAATTTTCATGGATTTTTTACCGATATCTTATGTTATACGCAGTTTTTATAAACCCTAGAATAATATTTTCTGTATTCGTTCATATATTCTTTTAATTTGTAATCCTTCACATATACTTACGTATTTTTTTTTGTCGTTATAACTATTATAGTCTACCAAATATGAAGGTTTTTATTAATAACGGCACCGTGCGCGCAGCATAAAAGTGCGACCTCGCGGAGCGGACAGTAAACCGGAATTTGGCCGCGCGGGCCGGACAGTTGAGTGGTTATGTGGGTGCTTATGTTTTCAATTGACGGCAGTCGGTGGACTACAGAGGCTTAATGACACTGTCAGGTGGTCACTAGTCTGACAATTACTAAACTGGGCCCTTTTTTTACTGAGATACATCCAGACAAAGACTGGACACACACACATAAATTCAACGCCGTCAAACACATAAAACCCGTGGCTTTTCGTCGTGGTTTAAAAAAACGTAAGTCGCATAAAGGTTTCGATTAACTCTAAACTTTACCACATAATAAATATGGTTGAATTTAGCTTGTAAAGGAAATCCCTCTGCTTCCGCTGATTAGTCAAATCAAAACTGCTTTATTTTATAGGTACACAGGTGCACTTAAAAGAGTCAGATTTTACATGTTTTTAGCTACTGCTTGTTCAAATGAAGACCCCTTGGTTAAGTGGATAGTGACCCTGTCAGCGAAACCAAGGGGGGTTATGGGTTCGAATCCAGCGAGGGCAAATGTTTGTGTGATAAATACGAACATTTATTCCCGAGTCATGGATGTTTATACAAATATTTATGTATGTTTATACGTTATCTAGTATCCATAGCAGCTTTGCTTAGCTTGGGACTAGATGAGTGGGTCCGAAATATTTATTTATTTAAACAAAAAAATAGGTGGATGGTTGACGGATTTGCAAGAATTAGTGTTATTATACAAAATGTTTAGAGCAGGCGTTGATCATAATCATCATCAGCCCGTAAATATCCCACTGCAGGGACATAGGCCTTCCCTCCTATAATGCAATACAATACAATACAACACAACACAACACAACACAACACAACACAACACAACACAACACAACACAACACCATACAAATACTCTTTATTGTGAAAAATAATTTACAATAATTACAGTATAATGAGGGAGTATGGGTCATAGTTGGTGACTTTTGTATATCAACTGGAAACTTATTGACATAACGTATTAAATTTACTAGATGCAATCTCCAATATTAAATTATACAAAAAATATTTATCCGAATTCGCTACTTAATGAGCTTTTAAACATAACGAAACACTTTTTGCAAGTCACTTAAAAATAAATCTCGGGCTGTCGTTAAAATCTCTATATAATTCATTTAGAGACCCACTTTAAGACTTGGGGGCCTAAAGACTGGATTAAGTTTATAAATCAATCAAGCTTTGTAACCACAATCTACATTAGCGATTGGAATATGTGCTATATTTCACTATAGACTATATAATCCAATCAACAGGGATTTACTTTACGCTAAGAATATTTCTAATCTGTTCTATAATGAAGTTTATGGTTGACTGCAAGATATACTGCTGTGGGATAAGTCCGATTCTGTGCAATTTTTTTTTTACATTTACAGTGATCCGATTAGCATTATAATAGATATTTAATCTATTGAAGTCGTCTTGTAGCTTAATATTAGGTCTTTACCTATGAAATTGGAGATTTTTTTCTTCGTTAATCATAAAGTACCAACTCCAACGATTCTATAGCTTTTTTTTTATGCACTAAGGGTTGGTACTTGACCTCAATCACACCTGATGTTAAGTGAAGATGAGGTTCGAAAGTGGAAGCATACTGACCCGGAAACCCCAACACATTTTGACTAAATTCGATCAAAAAAAAAACAAAAAATATCAAAAGCAATCACAAGATACATCCGCATATCTTCCGACTCCCGATATTACCAAAGGAAATTACCTACTCAACAATAATGAGTGGGGTTATTAATTTTCGTCAGCTCTCCGCCGGGGTTCGAACCCCGTTCTCATATCGAATTGTTTCCAGTGATTTATTGTCCACGGTCTGAGTGCTGTCAGGTACACGTGGCTGTTGGAAATAGAGAGGTGCTGGATATGACAATGGAATTGTAACGTTAGTTTTTAACTGCAAAGTAAAGTGGGTCATTACAATACGGGTGCTATATTATAAACTCCAGTTAAGAATATTAACATAGTTGCTTTTTCTAGGGCCATCATATCAGCAACAGGATGTCCACTGCTGATCATAGGCCTCCTCCCTAGATTTCTAGAGCGATGGGTTGGAAGCAGCCTTCATCCAGCAATTGGACCATCCACCTTATGAGTGGACGCCCTATGCTGCGCTTGCCGGTGTGTGATCTCAACTCGAGAACTTTAATAACCGCCTCGTTGGCTCAATGTAAAAAACATTGGGTTTACGATTCGGAGGTCGTGGGTTCCATCCCCAGCGGGGTACATGTTTAAGTACTCCGTTTGGTTGGTGGTAAGGCATTTTAAATGTCCGCCTGGCGAGCTACTACCATCTTATCTAAATCTGCCGCCAAGCAGAAATGTTAATAGCATTGTTGTGTTCCGGTTGTCAGAGATAAGATAGCCACTCCCCCATATATGTTGGGGTTTCCGGGTCAGTACGCTTCCACCTTCGACCTCATCTTCACTTAACATCAGGTGTGAATGAGGTCAAGTACCAATCCGTTGTGCATAAAAAAAAACGTATCCCGCCAGCTGTGGATCGATTTCAATAATTCTTTTTCTATTTGGAATACCGCCAATTTTGGCTTTACAATTATTGATGTTTCTTTCATACGTCTTCTTTTTAATTCGACAATGAATATTAAATTCGGACTCATCAAAGAGATTTAATTGAGTAGCAGAATTACTTTTTGACTGGTACAATTTGTAATCACTCCCATTATAACTGAGCGTACAAGCATGACACTTCCACAATTCTATATCTTGTTTGGTCTTCACATCTGAAGTCTATAAATTACGGCATGATACACACTAACTGGAATGATATTCGAGTTATTCTAGGAAGTGAACCATAGCGTATTTTCAGTTAATAACTGAACTGTTTCACAACCGGGTGATTGATAACTATAGCGTGTATTATCTAGATCACTAATGGCGCAGGCGCAATTCGTTTTCTCTTTTTAGCGAGAAGCAATACATTGTGTTTATTTCATTCTCACCATAAGAGTACAGCTTTACAGTGATACATATAATGAAAAGCAGAATTTTTGTAAAAGACGCAATTGTGAGAATCTGGTGTCTGAAAAAGGATACAGATCACCAGATGCGCTCACCCCGTGGACAGACTTTTTAAACACATTTGGGTTGAACATGAACAACATTGAATATTAAGCAAAATAAAAGAAAAAAATAGTGTGTCGTGTGTAGGGGAGGGGGGGGGGCGCATGTGTGTGTGTGTGTTCTTTTTTATGATTGACTGGATTCGCGTTTACCACAGTCTCACCTGATGGAAAGTGATGATGTGATCGAAGATGAAGCACACAATCCCAGTAAATGACTATTCACTCTGCTCTTGAAGATCCCAAGGTTGTCGGATTCAGGAAAGACTGACGCCGGAAGGGACTTCCATGCCTTGGTTGTTCGGATGATCAATGAAGAGTCGAACTTCTTAGTGGGAATGTTCGGTATATTAACTATATACGGGTGGCCTCCCCACGCCTAGTGGTCCGAAAGTGGAAGGGCGAAGCCGGCGTGTGTGAGTGTGGTTGATTGATTAATTGATAACCCTACGACAATGACTTGGGACCTGCAGTACCAGAATCTCTGAAGCTTCCACTAATTCGGATGAGCGGTTAAAGGGTAAAATGGGCCACCCTTATGCATGGAGAAGAAAAGAAACCCAGCTCAGACGATTAAGATTTTTCCGAACACTTAATTTTTTTTAATGTAAGTAAATTATATTTAATGTTTGTGTATAGTAAATTTTACTACATTAGAATAATACTCGATACTTATCATAAATACAAAGGTGTTTGAAATAATCGAAAGAGCTGGAGATATTCATGCACTTTTGTGTCAGTGTTGAGGCACAGCCTTCTCTCACTGGGAGATATGGACATATTAATCTAAACAAACTTCAAATTAATATTATGAATGAGAAACTTTGGATATTTGTTTATTTGTTGCTAAATCACTGTGAAACGGATGGACGGATTTGGATGAAATTTGGTATACAGGTAGAATATAGCCTGGATTGAGACATAGGATATTTTTCATTCCGTTAAGTGAGCAGTTCCCGCGTAATAAACAAAATTTCCGCGATAAAGTTATTCTACGCAGGCGAAACCGCGGGCGGAAAGCTAGTTTATTCTCCAGACACTAAGGTCAATGTTTGTTAGTTCAATCACTTATAACTATGTTAGTAAACAGATAGACATTGAACATTCAAAGGTCAATTTAAAAATTGAAATATAAAATCCTAAATCTAAACATTGAAAATCTCAACAACACCAATCATCTAGCCCCAAACTAAGCAATAAGCAAAGCTTAATGCTAATACTAGATAACGGATAAACAAACCTACCCATATTTATATAAACAATACAATACACAATGCAATTACTGGTAATATGAGTGACAAAAACGCTTGAAAGCTTGGAAATTGTGTCTGTTCGAGACCAGGTCGTTGTAGAACACCGGACGGACTACTGAATTTAGACCGTCAAGCATGAGTTCACGTTCCTCCCTCCAGTTTAAAATGTGATGTGATGATTGTCCGCCATCGCCACAATCGCAATCGTGTATAGGTACAGTGAAAAAGCAGTATGGGCTCCAAATAATTAACTATATTATTACTATATATATACTATATTATTTACTATTATATACTATACTATTTGAGTTATTCTTATAACTTACGAAATAAAAACATTTTTGATTTGATTTTTTGACGACCGATTGGTGTAGTGGATAGTGACCCTATCAGCGAAACCAACGGATGCGGGTTCGAATCCCGCGACGGGTAAATGTTTGTAGGATGAATACGAACATTTATTCCCGAGTCATGGATGTTTATATAAATATTTATGTATGTTTATCCGTTATCTAGTATTCATAGCACAAGCTTTGCTTAGTTTGGGACTAGATGATTGGTGTAAGTGTCCGAAATATTTATTATTATTTATTATATCCAACAGAGTACGTATGAGAACATATTATATTGCACGACAAAATGGCTCTCTACTAACGGCCTAGTGCACTTCGAAACCCATTTCTGTGCAATCGTATAATGTGACTCGTAAATTCACATTTACCTGTTATTTCTCAGTGTGCCGGCACATTACGAATACATTCTCGGTCTCGATCATTACATCGGTCGATCGGACATTAGGATAATTTAACTGTACATGTCGGTGTCTCAGCGGTTAAGACGACGCCTGATTGACGACCTGTTTAGTGTAGTGGTTAGCAACTCTGACCACTATTCCAAAAGGTTGCGGGTTCGAATCCCGCTAGGGGCATGTTTGTGTGATGAATGCGGCATGTGTTGTCATTTTTAATAAGTATTTATTTACAAAAAAAAATGTATTTGTGTAGTATATCAACCATCTGGTATCCACAACACAAGCCTATAGTTGCTTACTGTGGAACTAGATGGCATTGTGTGTATGTCTAAGGACATTTATTATCATTATATAAGTTGCTCTTTTTAAATTCATTTTGGGTTACAATTTGCGGTTTGACAATTTGAGCAAATGGTATGTTATATGAATTACCTATTGAGAAAGCTATATCCATGCTTGTCTATCATCCAGATAGTCGGTGATTTTATAATAGCCTTTTGCTAATAATTTCTGTTTTATTGTTGTTTTAAATTTATTTAAAGGCAAATACCTAATGTCTACCGGAACCTTATTATAAAATCGTACACATTGCCCTTTAAAGGATTTACTAACTTAGTGAAGTCGGCTAACATGAACAGACTCTTTCTGGAACTCTCTCTTGAACAGTACGATGCGACGGCACCACTCTAAAACTGCTTTTATTTTAGTTTAGTTGGTGTACATCCGAATCGACACCATTGTTAAGATATTAATTTGCTTAAATTTATCTCTAAGAGACATCTCTTATCGGTGTTACATAGTGGAAACAGCTGGTTTTCAGTGGAACCTCCAAATGACGTAAGGACCCAGGCCAACAAGAAATGAAGGGAAGTGACCATACTTCAGTCTAGGCTTTATTTCCCAGAGCAACGGAATACAGAACCATGACGCCACTGACTGTAAAAACGAGCTCATTGCCATGGCACGTGATCACGTAACGCATAAAGTGCGTTTACGGCTCGCGAATAGGGTGACAATCAATCAGCATTTTAATATTTAAATGTCGGAAAGGAGCAAGTCAGACTCAAAAGCAGAAGGTTCCATTCCGTAACTGCAACCCAATATCTTCATTTGTAAGCAACTATTTATTTCAAAGCATATGATAAATAACAACTTTTTAATATAAAAAGCAACCGACTTCAGCCATTACAAAGTAAAAAAAAAAATTACTGAAACGCTCGTATCACTTAATAGATTATTTTCTATATTCACTATCGTAATTATTATTATTTCTAGGGTATCAAAACATTGGCGTCAATGTTGAAAGTAAATCAATCTACATTAAAATCACTCCAAACATTGACGCCGATCAAATCGTCATCAAATGCAAAATAAAAATAAAATATTTTTGGAATACATTATGTATAACGTCATGATCTTTATTCCAAATACCAACCTTAAAATTTTATGTTTCACCTTTACAATTTTGTCTAATTTTAAAGAATAACTCTTACATCACTGTAATTTAGATCGAATCGATTACATTACAATATTTTATTTATTATGTTTAATTTTTAATTACCTACTATTCGTCAGATAGAAGATAAAATTTTATTCAGATGCATTATTACTATCTAACTGCATTCTCATCTCATCTAAGCGTACATTATGGTCACGATCAGAAGAGGAGCAAATGAAAACAAAGTATCCGAGAAATAACATATTTTTTTGTTTTTTATGCACAACGGGTTAGCACTTGACCTCAATCACACCTGATGTTATGTGAAGATGAGGCCGAAGGTGGAAGCGTACTGATCCGGAAACCCAAATATTTGGGGAACTGGTTATCTTTGACAACAGGAACACAACAATGATATTAACATTGCTGTTTAGCGGCAGATTTAGATAAGATGGTGGTAAAATGCCCTACCACCAACCAAACCGAGTACCAAACATGTACCCCGTTGGGGATCGAACCCGCGACCTCCGATTCGTGAACCTATGTTGTTTATATTGAGCCACGGAGGCGGTTAAACAAAGAACCTGGTTACCCACAATGTTCTTTAAATTTTTCTTCAGTGAAGATTTTTTTTTCAGGTGCAATATTACAAACTGCATCGTGTATCACAGTCGGCGAACTTTTACTACATCAGAATAAAGATACAATACCTATTTGGTTAAAGAGGAGCAAATAAACACGAAATATCCGAGAAATAACGTAGAACGTGGTGACCCACAAAGTTACCATTCGTCACAGAAGATAAAATTTTATTCAGATGCATTATTACTAACTGCATCGTATGTCAGAGTCGGCGAACCATCGGTACAGCACAATAAACATACAGTGTGTGGCCAAAGGAGGAGCAAATGAAAAAATATCTCAGAGATACAATAGAATATGGTGACCCACAATTTGCTCGTTTATTGTCAAGACAGCTAATTCATACTGATATAATATAATATATTAATATAATTGTAATATCCTTGGACATATACAGAACGCCATCTAGTTCCACATTAAGCAACTAGGCTTGTGTTATGGATACTAGATGGTTGATACACTACACCAATATTTTTTTTTTTGTAAATATACCTATACTTAATATAAATGTAAAACATGTCCGTATTCATCACACAAACATATGCCCCTAGCGGGATTCGAACCCGCGACCTTTTGGTACAGCAGCAGAGTTTCTAACCACTACACCAAACATGTCGTCAAAATATGAACAGAAAATATTCTAAACAGTTGCGAATATTCCTAAGAGGGTAATTTATTATTTTGTAGTTGCACTATTTTCTCATTTAATAACAAATTTTATCATTGTGCATATAACCCTGTGACAAAACGTTGTGCACGCTACTGCACGTTATCCAATCCTTCTTAAAAGAAACTGCTATGAATACTGATATATTTTTATAAATTCTCCAGTTCCAAACCACAACCTGTATATATATGCAGTATTTTGACTTGACATAGCAGTTTCGAAAGGAAATACTGGTAGCAGTATATTTTTATTGGATTTGGGAAATAAATCGCGTAATAAGTTGAACAATTCTGCTTGGTTACGAGGAGGACCATGTCATCTCTTTTCTGGGTAACGTAAAAGGCGAATAAATGTGCTTGGGTATATAGTGGTCTACGAAAATTTTCTTGTGCCGTGTTTTGGTAGTGTAATTATAGTTATGCAGCGTGAATAAAGGCGCAGTGACAAAGATTGAAAAAGGTATGCTGAGATGGTTTGGACACGTAGAGAAGATGAATGATAGAGGACTATGACGAAAGAGATATACGATGCGAATATGGATGTATTGTTAGTAGGGGAAAACCACGGCGAATGTAGAACGTGCCATGTTCAAATCGGGGACGTCTTAAAAGAATGGCGTAAAGAGTAGGTACGATGAACGACCTCAATCACACCTGATGTTAACTGAAGATGAGGTCGAAGGTGGATGCGTACTGACCCGGAAACCCCAACACATTTGGAGGACTGGCTATCTTATCTCTGACAACCGGAACACAACAATGCTATTAACATTGCTGCTTGGCGGCAGATTTAGATAAGATGGTGGTAGCCAGCCAGGCGGACATTTGAAATGCCCTACCACCAACCAAACCGAGTACTTAAACATGTACCCCGCTGGGGATCGAACCCGCGACCTCCGAATCGTAAGCCCAATGTTGTTTTAAAATATTTTTCCTATTATTCATGATCGATACCTAACCATTTCCCAAAATTTCATTCGTACTTTCTTTTACATTATGTATAATTATGCCAAATGTCATCGAATTAGACAGAAATTTTATAAAATTAATTGTAATCAATATTAGTTTAAGAATTATCTTCAATTTAATGTGTTGTTATACTTATTAGTTCTGTAGTTAGTTATACATTCGTTGGTACGCTGTCGCTTTGGAGATGGGCGTTTATAGCTACACTACAGTTTCCAACTACAGTAGCTATCATCGCTATTTTGTACTGTGTATATTTATTTATGTATCCAATAAAATTATTCTATTCTATTCTATAATTAACAGTGATTCATCTTCCACGTCTTCCGAAATCGAAAATTTAAACTTATATATTCATTTGTGTGTCAATATATCTACAATAGATAGATATGCATTTAAATATTTGTTAAGAAAGCACTACAATTATATTAAGTAAAAAATAGATGTTTATGGAGAGTTGTCAAAGTCAAAATCAAAAATGCTTTATTTTGTAGGTACACAGAGTACACTTAAAATAGTCAATTTTACATTTTTTAAGTTACTGCTTGTTCGAAATGCAACTGTCCTCTTAGAAGAACAAAGAAGAAACTCGAAGGGTTGCTCTTTCAAAATCAGGCTTTGATCAGTGAATCAGTTGTGTTAATATTAAGTAGTACAGTGACACCACTCTGCCTTTCCGCTCCACAGAATACCAGCGTCGTGGTTGCTCCAATCCGACACATGCTGAGTGGAGACCTATTTGGATTTCGTATTTTTTTATTTTTTTTTATTAAAAAACTGGTCTCGCGTTTGACTACAATCTCACCTGATGGAAAGTGACGATGTAGCCGAAGATGTATCACGCGCTGTAAATGCCTATTCACTCTAGACTTGAAGATCCCAAGGTTGTAAGTGTCGGGAAAAACCGACGCGGGCAGTGAGTTCCATACCTTAGCAGTCCGCATTATAAATGATGAAGCAAAGCGCTTAGTGCGGATGTTCGGTATGTTGACAACATATGGATGGAAACCCCCCCCCGCGCCTGGTTGTCTGAAGATGGAAAGGGGACGGTGGAATAAGATCGTGTAATTCCATCGCACACTCGTATATTGTAAACTTATGTATAAAATACTCTTATAACAGAAATCCCAATTAAAATCTTTTCTTTCTTTCTTTCTTTAAAATTACAAATTTTGTATATCGTATTTGCATTTCCATGGAGGGTATAGTATCCGTTTTACCTCTTTGCTGGGAACCAATATTACAGCAGAGTAATCGACTTGAATAACAATTTCACAATTCCCTTTTTTAATCTGAAAACAGAAATATCCTGCAAAATGCATTCAAATTCTGCCATTACCCGAACCGTTGTTGTCCCAAGTGTTCATATACAAACACAAATGTATATTTCACACATAACTGTCGTATAGCAGAATTGGTTTCAAAAATTGTTTCGTATTTGGCGAATTTTGCGATGCTTTTCGACCGAATAAGATTACCGGTAACATTCATTTGTTTCTACTAAGAGAGTACTATTTTGAACTTTAAATGTATGACGTTTGGAGTGAAGTGCGTTTTTGGCTTTCGTAATAAAATGGTTGCAAAATAAACATATTAATAAAGAGGTAATGTGTGCAATTTCTATAATAAAAAAATTATATTAGTAAGCCGATGTTACTCAAGGAGCCAAGAGCTGCTTGATTCCTCGCTCAACGCTTCAGTTACATTCAGTAGCGAATGCTGCCAGCGTTTTGAGTACTTGCCTCGCAGGCCCAATTGTTCATTTGCTATGGTTTATTTTGAAATTCCCATGTGGGGGTTTTTTATATGAAAGAATTTAAAAAAATCGGTTAAGCAGTTTCGAAGATAAATAAATAAATATATAAAATAAATATCTATATATTTTACATATATTATTTACTTACATTTATACTTTCCAAACTCTCTAAACCTTTAGACGGCAAACATAATTTGTTACGTACGAGTACCTACTAAATTTACTAATTGTACAAAATATTATATGGGGAAGACATTGTTATCTGTAACACAGTTTTTAACTACCACAGACAACAAAGCTTCAACAAGTTGTGTAATTTATTTCGGTTTAATAAAATATTGTTTATATTCTATTTTAATTGTTTATATCCTTAGACATACACACAGCGCCATCTAGTTCCACAGTAAATCTCTCCATTGTCTTTTGACCTTGAGCCTTCTAATGAGGCCCATAGTGAGCAACCACGTTTCAGTCCTATGTGTCATCACTGGCAACACACACTGATCAAAGACTTTCGTCTTGGGACCTTCTATTCGAAGTTGAATTTACCTAACTGGACATTTGTAACAGGTATACGAGCTCATCGACTCTGTACTGTGTATGTAATGCAACTCCGTTTCTGTAGATTAGTCATATGTAGTGATGTGTTAGTAAATCATGTAGACACAAGTAGGTGCGTCATAATACGGTGAATTACGTCCAATACTTCGATCACGGTTTACGAGTAATGCGCTCCAAATGCAATCATATTTTGAACTGAACGAAATTAGAAATGCAGAGGCGTGCGGTTTAAGTGAAGGGAGAGTTTGCAAAAAGAAATAATAATTTAATGACTGACTGCATGGTCCACAGTCTGTATCGTACACCTGATGGATAGTACTATGTCGAGGATGAAGCACGCGCTGCATGGTCCACAGTCTGCATCGTACACCTGATGGATAGTACTATGTCGAGGATGAAGCACGCGCTGCATGGTCCACAGTCTGTATCGTACACCTGATGGATAGTAATATGTCGAGGATGGAGCACGCGCTGCATGGTCCACAGTCTGCATCGTACACCTGATGGATAGTACTATGTCGAGGATGAAGCACGCGCTGCATGGTCCACAGTCTGCATCGTACACCTGATGGATAGTACTATGTCGAGGATGAAGCACGCGCTGCATGGTCCACAGTCTGCATCGTACACCTGATGGATAGTACGATGTCGAGGATGAAGCACGCGATCTCAGTAGATGCCTTTCACCCCGCTCTTGAATCCCAAGGTACTACATACATATACAGGTATAAAATATTTTTCATCCCCCCACCTCGGAAATGGTATTCGATATGTGAGCACAAAAGCCGTTTTTATCCGCTTGAGGTTAAAGTAAATTTGAATTTAGATTCTTAACCTCCTTGGTGTATTTTTGTTTTTAATTTGCTTTGCGCGCGCAATTTTGTTTTGACATCGTAGGTATTATTATAAATAAGAAAATTTAAAACAATTAGTCATTTCCTCGCTGAGGGGGTATGAAAAGTTACCTGTTGCACTCGAGTGCAAAGATTTTTCACCTTGTGCTCTTTTGATTCCCTCGCTAACGCTCAGGATTCTAATTTTTGAATCCTTGGCTTGCTCGGTCATCAAATCAAAAAATCAAAAAAATCAAAAGCAACTTTGCACTCTTGTATAACAAATAACTATTCACAAATTTAATATTGTGAAACACAAAAGCATCATTTAGGATAAATAGTCAATACAAGTAATAAAGGAAAACTTGCAGTTGATTATAGCTAACTCCACACAATCAGTAATTCATTCAGAGGGTATACGATTACGGTTCCCGTTGATATACAAAATCTTACTTCCAATAAATTTAAAGATACTATAAAACAGAAACTTATTCATCGTCATTTGATTTAAGAGCCATGCTCTTGTCGGTGGAGATTTTTCCATATCTCTCTGCTCTCCGCCTTCCTCTTGACCTCTTGATACAACACGACATTCAACTTCTCTTTTATCTGTTGCATGTAGTAATATATCGTTTTGAGCCATGCACCTCCTTCCCGTATTCGTAAGACTTTTCAAAGATCCGCTATCTGAAGACATCTTCTAACTTGCACCAAGTAAGCAGTAAATCCCAAGTGTTTTGCCTCATAATATACGTAGGATCAGATGCGGATTCATCTTCAGAGCGATTCTCGTATCAACGGATCTGATTACCTAAAGTGAACTGAGAATTGGGTGTTTTAGCCAACTGTGGGTGTATGAGTTATGCTGCTCCGAGGAGACTGCTTGAAAGTTTAATGCCTTGATGGACTCTGACGTTAGTATTTAGGATTTAGATTTATGCACAGTTTCGCAGAGTGTAATTACTTTTTAATCTTCACGAGTAGTTCCCGGGAAAGAGCATGAGAGTGCGGCCTCGTCAGATTTATAATTAGTGCATTAAATTTTAAAATAAAGTATGAAAATTTAAGTTCAACTGACTAATTAACGAAACTGGGGATGTTGCGAAACTGATTGATATGGAAACTGACAAATATTTTAAAGAGCTGACGATAAATAAAGGAAGTATCTGACCAATTAGCAAAATTTACAAACAAAGAAACTTATTTGAAAAGAATGTGACGAATGAGTACTCGTAAACCGAGGAATTTGCAAAGCCGACAAATTATTATCAAATAGTCTGATAAATAATTACGGAGTTACTTCCTTTATTTATCGTCAGCTCTTTAACTTCAATATATGTCAGTTTTCGGCATATATTGAAGTTAAAGAGCTGACGATAAATAAAGGAAGTATCTGACCAATTAGCAAAATTTACAAACAAGGAAACTTACTTGAAAAGAATGTGACAAATGAGTACTCGTAAACCGACGAATTAGCAAAGCCGTCGAATTATTATCAAATTGTCTGATAAATAACTAGGAAAAATGACAAATAATTAAATGGTGTTCCGGGTCATTACGCTTCCACCTTCGGCGTCCTTGTGATTGATGTCAAGTGCTAACCCACAGTGCATAAAAAATAATTTAATTAACCGATTTCAAGAAAGGAGGAGGTTATCTATTCGGTTGTATGTTTTTAAATATTTATTACCTCAGAACTCCGTCATTTGGGCTTACTGCTTTCTCGACACTTTTCTTTACAATAGACTAAATTCTTCATTGCACATATACCCTATGAATAACAAAGCATGTAAAGAGATAGTACAAAACTGGATGAAAAATAAGACCTACGAAGATACAGAAAACTTACTAGAAGTAGTGAGCTAATCTTAAAAATTTTATTTTTGGAAAATGTTTGTATTATACAGGGTGAATTTGAATTCGTGTAATTACTGGTGACTCCACTCCTGATTACGAACAACTTGATCAAAAAATTTTTGATTACCCACAAAGTAGACCATTCTGAAACTACCTTTAGTATAGAAGACCAGTAATTATCGATTGAATTGGAGTATGGTTCATAGTGGAAAGTTGGTCGTAATCAGGAGTGTAGCGATCAGCCGAAAATTATTGGACTTTCGCACTAAAGGTGGTTTCAGAATGGTTTACTTTGTATGTCCAGCAGTGGACGTCTTTCAACCGATATGATGATAATAATCATCATATCGGTTGAAAGACACCTAGTTTACATAATAATATAATATTAATAATGTTTTAAAATGTTCACTATTACATTATTTAGCTCGGAAGGAAAGAAAAAACTTCAATAATTGTTTCATTTGTACTCAGCCACAAATCTTTCTATGTCACGCGGACGCAAAGCTGGCACATAAACAAATTCTACGAAATGCTAAATGTAACTGAGATAAAATCGATTTTATAACCACAACATCTTAACTCTGGTGTGAAACCGATAATCGAGAAGTATCCCAAACGATACAATAAACACATAAAATCTGGACAAACAGGCAACAATGTAAAATAACTGCCTTCGCCTTTGCCAAGTCGTAGAGAAAAACGTTACAATGTAATAAGACTTCACGCTCTATTCAATGAATATTATTCGACGATTGTTTTAGCAGTATATTTTATTTAAAAAAATTACCACCTGTATTATTATTACTGATTGCGCACGAGTATACATAAAAAGGCAGGCCATGTACCAATGAGTTTTTAAATTTAATTTAATTACTTATATGCATTAATCCGACTCTTTAACGGTGAAGGAAAACATCGTTAGGAAATCTACATGCCTGATAAATAAAAATTCAAGGGCATGTGAAGTCCCGGCCCGCATTGAGCCAGTGTTTTTTGATTCGCGTTTGACCACAATCTCACCTGATGGAAAGTGACGATGTGGTCGGAGATGAAGCACGCGATCTCAGTAAATGTCTATTCACTCTGCTCTTGAAGATCCCAAGGTTGTAGGATTCAGGAAAGACTGACGCCGGAGGGGAGTTCCATGCCTTGGCTGTTCGGATGATGAATGAAGAATCGAACTTCTTAGTGCGAATGTTCGGTATATTGTTGTTGCTATGAGTGTTGTGGACAATGGCCCATACAGGGAGTACAGGAGAGTAATACGTACGTGTTTTACGTGTATAAATTCACATTAGAATTCGTTTTGAAAAATTAGGACTTGGAAGTTAGCAAGCGATTTTGATAATTATTTTTTTGCTTTTATTAGCACGTTATTATTAACACCTCATCACTTCGTCTTCTTCTCTTCTCTGTCCAGCTTATTCCCTTTATCTCCAGCACCACATCTCGAATGCCTCTAACCTTAACATATCCCTTTCTGTTAATGTTCAAATTTTTCTTAAACTGACTAAAATTACCCACATATCTCATCGAACTTCTCTTTCATATTACAGGGTTTCCTGAAAAAATCTCCTCTTAGAGGTAAGCCAGTACCTTTTGTACATCCTATATCTGATTTTCTTTTTTTATGTATCATCATCATCAGCTTGTAAACATCCCACTGAAGGGATATAGTTCCCTCGTATAGCATTACAAGCACTGCCGACTAATAAACTCAAAATAAAATTGAAGAAGTGGCTTCTCCAATACACATTCTTATTCAATTAAAGAATTTTTGGATCATAAGGTGAAAATTTAAATCTAATGTATTTAATACTAATGAAAGTAACTGACTTGAATTATGTAATGAATTTCATATTACGAATTTAACAGTAATTAATGTTATCGACTTGAATTATGTAAATGAATTTAGTATCGAAAAAATTAATTATTACTGTAATAGTTTAAGATTTATAGATTTTGCATGCTGCTAAAAGTGTCTGAATAGACGATAGAACCAGTACTGTAACATCTTATAATGTACCCTATTCAATAGCAAATAAATCATTTGTATTTGTATAATAAATGCGAGTTGGGGACTTCACATGCCTTTGAATTTTTATTTCTTAGGCATGCAAGTTTCCTCACGATGTTTTCCTTCACCGTTTTGGAGCAGTCGGATAAATGTACATAAGTAATTAAATTAAATTTTAAAAACTCATTGGTGCATTGAATTGCTACATATAGTTTATACGGATAACTGTAATTGGCCATAGTTTTAGTCACATGTACTGTAATACGTTACTTTTGTAATAGCTGCTGTTATCCTGAATAAATAAATAAATAAAGAAAAACTACTTAATTTATTATAAACAAATAACTAAGTAGGTACATGTAACTAACTAACACATATTATATAACACATTTGGTATGAAAACAAAAAGCAACTTAGAAATATCTGAATCGATCCCAATTTGCCCAGTATATCCCCGGATTCGGTCGCGGAAAGCCAACTGGGAACGACTAACGGCTCAGTCCGCTTGGGAAATCTGCATTGGGATACTGCTTCGGGCACAGTGAGAGGGGGTTTCTTATTTAAAACAAAACCATATTTTTATCGACACTCGAGACATAATACAAACTAAGTTTTCACTGGAAATCATGAACGTTTTTGTATAGTATTGTATTTGGTTACAGCAATTTCTATTATGCTGGGCTGTAAAGGTTTCACGGAAAATGAGAAACAGAACCTGTCGAAAAACCTCATTTGGCTATTCATGGCGGGGTACTGGTTCCAACACTGATTTTCGAGAGTGATTGCAGTATATACCAGAAAAAGAATGAACGAATGATTGCAGTGGAAATGAGATCATTGAGAAGTATGAATGGGGTGACTCTGAAAGATAAAATCAGAAATAGTGTAATTAGGGAGTTAAGCAGTGTGAATGAAGATGTAGTGACAAAGATTGAAAAAGGTATGCTGAGATGGTTTGGACATGTGGAGAGGATGAATGAAAGAAAACTAACGAAAGAGATATACAAAGCGAATGTGCATGGTAGTGTTGATAGAGGAAGGCCACGACGAACGTGCCATGATCAAATTGGGTACGTCTAAAAAAAGGCCAAGTCAAGAGTACCCTAAACCGACAAGCATATAATATGATCAACTTTATGAGAGTGAATGAAGCAAAAGAGGTGTGTCAGGATCGTAGTAAGTGGAGTCTGTGGTCTTTGCCTACCCCTATGAGAAACTCGATTGCTTATGTTTGTATGTATGTAACGGTCTATTTCTTTCAGACTGTACAAATGCAATGGAGACTTGTTTGATAGATTGGTATTTGTATCTAGTGTCCACTTGGCAGTGTTTTTAAGCCGCTATAAGGCAGTGAATTTTTCATAATTACTGACTTTAACTGAAAACAACCGGGACCACCAGTTTATTGTGACCTACCATGTACTGAAACACTGTTATATGCCACTAGTAGTCACCCGCCTATGACTGACCACGCCAGACGTTTGCTTTACTTCTCTAATGGGAAACGAAGAACGAATTCAATTATTTCAATTCATGCAATTACATTGATATTGTGTTTGCTTATGAAAGGTCTTGCATATAATTATATTATAAATCTAAATTATTAATTCATTACTCACGCATATATCGTCAAATTATCTAATATTAAGTCATACACTACATTACATACCAATTCATAAAACGCGAATGCGATTGTCTGAAGAAGTAATTTATTCTGTAAAAATTTCTCCACAAAAATATTGCTCTCAGTGTAACACCACCCCAACCGTCGTCATTCTATTTTATTCGCGTCGATCACAGACTTATATTTATACGTCTATGGCGTCGATTGAAATTTATTTGACGCAGCGCCATCTCAACTGTCCGCGTTATCTGAGATGATGTTTTATGTGTAAATACAGACAAGCTAAGCGACGTTGATATGTTTATATAATACAATACAAATACTCTGTATTTATAATAACTTTTGATGGTAACGATAGAACACCATTAGGCGGTCTTATCACTAAGAGTCACTGATCTCCTCCAGACAACTCACAGCCGTGGGAAATTTGTATATAGAAAAATTGTGTTGGTATTTTTTTTTGTTGGTACTTGGCCTCAATCACACGTTGTCAATCATGACAGTTGATGTTAAGTGCATATGAGGTCGAAGGTGGAAGCGTACTGACCCGGAAACCCTAACACATTTGGGGGACTGGCTATCTTATCTCTGACAACCGGAACAAAACAATGCTATTGACAATGCCGCTTGGCGGTAGATTTAGATATGATGGTGGTAGCTAGCCAGGCGGACATTTAAAATGCTCTACCAATAACCAAACCGAGCACTAAATATGTATGTAAATATGTATTATATTACAAAAATTCATTAATTCATAACGAACGTTGATATGGGACGCTACTTGCGTCGATACTTTGGCACCCTCTCACATCCCCAAAACCTCTTCGAGAGCCAGAGCTGCGGCAGAGGAAACACAACTGCTCAAGCGCCGCAAGTACTCATCCCTATTGGGTAGCCATGAGTTTGTGGCGCTTGCAGTAGAAACTATGGGACCGTGGTCTTCTGACACCAGGAATTTCGTCCACGGTCTCTCGACCAGATTGGTGCTGGCCTCGTGTGATTTACGGGCTGGCGCATACCTCGCTCAACATCTCAGTCTGGCTGTTCAGAGAGGTAATGCAGCCAGTGTGTTAGGGTCCATACCGCAATCGGGGAGCTCTGGATGACGTCTTTGCCTTATAGTTTTATTTTAGTTTTTATTTTTTATACCCCGTCAAAATTGTTCAAAATAAAATAACATTAATTCATTGAAATATTCATCAATTAAATTGTATAATATCATTTCATTGAAGTATAAGTAAAGTTCTAGTCAATACTTCATAATTTTCCCTAAATTATGAATGTTGATTTGCTTTGTGTATGTTTCATGCACTTAGAAGTCGGTCAAACCGTTTAGGCTACAGGAGGTAACATAGAAAACTACATGCTTACATACATACACTCGAAAAACATTACCCTCCTTCCTTGGGCAGTCGGGTAAAGCCACACACACACACATGTACTTCCATTTACATACATCTTTTGCATAACTATACAAAGCAATGGATTAAGGTTGTAGAATCCATAAGAATTTAGATAGCATCCTGTTTATAAGAGGGGAAGGAAAAACACTTAATCTCCGGAAGCCTCCAAAGTGTGTGAAATGGTGGAGTGAAAATGTGCCGAAGGAGCGTTGCGAAAGTCATAATGAGTTTGGCAACTTTAAGTGGCAACTGCAGGTAGATTTCACAAAGGGCGGTTTCTCCTGTCTGAAAAAGGAAGGCAATTTTTCAACAGCTTTATTAAAAATAATAATATTTAGCGATAAATACAATTGTATTGTTTATATGGAAGATATTTATCATTTATGCGAACGACGCACTGACGTCAGACTTTTGTCTTCAAACTTTGTAAACTAATTAAGTCCAATAGGCGTTCAAAATATCTATAAATAGCCTATATATAGCATTCCACAAAACCTCTTCCATCACCGAGGTCAAGTAGGTACAGTCAATAACAGAAGTATACGTTATGACGAAGTTCGAGAATAATCTGAACTTTCGATGTGCAATAAACATAAATACATTTACACAAATCATCTAGTCCCTAAGCAAAGCTTGTATTATGGATGAACAACTTCCATGAATCAGGAATATATTCGTATTCAACACACAAACATTTAGCCCACTACTAGTCACTATCCACGATATCAATCGGTCGTGATTTATGGGTCTGCTGTTAACGTAATTTAAAACCAAAAATTTCGGAAAACTACTCTCTCTATTCTGCAACAAACAGATGCCAAGATTCAGGATGTTATCGAGACAATCGCTGCTTCTGAAGCATAAAATCGATAAATTTCTCTCAATAGGAAATAATCACAAACTTGACTTTAAAAACTATATTAAGTTAAAAATCACATTTATGTGACCCGACCGACGACCGATTGGTGTAGTGGATAGTAACCTCATCAGCGAAACCAACGGTTGCGGGTTCGAATTTTATTCCCGAGTCATGGAAGTTTATATAAATATTTATGTATGTTTATCCGTTATCTAGTTTCCATAACACAAGCTTTGCTTAGTTTGGTGACTAGATGATTGGTGTAAGTGTCCGAAATATTTATTTATTTATTATTATTCATTTATGTACAATTCCATTGTTTCCAAATGTGATTGAAATATTGCTTAACTGAAACTTCTCTGTTTCTTTTATATTCTGCAGTGTTTTGTTCCCTTACGATGTATCAGTTTTTCATCTTTCCCGCGCGCAAATCACGTAACAGCCTACAACGCGCGTAACGTGACGTGAGAGTGTGATAGTTGTATATTTCGTCCAAACGAATGAGCAGGGCAAATATTATCTTTATCGGTTATCTTTACTCGTGCTTTTGGATTCGCTCCGCGAGGAGCTGCTATTTTAGATGCCAATAATATAATAATAAATAATAAATAAATAAATATCCTTAGACATACACACAGCGCCATCTAGGTCCACAGTAAGCAACTATAGGCTTGTGTTGTGGATACCAGATGGTTGATATACTACATAAATATATCTTTTTTAAAATAAATATTTATATAATAAAGTGGTAATGGCTTCACCACGCGCTTAATCAAGGTTTCTAACTTCATTGTCAAAATTAGTATAATATTAATTTGGTATTTTTTATTACACAGAAATATAACAAGTAACAGTAAATGTATCGTGTACTAAATATTATATAGCATTAATTAATATATTTTGGGGGTAAATTATTTTGTAATGCTACTAACTATATTTAGATACTTATTGTAATAACTGTAGGTAATATTGTTAAATTTAGTTTAGGTATATTCGACTTTTGGTGTAAAATTAAACCAATTTTGTACTACTGTCTATATCTTCGAAATAGTAACCTGTGGATATCGTTGCTGGTTGTACAATGATCCACATCATTTTGTAAAACTAGATTAAGTATATAAATTGTGCAGCTGTTTGTTGTCCTTAATAAAATATGTTAATTTATGACCAGCAGGTTAGTGCAGATCTCAGTCACATTCAAGATCAGACCAATGACCAATTTATGGATTGGCTATCTTATCATGTCACAACATTGCTGCTTAGCGGCTAATTTTAATAAAATTTTAAAATGCTCTAATACCACTCAGAGTACTACGTTGGGAATAAAAACCTTTACTTGACAGCACAACACATGTTATGTGCAAACATCCTTTGACTCATAAAAAGTTCACCAAACGTCAGAGTCCACTATTGATTCTGACTGTACTCACAAACAACCCGGTTAAGCTTAGTTGACACCTTGCTGCTACGCGACCCGGTACTGGTGAGGGGCCTAGTTAGTTCAACCGGGTTGTACTTACAGCTAAAGTACAAACATACTGCCACACTCGAAACACAAACAATGCCGTCAACCGCCCTAGAGGCGGTTTCGCTAACTCGTTTATACTGGTCTCGGTAAATGCTTGACAGTATTACTACCACAGACCCGTTTAAAACAGTAAGTCAACATCGCTCAACATTTTATTCTATCAACAAATTGTTCATACCAATATTCATCAGCCTGACTGGGAGAAGGCATGGGCTACTACGTGAGACTATTCTGTTGTTATGGTTGGCATGGGGGTCACTTCGAACCAATCGGGGCCTTTTTTTTTATGCACAACGGGTTAGCTCTTAACCTCAATGACACCTGAAACGTAAACAAATCCACATCTGAGAATTTCTCATTGTAAGTGTGACGAATACGGCTAGGAACAGCGTCTTGGAATAATTAGTATGATTTTCTTTTTATGCACAACGGGTTAGCACTTGACCTCAATCACACCTGATGTTAAGTGAAGATGAGGTCGAAGGTGGAAGCGTACTGACCCGGAAACACAACACATACAACTATCTTATCTCTGACAACCGGAACACAACAATGCTATTAACATTGCTGTTTGGCGGCAGATTTAGACAAAATGGTGGTAGCTAGCCAGGTCGACATTTAAAATGCCCTACCACCAACCAAACCGAGTACTAAACATGTACCCTGCTGGGGATCGAACCCGCGACCACCGATTCGTAAACCCTATGTTGTTTACATTGAGCCACGGAGGCGGTTTTCTGCGTTTCCCCTGCTTTTGTCCTACTGCCAACTTACAGTTCGTTCGGGATATTCTTTACCCAGATGACACATACGCCTTTCTTTGTTGCATGCTTCGCAGGTTGACTTTTTATCTAGGCCTGTTTTAAATAAGAGATCAATCGTGCCACCATGTGGACCTAGTAAGGATTGGTTGACTTCGCTAATTGAAAAACAGAATGCGACTGCGCCAGGAGTGCAGAATATATTTGCCACAAATGCAACAAAGCTTATGAGGCTGCAGCAGGACATATGGGTCACACAACTGTACGAGATTGCTCAAAAAACTAATTTTGATTTTCAGCTATTACCTGAGGAGCTATGACGAGACTGATGCTCGGAGTTTCTCTACGAGATCGAATCAAGAATGAAGAAATCGTATTACCGATAAATATAAGTTGAAGTGGCAATAAGCAGGCCACATCACTCAAAGAATTCATAAACGTAGGAGCATTAAGGTTCTGGAATGCAGACCACGCTCCGGCAAGCACAGTGTAAGACGTCCACATATAAGGTGTCGGACGACCGAATGTCGCTAGATGCAGGTCGCTTCCGACCGGTCGCTCTGAAAATCTATCGGCGAGGTTTATATGCCGCAGTGGATGTCCCGACCCGACGAGAATACATGATTGAGACCAGGGAATGCAATCTCTCGCCCATATTTACCGAGATTAATCTCGGCCGAGAATGTAACGAGATCTCGCAAATTAACGAGAGTTATTAAGAAATACAATTTTCTATATATTTTTCAAACTAAATTTTCTATTTTTGTGTCAGTCTAAAAAAAAAATTGTAACATTGCACTAATTTCACAAGATCTCATAAATGGCGAGATCTCGCTAGATTGATCCTTCTGGTCTCACGAGACCTCGACTTCGCCAAAATATCGCGAGATTGCATTCCCTACTTGAGACAGCTTTCGGTGTGCCAAGACCATTTATCGTGAATATGTTGTTTCACTCAAATCAAATCAAAAATGCTTTATTTTGTAGGTACACACGGTTCACTTAAAATAGTCAGATTTCACATTTTTAAAGCTACTGCTTGTTCAAATGGCGATTTTCGCCTGAGAAGAACACGCAAGAAACTCAAGAGGTTTCTCTTTAAAAAAAAAAGATATTTATAATACAAAATTAATAATTATTATTTTATATTATAATTATTATTTGTGAAAGCCTGGTTATGCGAACGTGCTGGTTATGTCCATGTT
This sequence comes from Oegoconia quadripuncta, assembly GCA_949316235.1. Lineage (NCBI taxonomy): Eukaryota > Metazoa > Arthropoda > Insecta > Lepidoptera > Autostichidae > Oegoconia > Oegoconia quadripuncta. The sequence goes on along the minus strand of OX438745.1, from coordinate 2,181,645 downwards.
TGTTAACTGTATTCATTTCCACTGTGGCAATATCTTTTATCTTTCCTTATACATTATATTTTTATTATAATGTTTGTTTTGTCTGTTCGCGATGACTGCGATCTTTTTGGCAGAAATTGTTTCTTTGAAAAAATACAGTAATTCTTTGATAGAGTTCTTGGGGTAAAATGTTATCATATTACAAATCATCTCTGTATATTCGTTTGACTTTAAAAAGCTACTGTTAATTTGAGTGATATCTTCATCACCAGCCCGTAAACATCCCACTGCAGAGATATAGGCCTTCCTTAAATGTTAAACACTGTTTAACCCTGATTCTATCTTTCAAAGTCACCCCTCTCATACTTCCCAATAATCTCATTTCGACTGCATTAATTCTACTTTCACTCTTCTTCTAAAGTCATCTGAGATAAAATAAATTGAAATTGGAAAACCTCCAAGGTCTAAATAACCTAATATTCAAGCAACTGAGTTTTCGCCATTGATTGCCACTTGTGATTTTTATCGTGTGTTAATGTCAATCCCAATCATCATCATCAGCCCGTAATCATCCCATTATAGGTATATAGGCTTCCCTCGTATATAAGGGAGTATGAGCCATAGTTCACCATGCACGCTGGCCCAATTCGGGTTGGGGACTTCACATGCCTTTGAATTTTTATTTCTCAGGCATGCGGGTTTCCTCACGATATTTTCCTTCACCGTTTAAGAGCAGTCGGATAAATGCACATAAATCATTAAATTAAATTTAAAAACTCATGTAATAATCGAAAATTCTTTGTTCGTATTCGACTATGGTTGCTTGGGGAAATTTGTTCTTAATCAACAGTGACGTCACCAGTTAATGGGAGTTACTCGAATTCAATATATGCAGTAAAATACAACGACCGATTGGTATAGTGGATAGTGTCCTTGTCAGCGAAACCAACGGTTGCGGGCTCAAATCCCGCGAGGGGTAAACAATAATAATAAATAAATAAATATCCTTGCACCTACAGCGTCATCTAGGTCCACAGTAAGTATCTAGGCTTGTGGAATACTAGATAATTGATAAACTACACAAATGTTTGTGTGATGAATACGAACATTTTATTCTCGATTCATGGAAAGAAAGAAAGAAAATTATTTATTTGTTTGATTTTGGGTATACAGATAAAGGTCTTATTTTGTTGATAGGTAAGTAGTCCAACAAAATCTACCTGTTAGGGCGTACAAATATTTAAGATATAAAAATAGAATTAAAAATTCATGCAATGATTATAAAAGACAACATTGTGTTAACCCTGAATAACTTTAAATATTACAATGTTACATTTAAAACTGAATTAATGTCATCTTATCGCATATATTTTGTGTCAAACACAATTAAATAACAACATGTCAATTTAACTAATTATTAATAATGTCAGATTCTCATATTAAATTACAATTTACAATAATAAAATACGAACCAGATACTCTCTACATAATGTTTAGAAGTTCCCCAAGTTGTTCGTAATCATGAGTGGCGTCACCCATTAGTGCCAATTACACGAATTCAAATTCACCCTGTATACTATCAAACAGACAAATGTATCGAGGAACAGACATCAGGAACCTTCCACCTTCCATTTGGGCCAGAGGTAAAAAACAGTAGGTTTACAAATATCTTTGTATGAAACATAATAGCATTGTTTCAAAACAGCAAGACGTGTCGCTCAACGCATTCGTTGAATATATGAACATGTATATACTTGTATGGCTCGTGTACGTCTCGTGGGGGACACGATTGAGGATGTTGTGAAGGTTTTTGTGAGATTTTCCTGTTTTCAAATGTTCTATTTGTAATATAAGGTTTATATATTTGATCGTTGTAAAGGAATACCTCAGTGCTTGAAAGCTTTTTCAATAAGGCTCCTGTTCATTTACAAAATCTTCCTTTTATTAAATTTAAAAGTGCTATAAAACAAAAACTTACTTAGAAAGCATATTATAGAATATCAGACTATTTAGATGAAGCTTAAAAAATGTAAAATTGTCTATTTTAATTGTACCCTGTGTAAATACAAAATAAAGCATTTTATGATTTTGAATTTGCTCTTTTGACACCCAGAGCAGAGACTTTGATGACGAAAGACTTTAATCAATTATGTTACCAGTGAACACTGCACAAGCACTGTATTTTTTACCGCCTCCGTGGCTCAATGTAAACAACATTAGGTTTACGATCCGAAGGTCGCGGGTTCGATCCCCAGCGGGGTACATGTTTAAGTACTAGGTTTGGTTGGTGATAGGCCATTTTAAATGTCCGCCTGGCTAGCTACCACCATCTTATCTAAATCTACCGCCAAGCAGCAATGTTAATAGCATTGTTGTGTTCCGGTTGTCAGAGATAAGATAGACAGTCCCCCAAATGTGTTGGAGTTTCCGGGTCAGTATGCTTCCACCTTCGTCCTCATCTTCACTTAACATCAGGTGTGATTGAGGTCAAGTACGAACCCGGGGTGCATAAAAAAAAACAGCTCTGAAACGTAGTCTCTCACTATGGGTCTCATAAATTTTAAATTTTCAATGTCCACCACTGTTTATTAACTTAGTTATAGGTGACTGTACTAACAAAGATGGACTTTATTGTCTGGAAAAATAAATGATTTATTATATAAGAAGGCTAAAAGTTATACAACGAGCAATGGAGAGGACGATCGAATCACGAATGAGGAAATCCGTGGGCGTAAGATGGTCAGCGATAGCCCAGTGGATTAGCAGTTTGAAGTATGGGCAGGGCAAATAGCTTGAAGAACTGATGGCTCTTACAGTTCTCGAGTGGAGACCACGCACTGTTAGGCAATTTTTTGTTTATCTTTAAATACAAATAAATATTAGAAAGAAAACAATCAGGTACAAATATTACACGGTCGAGACACATGCAAAAAATAACATTGTGTTTGCCATCTAATTGTCGGTGTCGCAAGGTGGAGTCAAAAAGGTCTCCAACTCAGCATGGGTTGTAGCCGTTCACTACAACGCTGGTTGAGTTGGAGCCTCCAAATGACGCACGGACACTGGTCAACAAATGTACATACAAATAACAATTACAATTAATAGGAGTAATCAGCAAGATGCGATGATAGGATACATACGTGTATACCTCTCTTTCTCTCAATAATAAATACACTTACACCAATCATCTAGCCCCAAATGAAAGCTTGTACTTTGAAAATTATATAACGGATCAATATCTATATAAACATCCATGACTCGGGAATAAATGTTCGTATTCATCACATAAACATTTACCCCTCATGGGATTCGAACGAGCAACGGTTGGTTTCGCAGAGGGTCACTACCCACTACACCAATCGGGGAAATCGCAGATTATTGGAGCCTCTCACTAATTACGCGTCAGTGCTCCACGTTTTAATGATGACTCAATAATAAGTCCCTTGTCCCTTTTACCATACCAGTGTACAATACATTCCCGACCTTTTTCCCAAATGCGGAGACATGTTTGCAACTATTGGGGCACAGCTTTCTGGGAGATGGCATGGGCCCTCATCCACCATGCAGGACCATTGCTTGGCGGATTTATGTCACACCAGTTTTAAACTGTCAATGTATTTAAGAATTGCCTGTAGGCCAGAGACTTGGCTTAACGACCCTCAACGGAACACAAGCGGGACCGACTATTTAATGTGCCCCGGGAAGCACGAAAACACTCGTATTAAAATACTACTAGGGATCACCAATCCAAGGCCTGATCGCGCTAGATATTGCTTAACTTCGTCAATCAAACATGAATAGCTAATGCAACTGCGCCAGGTTCTCTTAGAATAACTCCGGGCATAATCTCTCTCCCCATAACACCCGGATGGATAAGATTTCGTGCGATTTATCCTTCATAAACCTAACTCCGATAGTAAGATGTGATTGGGCCATGACCCTAATAAAACGAAAAAGAAATGCACTTAAATACCGAAATTCTTTGGACCATTAAGGACAAAAATAATTTTAAACTCGGTAAAGGATTATGGACGGCTGGTAGCACGCGGCTGCCCGCTCAGGAAGAAATTGGGGGAAACATACGGTATGATAAGTCGTGACGAGTCCCTGCGATTTCAAAAGTTCGATTTAGGCTGCAAACTGGATGACAGCGAGGAGTGGCGAGGGGTGGAGACGGCGGGAGGGCAAGGTATGATGAAGGAGTGCGATCTCCATAAGTGCCCATTGCCCATGGTCTTCAAAATTCCAGGATTTTAACATTTAGGGAAAACTGACGTCGAAATCCAGGACGACAAATTATTATTCAAGATTACATTTATTTAATTGGATATAGTAAATACATAATTTTAAAGAAATAAGTACACCATATATTTTTTATAGTATCAGTCAGGGTTAACAGTTAAACGGATCCTGAGTTTAACACTTATATAATCACGTATTCTGTAAAGTGCTTTAACGATAGAAGCAATTACGAACCACTTGAAGTATGTGGGATTCGAAACGTAGTTCAGAGGCAAACAGCAGGCCCAAGTTACGGGTCTCATCAACCATTTCAACTTTTCTACCCATTAGAGCTAAATGTAGCCTACTTAAAATAATTTTGGATACTTGTTTCTTTGAACCCAACACCATAAACTTTAACATAGCCATTGAACTCTGCTTCTCTCCAGGTCCTCATTTACATTCCTTACTACAGACTCAACATTGTTTGGATCGCACGATAAGTATAATTGCACATGATCTGCATATTATATGTGATACTTGCAATTTTTTATGCACTTTATGAGATCTGCATTGTATAAGATGAAAAGTAGCGGTCCTAAAATCGAACCTTGAGGCACAGCTCTGTCAACGGCAGATTGGGAAGACATAGACAAAGACCCATTGCTTCTATGAATTTCCACAGACTGCAGGTGATTCCTTAGATAACTGTCGTACCATTTAATGGCATGTGAATGAAGTCCTTAATACGCAAGCTTCGATAATAAGAGTGGAATACTTAAAGTATCAAATGCACGAGAAAAGTCAAGTAGTACGAGAATAGTACCCTGTCCCGTGTTCTGTGCTTCCGAATGCTGCTGGTGACGTCAAGTACCTAAGGCTGTGGCTGTGCTACGATTCTTTCTAAAACCTGACTATACCTGCGGCAGCATATCATTATTTTCTAGTTAAGCAGAGAATCTCTCTTCTATTTTAAGTTAATAATCTTAATTTTTAGTTTCTCAACCTTGGTCCCTATATCAATAGCCTCGAATCTTCACTGCTGAAGTACAGTCTCTTTTCGATATATTAAAGAAGCACCTGTCAACATACCGATTCAACGCGTAGAGAAGAACTGTATGTTTTCAATTATAAGCCGCAAGGGAAATTTGCCTAAGCAAGTTACAGTTGCTTTTGTTTTAAGTTCCCGCCCTTTTACCACGCTATCCTCTTTCGTGGAAATGAAAAAATAATCTGATTCCAACTTGTAAGGATCTAAGGATTTTTCCTTGATTTAATTTTTTGGATAGCATCTCTAATTGTTGCCGTTTCATTGTAATTAAAACTTTTATGGTTTCGAGTACCTAATAATTTGGTAGACCTAATTTAGAGAAGGACTTTTTTTAAGGCGTATTTTCAACTCGGCCTAAAATTGGGAGCTGCGTAGAGTAAGGAAGTAATCATTCATTACTCTCGGAGCACTCGTGGCGCAGTCGCATTCGCTGTTCGTTTGCGATTAGCGAAGTTAAGTAATGTCTGACGCGATCAGTCCTTAGATGGGTGACCACTAGTGGCATTTTAATACGAGTGCTTCGGCGGGCATATTTAATAGTTGGTTCCGGTTGTTTTCAATTGAAGGCAGTGGCTAATTGTAGGGACACACGGGAGAGGTGGTCATTGCTGAACCGGAACGCGAAGTTGCCGCTCTTTACTTTGAAAGCACGCGCTGAACGTTCAACTACGCTGGCCGAACATTCGGCCGCGTACTTTCGGCTGATGTGTCATAGGTTACTTATAAAACACTGCGAGCAAATTCAGCCGAATTCTCGGTGCCGTACCTTCCGCAGGTGTGTCGCTACACTAAGTCAAATCGGTGGCGTTCAGGAGCGGTTTAAAACACTGACTCAGGTGGTCACTAGCCTAACACAAATTTACTCTACAAATAGGTTTTCATCCCCTTCTAATTCTCGTATCAATATCTAATATTAATTATGCAATTCTGATACCTGACAATTAATATCCAGTTGATCACATTTCATGGAGCTGGGAGGTGGGAGGGTATAATTAAACCCATTGAGTTTGGGCGTTTCATGTAGAGGTCCTGATAATATACATGATTATAGAAGTCTGTTTTAGTTTTTTTACCCGACTGCATAATGTAAAGGAAGGTATTAAACATACACATAAATATACAACAGAATACGTGTGTATGTTTGTTTGTGGTGCTCTAGACATAAAACTTGTGGGCCGATTTTAATAGTTCTTACATCGGTCGATACCTCTCAATATTGTTGGTGTCACTAAATACATAACTTACCCTACTGACAAAAGGAAAGACAATGTGTTTATCACCGTTCCGTTTAGTATGTATGTTATAACATACATCAACCATTTTCTCGCTATCAAGTCTTTTTTTTCTTGGTACTCTACCTCAATCACACCTGATGTTAAATGAAGATGAGGTCGAGATGGAAGCGTACTGATGAAACCCCAACACATTTGGAGGACTGGCAATCTTGTATCTGACAACCGGACATTTTTATGACTTCTCTGACATTTTCTTTATTAATATTAGAAGCCGTAAATGTCATAAATTAAATGGAACGAGTCGCAAATCACGAGAATTCTCCTTCAAATTGACAAATCTACTAACTTTATGCAGACGACAGTTCAATGAAATCACTGACATTCAACGGAATGAGCGTTTTATTGCAAGTATATCTATATTTTTAGTGTTATTTTTTAAGTTTTGTGGTAAATAAATATTTGTAAAGAAGGTTTTGTAACCAAGAAAACACACTAGACGACATTTTATATTGAATCTTATGAGTCTGCTCTATGAAGACAACTGCAGATTTTCAGTCCAAACTTGTGAATATCGATTTGCATTGTATACTCCCAGTTAATCTCTTCTGTAGCATTTAGCTAGGGTGACAAGAAGAGATCCCTATATGCGATAAGTCCCCCTTTGTCATTAATTTTATGGTAGGTAGTTATAGTCATTTTGTAAAGTGTTTACAAACAAAGCAACTTTCTAGATCTATGTACATACTTTATGCATATATAGATTCCTAATTTTTGAAAAATTTGGACTTGAATGATTGTATGAAATGCCGTGAAATGAATGTAAATTATATATTGCTATAATTATAAAAGTCACTGACATAGCCCCGCGCGTTTGGGGCAAGTGGCAATCAGCTGAGCACGTAGCTCATAAAGTTCTGGAGGGGTCTCCATAAGGTGGGCGCTTGCTCTAAAGAAGATCACGGAAATTAGTTCTGGATATACATGGGGAGGGAGGGACACTTATGTTTAGCAGTAGACGTCATGTACTTGATGTGATAATGATAAATGCATCACTAATCTGTCTTCGTCATTATACAAAGCAATCCCCCTTCTCCATGCTTCGTAGAACACGCTAAAAAGTCGATCGGCGAAGCCAAGTTGGTATCCTAATATGGCCTTGAGAATACTGACAGTGGGCCTGACATAAATCTACCAATTTGCGTTAGACTCACATAGTGTATGGCTCATACCATCTCCTCGTGGAGAAATAGCTGTCGATGAGAAATCCGCAGTAAATTCACTTAACTCTCCAAATGTGTCATCACATTGATAAGAACTTAACTTGTCAGCTTGCCTTTCAACATATACAGGAAAACGTCATAGTTTCGCCCTATCCGTAGCGAACAGCTACGATCGCCTACGTAAACTCTACGACCGTCGGTGCGTCGTAGCATAACTTCGTAGCTCTAACTTGATTTGCATAATACTCACTTCGCAGGAAATGCCATGTTTCACACGCTTCCAATTGGCTATGAACTGTTTCCCAGTGCTTTCAATATGAATGTTTAGGAAATGGGGATTTTTTTGAGAGAATTGTACATGATTTATTTTGTGTAGAGTCCCCTTTAACCGCCTCCGTGGCTCAATGTAAACAACATTGGGTTTACGAATCGGAGGTCGCGGGTTCGATCCCCAGCGGGGTACATGTTTAGTACTCGGTCTGGTTGGTGGTAGGGTATTTTATATGTCCGCCTGGCTAGGTATCACCATCTTATCTAAATCTGCCGCCAAGCAGCAATGTTAATAGCATTGTTGTGTTCCGGTTGTCAGAGATAAGATAGCCAGTTCCCGAAATATTTGGGTTTCCAGGTCAGTACGCTTCCACCTTGGGCCTCATCATCATTTAACATCAGGTGTGATTGAGGTCAAGTGCTAAAAAAAAAACTTTAAACTAGACATTTGTTGAGGTAAGCAATGACAATCAGAGTTCTTATTTGATGAGCAATATTACAAATTCTTATAATTTTCCGCGTACTTTTTTAAAAGGCGTTTGAATCGTCGTGTATTTCTGCATATTAGAAAATGAGTCATTTCGCCATTATATAAATAGATAGATATAGATATTGAATATGTTTTTTATCCGTGTTGTGTGTAGGTAATTATATTAGCATATCTTATATTACTTCATATCTTATATTATTTACATTAATCCAGCAATGTTGATTATTTTGATTTGTGTCGCACTTGTACCTATGATTCTCCTCGGGTACTAGCTGAAAATCAGTGTTTTATTTTTTGAACAATCTCATACACTGAGTTGTTTTTTTTTTTTTTATATGAGAGAGCGGCAAACGAGCATGCGGGTCATCTGATGAAAAGTAATCACCGCCGCCCATGGACACCCGCAACACCAAAAGGGTCACAGATGCGTTGCCAGCCTTTGAGGAAGGTGTAGGCTCGTTTCTGACCCATTTGTCCTGCTGCAGCCCATATATGCCTTAGTTATAAGTTATTAATAGACTTATTCTGTAGTTATACGTACGGAGATGTCGGCTGATAGAGGAGAGTGGAAGAGGAAGACATGTTGTGCCTAACCCACCTAGAGTGGGATAAGGGCAGGAAAATGATGATGAAAGAATAGTTCTTTCACAGTCAGCTGTCCACTCGTACGTAACAGTTAGTTTAATGCAATTGCATTTGCAGTCTAATTTTCTGAGCCGTACCGTGCAAAATACTGAGAATGCCAGGGAAATTGCAATTTTTATAGAAACCCCATCGTGACGGATGGGTGTTTATAAACTCGCATAAACAGTTTCAGAACTGCAATTTTTTTGGCAGCGATTAATTTTACCAGACTGGTCTGTTTCGTCAGAATTTATTTCTCTTGCAATATGCTTGAAAAGGGTTGTTATAATCTAAATTTACGTATATATGCCGTCGGAAATTTGTGTAATTATCCAGTTGTGTGTAGATAGATAGATTATGAAGCGTTTATTTCTTACTCCAGTCACACACATACATTTAGTTTTGCAAGAATTTTTATAAAGCTTATAATGTAGGTATAACTACAGAATATGTCAATTAATAACTTATAACTAAAGCATATGTGTGCTGCAGCAGGACAAATGGGTCACAGCTCAGTGTATCAGATTGTTCAAAGAACAAAACACTGAATTTCAGCTATTACTCGAGGAGAATCATAGGTACAAGTGCGACACAAATCAAAAAAAATCAACATTGCTGGATTAATATAATTACCTACACACAACACGCATACAAAAACATATTTCATATCTATATTATATATCCCTACCCATTTTTAAAACTCGACTAAAGGAACACTATCTCAAGTTGTCTCAGTAACTCTATATATATATTATACGTAAGTATTTATTAATATGTATATATAGGCTTTTATATTATGTATTTATTGTGTGTAATACCTATATATTTTTTGGTCTTATAAAATAGTCCTATATTCAAACCATTACTGCTATAAATCTTAATGTTTTGTCTTTTGTCAATTGTGTTCTTTCTAAAATAAATAAAATATAATATATATATATTGAGCTTTAAATGGGGAATAATTTGTGAAACGGAATTTTATTTTTTAACAAATACAAATACAAATGCTTTTTATTGCTCTAATAACAAAGTCACAACAATCATTATGTATATAGATTTAGGTACACTAAATCGGTTTCCTTAGTTATAAATTATTTATATATAAAAAAATATATCTGTAGAATTAGATTAGTATACTTAGGTATTGTTATTAGGCAAAAGGAAGTGACTCAGCATTTGCTTACTTGAGAACATGTTCTCGAGTAGCGCTGGTTTTCAGTCACTACCTTCTCCCTAAGATGCTGGGCGGGAGCTAGTTGTGAACACAAATACCATCTTCATTTCTTTTCCCAAATAGATAGCTAATATCCTATGTCTAATTAAAGCAGGAAAAACAACATTCAAGAATAGAAAGCTCTTTGCACTAATACGTATCCAGCTGAGTAATGGAGTATAATGTGTTTCGGACATGAATGAAAAAAAATTTGCGTGGAGCAAATAATCGGGTCAAATTTGACTTCAATCAAACCCAAACCAACTATGGTAAATAACTATTTAATGCCCAGGGAAAAGACGGTTTTACCTCGGAAAAACGAATAACCGCGATTTTCTTGAAACATTTAATAAAGTGTTGTAAATGTAGTAACAATTGCTAAAAATTAAGCATTTTTAAGAAACCAAATAAGATAAAGTTGAAAAATGTGTTTCTTTTAAAGAAAATGCTCAATTGATGTGTATTTCTTTAAACTCAAAACATTTAGGGAAATTATCGTTACAAAATATTAGTTCTCATTTTCAATACTTAGGCAGCTCGACGACATGTATATATATATATATATATACTTAGTTTTTTATCCATCTAACTTAACTGTGTTTAACAAAAGTTTATATTATAATTAAATATCAGTTAGTATTTATTGTTATTGAGTTACAAATTAAAAATAGGGTTTTCTAAAAAAATTGACTAAGCGCTCGTTTTTTAGGCTTAATAATTCAAAATTACATCTCTAATATACCTCTATAAGATAGAAATCATATAGGTCGGTTCTGAATTATGTCTAGCTAAGCTAATTTTTTAATGTTTTTCCCTGGGCCATAAGTATTTAATGACTATTTAAGTATTTCAAAACCAAAAAACCCGACAGCATATTTTGTATTTCTCTTGGATTTTTTACTATAAAATATATTTATTTATTTATTTATTTTTATTGGGCATACAGAACAAGTTACAGTATAACAAGGCCGAATAGGTATACATAGAACTTATTAAAACTAGACTATAACTCTGGGTATGCATGCACAGAATGAAATATTAATATCATGCTAGCAGAAGAAAAGAAAAGAAAAGAAAATGATCCTGTGGGTTTCTTGCGCCGCTTCTTTTCCCACAGATGATTTCCCTTTCCGAAGCGGTGGTAGCTTGGACATACTGACTGACCGAAAAATGCTTAGCCCTATTTTTATTTCCAATAGATTTAAATTGACATTCAACAAATGATATCATGTATCTTACATTGAAATAAAATGCTTTGAGTTTGAGTTTTGAGTTTGAGTTTGCAGTGTAACAATCAATCTAACAAACATTCAATTATCGGTGATGAAGTAATTAATTGTTCTAAAGTTGAGTCATAAAAATAAACTTAGCCAAACTTAATTACAAAATATTAGCTTTGTTTGTCTTCTAAACGTAAGTAAATTGTGTACAAAAATATCCAAGGAAGAACACTCAGCCACAGTTTCATTGTACAAGCGGCACATTCTGACTACGGGATTATAAAAAGAAGTATTATTTCTATACACTTGAAGAACAAACAGTCTGGGAGATGGTTTACGGGATCTGTAGAGGATTTTGAAGTTTAATAAGGACAAGAGAGAAGGCGAGTCAATGTGTGAATTAACGAGTTTGTATAAAAACATTAAATCACTACATTTGCGCCGCGAGGCCAGAGTTGACATTTTATATTTGTGTAATTTACTACGGTACGATCTATATGCACGACAAAGCTGTGATCTAAAGGAGAGAATGTTCAGAAACTTCTTCTGCACTCTTTCGATTCTCTCACTGTGAACCTCATATTATATACTAGGACACTCTGGGTACCAAGACGAATCTGACGACACCATGCACTTCGACACGGTTTAGCCGTTTAGGTTAAAGAATGTGCCAAAGGAACGGACATACATACATATATAAATACATACAAACACTCGAAAATCATTACCTTCCTTTCTTGGGCGGTCGGGTATATACCAAAAAACCCGACACCATATTTAGATTTTTATTTTATCATTTTTAAACCACCTCCGTCGCTTAATGTGAAAAACATAGGGTTTACGAATCGGAGGTCGCGGGTTCGATCCCATTAGTGGTAGGGCATTTTAAATGCCCGCCTGGCTAGCTACCATCATCTTACCAAGTCTGCCGTCAAACAGCAATGTTAATAGCATTGTTGGGTTCCGGTTGTCAGAGATAAAATAGACAATCCCTCAAATAATATGGGATTGGGTTGGGATGAATAAGGAAGGATGTTTGTTTGTTTGTTAGTTTATTTCTTGCTCAATCACGGCAAAACGGATGAACGGATTTGGATGAAATTTGGTATATAGGTAGAATATAACCTGGATTAAGATTTGGTAGTATGTTGCTATCTGTTCATTGTAGAGACACTATTTCATTGTCCATAATGTTCATCAGAAGGTAATTGTGTGTAGGGTGCTTTAGGGGTGTGGAAATCAAACGTAGATGCACTTTCAACCACCGTATATTGGAGTAAACGACGATTACGGTTACATATAGGTTATCTATATATACGTACACTGATATTGTTACTTGCGACACATACGGAGCCCCGGAGACGACTGAGGTCACGGGGGCTTCGTATGTAGAAATTGCAAACCATGCATTACACGTACAGGCATGTAAGTATACATGTGGGTGTGCTCCCACATTCATCTCCTTCCAAAAAAAATTTTTTTGACAATTTTTACTGAACCCAGAAATTACACAAAAAATTAATACAATCTATTCGTAATGATTGCAAGTACATCGACTCAGTCAGCGTCAGTGCAAGGCGTACGTGACCGTAAATGCTGACACCGAAATTCTTTCGCGCTCGGTGCGCGGCGGGTGATACTAGGTACTTGTAGGTGTACTTGGCAATCGTTACGCTGAAACAAAAGTATTTACTCTGTTATGATTTATATTATAATACTTATATGCTATTAATAAGAAACATTGTAGCATACACTTGGTAGGTTCTAAAATAACATAACCGCTTTTCTGTACGTTTATGTCACATTAGGCCATACATTACCCAAACTACAAAGTTGCTAAACAATACACTGATTTACTGACTTAACTAACCTACGTAGGTATATAGGTTCTAATAGGTATGACGTCATACTTAAGCTTAACTTAACTTTAGCTATCTAGCTAAGAAGAAGATATCTTAATCAATGGCTGATTAATCTTAATAATAACACAACTTATATTATAATAATTATGGATATTAATATTACTATAGGCTATGAATGGGCGCGACTTGCAACTTGCGTGAACGGTAGCGACTCGAACAAACACCATTACGTCATCACTGTACTATCGCATTACACTGCATTCATCCCATATACCGGTTGCTGGGGAGGTTGGTTAGCGTTATTAGGCTGCGCCATCCTCGTAGGTAGCTCCATTTGATTCCGGATCCATTTCCTAGTACCTCGATGACATCTTTTGTACAGCATGTAAGCGAGAGCAAACATTAGCAGGACTGCTACTGTGGATATCACTATACCGTAAACTTCTAACTTCTGTCTCAAAGAACTAAATTCGGCGTTATTTGCACCATCTTGGGCTACAATTACTTCTTCTGTTTTGGAATACCACTGACCCATTTTAACAATCACACAAAAAAAACTGAATTACTAAGTAAATGCTACCAGCGTGCTACTTGCGTGCTATCTATGTGCACAATGCATATGCATGCCCAAAATTAGTCTAATAGACTAAAATGAAAACCTAAAAATATGCTTACATTAGACTAACATAAAAATCGAACCGGAGGTTTCACAACTCGACCGCTACGCGTGGTTCTCGATTGTTGTTGCAAGTCGTGACCACTACTATCGTTATTGGTTTTCTCAATATTTAAATTTTGCTGCTCGCGATACATTGATTCCTTCAATACATAAGCGGGTTTTAATCTATCAATAGATATTCTACTTACTTTGTTAGGTAACTGAACATCAAAAAACTTAGTATGCCTACTCACAACGCTGTAGGGGCCATTATAAGTAGGGGTTAAGGGTTTCCTGACCGCATCGACTCTAACGAAAACGTGAGAACACGTGTCTAAATCTGGATGTACAAACATACTGCGTGAGTCGCGCGATTCACGCGGTTTAGGTCTCAATTTATCTAAAATTTCCTTTAATTGAGTTACGTACGTACTAGGTTCATTGTTACCTTCAGAAGTCTTAGTATAAAAATCACCTGGAAGTCGTAGGACATGACCATACACCATCTCTCCTGCGCTCACTCCTGAGTCAACTCTACCTGCAGCTCGGAGGCCTAACAATACGGTCGGCAACTCATTCACCCAACACCTGTCGCCAGACAAGCGTGCAGTGATTGCGACCTTCAAGGAGCGGTGCCACCTCTCTACCATCCCATTGCTTTGGGGGTGGTACGGTGTGGTCCTGATTCTGTGAACTCCCAGTAGCTTCATCATGTTATTAAAAAGCTCGCTTTCGAACTGCCTTCCCTGATCCGTTGTCAAGCGGATCGGACATCCAAATCTACAAATCCACCCTGTATATACTACTTTCGCGACCGATTCTGCTGTTATATCTGTTAACGGGAATGCTTCTGGCCACCTTGAAAATCTATCAATAATTGTAACACAATAACGGTATCCATCCTCTGTAGTGGGCAACGGCCCAATTATGTCCACATGTACATGTTCGAATCTATTGCACGGCTCAAAAGTCCCTAAATCGGATATCGTGTGTCTGTTTACTTTAACTTTTTGGCAATCAATACAGGTTTTTGTCCAAATATTGATGTCTTTATTCATGTTTGGCCAAAAAAATCTTTGGGTTACCATCTTACGCGAAGTACGTTTGCCTGGATGACTAACATTATGGACACTATCGAAAGCGAGTTTTCTAAAATTTTCTGGTAAATAAGGTCTAAAGTTACCCTTTGAAGTTTCGCAATCAACCATTATGTCAGTACCTGGAATATTTACTTTCTGTAAACGTACCTTGGTGTCCGGTCTCAATTCTGCGTCAGCGCCTCGTGATTCGCTAGCCTGCGCTTGCGCTAATTCCGCGTAATTAATCGTTGTGGGACACAGTATAGACTCAACACGTGATAACGCGTCAGCAACCACGTTATCGTTACCTTTGACGTATCGTATATCGCTTGTGAACTCGCTGATATACAATAATTGACGTGTTCGCCTGGGGGTCTCTTTCTCTGTACCAGTTTTCGTAAAAGCATAAGTCAACGGTTTATGATCCGTGAAAATAATAAGTTGTCGTCCTTCGACCATTTTTCGAAAATGTACTATCGCCATATATATTCCGAGTAATTCTTTGTCGTATGTGCTGTACTTTTCTTGGGTCTCTGATAGCTTTTTCGAAAAATAGCCAAGGGGTTTCCAAATACCTTGAACTTGCTGCTGCAGCACTCCACCAACGGCTGAGTTTGATGCGTCAGTCATGAGTGCTAGAGGTACTTCTGCAACTGGGTGTGACAATGTAGCTGCGCTTTGTAAGCTTAACTTACATTGTTCGAAAGCTGCATCGGCTTGCTCACTCCATACAATTTTTGATTTATCCCTTTTCTTTGCGTTGTGTAAATACTTACATAGTTCTGCCTGATGTGATACAGCGTGTGGTAAATGAGATCTATAAAAATTTAGCATCCCTAGGAATCGTCTTAGCTGCTCGACGGTCTCTGGTTTCGGGTACTGGCTTATCGCCTTTACCTTATCAGACAGCGGACGAATGCCTTCCGTAGACACTTCGTAACCTAGGAAGTCTATATTAGATTGACCAAAAATGCATTTGCTTAGATTGAGAGTAATGCCAAACTCTCTAAATCGTTCAAAAAGTAACTGCAGGTGGCGTCTGTGATCTGATTCGTTCTCCGATGCTATTATGATGTCATCTATATAACAAAAAGTGTTGATTCATTCGAATTCTCTGTCTCGTTGGTTAAATGCTCGATACCCTGTAGCACAGTATGGTTCATGAATCGCTGAAAAGTTTGTGCAGCGTTTTGCAAACCAAACGTCATTCGAGGGAATTCGAATAAGCTAAACGGAGTAATAATAGCAGTTTTCTCGATGTCTGCTGGTGCTACCATAATATTATGGTACGCTCTGTTGATATCTATCCGAGAAAAAATCTTCTTACCTGCCAGTGTGAAAGTAAAATCTTGTAGTCTTGGCACTGGGTAACGGTCAGGTACCGTAACAGCATTGAGACGCCTGTAGTCACCACACGGTCGTATCTGCCCATCTTTCTTCGGTACCACGTGTAGAGGACTGGCCCATGCGCTCTTCGAGGGTCTACAAATACCTAGTTCCTGCATTAAAACAAATTCATCCCTAACCTTTTTATATCTATCCGGCGGTAATGGCCTAGCTCGCGCATAAACCGGCGGACCTTTTGTTTCGATATGATGTAAAACTGTATGCGAAGGTGAGTCATTAAACGAAAACGGTTTAGTAATTTCCGAATATTGCTCTAATAAGTCACGATAGGGGTTATCATCCTGTATACTCTTTATAGACGGCTCAGAATAACGTATAATGGTCCCTTCTGCGTGTAAATTAGTTACAGAATCTATTAATTTCTTGTTATACAAATCAACAATTAATTTGTTAGTTTTCAAAAAATCTGCACCTATGATAGGCTGCTTAACGTCACTTATAATAAATGTCCATTTATACGCTCTACGCAGTCCTAAATTTAATTCTAATGTCACAGTACCGTAGGTCTTGATTTCTGTATTATTAGCGGCGTATAACTTATAATCGCACTCGCGCCTACTCGCACGTTTCATCTTGGTTACCGGAATTACGGAAACATTAGCACCAGTGTCGACGAGAAAATTAAGTCCACTTTTACTATCAGCTATACAGAGGCGATGACTTCCATCTGGCGGTGTGCAGTCACTCACCGCAACCGACTGCACCGACTTCAGTTTTCCGACGGCGTTTTCCAGTTACACGGCTGCTCGCATGATCTGGCGTTTCCTCGAAATTTAAAATGGTATCTACAGAGCCAATTAGGATCTTTTGGTGTCATCCGCTTTCCTCTGGAAGCACTTCTGGACCTGGATCTTCGTCTATTATTAAATTTGCGCTCAACACTGCGCCCTCTAATCTCGTGTATTTCAGCTTTTAATTCTTTCATCTCCATTGTCAATTTAAGTAGGTGGTTCACCAATTCATTGTTGGCTGCGCTCGGCCCTGCGGAAACTGAAGCGACGTCTCCTGTACGATAGTTCTCTATGATCCTGTCTGCCATGGCTGCCAAATTTTCTAGCTTTGAATCCTCGGATACCACCAGTACGGCTCTGACATGGGCGGGAAGTCGTGCTAACCACAGGTTTTTTAATGCTTTGTCTGCGACTTGTGTATTATTTGCCAGCTCTTGCATACGACGTAACAGCTGTGATGGACGCTGATGTCCTAAATCCATTTCATTGACTAACTTATGGAATTGTCTTTCTGGACTGTCTTCATATATTGATATTAATCTATTCTTTAATACTATGTACTTATCTGTTTCAGGTGGAGAGTTCACTAGGTCTGTGATCTGGTGCAACGCGTCCTTGTTCAGCCTGGCTAATACTAAATCGAATTTAGCTTGGTCGCTCTGCTTCTGTGGAGCCATTATGCTCTCGAATTGTGCAAACCACATCCGCGGCATATCTGCCCAAAAATCTGGTATTCTACTCGACAAACTTATGGCTGCCATCTCGCGGTCCTGAGCATCATAAAATTGCGGCGACGATTGATGTTGGTTCGGAACACTATTGGGAAAAGTAGGTCCGGATGGATTCATTGTATACACGATGGTATGTTAAACCTTAACTAAATTACCCGCCGAACGGGTTCAGCGGGGAGTCGTCTCCGAGTCTTGCTTGCTGTTCCAAGGATGTATGTCCAACTTCCGTACTTTGAAATCCTGTCCTTGCCGCACTTGATTAATTGATAATGATAACACGTAAAAGTCACTATGAAATATTCGACACCCCGACGCTCTAAGTTCGCAGTCTATTTTTAGCACCACATAATATGTATACACACGGGCGACGCGCTCGAGTCGGATGGTCACCAGTTTGGTAGTATGTTGCTATCTGTTCATTGTAGAGACACTATTTCATTGTCCATAATGTTCATCAGAAGGTAATTGTGTGTAGGGTGCTTTAGGGGTGTGGAAATCAAACGTAGATGCACTTTCAACCACCGTATATTGGAGTAAACGACGATTACGGTTACATATAGGTTATCTATATATACGTACACTGATATTGTTACTTGCGACACATACGGAGCCCCGGAGACGACTGAGGTCACGGGGGCTTCGTATGTAGAAATTGCAAACCATGCATTACACGTACAGGCATGTAAGTATACATGTGGGTGTGCTCCCACAAAGACATAGGATATTTATTATCCCGATAACGTGAGTGCGGCATAAACAAATATGGCGATAAAGTTATTCCGCGCAGGCGAAGCCGCGGGCAGAAAGCTAGTACTATGTATAAGTTTGTTTTCGACGCTAGGGTAGTCACAGGCAAAAGGTTTAACACATAAAATCCTAGAAGGCTCTTTTAAAACCGTCCGTTTGAATGTGGAGCTTAAAAATAACGGTACAATTTCAGCGACCCAATTTTACCTTTTCTCAGTTTACCCTCTACCATAGCGTCATAGTATACCCTTAACAGAACAGTAACATAAGATCGCAATTCAATTCTTTCCATAATTCGATTCCTGCTTGTAACGGAATTAATAACTAGAGTAAAACTGTTTGTAGTGATGACAGGGACGGTACATTTTTGCAATTACAGCGTCTGCGGTGAAATCGTGGCTTTGTTTATGTTTTTTTTTTATTAACTATATTTATGGTTTTAACTTCACGACTTTTATCTCAAATGGGGTGGTCATAGGTATCCCAAACATAAGTGTAAAATCTGACTTCTTTTATGCACGACGGGTTCGTACTTGAACTCAATCACACCTGATGTTGTGATGAAGATGAGGTCGAAGGTGGAAGCGTACTGACCCGGAAACCCCCAAAACATTTGGGAGACTGGCTATCTTATCTCTGACAACGGGTACACAGCAGTGCTATTAACATTGCTGTTTGGCGGCAGATTTTAGATAAGATGGTGGTAGCTAGCCAGGCGGACACCAACCAAACCGAGTACTTAAGTACATGTACCCGACCTCCGAATCGTAAACCCAATGTTATTTACATTGAGCCACGGAGGCGGTTAAAGATAAGTCCATTATAAATGAAATTACATAAAATCATACATTTGCAAACAATTAAAATTAAATTATAATAACACAAATTAAAATTACAACAAAAAGTATACAATAAAACTTCAGTTTTTATGGAGTATCGATCCCTACCGCGCTAAGGGGTCACTCATCAAACAGCCACATTCTCACTACTAAATTCGTGGTATCTTTATGAATTTCAATAAAATAACATTCTCATTTGCACTAGTAAAATGTCATCGAATCTAACTAATGTTATACATGCGAAAGTTTGGATTTTAATTTGTTTGTTTCTTTGTTGTTCAATCACGGTGCAACGGATGAACGGATTTAGATGTATTATATTCTTTATTGCACCAAAATATTACAACAACAGAGTACACACAATAGGTCACGTACAAAGGTGTACTTATCTCTTTAAGAGATCTCTTCCAGCCAACCTGAGCATTGAAATAGGAAACTTAGTAAATTTGGGGTTTAGCAGTAAATTGTGTGCAAAAGAAAAAATCCTATAACGAATAATAAAACAAAAAAAAAAAGAAAAGATAACTGAATAATAAACTTACACTAAATATATTACATATACCTACTGCGAAATATATAGGTACATAACATAATTTAAATATATATATACTATAAACCTACATACACATACTAATATCACGAAAGATGGGAGAGGTAATGCTCTTTTAGCCTTTTCTTAAATACTGCAATTGAAGGGCTGTCCTGAATTAATTTTGGCAGTTTATTCCACATCGTGGCTGCTTGAATACTAAAGGAGTGAAAAAGAAAGTTTGTTGTGGCTCTAGGACAGGCAAGTGTTTTTGTAATGCAGGATCGCCTAGGAACATCAGGAGGGGGGAGTAAATTAAAGCGGGAACTCAGATAATCAGGAGAGTTGGGATTTTTGAGGATGTTATATAGGAAGGAGAGGATGTGCACATTGCGCCGAAGTCGGATGGGGAGCCATTTTAGCTGAGCGCGAAACGCAGATACATGGTCATATTTACTTAATCCGAAAATGAAACGAATGGCAAGATTTTGTAGGCGCTCAAGCTTATTTAGCAACTCCTCAGTCACATCCAAGTAGCATACATCAGCGTAGTCTAGTGTGGGGAGAAGAAGGGTTTGTGAAATGATGTATGTAATTCGGTATGTAGGTAGAATATTCCCTGGATTATATATATGATAGTTTTTGTCCCGATAAAGTTAGTAGTTCCCGCGGGATAAATAAATTAAACATATCTGTTAAAGAAAGCTAGAAACTCATATTTTGCACTTCAAATTGAAACGAAACGAAGAAAATGTATTTCACAAAATTCTTATAAAACCTTATAAATTGTATTCTGGCAAATAAATAATTTCTAATTGTCGAACTGTTTGGTGTAGTGGTTAGAAACTCTGACCACTATACCAAACGGTCGCGGGTTCGAATCCCGCAAGGGGCATATGCTTGTATGATAAATACGGACACGTGTACCCGAGTTATGGATGTTTCCATTTATAATAAGCATTTATTTACAAAAAAAAAATGTATTTATGTAGTATATCAACCATCTGGTATCCACAACACAAGCCTATAGTTGTGCTTACTGTGGAACTATGTAGATGGCGCTGTGTGTATGTCAAGGATATTTATTTATTTATATTTTTTATTTATATATGAAGTTGCATGTATATTCTTCAATTCTGTAAATAAATACTTATCCTTATTATTGTTTTATTATTGAAAATGTTTTTTTTTGTCGCTTCGGCAAAGGGCCAATTTTCAGCGAAAATGCGACGTCGCCCTGGTGTCGCTATTTTGCAAAAAATACATTGTTATCTGTAACTGTAATTAATTATTACATACATACATAAATTCACGCCTGTTTCCCGTAGCGGTAGGCAGAGACCACAGACTTCCACCTAATACGATGCTGACACACCTCTTTTTAGGAGTATTTTGCGACTTGTCCAAGGCCTTTGATTGCGTTCATCACGACACTTTAATCAGGAAATTACGTCATTATGGTGTAACCGGCCGAGCTCTCGACCTTCTGAATTCTTATTTGAGTAACCGAGTTCAGAGGGTTGATATCAGTGGCAATACATCGTCAGGGTCGACAGTCTGTATGGGCGTCCCACAAGGCTCCATTCTCGGACCATTTTTGTTTTTGGTTTACATAAATGACTTGCCAAACCTTGTAAACGATAAACATGAAATAGTATTGTTTGCTGACGATACCTCTGTAATGTTTAAAGTAAATAGACTAAAATTAAATTATGACGACGTGAACAACGCTATTTCTCAAATAGTAGAATGGTTTACGGCAAATAATTTGTTACTGAATGAGAAAAAAACTAAATGTGTAAAATTTGTACTGCCTAATGTCAGGGAGGTGCCCACAAATATAATGATAAAAAATGTCACTCTAGACCTTGTTGAGTCCACTGTATTTTTGGGCATTACTTTGGACGCCAAATTACAATGGGGTCCTCATATCCATAAATTGGCGAAGAAGCTCAGCTCTGCAGCGTATGCAGTCAAAAAAATTAGACAAATATCGGACGTAAATACTGCTAGATTAGTATATTTTAGTTATTTCCATAGCCTGATGTCTTACGGTATCTTGCTGTGGGGAAATGCCGCGGATATCAATACAATCTTTGTTTTACAAAAACGAGCCGTTCGCGCAATTTATCAATTGAGACCTGCAGTGTCACTTAGAGACAGATTTAAAGAGTATAATATTCTAACCTTTTCGTCACAGTACATTTTTGAAAATCTAATATATGTCAAAAAAAATATAGCATCATTTAGGAAAAATAGTGATAAACATGATGTCAATACAAGAAATAAAGATAAACTTGCAGGTCACATAAGTCGCCTCCACAAAGTCAGTAATTCATTCAAAGGGTTATGTATACGCTTTTTCAATAAAGTTCCTGTTGATATACAAAATCTTCCTTTCAATAAATTTAAAGATACTATAAAACAGAAACTTATTAAGAAAGCATATTATAAAATATCAGATTATTTAGATGATAAACAATCATGGACATAACCAGCCCGTTCGCATAACCAGGCTATTTCACAATTAATAATGAAATATTATAATATAATATAATAATTTTGTAATATAAAAACCTTTTTTTAAAAGAGCGACCTGTCGAGTTTCTTGCTTGTTCTTCTCAGGGGAAAATTGCCTTTTGAACAAGCAGTAGCTTTAAAAATGTAAAATCTGACTATTTTAAGTGTACCCTGTGTACCTACAAAATAAAGCATTTTTTGATTTTGATTTTGATTTTGCTTCATTTATTTATTTATTAATTTTAATTCATGTCTAAAGAGTTGACTTACTGTTTAGTTAAGTACTATACGCCAGATAAGGGTGATACAAAGTCTTCTTTAGGTGATGCTCCGTAGAAACTTAAATGAAGTTCTATCTACATTCGATAGCATTGAAATATACTTTACATTGCACAAACGGAAACATGAAGTGCCTCGACGGATTTGATAATATATAAAGTATGTGGTTTCTGCACTTAAATAAAATCCACCCAACCAACCAGTCTCTTCCCGTGGGTATAGTAAAAGACGACTAAAACACTTTTGTTGTGTTGCGGATATCAGATGGTTGATATACTACATAAATACATTTTTTTTATAAATAATTTTTTTTTTTTTTTTTTTTTATATGAGAGGGCGGCAAACGAGCATGCGGGTCACCTGATGAAAAGCAATCATCGCCGCCCATGGGCACCCGCAACACCAAAAGGGTCACAGATGCGTTTCCGCATTACTTATACGCAAATACTTATTGAAACTAAATGAAAACATCTATAAATCGGGTACACATGTCTGTATTAATCACACAAACATATGCCCATAGCGGGATTCGAACCCGCAACATTTTGGTATAGTGGTCAGAGTTGCTAACCACTACACCGCACAGGTCGTCAAATAAATACCTATTAAGATAAAATAAAATTCTCATAATAATAATGAAACATCACATTTTATTTTCTTAGAAACAAACAAAATATTCTTTATTGCACAACAATAAGAAACATAACACATAAATAAAAAAGGGGGGACAGTACAATTTGGCGGCCTTATCACTAAAAGCGATCTCTTCCAGGCAACCTTTGGGTTAGGAAGCATTAAGCACATGATATGTAGGTAGCGTGTGCGGTAAACTAATTATAATAAAATAAATAAATTACCCATATAAATACATACATTAATTCTACCTACTTATTCGAGGGACAATGTATACGCTGTAATAAGGTTCCGGTAGACATTCAAAAATTTATTTTTAAGTAAATTTAAAATGTGTCAAAGGCTATTAAAAAAATTCTGACTATCATGGATGATAAGAATGCGTGGACATGAACCGCTCGGCAATATCCAGTATAATTTATTCTTATGTTTCATTGTCGAATCATAAATTTAACAATTATTTCAAATTGTATTTGCATTGACTTATTTAAAAAGAGCAACCCCTGAGTTTCTTGCTCGTTCTTCTCTGGGGAGACTGCCCAGTGAATGAACAATAACTGTATGTCATGACGATTTCAAATGTTATTCTTATAACTTACGAAATAAAACATTTTTGATTTGATTTGATTTGATTTGATTACCCATAGTAAGGTACCACCGCTAATATCCTATCTCAAGTTGTTTCGCAAGTATCTTCTGCTATAAAGACAAATTCTCCATCATTCGTTATTATGATGATGTTGTTCAAAGATACAAAAGGATTCCCCTTTACGGTGCAATCTCACTATCGCTGGGAACAGACTATGAATTTTATATCATCTCAAGATTACGATTTAACACCATCTCATCAGAACTACAGTGTTTACAACGTCAGACTATAAGAATGAAGGAAATACGTATGGTTTACTTGATATTACACTGTACTCGTTCGTTCTTGACTTACTGGGTATGAACCGGGTCCTTGAAACAAATTAAAATGGTAGTAAATACTAAAATTTGGCACGAATGAGTCGTGAATATGAACTCATTCGCCCCCCAATTTCGTACACATAATGTCTTTGTATCGAATGCTGAGTCATTTTGGTGAGAAACTACACCAATTATGACAGCAAAATGACAAAGAGAAGCTTCTTGATTTGGTTGTTCATATGTTTGTTTATGTACACCAATATCTTAAAGATTTGGCGGTTGATTCGCGTGATTATTATAATCAAAAGGACCGTGAAATTGACCCAATTGAAATTTCAGCGTAGAATAACCATTTAAGTATAATTATAAGTGCATTTTGCAGGCGCCATGTTGAATTTTTTTACATAAAATGTTTTCTATAACACTCTAGGGATCAAGACGAATCGAACGACACCTTGCTCTTCAAAATTGGTCGAACCGTTTAGGTTACAGGGGGTAACATAGAAATGTCTATACATAATAAACATACATACACTCGAAAAACATAACACTCTTTTTTGGGGCTGTCCGGTAAAAGTACTACCTATTAGTTATATATAAATAACATACATGTCTGTAATCATCATACAGGCACATGCACCTAGCGGGATTCGTACTCGCAGTCGAAAAACTCATGAAATATACTTTCCATTGAAAATTAAATATCAGAAGACAAAAAGCCTCGTCCTAAGTCCGCACATACGTACAAGTACGGATACACACTTGGCCAATTTTTTAATCTACAATTAAAAAGTACAAACACGTTCCTCAAAAGGGAAGTCTTAGAGTAAACGAGGAACATAAAATCAACAAGTGTCTAAGTACTTAACCGCTAGTTAAACTCTGGGATGCCTCGATAATCTAGATTACTCGGCGACCTGCGAGCTACCAACTAAATTTACTTCTAAATACGACGTCGTGAAGCACAAACCTGTAACTTACAAATTTAGATTTCTCAGTCAATGGAAACTATATTAGAAAATTGTTCGTTTTAAATATTAGTCAATTATTTGATTTCGGTTCTGATGGTGATAATTATGGCTAAATATTACAAATATTAAAATGTTGTTTGACTAATTAAAGGCTCTAATTGTATCGTAGTTAATTGTAAATACTAGACAGTTTGCTTTTGAAAACGTTTTCAAAAGATCATACGGGATATATTTTTGCTAGTATATAATTTTCTCAGCCTCCTCGACTGGAGCGGACTCCTCTAAGCTATCCAGAGCCATGTTACTTGCCATTCATTTCTTGTCCTTTAAATCATCTACAGGCTTCCGTTGAGTTTATAATAATACCGAATATAGCTTTTACTTGTGAAACCCTCAACCCGCATTGGGCCTGAGTGGTTAAGTATGGCCCATACTGCCTCATAAACGAGGGAAGGCCTATATCCCCGCACTGGGATGTTTCGGGCTGATGATGATAACTAAGTAATAGTCAAAATCATTCTATTTTATACTTTTACAACTGTTTATAAAAATTTTCATTTTATTGATATTTATGAGTTACAGCACTTTATCAAAGGGTCCCAGAATTTTGCTCACGGTAGTCCAAGGGCATCGAGTTAAAGAGCGATTAATAACCAACGACTATACCTAGGTCTTAGCAATATATGAAACTTGTTAGAATTTGACTTTCGTACGGAATGGTGAGTGGTCCATCAATAATTTGGTTATTGTAAGAAACTTATAATTGATGCTCCAATAATTTGACTACTGTAAGAAAGATGAAGTAGTTCATCAATAATTTGATCATCGTAAGAAAGATAGAGTGATTAACCAATGGTATGATCATCGTAAGAACGGTAGAGTGTTCAACCAATAGTGTGATCATCGTAAGAAAGATAAAGTGGTTAACCAATGGTATGATCATCGTAAAAACGGTCGAGTGTTCAACCAATAGTATGATAATCGTAAGAACGATAGAGTGGTTAATCAATGGAATGATCATCGTAAGAACGGTAGAGTGTTCGACCAATAGTATGATCATCGTAAGAAAGATAGAGTGGTCTACCAATAGTATAATCATCTTAGAAAGGTAGATTGGTCAACAAATAGTATGATCATCTTAGAAAGGTAGATTGGTCAACAAATAGTATGATCATCTTAGAAAGGTAGATTGGTCAACCAATAGTTTGATCATCGTAAGAAAGATAGAGTGGTTAACCAATGGTATGATCATCGTAAGTACGGTAGAGTGTTCAACCAATAGTATGATTATCGTAAGAAAGATATAGTGGTCTACCAATAGTATGATCATCGTAAGAACGGTCGAGTGGTCTACCAATAGCATGATCATCGTAAGAAAGGTAGAGTGATCAATCAATAGTATGATCATCGTAAGAAAGATAGAGCGGTTAACCAATGATATGATCATCGTAAGAACGGTAGAATGGTCTACCAATAGTATGATCATCGTAAGAAAGGTAGATTGGTCAACCAATAGTTCGATCATCGTAAGAAAGATAGAGTGGTCTACCAATAGTATGATCATCGTAAGAAAGGTAGATTGGTCAACTAATAGTTTAATGTATAATCATGTTAGAAAGATAGAGTGCTCTACCAATTGTGTGATCATCGTAAGAAAGGTAGAGTGATCAATCAATAGTATGATCATCGTAAGAAAGATAGAGCGGTTAACCAATGATATGATCATCGTAAGAACGGTAGAGTGGTCTACCAATAGCATGATCATCGTAAGAAAGGTAGAGTGTTCAATCAATAATATGATCATCGTAAGAAAGATAGAGTGGTTAACCAATGGTGTGATCATCGTAAGAACGGTAACCCTTAATTTACTACGAAAATAAGAAATACATGGGCGAGAATATACGTGCCTGTAAAAACACGTCAGTAAACGGCATGCTTATAAACCACATGATCGTAGCTTAGTTAAATAACAAAATCCCTTCAAATATGTTGGAGCTCACGGAACGTCATTTCAAAAATAAAACCAAGAATTACTTGGAAGATAGAGACGCCTGGCTTCAGTAGCGTATTTTGTATCTGACAATACCACTATACAGCAGCAACGTCTTACTTTTAAATATGTTATGACAATATCCCCTTATAAATTCCGTGGAGTTTTAATGCCACAATCATAAGATACTATGATAAGATAATGCTATGTTAAGATGTTGATGATAATCAGGGATGGGTAACTCCGAAGAGTGCTAAAGAAAAACCGACCCGTTTGAGTGCTATAAAAGAATTAATTTATTGTTTTCGTATTACTGTACAAATATGCACGCGTATGCAAACGCAAATCCACTATAATAGCAAATTAATAAAAATCCTATTGGATGGTTTTGGATACCTTACAAGAAAAGTACCATCATCTAACTGTGAAGACTGCGTAATCGTAGAGGATGTCATACCATATCATGGTAGATTGTGTCCGAGCTTAAGCCGAAAGGTTTGAAATTAGAAAATATTTGCAATGTCGGTTGATGCAATAGCTGATGATGATGTATCAAAGCACACTTGCCAACTTACTGTGGTGGTTAGTAGATCCATGTGACGTCGAGTTCTATTTAGTAACCAATACTAACTAACTAAAACTTAGTTTTCGAACCACTAGTATCAAAGTCTGACATTGTTAGCAGTAAGTAATTTAATACTATATGAAACAAGCATTAAATATGTATTCGCTTTGCATATTAAACTTTAGTTTAGTTGGTTTGTGGCGACTGATTGATCTAGTGAGTAGTGTGGTCTTGCCGTCGAAATAACCGGTTGCAGGATCGAGTCCGATAGCGCCTAAATAAAAAGTTGATAATTAAAAAAATCCAACTCGGCTGGGCAGCGTTTGGGAAGCTACGTAACATCTCCTCATCCCAAATACCGCAATATCTCAAAACGAAAGTCTGTGATCAGTGTGTGTAGCCAGTGATAACATATGGGTCTCATAAGCAGGCTCAAGGTCACCCAAAGGGTAATGGAGAGAGCTCTGCTCGGAGTCTCCCTGCGGGATCGAATCAGAAATGAGGAGATCCGCAGAGGGCGGGGTGTGAATTTTGTTTCGACTTAACATTACTACCGCGTTCACGTTTACGTGACGATTTGTATGGAGAAATGTGCAGCGTCTCTAGCGGATAGTTTGCAAAACGATACGATAGGTGGTCTGGTAGAAATCGCTTAATAGCGATAAGACCGCCTGGTTGTACAATTATAATTTTTTTTGAAGCTATATTAAGAAGTGTATTGTAGAATTTTGTGCAATAAAGTGTACTTGATTGATTGATTATTTTCATAGGGACTTCTTTCGTAAACGAGAACGCGATGGTAAAGTTAAAAACAAGACAAACCTCACACTTCGCACACAGGTGACCGATATAGCCCGAGGAATTGCCAAACTTAAGGGGCAGTGGGCGGGGCACATTGCTCGTAGGACTGATGGCAATTGGGACGGAAAGGTTCTTGAGTGGCGACCACGCACCGGAAGACGCAGCGTGGACCGGCCCTCACGAGGTGGACCGACGATTTGGCAAATGATCGCGGGATGCCACTATGGGCAGCGCGGTACCGATCATTGTGGACATCTTTGGAGGAGAGCAGTGTACGTCTTTCGGCTGATATGATGATGATGAAATAAAAAATAAGAAGAGATTTTTTTTTATGCACAACGGGTTGTTTTTTTTTCCATAAAATGTATTCTGACAGGTATCAAGACGAATCTAACGACACTTAAACGGATAAATTTTGCTTGATTATTGTAAAAATGGTACTTCAAGACTACTGCTAATGTAAACAACATTGGGTTTACGATTCGGAGGTCGCGGTTTCGATCTCCAGCGGGGTACATGTTTAGTACTCGGTTTGGTTGGTGGTAGGGCATTTTAAATGTCCGCCTGGCTAGCTACCACCATCTTATCTAAATCTGCCGCCAAACAGCAATGTTAATAGCATTGTTGTGTTCCGGTTGTCAGAGATAATGTAGCCAGTCCCTCAAATAGGGTGGTGTTTCCGGATCAGTACTCTTCCACTTTCTGCCTCATCTTCACTTAACATCAGGTGTGATTGAGGTCAAGTACTAACCCGTTGTGCATAAAAGGCTTTAAAGGTTTGGACGTTGGCAACCGTGTAGCGCAAGTTTTAAATAACGCTATAGCATCCCTCAACGAGCGGGAAGTATTAGGCTCCATACTGATAGAAATCTTTGACCCGTATCTGTCATTTTGACGTACGGTCTGTCACTCAGAACACGCCGACAGGGTTATTGTGCTCAGTTCCGTCACGCTATCATCAATATTGAATTCGGGAAAATATGTCCGCAATGTTTTTTTTTTTTTTTTTCACCGTCTGCAACGAGCGGTGCTAAATCGCCTGTCATTCGGCGAGGGAAATCGTGTGAAAGGGTTCGGAATTAGTTTGTGATTTCCTATGAGATGTCGTTTCTTGCACAAAGGGGTTAAAATATAAAGAACAACGATAGAAAGGGGCCAGTTTGTCAATTGTTTGATATGCTGACTTTTTTGGGTCGATTTTTTATATACTGTTTGTTTGGCGCTTGTCGTCAATCGTATCTGATGTTAAGTAAAAATGAGGACAATACAATGAAATTTTAGATATTTCATTACATTAAGAAACTTCTTACCACGTACGACCACCCTGTGGAACGGACTTCCGGCAGCGGTATTCCCGAACGAGTACGACATTGGAACCTTCAAGAAACGAGCCTACACCTTCCTCAAAGGCCGGCAACGCATCTGTGACCCTTTTGGTGTTGCGGGTGGGTGTCCATAAAAAAAAAAAATAGTTTCATCCAAATCCGTCCATCCGTTTCGCCATAATTGAGCAACAAATAAACAAACAAATAACCAAACAAACAAACAAACAAACATCCAAACTTTCCAATTCATAATTTTAGTTAGACTGGTTACTGTTAGTTGTTATTTTAAGTATATAAAATATGAAATTATGCTCTTTGCCGCCTGACACACAAGAATACCTAGTACAGACACCAGTGTTTATATACCTATTTAGTATATATCTCAATAAATTTAAAGATACTATAAAACAGAAACTTATTAACAAAGCATAGTGCAATAGAGCTCTAGCACACCCTGCGTCTCTAGCAGCCAAAAATGTGTATAATTTATATCGAATTGCTGTGCGACGGAGGAATTAGCCGTCTAGTACATGAGTAAGCTGTACCAATGGACCGGCATAGTCGCTTTCGACTAAGCTCCTTACAATAAGATTTAAAAAAAAGCATATTATAAAATATCAGACTATTTAGATGATAATCATCCCAGGACATAATCAGATCGTTCGCATGCCAGGCTATTTCCACAATTAATAATGAAATATTTTAATTTTTGTAAAATCAAAGCCTAAATTCGAGTTTCTTGCTTGTTCTTCTCAGGGGAAAATGGCACTTTGAACAAGCAGTAGCTTAAAAAATGTAAATATGACTATTTTAAGTATACCCTGTGTACCTATAAAATAAAGTATCTTTGACTTTGACTATATATGTAATTTATTCATTGAGATTAAAATTTTGTTACTTTAGTATTTAAATATAAGACTATTATTATTGTACATAATGACGCATACCTACTTACCAATTACAATACGTATCTACTAACCAAATTACTCCATTTTAATTTACCTGAAACAAAAAGAAATATTTATTATTAATAATATCGATCAGAATTGTGAATAAGGTTGTGTGTTCGAATCCCGCAAAGAGTAGGTAAATGTTTGTGTTAGACGCGCCAATAATTAGCACAACTATTGTGAATGCTTGTAAAGAGGGAAGAATTTAATTTGTTTACTTTGCTCTTTATTTTTTTTTTACTTCATATTTTCTGCTCTTGGAGCGAAAGCGTAATTTTATCATAAAGTACTAATTCATTAATATTTATCGTTATTATTCGTTGCTCACACTTATTACCATACATTAACTCATAAAAT
Source organism: Oegoconia quadripuncta (assembly GCA_949316235.1). Classification (NCBI taxonomy): domain Eukaryota; kingdom Metazoa; phylum Arthropoda; class Insecta; order Lepidoptera; family Autostichidae; genus Oegoconia; species Oegoconia quadripuncta. Next base: position 2,150,239 of record OX438745.1, on the reverse strand, counting down.
ACACACGTACTACAATTCGAAGCAGCAGTGAATATTAGAACATTTCATCCCGAGTCATAGATGTGTATATAAATATTTATGTATGTTTATCCGTTATCTAATATCCATAGTACCAGCTTTGCTTAGTTTGGGACTAGATGATAGGTGTAGTGTCCAAATGAACCCCGCGCGAGTAATTTGAGAGGTAATCGTATATTGGGTGACTTTAATTGGTACTTTCATTTATTCATGATTACATACAACTTTCCCAAAGAAACAATTTAAACCGCCTCCGTGGCTCAATGTAAACAACTTTGGGTTTACGATTCGGAGGTCGCGGGTTCGATCCCTAGCGGGGTACATGTTTAAGTACTCGGTTTGGTTGGTGGCATTTTAAATGTCCGCCTGGCTAGCTACCACCATCTTATCTAAATCTGCCGCCAAACAGCAATGTTAATAGCGTTGTTGTGTTCCGGTTGTCAGAGATAAGATAGCCAGTCCCCCAAATGTATTGGGGTTTCCGGGTCAGTACGCTTCCACCTTCGACCTCATCTTCACTTAACATCAGGTGTGATTGAGGTCAAGTATCAACCCGTTGTACATAAAAAAAAATAAAAAAATTATTGTATGGATTTTTGTCACGTCATGACAGTCAGTGTTCTTAAGCTGCCCATGAAAGCCACCGACTTGGCTTAACGACTGCCATCAATTGAAAACAACGGGGACCGACAATTTAAAGTGCCGGCCGAAGTACGGAAACGTATTAAAATTACATTAGTGGTCACCCATCCAAGGACTGATCGCGCCAGCCATTGCTTAAGTTCGCTAATCGAAAACGAATAACATACTGCGTCACGAGTGCTTCTTTACATAATTGCCTATTTTTTTTTTTATTTTAGGCAGGTATTAGGTACATTTATTCATAATTGTTAGAATACCTATATTGAAATCAGGAAGTCTTTGCACCGGGGCTTCTTAGTTGAAATTCAGACCCGAGGGTATTCCATGCACATAGGTATCACAAGTCAACCAAAACTCAATCTCTGGCTGCATACAATCAGCCGAATGTGACGCCTACTCACGATTCTCGTCAGAAACTCACGTTTTTCTCACGAATAAAACGGTCACATACGTACTTAACTATAAATTGAAAATTTAGAATAACCCCGAAAAAACAAGCGGTAATGTCAATCAGATAAATGAAACCGTGTTATTAACCTAATATCTTCGCAATTGCTTAACCGATCTGCATCAAACAAAGCTGTCCCCGAGTTTAATTTTAAATATTAAAAAAAAATAGAAAACGCTTTTTATTTATTTACGAAACAAACAGTCATTATATTGAATGCATGAAAAGACTGGGTAGTCTGCCTAGTGAATGAGTGATAATTGTATGTCATGACGATTTCAAATGTTATCCTAATAACTTTCGAAATAAAACTTTTTTGAATTTGAATTGATAAATCTCAGACATTATAATAAATAAATAATAAAATAAATATCCTTAGACATACACACAGCGCCATCTAGTTCCACAGTAAGCAGCTATAGGCTTGTGTTGTGGATACCAGATGGTTGATATACTACATAAATACATATTTTTTTTTGTAAATGAATACTCTTTATAAATGAAAACATCCATAACTCGGGTACACATTAAATAAATAATAAACATTTTTGCATATACACACTAGTATCTAACTCCGGTATCTAACTAGGCTTAGCTTAGATACCGGATGGTTGATAAACTACACAAATACTTTTCTTTTGTAAATAAATACACATAATGAAAAACATCCATAACTCGGGAACACATGTCTGTATTCATCATACAAATATATGCCCCTAGCGGGATTCGAACCCGCGACCTTTTGGTATAGCAGCAGAATTTCTAACCACTACACCAAACAGGTCGCCAAACATTGAAGTTAAGAAAACCTTAAAACGGAAAAAACCCGTGGTAGGGCCAAAACAAAGCTGATTTCACACTCTCCGTGTCGTGAAGGCGCTTCACAAGCCAACTCGAACAAACTTGAGGACATGCGACATTGTAGTAGAGAACCTGTCGCATTGGGTTTAACTTTGCCCGCGATGCTGATTTCTTCTGCACCCATATCGTGGTTCCAAGTTTTGTACTCTGAAATTAGATGTTTTGTACTATACTTGTTATTTTCCGTCTTCTTGGTATAATACGTTGCATATTCGTATAGCGTCACTGAACATCGACATACAAACTTACGAAGAAGTGATTCGAGAGATCGTAGTTCCGATATTCTGTTGGTTGGTACATTGCTTGTGCGATATACTAATAATAATAATAAATATCCTTAGACATACACACAGCGCCATCTAGCTCCACGGTAAGCAACTATAAGCTTGTGTTGTGGATACCAGATGATTGATATAGTACATACATATTTTTTTTAAATACTTATCATAAATGAAAACGTACATGTTGTGGGATTTCCTGGTCAGTACGCTTCCACCTTCGACCGCATCTTCACTTCACATCAGGTCGATTGAGGTCAAGTACGAACCCGTCGTGCATAAAAAAAAAAAAACATAACTCGGGTACAAATGTCCATATTCATCACACAAACATATGCCCCTAGCGAGATTCGAACCCACAACCTTTTGGTATAGTGGTCAACCACTAACCAACTAACCTAACTTGCTAACCACTACACCAAACAGGTCGTTACTATACAGCGACAGAATACTTCGACGAACGCTAACGAATAATAATTTATTAATTACTATATTAAAGCCCAGGAAAATCCCTCTACTTTTGAAAAACAATTAAAAAAGTATCTGATAGATAAAGCTCTCTATAAAGTTGAAGAACTATTTACGGAATTTCTGCTTACAATTAAAAACCAAAGAATGATTATTATAATATACATGAGAACCATTGAAATAAATAATAAATAAATATCAATGGACATACACACGGCGCCATCTACGTGTATCTCGTAGTTTCACTGCGAAATAAATTTAAATATTCAAAAATAATTACAAAAGTTTGGATATTTTTATTTGTAAAACGGATGAACGGATTTGGATGAAATTTATTTCATAGGTAGAACATACCTGGGTTTAAAACATAGGATATTTTTTATCCCGATAAACTGAGTAGTTCCCACTTCCACGCAGGCGAGGGCACGGGGGGAAAGTTAGTAAAACATAGTTACTGCGGTACAAAGAGTTTTTAGAAAGATGTGAAAGAGTCCTTCAAGCTAGCGATAATGAATATGTGAATCCTTGGTATTGCTAGTGCCTAATGTCGTCGTTTTATTTGCCCCCTTTTTACATGTTTTTTCCTAAACTTCCTAACCTCTACACATAACTCTAAATTGAAAATTTAGAAAAACATTGACAATATTTATTGAACAATATTGGTAATTTGGTAGGTTGACCTAGACCAAAAGATAATGTTAAAAGCTAAATATCTGCGAAACGGCTTAACCGATTACCACCAAACAGGGCTAAGAACTATGAAGAAGAAGAAAGAGAAAGAATAAGAAATCAGTCTTATAAAAAAAGCCGCACCCAAATCGGACCTTTCTGATCGGATCGGATTACTGAGACATGTCAGGACAAAGACATATATACACACACATATACTATATACACACACACACACACCACACAACGCCGTCAAACACATAACACCCGTCGATTTTTGTCGAAGGTTAAAAACTAGTTTTAATATAAACACAATTACGATTTCCACTTTTCCTACTGAATGTACGATAGAGTTGTATGTAAGTGTGTACATTCGTCGAGAAAAAGGTGCAAAACATTTTATACTCATTTTTACCCTGCAACCGGATAGGGCTGTCAAAATTTGTATTCACTTGTTTGTTATGTAAGAAAGCGAACACTCGTAATATTTACTCGTAATATTTGTACAACATTTTTTTTAAACTGTATAGGTTCTTTCGCTTCCTGGACAGCAATGTTTACAACAAAAATAATTCGGTTCTTTCTTTCACGCTTTCGCCAAATATGAATGTACGCGCAGTGTGTGCCGCGATTGACATTTTCAATGGGAGGAATTGCCCTTCCAGAAAAAACAGATAATATGTTTAAAGTTGTATCAAAATCATATATAGAACTAATTTAAAGTCAAATAACAAGTCAGAACTAGTTTTAGTTGACATTTTCCACATTCAGATGCAAGAGAAATCATATAAACATTATCATCATATCGGCCACAGTACGTCCACCTTCTCGATAGATTTGGAAGAGGCCTGTATCCAGCGACTTCCCATGACCTTCTCTAGATCGTCCCTCCACCTTGTGAAAGAAAGAAAAAGAAAGAAAAACATTTATTCAGCTTACAATGGGCATGTACATGAAAATTTGTGAGAAATTTAAACTAAATCAAGATAGATAGATATCAACTTGTTGGACGTTGATTTTTGACATCGTTGTCTACCCCGACACAAAAAGAGGAGTGTAATTGAAGTAGTACTTATTTGAAAAGATGTATGAATTATTATCATGTGGGATCGGACAGTAGTTCTGATTTTTTTAAAGTTTTTTAAAACGTTTATGTTTACAGGCCGTTCCAAATCTAACTAATATTATTAATGCGAAAGTTTGGATGTTTGTTTGCTTATTTGTTTGTTTGTTGCTCAATCGCGGCGAAACGGATGAACGGATTTGGATGAAATTTGGTATATAGGTAGAACATATCCTGGATTAAGACATAGGGTATTTTATTATTTATTAATTTATTAATATATTTATTATTTTTTATCTCAACAAAATGAGTAGTTCCCGCGAGACAAACAAATTTCCGCGATAAAGTTATTCCACGCAGGCGAAGCCGCGGGCGGAAAGCTAGGTGTTTTGTAAATCGAAAGGAAATTTATTTGTCCATTAAACTTGATCCAATGTTTTCATGTCCCTGATTTTCACTGTAACACTGTAGACAACCCTACAGAGTTTGCACATTGCATTTTAAATGTTGCACAACTACAAGTATGTATCTACTTTTGCAAAGTTTTAAGTGGACACGAGTGTATTTCGAAATGGGCAACCCTGTCAGCATTCGTCGTTCAGTAATGTAATGTTTAAACAGCTATTATTTTGGTAGATTGGTTTAAAATACAGGGTGTTTTTTTTTTATTTCAGCCAGTCGCATTAATACGAAGCTGTATGCGAAGTGTGAGTTTTGACTCGTATTTAACTTTACGTTCGCGTTTACGAAAAAATTCCGCCGTCTGAACGCATAGTTCCGGCGTACGCGCACTTTAAACTCACATATGTTCACAAAAGCGGCTTCACTTTATGTCAGCGCTCCATGTTTCCTTTTAAATTGCTTTGAAATGAATGAATTAAATAAGTTTTAATATAAATAATTTAAAAGAGTTAATAGTTTATTCATCATCTTCTTTGCTGGTCCCAATTTATTAGGGGTCAGCACTGTACATACAGCGATTGGCCTCCAATTCCAACGTTCCTCCCAATCTCCTCTGTCGGCCGTTACCTCATCATTCATAGCAAAAAAGGAAGTAAAGGGACTTTTAATAATTTTTTTTATAAAAAATTGGATACGCGTTTGACCACAATCTGATCTGATGGGAAGTAACGATGCGGCCGAAGATAAAGATCTCAGTAGATGCCTAATCCAAGGTGATTATCCTAAGGTTGTAGGATTCAGGAAAGACTGACTCCGGAAGGGAGTTCCATGCCTTTGCTGTTCGCATTACAAACGAAGAGTCGAACCGGTTAGGCGCCTCATGGCTACGCGTCCCGCCGCGTAGCGCGGAGCGGCAGATTCCGCGCGCGGCGACGGAGGAGCTTCATTGCGCGGTTTGCTCCGCGTCTCCGCGCGGAGCGGCGTTGTACGACGGCCCCGCGCCAAACAAAAACTTCACTTCACAGTCGATCGCCGTGGTGAAAGTACTTAAAAATGGTTAATACGGAAATAATTCAGGATGCTGCAATTATTTTATCAATGTCGTTTTTGTATACACAAAAAACGCAACGCATAAAGGTTCGAGCGGCACTGCGGAGCTAGTGTGCGCCGCGGATCGCCCCGCGCCTCCGCGCCGGTAAGCAGAATCTGCGCGCGCGACGCGCCACCGCGCGCTGACGCTTTGTCGGTGTGTTGCACTACGCGGTTTTTCGATACGTACTGATATACTTGCATACAACGTTAAAATCTGCGATCCCGCGCTACGCGACGGAGCGCGGTGCAGTGGGAGAATCGCCAGTGCGAATGTTCGGTATGTTAACTACATACGGGTGGAACCCCACGCCTAGTAGTTCGAAAGTGAAATTAAAGTGGAAAAAACCGGCCACGCGCAGTGTGACATTAAGTCAGTCCAGTATACTGCAGCAGTACAAACGTGTCATAGCTCAGTGTATTAGATTCTTCAGCAAAATACTGTTTTTCAGCTATCCCCTAAGGAGCAGAGCAACTTGGAACCTAAATCAGAACTACCAATATGGGGTACAAAATAAATAAAAAATCCCACTTCTGATGTAGGGGAGGGCTACATCCGCCTACAACCGCGGCTCAAATGTAAACAACATTGGGTTTACGATTCGGAGGTCGCGGGTTCGATCCCCAGCGGGGTACATGTTAAGTACTCGGTTTGGTTGGTGGTAGGGCATTTTAAATGTCCGCCTGGCTAGCTACCACCATCTTATCTAAATCTGCCTCCAAGCAGCAATGTTAATAGCATTGTTGTGTTCCGGTTGTCAGAGATAAGATAGCCAGTCTCCCAAATGTGTGGGTTTCCGGGTCAGTACGCTTCCACCTTCGACCTCATCTTCATTTAACATCAAGTGTGATTGAGGTCAAGTACCAATTCGTTGTGAATAAAAAAAAAAAGGTCATAAACAATATTTTTCAAAATATTATTTTACCAATTTGTCGATATAATTAACATGAATACCCATACTAAATTACAGCATAGTAGGACCAAGATCCTCTGAGCTAATCCGTGGACAGGTAGACAGACAAACGGACTTTCCTCGTCTACAGAACCCTAAAAACTAAGTTAAGTATTTTTAAAGTAAATTAAAATGATCTTTTTTTCGTAGGTGTTACGGTATGTCGACTTTACATCACTTACATATAAATACTTGCCCTAACTTGCAAAGCTGACATAAACAGCGCACTCTTAGTGCAATACTTGGCAAAGTTGCCGTGTACCAAAACTTTGGACAATACATAATTAGCATTTTCTTGTCGGACCAAAGCATGACTTTAGTTGACGCGAGTTTGAGCAGCATCTGTTAAAGTTTTAAACATTGTTTATGTGAATTTGTTCCTGTTAGTTAAGTTTTCGAGTAAAGGATGGCCGACCTGTGGGCCTATTACGTAAATTTAAACGTTTCAATCGGCCATCGGCCATCGTTTACGATCATCGACCACTCGTATAAAAGTTACTGCATTACGTATGTCGTCGTTTGACACTCGCATACAATGAATGAATGATATTGTACTTGTCCAAAAGTATTGCTACTCGACACTAGACGGCGCTATTGAGTACTTTTTTTGTTAACACCTTGGGCTAAAAGAGCGCAATAGAAAGGGATGCCCTTATACCCAGAACTATTCCTCTATGACCCAGAATAACGTTATCCCACTCTATTTTTGCATTACATAATTTCTAACCTACCAAATTTGTACATGCAGTGCTGCCAATTACGAAAAAATTCCTCGATTTGTGGGAAAATAGAGAGTGAGGAATAATTTAAATCGGGAATTTATCGGGGAATCAAGGCCAATAAAATTTGTAAAAGAACCCATAGTATTTTTATTGCTAATTGTGTTACTACATTTTACTAAATTTTTTACGAAAAACAACAAGTTTTTAAGTTAAAGTAAAACATTAAACAACATTTTACATGAAACAATATTGTACTTCTTTAATTATCATTTCGGAGAAATTTCTGGAAAATTACGTAGGAACCATTAAAAATATTGTTTAATACATGCTTCGATCATCTACATGACTCATACATCATCATGTAATAAAAATAATTTTATAATAGTAGGTTATTTGTCGAAATATTCACTTTTTGGAAAAGGTATTTGTTCTACAAATTATTAGTAGGAGCACTAGCTTAACTAATAAACGTAAAACACGTTTTTGAAATAATATTTTTTTGCAATAAGAAAAGAATCATAAGAATTCTTAGTACCTATAGTGAATACGAATACGATTGGGGTAAACCCCGACTCACCTTTATCGTTAACGTTTGAATCGTATACGATGTGCATAGGTAATGCCGATGTCATTACTTTTGTATGAGAGATCATTCATTCATCGTCAATCGTATCGATGACACTCGCATTCGTAATCGTTTGAAATGCGTAATAAGATTTCGCGAGTTTGACGTCGATGATCGTAATAATCGTTTACGATGGACTCATCGATTGACTTACGTAATAGATTCTCAGTTTGCTGTAGCGGTTATCAAAGTCAAAAATGTTTTATTTTTGTAGGTATGCATTTCGGGGAGTGTGCGTTGGAATTACATAATCTTATTCCACCTTCACCATTCCATCTTCGGACCACTAGGCGTGGGGAGGGATTCCACCCGTATATAGTTAATATACCGAACATTCGCACTAAGAAGTTCGATTCTTCATACATCATCCGAACAGCCAAGGCATGGAACTCCCTTCCGGCGTCAGTCTTTCCTGAATCCTACAACCTTGGGATCTTCAAGAACAGAGTGAATAGGCATTTACTGAGATCGCGTGCTTCATCTCCGACCACATCGTCACTTTCCATCAGGTGAGATTGTGGTCAAACGCGAATCCAATCATAAAAAAAAGGTACACAGGGTACACTTAAAATAGTCAATCTTACATTTTTGAAGGTATTCGTTCAAAATGCAATTTTCCCCTGAGAAGAACATGCAAGAAACTCGAGGGGTTACTCTTTTTAAAAACAGGTTCTTATATTACAAATAGGTTACATTGTGAAATAGCCTGACATGCGAACGAGCAGGTAATGTCCAAAGATGTTTATCATCTAAATAGTCTATTTTATAATATGTTCTCTTAATAAGATTCTGTTTTATAATATCTTTAAATTTATTGAAAGGAAGATTTGTTTCGTTCGAAATTTATTTGGAACTCATATTTTCTCCAAGTTTTTTTAATTTAATGATGTAATTATGTGGAATAGGCTACAAACGCGACCGTTAAATGACTTTTTTTAAATTTAATTTAGGGACTTGACTCCTTCTAGACATGGCAGTCCCATCATACCCTGACCAAGATTCACTGATTACTGTACTGATTGTACTGTATTCACTGATCATATTATTAATTCAGAGAAATATTCCGACTGTATAAGGCTAAACATAGTACTGCTTTGTTACTTTATTTGTATGCAATAAACAGTATATATTCCCTTCACAAACAGCAACACTGCAAACATCGTAACCCATAAATCACTAAAATATTGGTTTAGCAACCGAACTCTTATTTGCGGATCTACGATATAGGACGCTGTGGCATAGCGCAGTGCAGTGCTTTGAATCAAGGGATAATCTGATATTAGAAGATATATTGCATGATATATTACTGCTTTGGCACATTTAGCAGGTTATTGTACATAGTGAGAGGGGAGTAATGTCAGAATAGCATTTTGTAATGTTATAGAGAGAGTACTTAAACATGTACCCCGCTGGGGATCGAACCTGCGACCTTCGAATCGTAAACCTAATGTGGTTATAAATAAATATTTCGGACACCAATCATCTAGTCCCAAATTAAGCAAAGCTTGTGCTATGGATACTAGATAACGTATAAACATACATAAATATTTATATTAACATCCAAGTCTCGGGAATAAATGTTCGTATTCATCATACAAACATTTGCCTATCGCGGGAGACGAACCCGCAACCGTTGGTTTCGCTGATAGGGTGACTATCCACTACACCAATCGGTCGTCATGTTTACATTGAGCCACGGAGGCGGTTAGCATCTAAGAGTTCCTCGTCGTTGTATAAGAGTCGTATAAAAATAGTTTTTCCAAAATTCGATTTAATCGTATTGAACTAAAGTGTAATTCTATGGAACTTACTAAAGACGATCTCAGATCTCTCTCGTACCTACTTGTTTTTTTCTTTCGGTATTTTATTATTCGATATGGTTTGACATAAGTAAAGGAGTAAGTAAGAGTCTTGCCCATCACTAGTAAATTCATCATTCAGAGACAATTCCAATATGGCGGTTTGTTTACATAGTTATCAAGTTCCATAGAATATTAGTTTAGACATTTTTGAGCTGTGATTGGGCAAATTTAGAAATGAAGTGAACCCACGCAAAAATTGTTTATTTTTTTTATTTTATTTTATTTTCTTGGAAAAACCAACATTCCACTGATAGAACCTACTTAAACTTAATAAAAAATAAAAAAAACTATACATTGCAATCAATGAACGGTTGGAAAAATTAATCTAAATATAAACAATCTATAGATAGGATATCCTTGCATCGCCAATCCAGAAAACAAACGGGTCACAGCAGTATTAGGTTACTTTTTGGCCAAAAAAAAACTTTTAGTAGAAAGTTTAGTAGAAGTTTCTGTACCCTCCCGCATGATTGAGTGATGATTTCAAAGGGATGATTAGTTTTCTCCATTTTTCTAGTTTTTTATTTATTTATGCACAACGGGTTAACACTTGACCTCAATCACATCTGATTTTTAGTGAAGATGAGGCCGACGGCGGACCTACTGATCCGGAAACTCCAACGTACTTGAAGGACAGACCATTATTATCTCTGACAACCGGAACACAACAATGCTGCTCTTGCTGTTTGGGGGCAGTTTAAAATGCCCTGCTATCAATCAAACCGAGTACCTACTAAACATGTACATTGCTGGGGATCTAACCCGAGACCTCCGACTCATATACACTATGTTGTTTACACACAAAAGGTGTGTTGTAGGGAGATAATTATTATTATTATTATATCTTTATTGCTCACCAAAATCTATCCAAAATGTACATTCAACTTACATACTAACACAAAGCAAATAAATATCAATTATACTTAGAAGTTTTAGCAACATTTTAAATACAGGTAAGATCATGGTGGACTGATACCTGAACTAGGATAAATCCTGTCTCAAGTTATCAGTCCTCCACCCCTAAGATGTCGTAAACAAAGGGTACCTAAAATTCATTCATACTAAATAGTAGCAATAAAAGAGTAACTTAACTAAGTAGTGATGCGCATGCACAGTAAAATTAGATGAATCAATAGACATGTACAATAGAATGTACACACCAATCATCCTAAAAGTGTTTACCTCCGAAAATTTTTACTTTTCTTATTTTCCTTACCTTTTTATTATTTTAATGAAGTGTTTACGTTTTATTTTCCTTTATAAAAAGAAAAAAAAATCCAAATAGAAAAAAAAATCGAATAAAAATTGTCTTAGCCGGATTCGAAAACCGTGTCTTTTCGAAAGACGTTACCTAAGCACTCGTGTCGCTTGCCACTAGACCACGATATCAATTAGCAGAGCTGACGAAATTTTCTTACTCATTTATATGTGACATATTATTATGGATTTGGTTTGAGTGTTGATATTGTATGAATACTTTCTAATAGATGGTGCTAGAGTGCTTCGGTCCATACGGTCCATATAATACTTTTAGGGAGATCCGTCTGTACATGTATGTATGATTATTATTATTATAGACGAGCAGCATTACTGCTGGTATATCTACGTCACAGTGTTGGAAGAGTTCACATTGTTCATTATGTTGTTATTCAGTCAATATTTAAGTCATCACTAGTTTTTTAAAAATTTATCCAATCTATACTTGAACGAATTCACTGATTGGGCGGAGACAATTAGGTACGGTGTTCAGATAAACCTATGTAGGTTTTTGTGACAACTGTAAGTACATCCTCCGTGGCTCAATGTAAACAACATTGGGTTTACATTTCGGAGGTCGCGGGTTCGATCCCCAGCGGGGTACATATTTAGTACTCGATTTGGTTGGTGGTAGGGCATCTTATCTAAATCTGCCGCCAAACAGCAATGTTAATAGCATTGTTGTGTTCCGGTTGTCACAGATAAGATAACCAGTCTCTCAAATAAGATGGGGTTTCTGGGTCAGTACGCTACCACCTTCCAGTCTCTCTCCAGAATGGTAGCGGTATTTAAAGAGTTAGTACCCAAGGAGGGTACCAGCACTGCTGCAGAATCCCTCATCGCTCAGGCTGCCCTACTTATTCTGGGGTGGACACCTTCCTCTAAGGCCGGCAACGCATCTGTGACCCTTTTGGTGTTGCGGTTGTCCATGGGCGGCGGTGATTGCTTTCCATCAGGTGACCCGCATGCTCGTTTGCCGCCCTCTCATATAAAAAAAAAAAAAAAAAAAAACCCACCATCGGCCTCACTTAACATCAGGTGTAATTGAGGTCAGTACCAATCCGTTGTGCATAGAAAAAAATCTAACCCGCGATCTCCGACTCATCTATAACACTATGATGTTTACACACAAAAGGTGTGTGTGTAGGGAGATAATTAGGTACGGTGTTCGAATAAACCTATTTCGGTTCGGTTTTTGTGACACCTGTAAATATATCTTTGTAACTTTATAGATAAATAAATACAAATAACTATTACAGGAAATTCTTGCCTAACCCACACGCAATATTTCAAACATACTCTTATACTTACATGTTATATTTTTGATAGATTTTCAGACAACAATAGCCGACAGGACCGATATATCCGTATGATTGATTTTGTATGTAACTTTTTATGTCATTCCACTGGCGTGGGTAGTTTTTCGTTGACCAATTGTAATCTAATTGATTAGTTTACTAATGTTTTATGATATATATCAACGTCATTGGTTATCGATCATGTCGATGTAATAGACTGGACTTTAATGCTTTTATTTAATGGTATATAAATGACTACAAACCTTAGAATATTATGAAAATGAGGATTTACTAGATCAAGAGAAAACACACACATAAACACACACCCCCCCACACACACACAGACACACGCACGCACACGCACATATACATTGCCTATTATGTAACGAGGAATTATAAAACAAGCGAATAAAAAAAAACTTTGCGACTGATGATGACATACTGTTAATAACTTGAGCGGTATGTATTACTAAGTGAGTGACTACATTACTAAGTGAGCGACTGGATATACAAAGAGGGCAACTAAAGCATAACTGCACCCCGACATGGTTAGGTTAGGTTCGAAGGGTATGGCGCAAGCGAGCCGGACGAGTGCGAGCGAAGCGAGCACTGGAGTTCTTGGCAACCCGACATGGATAGTTTAGGCTCGCTCTGCTCGCCCGGCTCGCTTCCGCCATACCCTTCGTGTTAGGTTGACATGTAAGAATTACATTTGCCAAATATTGAAAAAAATACAGGACGTAACGTTGACACTCAAACAAATATTAGGTCGCTCCAATATTATGAAGCTTCTCATTTTGTTTTTTAAGTAACTCAAATTAATGTTTGTAAGTTGCTGTTCTGTTGATTTCTCGTCACTCACACTCGCTCACTTAGTAATACTATAACCTAAATTAATTAATTTTGAAACTTCAAAATGTAATTTACAGTCACTCGATTTATTGCTACCCTTATGTAACCTTCACTTTTGTTTATTTTTACGATTTCCAATTATTGTTACACATTTATGTTCATACTAGCTTTTTTTTATGCCCGACGGGTTCTTACTTAACCTCAATCACACCTGATGTGAAGTGAAGATTAGGTCGAAGGTGGAAGCATACTGACCCGGAAACCCCAACACATTTGGGGGACTGGCTATCTTATCTCTGACAACCGGAACACAATAATGCTATTAACATTGCTGCTTGACGGAAGATTTAGATAAGATGGTGGTAGCTAGCCAGGCGGACATTTAAAATGCCCTACCACCAACCAAACCGAGTACTTAAACATGTACCCCGCTGGGGATTGAACCCGCAACCTCCGAATCGTAAACACAATGTTGATTACATCGAGTCTTCCCGCGGCTTCGCCTACGGGAATAACTTTATCGCGGAAATTGTATATCCCATGGGAACTACTCACTTTATCGGGATAAATGATATCCTATGTCTTAATCCAGGTTATGTTCTATCTATATACCAAATTTCATCTAAAGCCGTTCAATCGTTTCGCCGTGATTGAGCTACAAACCAACAAACTCAAACAAACAAACGAACATCCGAACTTGTGCATTTATAATATTAGATTAATAATGACACATGCCGCCAGAATGTTCACTTAAAATATTGAATAACTCTGAAACTACAGAGGCACTATTTCTTTCCTGTGGGCACTATTTGGCACTACTTTATCTATTTTTTTTTAAGTTATCAAAAAAGCTGAACTCCGCTTTATATATTCTAGCATCACGTTACAAAATCTATTCAATTCAATTCTTTATTGCAATCCATAATGTATCTATCTATATCTATCTCATATCTATCTAATATGGATTGCATTTTACATTAATAAAGAAGATATGCGTTATTTTTTCCATTCGATAAAATTGCATTGTTTTTGTTGGATTACTGTATATTCACCGACAGAATAGAGGAAAAGACTTGTTGTTGTTGGATATACAAGTATCGCTTGAATGTCACGCGGAGAACCGAATGATGTTTTCCACTGACTTAGACAATGTCGATCCTATTGGTACATGCGTAAAATTGTACAGTCGCGGAATGAAGAGGTTATTTATCTTAAAGTTGACTTTTGCTTGTAGACAAGTTATTTATTTGACATTCAACGCTGACGTGACATTTGTGCCGCATTTATTTATTTACCGACCTTCTCCGAGGTCACGTCACCATTTGACATGTTTAGCTCAACTATTCATAGTCAAGGAACACTAGTTCGGCTAAATATGAACTTTGTCGTCAAAGAGTTAAGCATAATTTTTCTATGCAACAGTGTCGTGTGTCACTTAGTTTGGAAAGGTAACATGTGTTTGCTAAGCGAAAAATTTAAGTATTTTAAAACTGACGAACCTTTTACATCAATGATTACGAGCACACAAAAGCTACGACAATTATAATAACGTATTAAATATTTTATTTATTTCATTTATTTCTGTGGAAAAACATTAATATAATATGTTTGTAACAAAAATATAACACATAAGGGACACATAAGGGAATGGAACTTCTGTTATGTGTCATCCTATTTTGTACCCAAAATCAAGCAAATAAATTATTTCATTTCATTTCAAGCCAAAACTGCTTTCACTAATTAATGATGATAATAATATCATGGCACAATTGGCACATGTGCACGCAACAGGTTGCGTTGCTTACTGAATTATTTATACAAATCTGACAAATAGTGATATGGCGTTACATGGCATTCCAACACCAAAAGACCTGATAGAATATTTTGATAGTGCGCGCGCCATGTTGGATTTTCTACTATGAAATATTCTGATATTCTGGGGATCAAGACCAATCTAACTTTTGCACTTCAAATTCGGTGTAGCTGTTTAGGCTACAGGAGGTAACATAGACATTCCTCTTAATCTTTTTAACTTTAATCGAGTAAAAAGGTAAGTGATAAAAATTTGTGGTAGTTTATACATATAGTATAATTTTTTTCTTTTTTTTTATAAATAACGGGTTAGCACTTGACCTCAATCACACCTGATGTTAAGTGAAGATGAGGTCGAAGGTGGAAGTGTACTGACCCGGAAACCCCAACACATTTGGAGGACTGGCTACCTTATCTCTGACAACCGGAACACAACAATGCTATTAACATTGCTGCTTGGCGGCAGATTTAGATAAGATAGTGGTAGCTAGTCAGGCGGACATTTAAAATGCCCTACCACTATCCAAACCGAGTACTTAAACATGTACCCCGCTGGGGATCGATCCCCGACCTCCGGATCCTAAGCCCAATGTTGTTTACATTGAGCCACGGAGGAGGTATATATATAAATATATATCAAATCAAATCAAATCAAATCAAAATATTTTTATTTCATAGGATAAAATTATCACTTGAAAACGTCACTATTATTATTAATATTACATTATAGTTTAAATTTACTGCTCATTCACAAAGCTGACTCCCCAGAGAAGAACGAGCAAGAAACTCTAGGGTTGCTCTTTTAAACAGATTATAGGTTGCGATTTGATAATTATATGAATAGACAGCTATGTCCATGCTTGCTTATCATTCAAATAGTCAGTGATGTTATAATAGCCTTTTGTTAATAATTTCTGTTTTATGATTGCTTTAAATTTATTTAAAGGCATATTTTGAATGTCTACTGGAACCTTATTATAAAAGCGTATACATTGCCCTTTGAAGGATTTACTAACTTTGTGAAGTCGGCTAACATAAATAGATAACTGGTTCTTATTCCTTGTATTAACATTGTGCCTATCACTATTTTTAGCGAATAAGGTTATATTTTTTTTTGCATACAACAAATTCTCATAAATGTATTGACATGCCATTGTTAAGATATTAATTTCCTTAAACTTATCTCTAAGAGACTCTCTAGGTCCTAATTTATAAATGGCACGAATAGCACGCTTCTGCAGAACAAAAATCATATGTATGTCAGCAGCGTTTCCCCACAACAATATGCCATATGACATCAAACTGTGGAAATAGCTAAAGTAAACCAGTCTTGCGGTATGAACGTCTGTTAAATTTCTGATTTTTTTGACTGCATACGCAGCAGAAGCAAGCTTTTTCGCTAGTTTCTCAATATGAGGCCCCCACTGAAGCTTAGCATCCAATGTCAGTCCTAAAAAGACAGTAGTGTCTACAAGGTCCAATTTTTCACCTCGTACAAATATGTCAATAGGCATTTGTTTAACATTAGGTAAAGTAAATTTTAAGCATTTAGTTTTTTTTTCATTCAAAAGAAGATTATTTACTGTAAACCAGTTAACAAGTTCAAAAATAGCAGTGTTTACATCGTCACAAGATGATTGATATCTCTTAACTTTAAATAGCACAGAGGTGTCATCTGCAAACAATACTATTTCACATCTATTCCGGGCAAGATGAGGCAAGTCATTAATGTACACAAGAAACAAAAATGGTCCTAGAATTGAACCTTGTGGCACGCCCATATGGACCTCAGACCCAGAGGACTTAGTGCCATTAACATCTACCCTCTGAATTCTATTATACAAGTATGATTTTAAAAGATTCAAAGCCTGACCTTGTATGCCGTAATGGTGTAATTTCCTGATTAATATATCATAATGAACACAATCAAAAGCCTTTGACAAATCGCAGAAGACGCCAATTGCATCCCGCGAATTCTCCCAGGCATCAAAAATATGTTGAACTAGCTCAACACCTGCATCGGTTGTTGAGCGACCCCGTGTGAATCCAAATTGTTTGGGATGCATGATATTGTTTTGATAAAAATGAGGCATTAACTGGTTTAAAATCAATTTCTCAAAAATTTTACTAAATGTGGGTAGTACTGATATAGGTCTAAAGTTAGTGGGATCTGATGTACTACCTGCTTTAAATAATGGAATGACTTTACTTAGTTTCATTAAATCAGGAAACACTCCACGATCAACACATTTGTTAAATATAGTAGCCAAGTGGGGTGCAATACAATCAATTATGGAATTAATAATTTTAACTGATAGGCCGTGAACGTCAGCAGTCTTTTTCATTTGCAATGATTTAAAGGCTTTCAGTACACTATTACTATTTACATGAGTAAATTTAAAGTTTATCTCACATGGTTCTACATTTTGTAAGATAAGTGATTCAGCCAGAGCGGGAGATGAATTAAGAGATTTAGTGGTCGAGATTGGAATGTTGGTAAAGAACTTTTCAAATGATTCGGCAACCTGTAAGTCATTACTAATAATTTTATCGTTTAATTTCAAATTGAATTCTAAATTCCGATCTTCGACTTTTTTTGTCTCATTATTTATGACTTTCCAAGTGGATTTAATGATGTTAGAACTGTTTTTAATTTTACTAATGGTAAACATAGATTTAGCCTCAGAACAAACGCGTTTAAAAATTTTTGAATAATTCCTAACATAGCTAACAAAGGTATCATTTTTATTATATGATTTTTCGGCATAAAGTTCATATAATCTATTTCTGCTTTTGTGAATTCCTGCTGTCGCCCAATCACTGAACATTAGCGACTCGCTGACTTTTATTGTTTTTGACTTAAAAACTTTTTCATATTGATCTTTAGTTAAATCAAATACAGTGTTATACAATTTATTTGGATCATCATTATAAGTCAAATAAGGCACTTTTGTTATTATATTATTTCGAAATAATTGTAGCCGACTTTCGTTAACAGGCACACACTTAATTATTCTTTTCAACCTTCTTTCAGCAATCTCAAAAATAGTTAATTGACCGGAGTGGTCTGATTGTAATTTGTTAACAATAGATTTATAAACAGGTTTAATGTTCGCAAAAATATTATCAAGACAGGTTGCACAAGTTGCTGTTGTCCTGGTTGGTTCAAGAAAAACATTAACTAAGTTGTGACAAAGAAAAAATGATTGGAATCTTCTAGTCAAAGGAGTGTCTTGCAGTATATTGATATTAAAATCGCCACAAATTAAAATGTACTTATTGGTATTACCAATTTTATACAGCGCTTCATCTAAACATATTTCAAACTGGTCATATGAAGAAGCTGGGGGTCTGTATACGCTCATTACAATAAGTCGCTCAAGTTCTATACAAGATATTTCAATAGTACGTTCAACAGATAGACTCACAATATCATTACGTTCTTTAAATTTCAAATCTTTTCTAATAAGTATTAAGGAGCCTCCGCGTATGGCGTTTTTTCTGCTGAACGAACTTGCGACCTGGTGACCACTAAAATTAAATAAGAGTTCATAGGTCTTTAACCAGTGTTCAGTAAGACACATAATATCAATTTTAAAATTATTCATAAATAATTCGATTGTTAGATCTTTGCCCAAAATGCCCTGAATATTCTGATGAAATACTTTTAGATTATATTTATTGTTCAATTTACATATTTTTGTGGGCTGGCTATTAATAGTTTTATAATTCTTAATTAATTTTAATAAGGTGCCAGAGTTACTCTCCGTTGTCTTAAATTCTAATTTAAATTATTTAAAATTGGAATAAATTCCAAAGATTTGTTTATGTCATTACACTGCTCAATAGAAGCAGTGGTCAATTTTTTTGTCAAAATATTGACAGAGTTATTAATATAATAAGATAGCGACTCTGCTACCTGTTGTTTATAAAATTTGGATAGATAATAATATCTACCTTTTGTCAAATAAAAATTTTTTACAAGTATATTTGTGTCAATCATGTGAAATTTGTCTGCATTTCGACATACTAATGTATGTAATAAACAATTTACATAATGCCTTGTCTTGTTCTCGTCATCAGTATGACTATGGCTGAAGGGCAAGGCAAACAAAACAATTTTAATTATGTTAGGCATTAATATATAAAATGTTATACAAAGATAGACCATATAAGTTAGCCATAGAGGTTACTATTCCTTAATTTTTAAATATTAAATCTGACTATCAAAGAGCCACATTAAGCTTTCGACCCACGTCCGACAATCGGTAATGATTCGGTGTTTGGCGGCAAAATATTAAACCTACAGCTTGCTGTATCGAGATTAATCAGTCGATCAAAAATGGATGATAGACGTCGTCGAAAGAATCGGCCCGATTTTCGGACCTACAAAAGGCGACGTGAGCTACATAGAAATTAAAAAGTTTGAATTACACAATATTTATTTCTAAATTTAAATAATGTCGAAATGAACCAATGGCAAAGCGCTCCACTACGACGAATGTGTAGCATCGATAACTCGTTCCTGAAATTAAAGGCAGGCCTCTGTTTTTGGGAATCGCAATTCCCCTCTGTTATTGTGGCGTATTTTTTTATTTTCTTTTGGTTCGCCCTTTTCTCTCTTCAGCCAGTAGCTTATGATATAAACGGTAATACAACTGTTTAACGTGTAGTAATTCAAACTATAGGCATCGCACCAATTAAGTAGCCATTGTGTTTATGTAGTATGTATTTATGTAGTATATCAACCATCTGGTCTCCACCATACAAGCCTATAGTTGCTTACTGTGGAACTAGATGGCGCTGTGTAGGTATATGTCTAATGATATTTATTATTATTATTATTTAGTAACTTTTTAGGCCAAACTACTTTCATCATCATCATATCAGCCGAAAGACGTCCACTTCTGGACAAAGGCCTCCGCCAAGGATCTCCACAACGACCGGTCACGCGCTGCCCGTATCCAGCGGTTTCCTGCGATCTTTACCAAATCATCGGTCCACCTCGTGAGGGGCCTGCCCACGCTGCGACTGCGACGCTGTGGTGGCCACTCGAGAACCTTTCCACCCCAACGACCGTCGGTGTACGAGCAATGTGCCCCGCCCACTGCCAATTAAGTTTGGTAATTCTTCGTGGTATATCTGTCACCTTGGTTCTCCTGCGGATATCATAATTTCTGATTCGATCCCGCAAGGAAGTCTCCTTATAGCATTGCTCTCTCCATTGCCCTTTGGGTGACCTTGAGCCTTCTTATGAGGCCCATAGTGAGCGACCACGTTTCAGTTCCACATGTCATCACTGGCAACACACACATATTATAATTTTTGTCATTAACTCGAAAAGAAGAAGAGCAAGTAGCTTGGTACCCTTTCAGCGGTGAATTTTTCCTCTATCAACGAGTCTAGCTCTGCCAGCATTGCTTTATCTGTAAAAAACCCTTCACATCGACTGTAAAATAATACTTGAATGTGAGAACAAGCATCCAGTTTAATAAAATTGTAATAAAAAATTACAGAAATTGTAAATTAAAAACCCCCGATAACTAATTGGTGGAATAAATGATAATATCGTTCATATAGATTACAGCAAAATATAATGTTACCGCCCGCGACATCGTCCACGTGGATGATTTCATCAAAATCGGTTCAGCAAAAAATATGCCTATATATTAATCCAGCTCCTAATCTGTCTACCAACCAACTTTCATCCAAATTCGTCTAGCCCTTTAGGCGTGAAGAGGTAACAAACATACATACATACAGACACGCAAACATTCGCATTTATAATTAGTTGGGATGGGATATTATGGATTAGTTAGGTATGATTTTTAAAATATTTAAAATTTTAAAAACTCGGGATAGACTAAGTATATATGTCATCGCAATACATCAGAAAACTGTATTCAAAGGTAAAAAATAAACGGCTAAAATAAAATATTTTCTAAACTAAGAACCTCCTTTAGTATTTTATTTGATAAACTATCAACCATCTGGTATCCATAATACAAGTTGTATAATACTTCGCTAGAACGAGCAGTGGACTGTAAAAATATCACTTTCTTCTAGAAAAATCTATGAAGGAAGCTAGGTACCTCGTGGTCCTGTGTCTGTTACCTCAGAAGGATCTTCTCGGGAGCTCCCTGGTCTTCCACTGGTCTTCGACACAAGGACGGGGCCTTATACATACATACATACAACCTTCACTTTGTAATTTATTGAATTTTGGAGTAAATTAGTATTAGAACACGCGGGGCTACGTTAGAGTCGACAAGTAAGATAAGACAAAATGGGTAAGTAAGTGACGTCACAAACATGGCAGACGGATGCGAGTGCTTTCCTTTATACTTATAAATTTTATTTAAACCTACTAAATTTATAATTAAAAACTATTCTTTAAAACTAAGCTTAATATCCTACACAAGTCCAGTTGCTTAGTGTGGAACTAGATGGCGCTGTGTGTATGTGCAAAGATATTATTTATTTAACCGCACCCAAATGGATTGGGGTTAGTAATCTATACACTCTGTCATACTTCTAAATTCTATCATTGACAGAGAAATTAATGACGACCGATTGGTGTAGTGGATAGTGACCCTATCAGCGAAACCAACGGTTGCGGGTTCGAATCCCGCGAGGGGTAAATGTTTGTGTGATGAACACGAACATTTATTCCCGAGTCTTGGATGTTTATATAAATATTTATGTATGTTTATCCGTTATCTAGTATCCATAGCACAAGCTTTGCTTAGTTTGGGACTAGATGATTGGTGTAAGTGTCCGAAATATTTATTTATTATTTATTTATTTAATGTATACCTCCTCGTGGATTGAACTAAATTCGCAAGTTGAGTTACCGCTTATTCATATGATATGTCAGGATATCCGTGGATTTATTTACAAAATGTCCCTTACTCAGGATTTGATGGTTTGA
Source organism: Oegoconia quadripuncta (assembly GCA_949316235.1). Taxonomy (NCBI): domain Eukaryota; kingdom Metazoa; phylum Arthropoda; class Insecta; order Lepidoptera; family Autostichidae; genus Oegoconia; species Oegoconia quadripuncta. Next base: position 2,127,989 of record OX438745.1, on the reverse strand, counting down.
TTCTTCGAGTCAATTTATCGTCTGAGTTGCGACCCGTGGGGACATTGTGAGATGATCCCGTCTTTTCTACGGAAAGTTGTCGTAATTTTGAAACTGCTGGACCGAATTTAATGCAATGAAGTCTATCCTGTCTTTTACCCGATCACATATTTTACGATGTTGTATTACAATCGAGATTTTTTTTAAATTCACAACGGGTTAGCAATTGACCTCAATCACACCTGATGTTAAGTGAAGATGAGGGCGACGGTGGTAGCGTACTAACCCGGAAACCCCACCTTATTTGAGGGACTGGCTATTTTATCTCAGACAACCGGAACACATACATAGATCGGTTTGTTGGTTACGGTGCTCCATAACCTTCCTGCTGTCAAGTTTTAGGCCCAATTTCAATATGAGTCATTTAATTTAAACCAATCTCAATATAAGTCTTGAGGCTGTATCAACCGAGATGCGTCTTAAGCAGTTGACGCTATCTCAAGCTCCGTGCTAATTTCTAATCCAATTTTAAGGTCTACTCAACTTAGATCACTTCTCAAGTATTCACTTCAGCGGCGAATGAATGATAGTCTTGAGTTTCGTTTATTAATACGCGCTCACCTGAAGTGAGTACTGCTTGAGTATGCACGAGCTTTTCAGGTGTCAAGTTAGGTTTATTAATCAACACGTTTACTTGAGACCAGTCACAAGACTGTTGTCAATCTTGAGAATGGTTTATTAATACGAGGCTTAGACTCCAAAAGTTATGTTACAAGTGGAAAGAGCATGTACTCACCAGCTGGGCTATCATGACCAAGAGTCTCTCAACAACGATAAACTTCAAACTTCAAACTTCAAGCATTTATTTCAATGTAAGATACATGATATCATTTGTTGAATGTCAATTTAAATGTACTGGTAATAAAAAAAGTTTATTGCAGTTATCTGTCAGTCGGTATGTCCAAGCTACTACCGCTTCGGAAAGGGAATTCATCTGTGGGAAATGAAGCGGCGCAAGAAACCCACAGGATCATTGTTGTTCTTTTTTTACAAATAAAATATATATAACTAATACAATTTTATAATTTTGGGGAGCTGGTCGAAGTACACCAAGCGTGTTTGTCATTCAGATAATCGCTAATTTTATAGTAGCCCTTTTTTGCTAATGTTATTTTGACATAATCTTTAAATTTTTTCTCAGTTAGATTAATGATATTCTCAGGTATAAGGTTATAAAATCGTATACATAGGCGTATAAGAGAAAGAAGTCTGCATGGCTCACTAATTTGGACTACTTTCGTCCCTATCCGATAGTTTCGGATACTTTTACGGAGGTCGTTAACATCCTTGCTTAACCTCCGAACACGTAGACACTGACTGAGTATAAAACTCATACAATTTTATGTTATGATATGATATAACCCTGTAATATAAATCTATCAGCTGTAAGGTTTACAGCTTTAACTGAAGCTTGTAATAGGTTTTATATCATGTAATACTTCGTACTTTATAGGCTCTGACGTTTTACAATGGCTTTCCATTTAGTGGATGACATTTACTGGTTTTCTAACCGACTGCTCCAGTATGTTTTTTGGGTGTATAGATTTACGGCTGCGATTAAACGACTTAACGTTTGACTTTTCGTCAACCGAGAGTGTAATATAATAGAATATTATTTATTGGAAAAAAATCTAACATGGCGCCGCGATATACAAAATGGCGTCTGCTTCCAAGCATTCCAGCGAATCGTTTCACGGATTTTGAAGTCGTAGTATTCTTTTTAGCCAAGTGTGTGTATGTATCTAATTGTTATCATCAAAAATTATTGTAAATTATTTTGCGCATTAAAGAATATTTCTATTGTATCGTATTGAATTGCATTGCAATGCAACTTGACGGATTTCTAAGTGCATGGTGTCGTTAGATTCGTCTTGGTACCCGGAGTGTCGTAGGATACATTTTATGGTATAAAAATCCAAATGGCGTCTTCAAAATACAAAATATATACTGTCGAGTTTTTTGGTTTACAAATATTAGTTTTATTTTCATATGGAGTCGGGATTTTATGTGTGTGGTAGGGTTACCACCAACCAAACCGAGTACTAAATATGTACCCCGCTGGGGATCGAATTCGCGACCTCCGAATCGTAAACCCAAAGTTGTTTACATTGAGCCACAGAGGCGGTTAATGCAAAAACATAATGCTATGTCCATCAAAATATCCAACTCACTCATCCAAGAACCAACTATTACGCCCGAAATCAAGATAGCCCCATAGTTTACCCAACAATGATATTCCACATAATTTCATGAATAGGGCATCCCCAAAATCATAGTTATTAAATAATAAACGTCCCTAGGCCCTGTATAAATTGCAAATGTTAACAGTCGGCACATAATCCTTATACAGGCTGGTCCGAGGATTGGACGTTGGAAATAAATTTCTTGAATAGAGGGTGTTCGTTCAGTAGCAGGATTAAGTAGCGCACACCGTTTCCATACACATGCATTAGATAAGGCTTTGAAATAAGTATGATGTTTTCATTTTTATTAAATAGGTTTTCAAGTGCCTGTTATGTCAATTAGAAGCAGTAAAACATTATTATTAGCTAAATTTACAAATATATAATAAAGTCACGACTTTTATCTCAAATAGGGTGGTCAGAGATATGCCAAAATCTAAGTTCAATGCTTGAAACAACAATCACGGTTCACCTTTTGAAATTTACAGAAGTAAGGATCTGTCCACTAAGATATATCTGTCGTCGTAGATGGGCGGGTGGGCGTTGCTAGCGAGCGGGACGGTGCCAATCGCGTGGTAAAGGGTTGCACGGGCAATGGCGATAATATTGCAAGCTACTATAGACAAACCGACAACGTATTCACATTCGATTAGGATCATGGAACCTGAGATGCTTACTGGTGAATAGTAAATATTTGCACGCCCCTCATGTCATACAACTTGGCCCCCGCGTCTACAGTCTATGGAATTCAACCGGACCTGGTCTTCAATTCCTCCTTGCTCAAATCCCATGATCAACTTCTTATTAGCTAGCAACTCACCGGATTCTTCCAAGCGTCGGTGATAATGGTAATCAAATCACTCACAGTCGTTGATGTGTTCAGTGGAGCTCCGACTCCTTTGAAGGCTGGTAGCAAAGTCCCTGTCATTTTCGATGTGCAGACCTTATATTACCTTTGACGTCGTCACGGCGCCGTTTCCGGCGATACCAGCGCCACCAAGTTTAGTTTTCATTAACCGTGTATTATGATAGTCAGTTGACCGTTCGAATAATCAATTCTATCGCTAATTTATCGCTATCTACGACATATATATAAATTTGAACGTTTTAACAATGGGCTCACCCCCTGTATGTGCATTTCGTATATTACTCAAGGCGAATCATAGACGTTGTTTCAAGCATTAAACTTAAACGCTAATTTATGGGATATCTTTAACCACCTCGTTTGAGATAAAGATGGTGAGTTATCTCAGCTATGTGGCAGGCGGGTCTACTACTATTGACAAGTCTGTGGTCCAATATTGTCAGATCGGAATAGATAAATTCCCTGCATGTCGGGGTTTAAAAGCTTGTTAGTAACTCGAACAGCACTATACTGATTTTAATGAAATTTTCACTTTTATTCAGTCAGTATGTCACAGTATACAAAATTAACATGTATACTTATATATACATTGCGATATCTAGTCCTATATGTCTATGTTACAGATACTGGTCTTTAATTGCATTATTATGTAATGTTGGCACTGTTAATGAATGGACACTGGGCTGTACATATAACACGTATAGTTGATAATACTGCTACGTATACATGAATGGACAGGATTATGATATTTCACACAGTTGCAGAATAAGAATGTTCGGGTTACTTTAAAACTTCAAACTTCAAGCATTTCTTTCAACGTAATAGGTACATGATATCATTTGTTGGATATCAATTTAAATTTACTGCAAATAAAAGGGCTTATTGCATTAATTTATCAGTCAGCATGTCCAAACTACTACCGAACCGATATCATCTTTGGTAAAAGAAGCGGCGCAAGAAACCCTCATGATCATTGTCGTCCGTGTTTTCTTTTTATATAAAAAGTATATACAACTAATACAATTTTATAATTTTTGGGAGCTAGTCGAAGTACACTACGCGTGATTGTCATTCAGATAGTCACTAATTTTGTAATAAACTTTTTTACTAATGTTGTTTTGCCATGGTTCCTGGCACAACAACCGTCGTGGCTCAATGTAAACAACATTGAGCTGGTTCGATTCCCAGCGGGGATATAGTACATATATATATTTTGGTTAGTGGTAGGGCATTTTAAATGTCCGCCTGGTTAGCTATCACCATCTTATCTAAACCTGCCGCCAAACAGCAATGTTAATAGCATTATTGTGTTCCGGTTGTCAGAGATAAAATAGCCAGTCCCTCAAATGTGTTGGGGTTTCCGGGTCAAGACGCTTTCACCTTCGACTTCATCTTTACTTAACATCAGGTGTGATTGAGGTCAAGTGCTAACCCGTTGTGCATAAAAAAACCTATGTACATAGGTAGAATATATACTGCGGATTACGACCTAGGATATTTGTTACCCCGATAAAGTGAGTAGTTCCCGCGGGATAAACAAATTTCCGCGATAAACTTATTCTACGCAGGCGAAGGCGCTGGTGGCTAGCTAGTGTAAAATATAATAGCGTGTATGGCCATTGACGCATACAAGTTTTAGAGTGGAGACCACGAAACCAGACGGCGGACTGAAAAACTTCTTGCAGGCCGCTTTTAACCGGTCACCCTGGAAATCTAGGGGATAGGCCAATGGTCAGCAGTGGCCATTCTATGGCTGAAATGATAGTAAAATATTTGCTTGCGTATTTTATGTGTATCCCATATCTTAGTTTATATTCCGAGTTGTAGCCGACAAATGGCTCGATTTGATTTGCTAATTCGATCATTCACGTGTCCACAAACCGATGTGTACACGGAATGGACTCTATCACACCGTTCTCGGGATAAACGTAACTTTATCCATAATTGAACCATCAAAAATATTGTTAAAAATCTACTTCTTCAGGGTTCAGTTTTCTCTGGAGTGTATCGTTAGATTTTAGGAGATACCTTGAATGTGATTTATGTGTTGTGTTGTCATTTTCTTGTTATTAATTTGTGACCCCTTTTGCTGTTTTATCTATTAAATACATATACTCGTATGTCTCTGTCTGAAGGTAAATTAAAAAAAAAATCATAACGACTCATGCTTTCACTAGATAAAACAGGTTATAAAGTCAAAGTCAAAGCCAAAAATGCTTTATTTTGTTGGTACACAGAGTACACTTAAAATAGTCAATTTTACATTTTTTAAGTTACTGCTTGTTCAAAACGCAATTTTCCCCTGAGAAGAACAAGCAAGAAACTCGAAGGGTTGCTCTTTTAAAATCAGGCTTTGATTTTACATAAAGGTTTTTATATTTCATTATTAATTGTGAAATAGCCTGGCATGCGAACGATCTCATTATGTCCAGGTATGATTATCATCATATCATCATAAAAAAAATGTATCAATAAGAGTACAATTTGACTCTAAAACTACTCTAAGAAGGTAGGTAATGATCAGTACCTAAAACCTGGGTCAAACCAGATGCAGATCTAAATAACTTCTGTCAAATGACTGATAAATAACCATATCATGTTTTATGATAAGTCAAATGTCAGATAAATAGATAAATAAATTTGCTGCTAATAAATGATTCTATTCTATATTTCCATCAAAAAGTCAGGCATCGGTGTGATAGTCAGTCTGGTACCATCCATCTCGATATGTACGAAATTCGCTACTGGACAACGAGGATATAAGGCTCAATTTTGTGAGAATAACACAATAATTTCTGATTATATCTCGAAGGTTACGAGCTGTCAATTTGGAAAGGGATGCTACATTGACACTCGTGTTAGGTGTTTTGCTCGCAGGTATAAAGTGATTCTTCTAAGGTACAGTCTGAGCCAAAAAAAACTATGCAAGCCTGCATAATACAAATGAAATATATTTATATTAGGTCCTTACCTATGAAATTGGCGTTTTGTATGAAGAATTTAATTAAGACTGTTTTCTCCATACAAACATTTTTGATTTTTTTTTGGGAACGGCAAATCCAAATTTAGCTAAACTTTGTGTGTATTATCGGATAGCATTAAGTTAAGTATAGGCAGCGTTAATTTTTAAAAGTAACCGCTTTATAAAAGTTTCAGCGCATCTAAGAAATGATTAAGGCAAGCACATGAAAAGAGCTGTGATAAATTTTTTTTTATTATGTGATTTAGCCCAGAAATTAAAAAATATTTCGTGTGAAATCTTGAAATAATATTCCATTTTCCAAATAAAAAAAAAATTGGATATAGCTTTGAAAATTGCAGGAATTGGTACGTATGATTAACGAAGAAAAAAATCTCCAATTTCATAGGTAAAGACCCAATATTTGGGTGTTCTAAACATCTCCGACTACATCGTCACTTTCCATCAGGTGAGATTGTGGTCAAACGAAAAAAAAAAAAAAAGTTTAATGATTGCAACGACATCCACGGTTCACCTTATGAAATATACAGAAATACACACGTGACAGAAGAGCGTTGGTGGCTCAGCGGTTAAGACGCGGTCTCCCAATTTGGGAGGTCCGTTTTCGATTCCCACGCAGGCCATGTACCAATGACTTTTTAAATTTAATTACTTATGTACATTTTTGCGACTGCTCATAAACGGTGAAGGAAAACATCGTGAGTAAACCTGCATGCCTGAGAAATACAAATTGAAGGATGTGAAGTCCCCAACCCGAAATGGGTTTACGTAACGTTTTTGGTTATGGTTTAGCTTTGGTATTATCGTTCAAACTTAGCGCGATCGGCCCCCCCCTGTACTAAGCCGCCATAACTTCCGAGCGGTCAAGCGCTTCTGTCATACCTACTATTGGCACTTTTACCATCAACGCTCGTTGCGATCTGGCGCTGTCCGTGTTGTATTAAATTAGGAAGTCGAGCTTCGCTTGGCTCTCTTCCCCATAGGGTTAGCCTTTTTGACTTTTTGCGTCACATTAGCTAGAGTCCCGTTTGATGAGGTGGAAAGTGAAACTTTCTTTCCTTGCTACTTTTTCATCCTTAATTTATTTCAAAAAAGTCAAAAGTCGAAAATGCTTTAGTCTGTAGGTACACAGAGTACACTTAAAATAGTAGAGTTTTACATGTTTTTAAGCTACTGCTTGTTCAAAAGCCAATTTTCCCCTGAGAAGAACAAGCAAGAAACTCGAGAGGTTGCTCTTTAAAAAAATGGTTTTTATGTTACAAAATAATTAATTATTATTTTATATTAAAATATTAAATTTAGATTGTAACTTGGATTGTCTTGTCTGGCTGGTTTTTGTCCAAGGATGTTCCATGGACAAAACCAGTTTGTTCGCATGCCAGGCTGTTTCATAATTAAAACTCTTTGCAATATAATAACCTGTTCTTAAAAGACCAATCCCTCGAGTCTGTGGTTATTTATTTCTAGGAATTATTTTAATTTCAAATAGTTTACAATAGAAATAACATAATATTTACATAATTACAAAAAATGTATCGCGTCCAGCTCTCCCACCTGGGGCATTGTCCCCAACACACTGGCTGCATTGCCCCGCTGAATAGCTTACTTGTTCTTCTCAGGGCTCTTTTAAAATCACGCTTTGATTTTACATAAAGGTTTATATTACAAAAAGGTTTTTATATTTCATTATTGATTGTGAAATAGCCTGGCTAAATAAATAAATAAATATTTTCTTCAATTAGTCTGGGGTTCAAGCTAGCAGTAAAGCCACGTAGGGCACCGTCTACCTTCAGTAGGCGTCGTGGAAAGTACCACTGTTGGTCCTGGCTTACAGGAGTTACAGTGGGAGGAGAGTGGAGGTGGGTAATGCCACGTCACCTTTCTAATCCGCTGACCTATGTCAGTGATTTTCGTTCTACTACAGATTTCTGCATCCCTCATTCAATCTCGTCAACAAATTTGCCATTTCAATTTAAACGTTATCCTAAACCCAATCCTTTCACAGTGATAATATCGTCAATTGGGGTGAAACTATAGGGGTGGGATGCCATGTCATGACCTGACACCATCGCGACGTTATCAAAATGGGTTAACAGCTTGTACCTTTGAGGTCACAAACAGGCAGGAATGCAGGCTTAGCTTCAGTACCTTGTTAGTCGATGATTAGCAATCCACAAATTGCAAATTAATACTTGCTTAAAATGATACAACATTCCTTATTTTATAGGTTAAAATTTCTACTCGATAAATGTACCGCCAAAAAGATGTTATTAGAGAATGGAGCCAGAGGTCTCCGGAGTGCAGCATCAGATTCGTTACAGGGACGTATAACGACGTTGGGATGGAATCTGCTAAACGTGGGCATGTATCATGACATACTATCCAACATCATCTTCAGCTATGTTAATATTATTTAAGTATTGGGATTGAGGGAGCGTCGGTGGCTCAGCGGTTACGACTAGGTCTCCTAATTTAGGAGGTCCTGTTTCGATTCACAGGCAGGCCATGTACCAATGAGTATTTAAATTTAATTTATTTATGTGCATTTATCCGACTGCTCTTAAACGATGAAGGAAAACATCGTGAGGAAACCCACATGCCTGAGAAAAAATTCAAAGGCATATGAAGTCCCCAACCCGCATTGGGCCAGCGTGGTGGACTATGGCCCATACTATCTTATATAAGAGGGAAGCCTATATCCCTATAATGGGATGATTACGGGCTGATGATGATGATTGGGATTGACATTAACACACGATAAAAATCACAAGTCAATGGCGAAAACTCAGTTGCTTGAATATTAGGTTATTTAGACCTTGGAGGTTTTCCAATTTCAATTTATTTTATCTCACATGACTTATAGAAGAAGAGTGAAAGTAGAATTAATGCAGTGGAAATGAGATCATTGAGAAGTATGAGTGGGATGACTTTGAAAGATAGAATCAGGGTTAAACAGTGTGAAAGGAGACGTAGTGACAAAGATTGAAAAATGTATGCTGAGGTGGTTTGGACATGTGGAGAGGATGAATGAAAGAAGACTAACACAAGCGATATACGAAGCGAATGTAGATTGTAGTGTTGGAAGGGGAAGACCAAGGCCATTATCAAATCGGAGACGTCTTAAAGCAATGCTAAGTTAAGAGTACCCTACACCGACGAACATATATGAGAATCATAGTAAGTTGAAGCCTGTGATCTCTGCTTACCCCTCTGAGAAACAGGCGTGACAGAGTATTTATATATTTATAATCCACAATCTCACGACTGCAAATGACGTTGTAGCCGAAGAAGCACGCGATCTCAGTAAATGCATAAACTGAAGATCCCAAGATTGTAAGCTTCGAGGAACAACGAAGCCCGCTGAGAGTTCCGTGCTGTAGCAATTTCCAATTTTGATCTTTTTGCACACAAGATAGATGAAAAATATTAAACGTAAAATTCGCCTTTGAGGTGACGCGTCGTCGTAAGAGCTATTTTATTCTTTAGTGGCGTCTTCATTGCTTGTTAGTATAGACAATATATTATAACGAAAAGGGTAAATCACGCCGAAATCTACGAAAGCTTTTAATTGCTTAATATACAAGGTGGAAACGATTCCAAAACTATATAAGACATTGTAAAACTTTTTAATGAAATTGAAAGTGCGTCAATAGCTTAATAAACTGACATTAATAACTGTCTCAGAAAAAAAAAACAAGATATGTTCAAAATAACGAATTTTCCCACTCCATACATTTACTGTGGCGTGGCACTCATCTAGATATTATTATTATGCAATTGTTAAATTCGATATAAGTACGTGTATTGTTTACAGCGCCATCTAGTTCCACAAAAGAATACCGCCCAAATTTCACTGAGTTTCAGGACATTTGTATTTCGATTTCAAAAAGGTTTTGTGTTTTCTTATAATGGCATATCAAAATCTAATCCGTTTGACACCATGAGAGTGGGAAAAATGATAATTATCCTGTTATTCTTTTAGATATTTATAAATATCAAATTATTAAGTTATTAATATACTTTCAATATCAGCAAAAAGTTTTTCAATATCTTATTTAGTTAACTGATTGTAGAGTGAGATCCCTTGTCGTTTCCAGCCTGTATAATTTATAATTCAGCAATTATACATCAATACCAATCCTTAACATTGTCTAAAAGAAGTTTGTACAGCATTATCCAGTGTACTGGTACAAACTCCAGTCTCTTTAATACTTATTAATGATCTGCATGATGTTATGTCTCCAGGACAAGTTTCGGACACATTCCATGATGACGTGATAAAATGTCCACTAGAAATCTACATTCGGCGCTGTTCAGGGTATCGGAATTGCCCATCATAATGCGAACTTATTAAGTAGAATAAAAGTTGCCCGAGACGAAGTCTCAGCGCCATAACAATCATCTGCCTTCTCATATTGGAGCCATCCTACCAAAGGCACTTGGATGGATGCGGATGGCTGGAGTAACTAACGATCTTTCATCAATTTATTCAAAAATCCATGTACAGTCTGAAACATATAAACCTACACAGCCCGGCATAATACAATCTAAATTTTCTCAGTCAATAATAAACATGTCGAAGATAGCGATAGATTAGCGACAGAATGTATAATAGGGACCGTAGCATGACTTGATAATCATGCTACGGTCTGTGATCATACATACTGTGATCAGTACGCGGTTTGCTACGGGAAGTGAATCAGGTGGCGCTGGTGTCGGCGGAAGCGGCGCGGTGACGTTTACAGTAATATTAGATCTGCACAACAATAAGGAACATTCATAATGCTACCGGCCGTCGAAGGAGATGAACTTATACTTAGCGCATCAGCGAGCATGGGTGAATTGAATCCCACAGATTGCACGCGAGGGTCAAGTTGGATGGCATGGCAAATGTTTACCTTTCACCGGTAAGCATCTCAGGTTTCATAATCATAATTGAGACATTTTTTGTGTGCGTTTAAGTGGTCTGTAATTGTCTGCTCACACAGTTTAAGTGATCGGGCCTGTGTTCTATCAGTAGCAAACCATTCAAATATCATATCATAGTCACTTATTGTAGCTTTGCAATTGCCCGAGCAACCCTGTACCACGAGATGTCTGGCGACGTCCCGGTCAAAGTAACGCCCGAGTTTCCGACAAACATTTGTCAATAGTACTTTTGGTATATTGTTGTACTCAGTAATTGCTGCAAGTATTTAAAAAATTATCCAAAAACGTCGATGATTTCCTGAGAAAAATTAATTTGTAATGTGCAGGCCTGTATAGGTTACTCTGTTTCAGACTGTACGTTATGTAGTGAATATATCACATGTTTAGGTAGGCGCAGTTAAATTACCTAGTTAAGTTTGTAAGTATAATTTATATTTTAAGCCTTTAAGATAAATAACGCTGTAATTACTTATGTAGCTCTTGTTAATTGCATTGTAAAAAATAAAAGACTAACATAAAATACACCTAACCAAAAACATAATATGTAGGTACAACTGACACGTAGCGAAAAATAAATTCAGTCGGGACACAACTAAAATTTTTGCTTTCTCTCATGTCGAAACGTTTCGCAAAGGTATACATTATCTGCGGTAGGTCCCGACGATCAATCTTCCATTGTGGACATACGTCCCGGAATATGATTTGGGACCGTGAATGGACGGCGAATTTTTTCCAGCGATGTCTCTAGATAGTGGTCTGTGGTATCGGTATTTTTTTATATAAAATTAGTTTTGTGCGGAATAGGTATGCGAATTTTGCGACATTGCCCGAGGAATTGATTGCCGAAAAGACGAGTGTTATGTATTTGACGACGTTGTGTGTGTGTCCAGTCTTTATCTAGGCGTATCTTAAATGTATATATGGTTTCAGTGCGGTTTTCATTCAAATCATTAACATTTCATCCAAATCCATTTATCCGTGATTGAGCAACAAACATCTTTCGCATTTATTTATAGTTAGATATAGTTATAAAATGTCCTGGAAAAGACATAGGACACTTATTATCCTAGTAAAGGTTCCCCAGGGATAACTTACAAAGGAATTGTACGCGTGCGAGCGAACAGCTAGTATAACATAGAAGACAATTAAAGAAAAGAGCCCTAATTAAAAAAGCATTATTAAAATAACATTACTTAGTGTTCACGGATAAACTTCACCGTGGTACGTCCGTTTGCAAACAATTTAAAACCCATTTGAAAGCTGCAGCTTCCGTAACAACGTACAAAGCTGTCTAAATAGCTCGTTTTAGAGATGGGTAGCATCTCGAATGTCGAGGGTATCCGAAAAGTTAGTTCAGGATTTAATCGAATGGGTCTATATGGAACTATCCGAAACCCTACGTTTTGCTATATGATGTAGATTATGGGAATCTTTATCAAAATAAATAATGTATTTTTTTCTAAGATACATGAAATAATATTCTTTAAAAAAAAATATTATTCGACTGACAATAATCGATGTCTGACTGTCACAGGTAGGTGGGTGGGCAAGTAAATATGGAAGGTCAATGACGTCTCGAATGCTATTGTCATCAGTTTCACTATGTCGCCGACAAAATCGAGTAGCGTAAATGTCCAAAACAAAGTGTTTCCTAAGAACCATCTAAATTGTTGTCATCAACCTATAAAAGCAGCACTCTACTCTCTACATAAGCCGCAAGGATTTATGGGAGAATTTTCCCTAATAATCATGGACAGACGGGTGATAATCTTAGATTTTTTGAGAACTCCTCATCAATGGATCTCCTGCCTACACTAAATTTGTCTATTACTGTTATGCTCATGTTTCCTTAGTCCACCCTTTTACTATACCCACTAAAAGAGACGGTTTGTATCTATTCTACTCTATTGGGACCCACACTGGTGCTTTAGATTCAAATAACTCTGGATACACCCACAAGTATATTACTAATTAAATATTTTATTTTTAAGCAGTCCATGTACGCTGTGTTCATTAGGTTGAGCCAATGCAGTGCTTGGCCTTAAACTGTATTATACTAAAATAAGGATTTCTGATATTCCATTTTCTGTAAATAAACAACACTTTCATAAAATTGACCCTGATTAATTTCAGAAAGGACAGACATGTTAATAATTATCATTTCAAATTTCCAACAAAGAATATCCGAAACTGACCGTTCATGTACGAACAGCTCTACACGAGTGCATAATGAAATATATAGCACCACAATAAGTCAGGTGCATACAAGCAACGACGTGAGGCTAACTGTGCTGTGACACACGGTCGTCAAAGTAAATATAGTATTTATTATAACTAATAAATTATGTCGGATTAATTGATCCGTGTATGCAAGGCTAGCATGACTCCTAGTCTCCCTACAATGACACGAGATAAAAGACTGCTATCACGTTCATGCTTTATTTTTTCAATTATGCGAAAGCGTAGCGCCTCTCTACTAAATCGTGTTCGTGCCAGCACGAACGGCATCTTGAGCGTGTTAGCCCAGCGCTGGGACTCGCCGCTGTGGGCGCGGTGGATGCGGCTGCATGCTACTGTTGTCGCAGAGCCTCGTCGTTTTTAGTGTTTTTTAGTTATAGTCCTACTAACACAACATTTTTTACTTGTAACTAACACCTATGGATTTATTTGTCCGAAATAAAAGTGATTTGATTTGATTTGATTTATGCGAGTAAGAGAGACACAATGCCGCCATCACGTATCATTGTAGAGAGACTGTCGGGTATGGAAAAGGCAAATTTTAGCTGAAATAATATTTTTATTCAACGTCTATATTGTAAACTAATTCTATGCACAATAATGGCTTACTTAGAAATATTGTTCTGTTCTTGTTGTAGTTTATGTTTATTGTGCAATAAAGGGTATTTGATTGTTCGATTGTTGTGTTATAAAAGCGCCGGTAGCTCATTTGGCTTAACATTTAATCTGCAAGTTGTGAGAAAAAGGTTTATACTAAAACAAGAACTAAATACCTCACTGTAAATTGTACTCGTAATATTTACTATAAAGAAAGGTATGGAATAGCTCTACAATGGTACATTTAGGGGCTGAGGATTGCAGTGTTTGGATAACTGGGGATATCTGTCAAGATTATCATCGCTCTGTTTTGTTCACTGTTGAATATTGTGGGAAGCTTTTGACTTCGATATACATTTCGAAACCGTAACTTAAATATTAGATTGACTAACTATTATGTATTTAGCTTTATCAATAATGGTTTCCTTTTGATATTTTTTAATTATATTCTACTTCTGTTAATGTATAATACAGCAATCGAAATAAAATCAAATACGTTTTGTCGTACTACCTCAGGGATACTATCTAGGGCCAGTATTTTTAATAAAAGCTGTCATAGTTTGACAACTCTTAGATCATATTTTGCACATACATTTAATGTATATATAAAATATTAAACACTCTTTTACTGCTAGAGAGCTCCACTACTCGAGGAAATCCCATAACAATACGACAATAATACAAAGCTCATAATCCTGTCAGTCAGTATGTCACAATACCGTCAGCATAATACATAATGCATGTGGACTTAATCTTTACCGAGGCGCCGGCAACTAAAGCCTTTGTGCGATATTAAACTCAGTCGCCCAACCTGTGGCTTAATGCTACTGGCTTAATATATACTATAAGTGTAGAATGTGTTGTATGGGAAAGTGCAATGTGGATAGCCCCCCGGTAGATGGATCGATGTGCTTCTACGTTTATTTTTATTCCATTGAAAAGAGGTTGGCTTAAAAAATATACGAGGTGAATTCAATGTATGTTTGTGATTGTTGCATGCTTATTTAAGGTAACTATCCTTCTGCGATATGGTTTTAGGACCAGTGAAGTAACATACATTTTAGGTAATAACGCAATTAGGACTACATTTCCTTAAAATAATATACCATATGTAATAAAGAAATTTCTATTTCACATTTAAAGTCTTATTATTGCTCAAAATTGTCATTAGGTGTTCACATTTAGTTAGACGATAGGAGGACTGGTGCTCTTTAAAGAGTTATCCCAATGCCTTGCTAGTGTTTGGCAATAGTAGAGAGCTGGCCAATAGTCTCACTGTAAAGCGAGGCATTGAAGGTAGCCTTTTGACTACAATTTCAACAATCAGAGATATGGGAATTTTACAGAATGGAGACCGCTGGTTCCATTCCCACTATGTTGACTGTAGATATTTATAAATGTCCGCCTGGTCATCTTATCTAAGTCTGCCTCTAAGCAACGACGTTGATAGCATAGCATAGTTTGGTTCCATCTGATAAGAGATAAAATAGAGTTGAAATATTTGAGATTATCGGGCCCGTGTTCCATCAGTGCCAGACCATTACCTCGTTCTACTAAATCCTATTGTCAAGATATCCAATTCGCCTTTAGTAGCTTGACTTGATATCGCAATTACCCGAGTCACCCAATACCACGAGACTGCCGGCGACGTCCGGTCGCCAGCAATGACCGTCCCTTCTCCGGCATATACAACATATGGATACATAATACAATAACTAATTAATGTTTAATGAAATAGTTCAGAACTTCTTGAATTATTCTAAGATTCTCGTGTGTTAGAGAAGCCAAGCAGCTTTGTAGAATGTAGCAATGGAATCAAGGTGTACATCCGTTTGATCACTGCATGTAATTAATATCATACTTAGCCTAGATTATATTTGATTGCTTACCAATATAATAAACACAATACTAGTTATTTTACAACTAAAACATATTTGTAGCCAAATTATAAACAAATTGAATACGAACCGCAACGGTTACCAATGTTTTATCGTGAAAATTGTACATTTCACAATTTTCATTGATACAAACATGGCCACAGAAATCGGTACAATTTTGTATTTGATTTTAATAATTAATACGCCACAAGCGTCATTTGCACGGACAAAAGCAATCAACGCGTATCCGAACTATTTGAGAGGATCAGATAGTGTCATTTAACGGATATAGTTTTGGGGAACGGACCTTTTGATGTACCTTACACACAATCAGATGACAAATTAAGATTACAATATTGCTTATAACAAGTACTAGTATTAGGTCCTTACCTATGAAATTGGCATTTTGTATGAAGAATTTCATTAAGACTGTTTTCTCCATACAAACATTTTTGATTTTTTTTTTGGGAACGGCAAATCCAAATTTAGCTAAACTTTGTGTGTATGATCGGATAACATTAAGTTAAGTATAGGCAGCGTTAATTTTTAAAAGTAACCGCTTTATAAAAGTTTCAGCGAATCTAAGAAGTGATTATGGGAAGCACATGAAAAGAGCTCTGTTTAAATTTTTTTTATTATGTGATTAAGCCCAGAAATAAAAAAATATTTCATGTGTAACCTTGAAGTAATATTCCATTTTCCAAAAAAAAAAAATTTGGATATAGCTTTGAAAATCGCAGGAATTGGTACATATGATTAATGAAGAAAAAAAACTTCAATTTCATTGGGTAAAGACCCAATATTTCCCAAACCTATAATCGCCTTTAACGACTCTCAGACGGGTTGATTCTATTCTTTTTACGTGCCGAAACCTCACATATGTATAATTTCGTTAATATTTGTGATTTGTTCATCCCACAAGAATTCCTTTATCGAGATAAAAAGTATACCACATATGCCCTGCCCTGAATATGCCCTGGCATATTCTTCATGTGGGCGAAATTTCAAGTACATCTGTTTACCTGTTTCGCGGTGATTGAGCAAACAAACAAACCTCCAAACTTTTGCTTTTATAATATTGGTTGAATGAGTTGTTTAGTATTGAATGTTTTTGGGCCTTCAAGGTGAACGATGGTGACCAATTTTCATACAAACTGTGATCGAGTATAGGGGCATATGTTTGTGTGATGAATACGGACATGTGTACCCGAGTTACGGATGTTTTCATTTATAATAAGTATTTATTTACAAAAAAAAAGATATTTATGTAGTATATCAACCATCTGGTATCCACAACACAAGCCTATAGTTGCTTACTGTGGAACTAGATGGCGCTGTGTGTATGTCTAAGGATATTTATTTATTTATTATTTATTTATCTCACTTGCAATGTTATTTTTATGCGATGTAATACCTACTTTGTATAATGTTATTGTTTTTTTTTTTTAATTTATTTATCCATAGAACATTATTTGAACAATCTTCAGTATAAGACGCCTACGAAAACCTGTAAAGGTTTGTGTGTAGTGTGAATGAGGTCACTGACCCGCCACGTTATTAATTATTACAAAAGCAACTTAAAATATCTACATACATAATACAATATACGAAAGCAAGTAGACATGTGTCTCGCTATCGAAATAAAATTTGTTGGAAAGGCACTTCCTACATATTTCCATCTATAAAGTACTTCTTTAATGCATTTTTATATTGTTTAACGTTATGTGAATATAGTTCACCAGGAATATATTTAAAATATCTGGTAAAATATAATCCCATATTCTCATGCCATATACATTATTACATTTAGGAAGTTGATATGGTGGTAGGTATGCCAAATTACGTAGATGACTTGGTCTACTTGTTTTTGTTAACAATGCTATGTTGGGAAATTTTTCTAAAACTATTGACATTTTAATTTTGTTGTACACAGTTAATATTCTACAGTGCTTAAACAATTCCTCATTATTTTCCTTATACTTATTTTATATAAATATTGGTACAATATTTTTAAGTAGACTAAGTTGTAGCTTATATAAGCTATCCATATATGTTTTATAAGTACGCCCATAACTACCCAGTCCGTAACTAATTAGAGAATCGGCTAGAGATAAGTACAACATGTTATTTTTTCTGCTTTAATGTGTCGTTCAGCGTGTCAAATAAACGCTTTCTATTCTATTCTAAATGAAAAATCTACCGTCGGATACCCTGTATAATGCATATCACAAAAATGAAAAATCTACCGTCGGATACCCTGTATAATGCATATCACAAAAATGAAAAATCTACCGTCGGATACCCTGTATAATGCATATCACAAAAATGAAAAATCTACCGTCGGATACCCTGTATAATGCATATCACAAAAATGAAAAATCTACCGTCGGATACCCTGTATAATGCATATCACAAAAATGAAAAATCTACCGTCGGATACTCTGTATAATGCATATCACAAAAATGAAAAATCTACCGTCGGATACCCTGTATAATGCATATCACAAAAATGAAAAATCTACCGTCGGATACCCTGTATAATGCATATCACAAAAATGAAAAATCTACCGTCGGATACCCTGTATAATGCATATCACAAAAATGAAAAATCTACCGTCGGATACCCTGTATAATGCATATCACAAAAATGAAAAATCTACCGTCGGATACTCTGTATAATGCATATCACAAAAATGAAAAATCTACCGTCGGATACCCTGTATAATGCATATCACAAAAATGAAAAATCTACCGTCGGATACCCTGTATAATGCATATCACAAAAATGAAAAATCTACCGTCGGATACCCTGTATAATGCATATCACAAAATGAAAAATCTACCGTCGGATACCCTGTATAATGCATATCACAAAAATGAAAAATCTACCGTCGGCTACCCTGTATAATGCATATCACAAAAATGAAAAATCTACCGTCGGATACCCTGTATAATGCATATCACAAAAATGAAAAATCTACCGTCGGATACTCTGTATAATGCATATCACAAAAATGAAAAATCTACCGTCGGATACCCTGTATAATGCATATCACAAAAATGAAAAATCTACCGTCGGATACCCTGTATAATGCATATCACAAAAATCTTATACATGGACATAGACATATTTATTTGACACCACATTATAACAACAACAATATTAAGAAAAACATGAAAATTATCACAATATACAGAAACAGATTTTGAAATGCGGTGAGTGCAGTGTCATGGCAATCCATCTCAGCATATGCTGTAGCAATTGTTGCCCTGGCGGCGGGCGTCGCGCTGGCGTGGCTGCGGACGATTACCGAGGGGTACCCGTGGCCACGCCGTTTCGGTGCGCGCGGAGGAACACCGGGGGGTTTTTAGTGGGTAGGACAGCTCCCGTCTGGAGTGGTGAGTCCCACATATCCTCGTAAATGGGTCGAACGCGTAAATGGGTTTAACCCCGTCAAAAAAAAAAAAATTGTTACAGCGCTGGTTTATAAAAGAGCCCAACATCAAGAGCCTCCGACGCGATGCGGAAAGTTGTACTAGTCGTGCAAATCCATCCACATAACTAAATATAACAGTTGCATATAGCTAAAATTAAACATTATTTAATATATATATACTGAATATTTATACAGGTAATTTATAAAGATAAAATGAAACCGACGAGCATGTATGAACAACCTCATGAGAGTAAAGGAAGCAGAAGAGGTGTGTCAGGATCGTAGCAAGTGGAAGTCTGTGGTCTCTGCCTACCCCAACGGGAAACAGGCGTGACATTATGTATGTATGTATGTATGTAATTTATAAAATTATGACGAAGGAAAGAATAACATAAATATATGAAAGAGCGGTAATATGGGGAAGCAGTTTATACTGCGTTTATATTATCCAATGATATTATATTATTATTAATATAATATCATTGGATAATATAAACGTTTCTCATCTACTTTCAGATAATACAAATATAATTATTACACAATTTTGTTGACAGATAATAAGTTTGACAACAATTAGTTGCTAGGCAAGAAGTATTACTAGGTAGTCTCTACTTAATATTCTAGCGGCAATGCGATGTTGCTCTTTGTTACGGTACCTAGTCTAAGGCTGAGACACACCAGGGGGCCTACAACGATCATTTTAAAAACCATCATGTTTCAGGAACGTTTTGTTTCAATGTTAAAGTAATATTACTCAAATTCGTACCGCGATCATCTAGCGATAATACAAAACAATATTGTTTTACTCCTGCTTAGAGACGGGAAAGAACGAATGATTTGTCTATTCCTTGCAGTCAGAAGAACGAGACAACGTTATACCTTTGTATAGCGTTATCACTTTCACACCTCGAATAATAATAGCGTTCCGGTATACGCAATTATTTAAATATTGTGCATGATTTTTGTCGTTTATGTTCATATTTTTATTGTTGAAATGCATAATTAGAAATAAAAGTTTTTTATATTTATGCATATATAAATTTAAATATACATTTTCATTGAAGTAATGCAAGAAAGCGTAAATTAAATGTGAAGTAACGCTGCTCCCGCCGCCGGTGTCGTTCCGTAAAATGAAACATTGTGTCAAAGTAATAAGCGAGGGGCTTTCTTAATTTCATAATCTTGGTATAAAATTTTTATTTGTTTGAAATTATTCTTTTACTGGTTTTATAGAATTTATATTATGGCGACTAGAAGTATATACAAACTAATGTTTTAGTGATTTTTGTGCATTTATAGAATAAGCAAGCATCCTAGACAAAGAACTCGTCGAACAAATTCAGCTTCGTCAATATCGAAGGGATTACATTCTTCACGTAATCGCCTTCGACGTTGCATCTTCTCCGACAAATCCTCTGCGGCATCCTCTTCCAGAAACTCGAATAATTCGTAATTATTGGCCATCTAAAACCACATCACATTTAATGTATTTCTTATCGGTTTACGCAATGAACACAATGTATTTATAAAGAGTTATTGTGAAAAACACATCCACTTACTTTTTTAAGCGAAAATAACGGTTTATTATCCTTATACCACTAAAACAATAATAAAACCATCACAAGAGACTAACTTTTTTAAGATTATAAAATTTGACGTTTGAGCAATATTACTAGCTGTCAAACGACCGTTAAACAACGATGATGGTACGAATTGAGCGAATGATTCAGCGGTGACGTCACAAAACTGCTTAACAAAACAATATTATAATAAGCTTGTTTTAAGGCGGTCGGGGTACGAATTTCCAAAGTAATATTACTGTAATATTGCTATAAGAGGTGATTGTAGGCCCCCTGGTGTTATAAATATTAAGTAAATCTGCATTATTGCAAATGTTCAAAAGTCAAAGTCAAAAATGTTTTATTTCCAAGGTACACTGGGTACCTACACTTAAAACAGTAAATTTTTTTTTATTTTTTTTTATAAAAAATTAATTAAATTTTACCTTTTCTAAGCTACCGTATGTTCAAAATACAATTTTCCCCTGAGAAGAACAAGCATAAACTCGTGGAGTTGCTCTTTTAAAAACTGAATTTTATATTACAATTAGGTATTTTATTTCATTATTACACGCATGCTTAGTGTTACAATATTATCTTATTGTTGTTGATGTGTTACCTTATCTGTGTATCAATATGTATAAGCTAAATGTATGTGTGTGACTGTGGAAACAAATAAAGGCTTTATCTATCTATTAATTGTGAAATAGCCTGGCATGCGAATGAGCTAGTCATGTCCGATAGTTTATCGTCTAAATAGTCATACCAATAATCCAGTCCCAAACTAAAAAAAGCTTGTGCTATGGATACTAGATAACAGATAAACATACATAAATATTTATATAAACATCCAAGACTCGGGAATAAATGTACGCATTCATCACACAAACATTTACCCCTCGCGGGATTGGAACCCGCAACCGTTGGTTTCGCTGATATGGTCACTATCCACTACACCAATAGGTCGTAAAATTATTATAACAAAGCGATAAAATAACTCACACAAACTTTCATACCAACACAGTATACATCATCGTCTGTAGCGAGTTTTAACGAGCCATAAATTGCACTCAATCTGTCCCCTGTGTATCTCCCGCTCGGCCGAGATTTTGTTTCCCTTAATTTAAGCCCAAGTTAAGGCAAACAATCCGACAGAATACGTAATTTGGTTATTTCGCGTTTTTCATATTGATGAGTATTTATACTACGTCAAGAGACATTTTTGGGGCTTTCTTGTGACTGTTATTTATTTATGAACTAATAAAATTTTATTCAATTTTCCTAGCCTCTGGTAAAGACTCTGTATCCATTCAACACGACCTGTATCCGCCACATTTAAAAACAATAAAGATTTCTATTCTACTCCATTCTAAATAATGAGTATATAACTAATGTGAAGCCACATCCTTTGTGGGACACAGCATACGCTTTTACAATAAAATACCAGAACATGTATTGAGTTTAACAGAGCAGAAATTTAAACGCCACATTAAAGAAACTCTGTGTAAGAAGGGTTATTACAGGATACATGATTATTTAGGCGATAAGGAGGTCTGGTGTTAGCTGGTCGTTATGTTAATTGCTATTGTTTTGTAATATGTAATATAAAATGTAATATTATTGTAAAGATGGAAACTAATTGAAAAGATGTGTTGTTGCGGACTTTCTTGTCGCTTCTTCTCCCTAACCATAACACCTTGTGAAGCGATGTAGTTTTAAAAAAATAACATGTTGACTTTCATTATGTGATATTTTTGTATCCTACTTTGAATAAAATATTTTTGATTTGATTTGATTTGATTAGTTGCAATACTCGTTCTGTTCCATTAATGAGTTCTTGGAACACATGGACAATTGAATGCATGCTAATTTTCTTGATGTCAAAATTGGATATTGTCAAATATATGCATGTCATTATAATGACTGTATTAGGATGATCTTATTGTAATACATTTAAGCCTTGGTTTTTTAAATTCAAAAAAATTAGCAAACAAGTTGTGTCCACCATTTGTCGACTTCGTATAGGTCATGCTTGCACGCCTGTACATTTAGCAAAACTGCGGATAAGGGACTCCTCGGTCTGCGAGTGTGGACTGGATGAAGGAACTCCTGACCACCTTTTCTTTGAATGTCCGATTTTACATTATTCACTATATGATTCCTTACCCTCTGACATCCCCCGTCCCACTAATTTGAAGTGTTTACTTACCTTTGTACCGTCCTCTTTTGTCCAAATTTTGTCTAACTTTATTAGTAATAATAACATTAAACTATAATAGTGTAACTATCTGTGTATACTTGTGACGTTGCTTTATGTGTGTTTCGTTGTTTTGTTTTAGATTGGATCAACTTCAACTGGTGCATGTAAATAAATTAATAACCACATTATAAATCTGCCAACCGGTTATCTGCAATGTTGTCACTCCCATGACTGACTTGATGCTGGCAGAATCCTAAACAGGAAAGCCATTACTTAAAAGAATTGAATTGAATTGTAATAACACCTAATGTACCCCATTCAAGAGCAAATAAATCCTATTCTATTCTAATCAAAGACTCTAACGGGCCATTACAGACTGACCAGCCACATGAGCCAGGTTTGATTGAGCAGTACTGGAATTTGAAGGTTATGTGGTCTTATCCGCAATAGAAGTCGAGCTCTGGGGGGACGTCATGTCAGTGGATACGACTTTCACCCGGATACCCTGCAGTAGGTACAGGCTTCTGTCACATTTCTACTGAACGAGTGTGATTGAATAAGAATAACAATAGTTTGTTATGAAGACCACAATACGATACAAAAACAAAGTAGTAAATTATAGCTAAAATAGAAATACAATTATGAAAAAGATCCCGAGAATGCAGTCACGTGTTGCGGCGTGCACAAATGGGTTAGCACTCAGCTCATGCTGCGACGAATCACAGCGCTGGTTTTCAGTGCCCCCAATTCCGAATGACTTCAAGCTTTAACCCGTTGTGTGTAAAAAACTCTCCTGTGCGAGTCAAGTCTGCGTGAAAATTAATCTACATCGAATACAATACCTTTTTCCTTCTCCGAAATCGACTGTATTCTAAATAAATCAAATTCTAAAGATGTGAATAAGGTAATTGTATCCAAACGGTTCCCTCCCTTTGTCGTGAAGTTGCGATGTTCTCGCAAATGCAAAACACAATTCCCGATTGAATTTATCCCAATATCTATCAATTGTCACCTGGCTCGATACGCCCGTGTAGTCATGGCTATTCAGTATGGAATTATTTTTAGAACTAAATATGTAAATAGGGTAATCGTCGACCACACATTGCATAGACAGCTAATATTGGATTTTTTTATACATAGTTAACTTTATCAACATCGGCAACAAATTTACAATACATCGGCACAGCCTCCTCGCTTCACGACCATCCGGGCCCAGTTGAAATTTTTTGATTTGTGTCAAATTATTGGCTACCAGATCGAATTAGGAAGGAAGAGATCCTTAGAAAGAATAAGCGATGATGATGATGAGATCATCATCCCAAATTGGGAGGGACTGCGTCTTAACCACTGATCCACCGACGTCACGCCAATAAAGAATACTATTATACAGAAAAGTGTAAACTCCATTAAAGCCGATCATTATTATTTTTTTTTTATATGAGAGGGCGGCAACCAATTCAATACCTACTCCTCTCAGTACATACAACCAAAATAGAAGAACACAGACAATAAACTCCACGTAATAAACACAACAGAATAACTAAGTTAATTAAAACATAATTCACTGACGTACACCATGCAAGATTTACCCAGCAATGGGCCGAAGCTTCTGTGCCCTGAAAGGGCTCTGCATATGCTGCAGTAAACTAAATGGAACTTGCTAACTATTTAAACAAACCGCCATATTGAAATTGTCTCTGAATGATGAATTTACTAGTGATGGGCAAGACTCTTATTTACTCCTTTACTTATATCAAACCATATCGAATAATTTTTTTTTTATATGAGAGGGCGGCAAACGAGCATGCGGGTCACCTGATGGAAAGCAATCACCGCCGCCCATGGACACCCGCAATACCGAAAGGGTCACAGATGCGTTGCCGGCCTTTGAGGAAGTTGTCCACCCCAGAATAAATAGGGCAGCCTGAGCGATGAGGGATTCTCCAGCAGTGCTGGTACCCTCCTGGGGTACTAACTCTTTAAATACCGCTACCATTCTGGAGAGAGACTGGAAGGTGGGCCTCCGGCGCCCTCGCTCACCGTACGAAGCGCAATGGCAAAATGCCAGTACTCAGACTCAGATGTATCTAGTTTGTATAACCATACAGACAGTTTTGTCGTGGTATACTGGAGGTGTCGATCGACATGCTCCCGATTGTAGCAGAACTGCGTGGACACAAACATAGGCACAACTTAGCATGGACGAATACTTCATTGGTCATCTGAGTGTATTTACTAAACGTATATACAGGGTGGAGCAGATCAATGGATAATTTACCCGCGCATCTTTATTACTATTCAGAAAAATAGAATTTATGTTCAGTAGAAGTCCAACGATGACGACTGATTGGTGTAGTGGATAGTGACCCTGTCAGCGGAACCAACGGTTGCGGGTTCGAATCCCGCGACGGGTAAATGTTTGTGTGATGAATACGAACATTTATTCCTGAGTCATGGATGTTTATAGTACAGGGTATCCCAAAATTAGGCCGTCACGCTGACACCGGAGGTAGATGGACTTAAGGCGCATCAAATAAGCTTAACATGCCCATAGAAAAGTGTAATGAGTATTGAGTATTTTTTTTTCGTGGTAGCTGCTCAAAGTCGAGCTATTGTTTTTTAGAGAGAATAAAAGTTGACTTTGACAATAAATTTGTCGATGTTTCACTTTAATCATCGACTAATAATGTTCGCCACATCATAAGTAACTATCGACCAAGCCGTAAACGTATTTTTCTTTTAATTAAACAGTTTTTTAAAAGCTCTCTGATACAAAAATCATCAAAAAGTGGTATTTTTTCAAAAATCAATGAAACTGGTTATACTCAATACTCATTACAGTTTTCTATGGGCATGTTAAGCTTATTTGATGCGCCTTAAGTCCATCTACCTCCGGTGTCAGCGTGACGGCCTAATTTTGGGACACCCCGTATAAATATTTATGCATGTTTATCCGTTATCTAGTATCCATAGTACAAGCTTGGCTTAGTTTGGGACTAGATGATTGGTGTAAGTGTCCGAAAAAAAAAAGAAAAGATTTTTGAGCATTTAAAAAATTATATAGAAATTATTTAAGAAAAATATCATATTACTCGCTTTTTCCATGAAGTTGAAGTCTGTTTTCTTGATTATTATACTTGTACCAGCTTTTCGCAAGCGCATGACCTGCGTTACATTATGTTATTGCGGATTTGTTTATCCTGCAGGAACTACCCACTTCATCGGGATGAAAAATATCCTTTGTTTTAATCCAGGGTAAATTCTACCTATATATCAAATTTCATCCAAATCCGTTCATCCGTTTCGCCGTGATTGAGTAACAAGCAAACAAAGAAACAACCAAACCTTCGCATTTATAATTAATATTATATCTACTTCTAGCTAATGCTAGAACGTTTGCTGCACAATATTCTGCCATTATTAAGCTTCAAAAGTTAGAATGCACAAATTATAAGAATTATAAAGAAAAATGCAACTTCACTCGCCGAGATCCCGCCAAAAAGCCATTATGTTCTATTATATCTGTAAAATAAGATTAGTCACCAACTGGACCCGCGAATTTGGAACCACAAATCATTAATTCTCTTGCAATACCAAGCGAGATTTCGCGTGATTATAATTTCTAATCTCACGAGCTCTGCGATCTCGAGACGAGATTGCATTCCCTATCTGTTATCCATTAATCCCGCTACACCCTGTATAGGCAAAGCAGTTGTCAGTCCGTCCAGAAACTAACTCGGGCGTCTGCTTCCAAACGATTAGACGCTTTCACCGCGTCGGACCCACGGAGACAAAGCTATTAGTTGCGACTGCGCTGGTTCGTTATACAAAGCTATTGTAGGGAATGGGCTTGACTAAGTTCGACTGGATGGACAACTCTCTGATGTAATATGGATTAATTCCAAGAGATTGGACTACACTATAGCCCTCGTAATAAGTGAGTGAATGATGCTTCCGACCGATCTATTTGTTTATAATACTATTATTTAATTATTTTTTGTATATTTACACTACACTATACATACACTAACTGGACTATAATTATTTATTATTATTCTGCTCATTATTGTACCTCACGTGGCGTCCGTGCGTCACTGACCATTTGGGGGCACTGAAAACCAGCGCTGTGATTCGTCGCAGCATGAGCTGAGTGCTAACCCATTTGTGCACGCCGCAACACGTGACAGCATTGTCGGGATCTTCTTCATAATTGTATTTCTATTTTAGCTATAATTTACTACTTCTTTGTTCTTGTATCGTGTTGAGGCGTTCATAAGAAACTATTCTTATTCTTATTTCGGCAATGGCGACCACTTTGACTCCTAACCGTTTTGGCGCTGGTGCGCTCGTAGATCTTTGCGGTGAACTCACGGGAGTTCTTCTCACGGTAGTTCACGAGAACGGGTTTAGGACCCGATTTCGAAAGACATATAAGCGAAAGCCATTTGTGCGACGCCAGATAATCGAAGTGCCATATGAACGAAACGCCATTTAGCCGATGGGCCATTTAATCGAAAAGACAAATATGCGAATGCTATATAAGCATATCTTTCGAAATCGGGTCCTAAACCTCACGGGAAATCATAGGAATGAGTACCTATGTGTCCCAAATGGGGTGGTAAGATATATCCCAATCACAAACCAAACAGTTTCGGTGTTCCAAACATTAAAAGTATTACGAAATATACAGAAATGCACACGCGATAGCGCAAATCTATATAAATGTTTTTCTTTTGTGAAAAGTCCGTTTTACGACACCAACGGAAAGAGACGGGGAGACAGAACACCGATTATATCGTTCAGATAAACAAGCTATGATAAAAGATTAACCGATTTCCATTAAATATGGCTAAGAATAACCTCGGTAACACAACCTTTCGAAAAAAAAAAAGTTTTTCGGCGTTTGAATCGATTCTAGATTTTGATATTTTTTATGCACAACGGTTTAATACTTGACCTCAATCATACCTGATGTTAAGTGAAGATGAGGTCGAAGGTGGAAGCGTACTGACCCGGAAAACCCAACACATTTGGAGGATTGGTTATCATATCTCTGACAACCGGAACACAACAATGCTATTAACATTGCTGCTTGGCGGCAGATTTAGATAAGATGGTGGTAGCTAGCCAGGCGGACATTTAAAATGCTCTACCACCAACCAAACCGAGTACTTAAACATGTACCCCGCTGGGGATCGAACCCGCGACCTCTGAATCGCAACTCAATGTTGTTTATACATGGAGCCAAGGAGGCGGGAGGAATTAAAAAATGTCCAGCCTTATAATGTGCTATCTGTATTATATATGGGTCTTTGTTACATCGACTGCCTTTTTTCCCCATCATTTGTATAAAATAAGCCCCGAAGTCCACCTTAACGTTAATATTTAAGCAACTCCGTTTCACGCACGAACTGTTACAGAGTTATTAGAAGTCTCTTTTTCGCGAAGTTCCCATCGCATTATAATGTTAATTAAAAAATTCAACAAAGATGGTGGATACTTGAGTGTCCGGAGTTTGTTCCAATTTTCGAAACTCAATTGTAATTTCCGAGTAATTGTTTACCGTGAAGTCACTTTTCACTCACTAAATTCTCGCGCTAAATCTATATCCTAACGAGATCGACTGAATTGAAAATTCAAAATATTTATTTCTTTAAGAAAGTGGTACACGCTTCAGTTGTTAGTACACTATATCTTCCATATCCATCCAAAAACCTAATTCTATTAATTAATATTATTATAGTGTATTTATGGGTGTGTATGGATGTGTTTGTTTATGTGTGTGTGTACTATATTAGTTGTACGTACGTGTTGTTTGTATAGACTATATTATGTGTGTGTTGAATATATTTTATTTTTTAATATTTTTTTTTTCTTATCACACTCGCAAGTGGGTAACAGCTGTGTTTTTCTTTTTTTCCTGCTTTTTTTCTTCATACATATAAGTGTATGTGGAAACGCGCCTGACTGTGTTGTTTTATTTTGAAAACCTAAGTCAAAGAGGGGTTGCGCTGAAAACCAGCGCTGTCAATTGCCATACGACGTATTGGCAGCAAATGCTGACGCCCAATCCGTTTGCCACAAATACATTTAATTGTGCAAAATGTTATACCTATGAAATTTTCTGTATTTGTTGGCAATAAATACTTCTTCTTTCTTTCTTTCATATTTAAATACTCTTGAAGTGGTCATTAGCTTTCTATGAGACAATAAAGATGACAACTGTTACATCCTGAACTAACAAATCGGGTATTATTTATCTGTAAAGGAGATTGCCGGATTTTGCCAAAGCGACTAAATGAAATGTATTCGTATTTTCTTACATCAAATCATTATCCTCTTACCGGATGTCAGTAATTGTTTTGTTCAAATTAAATGAAAGGAATCGTTGTAATGTCCTGGATATTTCTGACATTTGTAAAAAAAAAATATGGCAAGTCTGACGGAAAGCTTCAGGATTTTTTTTCTACACATATTTCATTTTCAAATGTTGTTAGAAAAATATGAATTGTTTTATGGTTAAGTTTAATTTGGTCGCTTAGTCTAATGTTCTAGGGAAAATGAGCAGTCCCCTTTAAATTCTGTTTCGCTCAAAGTTTTATTATTATACTAGCTATCCGCCCGCAGCTTCGCTTGCGTGGAAGAACTTCATCGCGGAAATTTGTTTATCCCGCGGGAACTACTTACTTTATCGGGATAAAAACTATACTTTCTCTTAATCCAGGGTACATACTACCTAAATACCAAATTTCAGCCAAATCCGTTCAGCCGTTTCCCCGTGATTGTGCAACAAACAAATAAACAAACAAACATCCAAACTTTCGCATTTATAATATTAATAATAAATAATAATAAATAAATAAATATCCTCAGACATACATACAGCGCCATCTAGTTCCACAGTAAGCAACTATAGGCTTGTGTTGTTTATTAGTTAGATTATTGGTGATATACAGATGCATGTTGTGTTCATACATTTAGTTTAAAAGATTCTACATCTTTAATTTCTTTGTTATTCCTAGTGTAACGATTGTTGTCAGATCAAATAAATAAAATAAAAAAGCCAGCGAAACGTTAAACCGCCTCTGTGGCTCAATGTAAATATCATAGGGTTTACGCATAGGTCGTGGGTTCGATCCCCAGCGGGCTACACGTTTAGTACTCGGTTTGGTCGGTGGCATGGTTTTTAAAAATGTCCGCCTTGCTAGCTACCACCATCTTATCTAAATCTTTGGCCAAACAGCAATATTAACAGCATTGTTGTGTTCCGGTTATCAGATAAGATAGCCAGTTCCCCAAATAAGATGGGGTTTCAGTACGTTTCCGCCTTTGGTTTCATCTTCAACTAACCTAACCCGGTGTGCTTAAAAAAACTATTTCACGAAGCTAGAATGCTAGTATCAAATAGTCGCTAAAAAGTGGCTTCAAATAGTTCACATATATATTATATTATATCCGGTGTATACAAGCGAGAGAACAAATGAAGAGGTATTAATGATGGTAAAGGAGAAGAGATGCCTGTTAGCCACAGTTGAGAACCGAAGAGGAAAGATGATAGTTCACTTGATACGACACGATATTTTTTTGAAGAACATAATTGAGGGAAAGATTGAAGGAAAGAGAGGAAGGGGAAGACCTAGGCGTAGTTACTTTGACCAAGTGAAAGAAAAGGTGAATGTCGTGTCGTACCAAGAGGTTAAAACGAGGGCGGAAAGTAGAGAGACATGGTCGTAACTCCACCGACAAGAGCATAACTCTTAATTCAAGAAGAAGATACGAGCGTCCACTTTTAATTTCTCGAATCACGACTCGCGCCATGCACTATGATATTTTGCTACAATATCCACAACCGTCTATATTGAAGTGAGTTTTATTCTATCCTAGTACCACTTCTTTGGTAACTTTGCAACTTTTTCCATTATTTTGGGTTGTTTACCTTTACCAACGAAGGGTAGGGATGCAAGATAATTCTTATTATGTTTGACTTTGTTTTAAATTATTTTCAGTGACAAGCTATTTTGGAAATTATGTTAAGCTCCCCTTTAACAGTCGAAGTTATGAAGTCTTTAGGTAAATCATGTTTCTGACGGCAATATTAGCTGGTGACCACGTGGCAAGGTACACAGAATATTTTTATAAGCTTTTATTTAGGTTGCAATGTTGGTATGTAAGTAAGTTTTGGTAACCTATCATACTTCCGAAACTTTGTTGCTCGAATTTCAATTGTACGTAAACGTTCGTTCAGTGATTATTTTATATAACTTTTTTTCTCATAAACTTATTTTATATATGTTTCACATATTAGAAAAACGGTTAATCGATTATCAGAACTACTTTTTGATGTTTGACAGATGTTTTACTTACCATAATTTAAATGACTAGAATTACTGTACGTCGAAGTTACTTTTTCTAGACAATTTTTGACCCAGATTTAGTTAAGGTTAGGTTAGGTTAACTTTGTTTGTTAATTAGGTTAGGTTAGGTTGGAAACATGAGAACCGAATCGCTCCGTTTTAGAAATCTATTCATTTATTTTGATTGTTAATAATATTCTGTAAACCAAAACGGCTGCCAATAGATGCTTCGGCTAAAAAAATTTAATATCGTACATTCGAACTTATGTAAAATTTCAGTGAAATGAAACATATAGAAAACAAAAATATGGGAAACGTTTTCGAACAATTAAAAGCTTTACTAGCAACCGGGACGTCGCCAGACATCTCGTGGTATAGGGTTGCTCGGGCAATTGCAAAGTGAATATGATATCGGAATGGTCTGCTACTGATACACAGGCCCGATCATCTTAAACTCTGTGAGGAGAAAATTAAAGGCCCTTACTCGCACACAGTATTTTGGGATATAAAGGTTAATACCTTAGCAGGTTCTTGCGTAAAGTGATAATTCCAGCAACACACACAGGTACGTATACGTAGTCACGCCTACGTAGGGGTAGGCAGAGACCACAGACTTCCACTTGCTGCGATCCTGACAAGGTGTGTTTTTGCTTCATTCTCTTTAGGTGGTCCATACATGCTCGTCGGTTTAGGGTAGCAACACATGATGCCAGAATGCTCATAATAATTATTAAGTTCCACAATTTTTTCCTTTGGGTACTACTTGACATTTCTTTAGCACCATTTTTATTATCAAAATAGCTGATCATATGCAGTGGGGGTTTTTTCTTTTAATAATTTACTTGTATCTGTTGAAATAAAATAGTAGTTGTGTAATTAACTGATTGTTTTAAACACTTAAAGCCGTCTAAAATAGCTTTGTTGGTTCATTAGTTAGTTGTATCGGTGTCCGTATTCAACCAATAGTAAACAGTAAACATGCCAGTTTATAACTGTCTCGCCGGCAGTGGCGAAACACAATATTTCAAAATCACCGCCGCTCAGCTACACCAAACTATGACCGCTATACATTTTGAGTTTAGCGTTTGCCCCTACTCTTGTTATGCTAGCACTTCACGCTCGGCGAGTGAAGGCGAGCGCGAGTGTGAAGAGGGTTCGCTCGGGTCGACTCGTACGCGCTCGCCTCGCCTCGTCGCCGCTCGCCTCGTCGCCGCTCACATCGCCGTGGGTATTTTGGGAAAAGGTCAAAGCGGCGAGTGGCTAGCGCATGGCCCGTCTACATGCTCGCCACGCTCGCGTGTACTTAGAGTGAAATTTTAGAGTAAGGACGTCTGTTATCAAAGAAATGGAAGACTTGAGTGGTCCAAAAACAAACAAAGACCTATTACATAGTAGCCATCTACCTATTTATTTATTTATATTTATAAAAATACTAGGTAATAACAGTTTATATTTGTGTAAATGATTTACGGTACGCACATAATTGTAAGGAGCTGGCCCGTTTAAAGCTGTTGCACTAATACAACCTGCATCTTCGACGGTTCGGTGACAACTGAGCCACTCGAGCCTTTAGAGGGCTACCACTCGCTTCAACATCACTCGCCGAGTGTCTCGTACGAGCGTGAAGTGCTAGCATTAGAACGTTACACGACTTCGAAATTTAAACCATTGAAAAATGTCCAGCCAAGTCGTTATGGATGTATTTATAAGCGCTGTGGTATGGGCCAATATCCGTAAAGTGTCATTCTATGAAACTTGCTATGTAAACAAAAGGCGATCTCAGATCTCTCTCGTACCTACTTGTTTTTTACTTACGGTATTTTATTATTCGATATGTAGTGGTAGAGCCACGCTGTAAGCTATTAGCTTGCAGCATGAATGGGCCGGCTCGACCGGGGAAGTACCACCCTCTCGCAGAAGACCGATGTCTGAGTAGTGGCATTTTGCCACTGCGCTTCGTCGGGTGAGCGAGGGCGCCGGAGGCCCACCTTCCAGTCTCTCTCCAGAATGGTAGCGGTATTTAAAGAGTTAGTACCCCAGGAGGGTACCAGCACTATTAGTGCTGGAGAATCCCTCATCGCTCAGGCTGCCCTACTTATTCTGGGGTGGACACCTTCCTCAAAAGCCGGCAACGCATCTGTGACCCTTTTGGTGTTGCGGGTGTCCATGGGCGGCGGTGATTGCTTTCCATCAGGTGACCCGCATGCTCGTTTGCCGCCCTCTCATATAAAAAAAAAAATTATTCGATATAGTTTGATATAAGTAAAGGAGTAAATAAGAGTCTTGCCCATCACTAGTAAATTCATCATTCAGAGACAATTTCAATATGGCGGTTTGTTTAAATAGTTAGCAAGTTCCATTTAGTTTACTGCAGCATATGCAGAGCCCTTTCAGGGCACAGAAGCTTCGGCCCATTGCTGGGTAAATCTTGCATGGTGTACGTCAGTGAATTATGTTTTAATTAACTTAGTTATTCTGTTGTGTTTATTACGTGGAGTTTATTGTCTGTGTTCTTCTATTTTGGTTGTATGTACTGAGAGGAGTAGGTATTGAATTGAAACAATATTCAGACGAGTTACCTCGTGACTTTCGATCGAGAACCCGTGGTAACGCTTACAGGGGATGCTGTTGGTGACGTAACTCCGCCGCTCACATTGATTTGGTGAGGCTCAGTACTGTAGACCATTAAACTGCTACTTAGGTGCTAGACCACATTTTGATAACTCTACGACTTAGTGGTCTGTAAACCTGTCTGTGTGTTGGATTAGTTGGAATGATAAGATCCTCCGGTTTTCTAAATAATGTACATAGATCGTAAAGTTAAGACCTAAAACCTTCGACCAAAGACCCTAGTTGCTGACGTAGACATTGAACTTAGGATAGATACACATCATCTGTTGCATCATGATTGCAATGTAGGTATAGTTTTTTATTTTTTATTAAGTTTAAGTTTTTTTTTATGCAAAATGGGTTGTTACTTGACCTCAATCACACCTGATGTTAAGTGAAGATGAGGTCGAAGGTGGAATCGTACTGACCCGGAAACCCCAACACATTTGGGGGACTGGCTATCTTATCTTTGACAACCGCAACACAACAATGCTTTTAAACATTGCTGTTTGGCGGCAGATTTAGATAAGATGGTGGTAGCTAGCCAGGCGAACATTTAAAATGCCCTACCACCAACCAAACCGTGTACTTAAACATGTACCCAGCTGGGGATCGAACCCGCGACCTCCGAATCGTAAACCCAATGTTGATTACATTTGTGTAATCGATCGCATAATTCGTTGTGTCTTTGGGAGAATTGTGTGTAATCATGTTTACATGCACATTTATTGGTATCAATAACTAATTAAAAGTCACCCCTATATACATTATATACAGCACATAATTGAACAGCAGACGTTAGATCAACCAAACTGTTACATATGCCCGTATAATAATGCTCGCCTATTGATCATTTGCATTGCAAAGCAGTCAAATGCCACGTTTGATGGTTCGACTAGGCAAGTACCTGGATAGGGACACCACATTTAAGGTCTGAAGATTATCAAATACGGCGGTTTTCATGAGAAATGGTATGTATTACAAGGGAGCAAAGTAATATTTTATTGGCGAGAGCGCTATTTTGAATTCAGAATAAAGCGGGGGATTCAATATACGTTGCTGGAGGTAAAACGTGGCTCAATGTAAACAACAATTCGGAGGTCGCGGGTTCGATCCCCAGCGGGGTACATGTTTAAGTACTCGGTTTGGTTGGTGGTAGGGCATTTTAAAAATGTCCGCCTGGCTAGCTACCACCATCTTATCTAAATCTGCCGCCAAGCAGCAATGTTAATAGCATTGTTATGTTCCGGTTGTCAGAGATAAGATAGCCAGTCCCCCAAATGTGTAGGGGTTTCCGGGTCAGTACGCTTCCACCTTCGACCTCATCTTCACTTAACATCAGGTGTGATTGAGGTCAAGTACGAACCCGTCGTGCACATATAAAAAAAAAAAACAATTTTGCGTCGGAGTTTTTTTAAGGATGTAAAAGTAGAAAAGAAAGATAGTCCTACTTCCCCCGCAGCAAATGCACGCAAAGAGCCAAAGAGGCAAACGGGGCAAATGGGGGAGAGAGCCAAGTGAAGCTCGTCTCCCTAATTTAATACACCACGGACAGCGCCAGACCGCAGTGAGCGATGATGGTGGACACAAATTCAACAATCCGAACTGGGCCCTCGTGGTGATTTATGGACCATAGCCTCTCCCAGAGACAGGCTGATGATGATGAAAGTAAAGGAGCAAAACACGGGAAACTTTTTCGACAGACCTTGAAGAGGGTATTTCTTTTTTTTTTGTTATAAAAAATATTGCCACGAACCGAATTCTTGCCGCGTCCCAGAATATATTTTTACAAATTTTTGAGGCACGTGACGTAATCAAGATAAAGGGTCCGGGACATTCGGGGCATCATCCGGCCAGTTACATGCGCCGCCATTGTACAGACGTATATACTGTGCTATGGTGCTGTACGTGCTTCTGCTGATACACTTGAGGTCATAGTAAAATAGGAAGATTGTATTTAAAAAATGTAACAAAATTTGGTGCCTATATAGCAGACTTGAGCAATACATTTATGCTCCAAAACCTTATGATAATGATGAAATAACAATTGGACTACAACCATCCATCTTCCATCTAAACTCCCGTGTAATAAGACCTTTATTTTTACGCGAGGAAATGCGTTGTGCATACCGCTCGCCTGGGGGACGGTGAGACGGTTATGTGGGACTTACCCAACAATACCCCGCGGCGCATAAGCGGCTCCAGGTCACTCCTCGACCTGCCCCCCCTCACAATATGTTACCTACTTATCTGTGGAAAAAATTTGGTCTATGATCTATCTACTTTATTATAATGTTTTATAATGTACTGTAAGTTCCCCAAAAAAAATGTATCTGTGTAGTTTATCAACCATCTGATATCCCTAGTCGCCTAGTGTGGAACTAGATGGCGCTGTGTGTATGTGCAAAGATATTTATTTTTTAATGGGTATCCCTCCCGACAGATCGAAAAAAAAAAGATAACATTAAGTATGAATCATAGCCTCCTACATTAACTGAGGAATTTTATTTATTTATTTGTAAATAAATATATAAATGAAAAACATCCATAACTCGGGAACACATACATACATATATTATATGCATTATACAAACATTTTTTTAGTTTCTTCATTTTGTATTTCCACAATATTTTGACATTAGAATTATATAAAATAATCCTGCAATTGTACAACATTATGACATGTATGTATAATGTAATTATTTATGTTTGATAATCACTTTTATTTTAGCCTGGTTGTAAGAACTGTGTTCCCGAATTTGCCACCAGTAAGAATAAGTGGGTATTAGTATATACTAATATATGTATAATGTAATTATTTATGTTTAATAATCACTTTTATTTTAGCCTGGTTGTAAGAACTGGTATTATGAACATATCAGTATAATATACTGATATGTTCATAATACCAGTATAATATACTGATATGTTCATAATACCAGTTCTTCAAACCAGGCTAAAATAAAAGGGATTATTAAACATAAATAATTACATTATACATATATTAGTATATACTAATACCCACTTATTCTTACTGGTGGCAAATTCGGGAACACGCGACAGGTACTCAAAATACAAAACAGACAGATTTTAAATTCAAAACACCAACGAGCCAGCTAGTTTTCGGGGCGATATCACGATTCAATTAACTAACTAGAGTAAGCTGGTTAATCGTTGATTAAATCCGTCTATCCAAAACCACTATCGTTTGTACTGCTCAATAATGCAATCAGTTTATACCGACAAATCCATATCACTTTAATTTGCGTCGTTTGAATATTTATTTGTATAACATTTCATGAAACGTACTACTTATTAGGTATTTACTATTAAAATTTGGGAAAATGAAAGGTATTTTTAAATAATAATTGTACGGGACGCTACTTGCGTCGATACTTTGGCACCCTCTCACATCCCCTAAACCTCTTCGAGAGCCAGAGCTGCGGCAGAGGAAGCACAGCTAATTGTTATGCCCGTGTGTCTATTTTGTATGCTACCAATTGTACAGCAAATGAAAACTGTCAATAAATAAAGCCAAGCGGGACGGAGGGCATCACTTGTTCGTTACTGAATTGTTTATGCTACGACTCTCGGCGCCGAAGGCAGTGGAATGGAGCTGATTCATTTGGAGGCTCACACAGGTAACGTGAAGTGAAAATAAATAGCCATTTTTTTGAGTGTTCCGTAGCAAAAGTGGCAAAACGCTATACTTTATGGTCTCGTTTCTGTGACCCCGTGTACAACTGTTGACACAGGAACTTGACATACTTCCTATATATATGATGATTTTTAATTAGTTCTTGACACCAAAATGCATGTCACCTTATTTTTTTTTATGAATTACAGGTCTCAAAGATGTATAAAATAAACAAATAAATACTGATATTTACTTTCCATAAATTGAAATTTTAAAGTTTCAAATTTTTGGTATATGTTTTTTTTTTATATGAGAGGACGGCAAACGAGCATGCGGGTCACATGATGGAAAGCAATCACCGCCGCCCATGGACACCCGCAACGCCAAAATATGTATAGAGTACTCGTACCTACCTAACAATGATAGAATGAAAATAATTTCTAACAAATTGGCTTAAGTATAGTACCTATAGGTACTCATTTATATAACCTACAATATTATATTAAAATCAACATTGTGAACTGATACTGATATCTACTAAAACTTTTTTCCAAAAAAAAAAATGCTCTGGGGTCAGTAGAGATCGCATACCTATGCGAGGCACGGGAGAAGTGGTGTCGGTTGTGTCAGGACCAGTCTATCCCCACCAACTTATCCTCCCAAAGACAAACAGAACCATTATGCCGGAAAGTTCAGCAGGGACTGTTGAACTCTAGCTCGAACTCTGCCGACCGTGCCCGGCTTTTGGCCGTTTTTGAGAGGAAGTTTGGGGGCTGACTCAATGCCCTGCCATCGTCAGTAGTTGGCACCTTACTAGACAACACCAGTCTCTCACTCATAGTTGGTTTGAGGCTGGGGGTAAAAATTGTACAGCCACATCTGTGCAGGTGTGGGCAGGCGAGCGTATGTGGGTTGGGGCATCACGGGCTGGCGTGCAAGAAGAGTGTGGGCCGCATCCCGCGCCACGCCAACCTGAACAATGTGCTCCGGCGGGCCTTTGCCTCGACGAACGTTTCGGCTACGTTAGAACCAAACGGAGTCGTTCGATCGGATGGTAAGAGGCCCGATGGAGTTTCACATGTAGCGTGGAGAGAAGGCAAGTTCCTCGCATGGGTTGTAACTTGCGTGGACACGCTAGCGCCGACCCACCTGCGTGCGACTGCGGAGGTGGCGGGCGCGGCCGCTGCGGGTGCCGAGTTAAAAAAAATCACGTAAATACCAGGTTCTACAGGAAGATTACGTGTTCGTACCGGTTGGGGTCGAGACGATGAGACTCTGGGGTCCTGAGACAAAACGCCTGGCCCTAGACCTGTCGGAGTGTCTCATCGAGGCTTCTGGTGACCGCAGAGCGGGTGGCTTCCTAGCTCAGAGAATAAGTCTCGCTATCCAACGCGGGAACGCCGCTTGCCTGTTGGGCACAATGCCGCCTCGAGGAGATGCGCTAGACGCAATTTTCTACCTGTAAATATTTCTTGTGTCCCGGTTGTCAGAGATAAGATAGCCAGTTCCCCAAATATTTGGGTTTCCGGGTCAGTACGCTTCCACCTTCGGCTTCATTTTCACTTAACATCAGTTGTGATTGAGGTCAAGTGCTACCCAGTTGTGCATAAAAAAAATCATTCCTGATTCGTATTGAAACATGACGATTGACCTCATACCCTTCGCACCTGAACACAAATTGGGCGCAGAACATACCTCCATTTAATTTAAAAATGAACCGTGAGCCCATCCATCCAGAATTCCCTTACCTGTAACAAAACAATAAGATTTTATTATGACTAGGTCACGATATATTTAAAAGCCGTCAGTGATAAAGCAGATGTAGATATGACGGTGTTAAAGCATATTATAAAATATCAGACTATTTAGATGATAATCATCCCTGGACATAATCAGATCGTTCGCATGGCAGGCTATTTCACAATTAATAATGAAATATAAAAACCTTTTTGTAAAATAAAAACCTTTACGTAAAATCAAAGCCTGATTTTAAAAGAGCAACTGTTCGAGTTTCTTGCTTGTTTATCTCAGGGGAATATTGCATTTTGAACAAGCAGTAGCTTAAAAAATTTTAATTTGACTATTTTAAGTGTAAATTTTAAGGTTGGTGGTAGGGCATTTTAAATGTCCGCCTGGCTAGCTACCACCATCTTATCTAAATTTGCCGCCAAGCAGCAATGTTAATAGCATTGTTGTGTTCCGATTGTCAGAGATAAGATAGCCTGTCCCCCAAATGTGTTGGGGTTTCCGGGTCAGTACGCTTCCACCTTCGACCTCATCTTCACTTAACATCAGGTGTGATTGAGGTCAAGTACCAATCCGTTGTGCATAAAAAAAAAAAAAAAACTCTGTATACCTACAAAATAAGGCATTTTTGACTTTGACTTTGACCAGCTTTTTGGTAATGGGAAAGTGGTCTAATTGTGGACTACGATCTGGATAAAAACCGCTTCCTGGGATGTAATGAAGAAATTCGATGATAAGCAAAACAAGGAATAGCATGGACGATTTCTCCTCTATAATGCGAAAAAAGGCGAGCTTTATATGTACCGCCTCCGTGGCTTAATGTAAACAACATTGGGTTTACGATTTGGATATCGCGGGTTCGATCCCCAGCGGGGTACATGTTTAAGTACTCGGTTTGTTTGGTGGTAGGGCATTTTAAATGTCTGCCTGGCTAGCTACCACCATCTAATCTAAATCTGCCGCCAACAAACAATGTTAATAGCATTGTTGTGTTCCAGTTGTCAAAGATAAGATAGCCAGGCCCCCAAATGTGTTGGTTCAGTAAGCTTCCACATTCGACCTCATCTTTACTTAACATAAAATGTACTATTTCCCAAACATATATTTTGCTGTATTTCTGTGTATGACTATCTGTGGAGACTATTTCTGTCTATGCAATGACTATTTTGTTCTACTTTACATTATAATATAACGACTGTCAGTTTCCCGAAAATAAATAAATAAATAAACGTCAGGTGTGATTGAGGTGTGAGGTGTGAGGTGTGAGGTGAGGAGGCATAAAAAAAGGCTACTGGGCGGTACCAATGAGATCCTGAGGGCAGATGGTCCCTCTCGAAAACATTGGGTGGGACAGCTAATGCCAATTCACATTCAAAAAATATTTATTTAATAGAAAAAAAAATATCACTTGAAAACGTCACATATAAAATAAATAATTAAGGTAAATAATAATAATAATAATTAATTCGTCATTTAATTTAATATTAAAATTCACAAAACTGTCTTCCCAGAGAAGAACGAGCAAGAAATATCAAATGTTTTAATTCGGGGTAGGTTCTACCAATATAATAAATTTCATCCAAATTCGTTCAACCGTTTCGCGGTGATTGAGCGACAAACAAACAAATAAACATCTAAACTTTCCCATTTATAATATAGTTAGATTAGCTGTGGAACGACGTGCCATGAGACTCATAAGTGATAATTCGATGACTGCTAAATTGCAGAGCCTTGAACACCGTCGCCAAGTCGCCTGTCTCTCAGTTTTTTAACCGACTTCAAAAAAGGAGGAGGTTCTGTATTCGGGGCGTATTTTTACAGGATGCATTTCGGGGAGTGTGCGTTGGAATTACATAATCTTATTCCACCGTCACCCTTCCTTCTTCGGACCACTAGGCGTGGTGAGGGATTCCACCCGTATATAGTTATCATACCGAACATTCACACTAAGCGGTTCGACTCTTCATTCATAATGCGAACAGCCAAGGCATGGAACTCCCTTCCGGCGTGTCTTTCCTGAATCCTACAACCTTGGGATCTTCAAGAGCAGGATGAATAGGCATCTACTGAGATCGCGTGCTTCATCTTCGGCCACATCGTCACTTTCCATCAGGTATCCAGTTAACCATAAAAAAAAGAAAAAAAATAATGGATGCAAAATCTGATTTAAAATAAATATTATTAATAAGAACATTACATCACGTCGTTCCAGAGTCTAAATTGATTTAAACAAAAAGTTTCCACAACGTAACGCTTCAATTTAAATTTTAACATTCTACCAGTGCGAGCTCGTACTGAGCTGGCCAAGGTTCGCTTTGTACTATCACAAAGACATTCCTCGCGCAACTCCGCCAACAATTCGCGAAACTTCGTGAACGTGAGCGAGTTATCTTGCTTTGGCTATTGAATATTGATTCATAGTATCGATGTACCCTCTAATATAGTTTTTAAATACAGATACAATATATTTAAAAAAATAACATCGCAACAATTCTGTTCCTTTTGTATTTGACTTGGGCCTTCAGGTCCTGGAGCTCTAACACTATAATAAATATTAATAAATATTCTTAGACATGCACACAGCCCCATTTGGTTCCACAGTAAGCAACTATAGGCTTGTGTTGTGGATACCAGATGGTTGATATACTACATAAAACCTTTTTTTTTTTGTAAATAAATACTTATTATAAATGAAAACATCCATAACTCAGGTACACATGGCCGTATTCATCACACAAACATATGCCCCTAGCGGGATTCGAATCCGCAACCTTTTGGTATAGTGGTCAGAGTTGCTAACCACCAAACAAGTCGTCTATACCGGATGAGTTATTTTACCGTAAGGAAAAAAATAGGGCATATTAGGTAAATGAAATATTAAGGCATATCGGATCATTAAGCTCGTTCAAAAAACACCTTGGGCACATTTAATGGAAAAAATAAAATTGGAATTCCAAAGCGTTACCTGTAGTGGAACTTCCTATGCACTTCTCTTTTTCCTTTCGTTACATCATTATCATTCATTTAACTTGTTATCATAATTACTACTCAACACTAGCTGTATCAACAACGGACACTTCACTCACGATTGACCACAAAATGTACACGCAGACGTGACATGCGCGCACTTTTATGCACTCGTACTTGTAGGGGTCATAACTGAAAACCAGTGTTTCGCTCTTTGAGTGATGTGCCACACTGAGTTATGCCTCATTTGTGCTACTGCGGCACACACTCGCTCTTTGTATTTTCTATTCTTTACTTTTATTTGTATGTACCTATATTTCATTGTAATTTAAAAATTGTGTAGTTGTGTGAATGCAGTGGCGTAAATAAATGCTTTATCTATCTCTCTAAATGGAAGTTACTGGCATAGGTAGTTTTTTTTTTTACTAAACATCGACCCACGTGGTGGCTGGGGATTGATATGCGATTGGCGGGGACACGAGACGACAATGACCGCGACGATTGCAATCGAAAACGAATAGCGAATGCGGCTATTCAACGAGCGCCGAGTCAGCATATTACCATAAATCTCATACATTTGTGAGATATAAATTACTTTGTAGGTACTTGTAACATTGTGTGGATTTTACAACATTTGTAAAACTTTTATGGCACAGTGCAAGGTAGGGGTTAATTTTGCATATCGTTCTCAAACAGCATTCACAAAGGTCGTAAGCCTAAGGGCTTTATCACACTAGCGAGTTGCGAGCGAGTGGAAAGCGGGGCGAATGCGCAGCGAGTACGCCGCGAGATCGCGACGTATGCGCAGCGAGCTCGCCGCGGGTGGGCAGCGAGTTCGCGGCGTGCGATTCTCGTTTTGTACATTCAGTGCCAGAATGGATTACGACGAGGAACCACTGCTGTTAGCTTTGTTACTCCGAAGATGGAAACGAAGACAAAAGCAGATAAAACGACGAATATGGGAGGACCCATTATCAAGTTACAAAGTGGCGTCAACAGCCCCGCTTCCCACTCGCTCGCAACTCGCTAGTGTGATAACGCTCTTATAGTGTGAGTTTTGTTTCGAGTTAACTTTACTACCGCGTTCACGTTTGCGTGACGATTTGTATGAAGAAATGTGCAGCGCCTCTAGCGGATAGTTTGCAAAACGATTTTTTTTCATAGATACTTTTTGCGTAAACGCGAACGCGATAGTAAAGTTATTTAAGAGACAAAACTCGCACTTCGCACACAGACGTACAAAAGTATTGTTTGTGGTTGTGTGGATGCAGCGACATCTACGGTGTTATTTTTGTGTATTGATAGTTGTTTAACAAATTAGTAGGGTTCCAATCGTGCGAAATTTATTTAGAACTCATATTTTCTCCGAGTCTTTTTATATTTAATTTAATGATGTCATAAATCTGTAATCATAAGTAATATTATAAATGTGAAAGTTTGGATGTTTGTTTGTTTATTTGTTTGTTTGTTTGTTGGTCAGTCACGGCGAAACGGCTGAACGGATTTGGATGAAATTTGGTATATAGGTAGAATAAATACATAGGATACTTTTTATCCCGATAAAGTGAGTAGTTCCCGCGGGATAAACAAATGAAACATATCGGCGATAAAACTATTGCACACAGGCGAAGCTAGTAGGCTATAAACGCGACCATAAGAAGACACATGGCTTTAATAAATGATGGTTTTTTGATAAACGCGAATCCAGTCAATAATAAAAAAAAAAAAAAAAAAAACTACCCATATATACCTTTTTTTTATGCACGGCGGGTTCGTTCTTGACCTCAATCACACCTGATGTTAAATGAAGATGAGATCGAAGGTGGAAGCGTACTGACCCGGAAACCCCAACACATTTCGGAGACTGGCTATCTTATCTCTGACAACCGGAACACAACAATGCTATTAACATTGCTGCTTCCCGGCAGATTTAGATAAGATGGTGGTAGCTAGCCAGGCGGACATTTAAAACGCCATACCGCACCAACCAAACCGAGTACTTCAACATGTACCCCGTTGGGGATCGAACCCGCGACCTAAAGAATCGTAAACCCAATGTTGGCTACATTGAGCCACGGAGGCGGGTCTATTTAACTTACCCAATTATGTCCTATTTTTTCCTTATGGTAAAAAACTCATCCGAAAGTGTATGTATTACCTATGAGTAGCAGTATGATGAGTGATAGTGACTCCGACATGACTACCTGGGTAATGAGATAGATAGATAGATAGATAAACGTTTATTTGTTTCTCCAGCCACACACATACATTAAATAATATTTATAATTAATTAATACACATAATTT
The DNA here is from genome assembly GCA_949316235.1 of Oegoconia quadripuncta. NCBI lineage: Eukaryota > Metazoa > Arthropoda > Insecta > Lepidoptera > Autostichidae > Oegoconia > Oegoconia quadripuncta. Next base: position 2,083,465 of record OX438745.1, on the reverse strand, counting down.
AGACTACTGTACAGTTCAATAAAAACAGAACATACAAAAGTACACGCAAAATATAGGGATAAAAAAAGTATATGTGTGCTGCAGTGGCACAAATGGGCCATAGCTCAGTGTCGGATTGCTCAAGAGCAAAACACTGATTTTCAGCTATTACACTTAAAGAGGGAGACGGGTACAATATTTCTAAATAACCCTCAGTACAAATTAATATTAATGTTACATTAGTAATACGCCCTGGATGCCTGAGGACAGGAGACGTCGTCGGGGTCGGCCGCGCAAACGTTGGAGAGATGATCTCATTGCGTTTCAAGAGGAATGGTGGGAAACCGCCAAGGATAGAAATGAGTGGAAGAGTTTGGGGGAGGCCTTTGCCCAGCAGTGGGACACGATAGGTTAATTAAAAAAAAAAATTAGTAATAATAAGTTTTACACAGATTCTGGTAAGCAATAAAAATATAATACAACAGTAATGTTAGTGCAAACGGCCTAAATAGTTAACTACCACAATCGTACATATAGATAGAATTTTAAATTAATTTTAATTTAATTATTCCTCTTTATAAAATAAATCTGAAATGGGTTGCAGAAGTATTCATTCAAACTCAGCGTCTTACGGCAACAACGACCGCCAAGCGAACCTATTTTGGAATTTCTGTACGTACACAGCTGGGTATCAAACCCGCGACTTTTATTTAAACCATTGTCGCTGGCATTAAGCCATTCAGTGTGATCTATTACCCTACTACGTAGCGAGAAGTCAACTAAATTTCCCCCACTTTCTTAGTAATTTCCGCACATAAAGCCCCCCCTAAATCAAGAAAGACACCCCCTAATTCTATCCAATTCCATTGCGTTCGTTAACACATGGGTGGATGGCACGGTATTCGTCCAGGGCCGCTTTAAGAGGGGTTAAAAGGCAATTCGACCTACCTGTTTGGGGCTAGGTATAAAGAGCGTCGGTGGCTCAGCGGTTAAGACGGTTTCCCAATTTAGGAGGTCCGGGTTCGATTCCCAGAATCAAAATCAAAATCAAAAAAATATTTATTTCGTAGGATAAAAATTATCACTTGAAAACGTCACATTTTTTATCTTATTATTAAAGTTTTTGTCATTATTGCTCATTCACAAAGCTGATTCCCCAGAGAAGAACGAGCAAGAAACTCAAGGGTTGCTCTTTTAAATAAGTTTGGGTTACAATTATATTATATCGTATAATTAGACTGAATATCGACGAGCGGTCTATGTCCATGCTTGCTTATCATCCAGATAGTCAGAAAAACTATGATAAAGTTACGTATATACTAACTATGTTCTTGAGCCCCACAACTTAGAAACACTACGTCTCTTTATCTTCACTCGCACCTATACTATCACTCAATAATCACTATTTCAAGAGTCTGAAAATTGCTATTTACTTAATACTTTCTGTTTCCTCTGGTTTAGGTTCCAAGTTGCTCTGCTCCTTAGGGGATAGCTGAAAATCAGTGTATTGCTCAATGAGCAATCTAATACACTGAGCTATGACCCATTTGTATTGCTGCAGCACACACATGCGTTAGTGTTACAATATTATGTTATTGTTGTAAATGTGTTACCTTATCTGTGTATCAATATGTATAAGCTAAATGTATGTGTGTGACTGTGGAAACAAATACAGGCTTTATCTATCTATCTAAATTTTGATGGCCATGTACCAATGAGTTTTTAAATTTAATTTAATTACTTATGTGCATTTATCCGACTGCTCTTAAACGGTGAAGGCAAACATCGTGAGGAAATCTGCATGCCCGAAAAATATAAATTCTAAGGCATGTGAAGTCGCCAACCCGTATTGGGCCAGCGTGGTGGACTAAGTCCCATACTCCCTCATTATACGAGGGAATATAATATAACATATCAGAAACATATCCCTGCAGTGGGATGTTTACGGGCTGAGACGATGATAAAGACGTTGGAATATACTAAGCAGACAACCGTTTGTCACTAAAGTGATGTCTAGTATCAGTGCTGCGTGGATTCGACCTATAATGAATGGTTGTACAGGTTTTTCGTACAAGCATTCATCACACATGCGTTTGTCGATGTCAAGTTATACACTTCTAACGAACCCGCATAATTCTGCGTTTCTAAAATATTCAAATAAATCAACTTATTCAATCAATCAATCAATCAAATACGCTTTATTGTTTAAATAACGAAGGTACATTTAAATATCTTATAGAAACTATAAATTAGGAGGCTTTATCGCTCATCAAACCTATCATCACGGAATTCAATACGAGTAATTAAGTGTGTTAGCACAAATAATTTCCTTATTGTTAAGTCATCTGAAAGTTCTGCATATTGATTCAAATTCAAATCTTGTATCTTATTTGTTTGTATCATTAGGCTGTTGATTATCAAACGATGCAACATCCGTAAATATTTTTATCATATAAAATATTAATTTTCCACATATTATTGAACTCAAGCTGCACCAAAATAGGTACTAGATGCGTCACTGTACTCGCACCGTTCGGTTGTTTAGCACTCGTCAAGTAAAATGACGTAAAACTGTTTTTACGACGAGGCCCGGGGTATGCGCCAATATTTACAACCTTTTATGTACCAACCGAAGTCACCAGACACACAGGCGGTGAGGATGAAGATCTTTATTAGACGAACCGGAAGGAAATTTGAAACTTCAAGCATTTACTTCATTGTCAATTTGTTCAAAAAAAAGAAAAGAAAAATGATCCTGTGGGTTTCTTGCGCCGCATCTTTTCCCACAGATGGTTTCCCTTTCCGAAGCGGTAGTAGCTTGGACATACTGACTGACCGAAAAATGCTTAGCCCTATTTTTATTTCCAATAGATTTAAATTGACATTCAACAAATGATATCATGTATCTTACGTTGAACTAAAAGCTTGAAGTTTGAAGTTTTCAATAATTTATACATGATGAAGGTTAATGAGAAGAGAGTGTTTTTCAAGATCATTGTGAACAGAAAGGGGACAGGTATTGGGTCGTCTGATACGACACGACTACTTTATCAGGCACATCATTGAAGGAAAAGTGGGGGGAAGAGGAAGGGAGGAAGGTCTAGAAGAACATACATGGTACAAGTAAAGAAAAAGTGAATGCCGTGTCTTATCAGGAAGTAACAGAAAAGGCGGAATGAAGAGAAGTGTGGATAGGACTCCACCGACAAGAGCATTGAAAAAAAAGACAAATAATAATAATATAATAATAAATAAATATTTCGGACTATAAGCTTGTATTATGGACACTAGATAACGGATAAATATACATAAATATTTATATAAACATCCAAGACTCGGGAATAAATGTTCGTATTCATCAAACAAACATTTACCCCTCGCGGGATTCGAACCCGCAATCGTTGGTTTCGCTGATAGGGTCACTATCCCACTACACCAATCGGTCGTCATGATATCAGTGGTTTGCCTTTCATACAGGCAGAGAGGTACTCCCTACCCTAGGCAATTCTCCTACAAGTATCACAAGATGAACAATTTATCAGACTGTATAACAATTATATAAAAATTAAATATTTAGGTGGATTGAGGTCAGGTGCTAACCCTGATTGATGACAGTAGTATGTAAATACTAAATATGAAAGTAAATGTAGCGACTGTAGACGACCGGCATAAACAACAATTTAGGGCCAAACCCTCCACCTTTCCATGGCCCTATCAACCATCATGGTTATACGGGCCGAATCATTGAACGAAGCGCCCGGTACTTGCTCGGGGCTCTTTCCCTTTTGACTCTCAAGAAATTATTTACCGCTGTGTCCACAAAGACAACCCTATGGTCAATTCTCCTCATTCTGGGGCTTGACAATACTAGCACAGGCTTGCTTCTAGCCCTTGATCACGTCTCTTCACGGGCCCTCCTCTATCTCAAGCTAAGCTCGCTTTCTATGTCAGGCGTGTGCGTATCTTCTGAACCGTGCGAAGTTCGCCTCCGTCCCCACGAGATCGTCGTGCCCAATGGGCCAATGCAAGCTTTAAGAAAGGTTCCAGTAGATATTCACGCTGGATACAAGCCGCTTCGAACCGGTCAATTTGGAATTCTATGGGGGAGGCCTATGTTCAACAGTGATCATTTATCTGTAAGTCAGTATATCCAAGCTATTACCGCCGTTATTGCCGCCGCATTTTTTAATAAATATTACTGACGAATGAATACACGTATCAGTTATTAGTTATTGTCCTAAATGACAAAATAACAACTGTCCGTTTACTATGATTTAATCGAACAAAATAAAGCTTTCATTACCCTTTCCCCCGTGAGGCAACCCCTCACGGGGGAAAGGGTAATGGTACCCATCCCCACCTGCCTCTGCACCTGGCGCCTGCATCTAAATACATCTGCATGAACTTGATACAATTACAAAACCATGTTGTGGATAACCAAACGTTAAGTGAAGTCTCTATTTACAATTCTTGTTATTCACTATTTTAAGCAACCATGTGTAGCGTACCCGAGAAGCGCCTATGTCATAAAGATTAGGAGGATGGTTGCTCACAACGACTAAACGCTTGTGAAATCTGGTAAAATTTCCCGTCTCGCGACCTTATCGATCTTCGAGGTTACCGGGTCAGTAAAGGCCTTAAGGCCTATAAAAAATTGGTTTTACGAGTCGCTGTATTCGTTCATTGTATGTATAATGAACATGCCTTTATTGCGCCGCTTTTTCACCAGATGATTTCCTATTCCAAAGTGGTAGTGGTTCGAATTTTCGTCGAATTTCAGCCGCCGCCGTGGCTCAATGTAAACAACATTGGGTTTACGATTCGGAGGTGGCAGGTTCGATCCCCAGCGGGGTGCACGTTTAAGTACTCGGTTTGGTTGGTGGTAGGGCATTTTAAATGTCCGCCTGGCTAGCTACCACCATCTTATCTAAATCTGCTGCCAAGCAGCAATGTTAATAGCATTCTTGTGTTCCGGTTGTCAGAGATAAGATAGCCAGTCCCCCAAATGTGTTGGGGTTTCCGGGTCAGTACGCTTCCACCTTCGACCTCATCTTCAGTTAACATCAGGTGTAATTGAGGTCAAGTACCAACCCGTGGTGCATAAAAAAAAAAAGTTGACTTAAAAAAAATGTTGGCAGAAGCCTGTTGTTAGGGCTCTATTGGCTGTATAATCGATGACGCCGAGATATATTTGACAATCGCCGTCAATTCAATTTTGAAGCTGAATGTACGTTTCTTTGCCACCTGAATGTACAATTGCCTAATTTATATGCCGGGTTACGGAAAAATTTGCATTCCAAAAACGTGGCATACAATTAATGAATACCCACGGGCGAAATTGTTCTCGTGATTTATTGTGCCTAACTGTCCTATCTGAAATTAATCTTTAGGAAAATATATGGCATTTAAAGATGTCGGCTCTATCGTATTTCGGATGTAATTCGTCTATGTCTCGAATAAATGCTGAAGCGATTATCGTTTCGGATGGTGTAGTGTAGCGGTTCTCAAACGTTTCTGCCAAGGGAACCGTTAAAACGAAATATTTGACGGAGCCCTAAAATAATCAAACACTTGTTTTATGTGTAACATATATTAATAATCACATTAGGTACTTTATGATGGAATATTTATTCATTTTATTTTACTCAAGTATTTTTTTTTTATTATGACCAGTATTTTCGCGAGCTATAGCAAAGGAGAGCACACGAGTATGGCTAGATATAGTAGAGTGTAAGACCGAACTGCGATGCGACAGAACTGAACAGTGACAATACGGAATAAGACAGATTTCATCTGCGCAGGATTACAGAGTAAATTGAGAGTCTGACGTGAGACACAATGAAAACTGTGCATTGAATTACATTTTTCAACTTTTAATTTTCATACAATAACTTTTTTTGTAATAATTATTTGGAGGCAATAAAGGTATGGAGCGTCGGTGGCTCAGCGGTCTCCCAATTTGGGAGGTTCGACTTTGATTCCCAGGGAGGCCAATGTAACAATGGGTTTTTAAATTTGATTTCATTACTTATGTGCATTTATCCGACTGTTCTTAAACGGTGAAGAAAAACATCGGAAAACTGCATGATAGAGAAATAGAAATTCTAAGATATGTGTAGCCCTTAACCCGCATTGGGCTAGCGTGGTATACGAGGGAATGCCTATATCCCTGCAGTGTGATGTTTACGGGCTGAGATGATGAATAAATGTCTTTTTTAAACGACAATGCACAAAGTTTTATGATGCCTATCATTCTCTACTATATGTAGGTAACATTTCAATTTCAATTAAGTATAAAAGTGAATATTTTGATTTATGTTTTTATTATTGCTAGTGTATTTAAAATAAAAAGTACCGATTTATTTAAATTTAATGGATATTTGTTAAATTTATCCTAAGATTTTTCTTCAGCCTACTCAATTTTCCTTAGTCCCGCCAGGATGAACTCTGTCGCATTCCGTGCTGTCGCAGTCGCGTACTGGCGCACTTCAGTCCTGTCGCTATTCCGTACTATCGCAGTTTTGTAAAGTTTGTCAAAGGTCATGTTGTGCAGTTACGGAACCCTCAGGGCGTAGGCCCTACTCACACTTGACCGGTTTATATGGTACGATACCACAGATTACTAATAAGTTACTAAAGTACGATACTTTACAAATTTAGGGTTCCTTGGACCACTGCTATCGTCCATAGAATAAGTAATTCTCCGAAGTGATGGACTTTGAGTGACAAATACCGAGTGTCTCATTTTGAATAAATGAGTTTACTTTGACATAGGAATTCGAAATCTGAATTTCAAATATGAACCCTAAGATTATTAACGAATGATAAATGAAGGTATTTGTTCAAAGGGTTCACACTCAAACTTCAAGTATTTATTCCAATATATTGTTATATGTACACATGATATGACGACGATGACGATCTGTTTGGTGTAGTGGTTAGAACTGCTGCTATACCAAAAGGTAGCGGGTTCGAATCCCGCTAGAGGCATGTTTGTATGATGAATACAGACATGTGTTCCCGAGTTATGGATGTTTTTCATTTATATATGTATTTATTTACAAAAAAAAAAAATGTATTTGTGTAGTTTATCAACCATCTGGTATCTATAATACAAGCCTAGTTGCTTAGTGTGGAACTAAATGGCGCTGTGTGTATGTGCAAAGATATTTATTTATTTATTTAAAACAAAATCTCAATGGGCCGTGTGTTGTGTTTCTATCAATATTGATAGCATTACTATAGCTACTTTATTAACAGATTCATCCCGTGAACGCAAAATTGGTCAAATTTAATGGGTAAACATTGAAATATCTATTAACTCCAATTAGCTTCCAGCAAATGTATAGAGTACATTGTGTTATGTTGAAGTTCATTCCATCCCATAATTAAATTATCTATAGCTTTGAAGGAGTGTAGAATGAAAATGCACTTCCTCGTATCTGCGTGTTATAATCACGGTATGGCTCTTGTACACAATAATTATAAACTCAGAATACAATATTTCAAGTTTACATCAATCATAGATGTAGTAAAACACATAAGTATCTGTCTCACAGTTTGACATTTCTGACGGAAGAAAGAGCGGCGACTGAGTTCGGATACGCGTACCGATAATTATTAGTGGCCTGCCAGCTTCTATCGTTTTGTCAATAACAATGGTTATAATAAGATATTGATTACTATTTATCAAAGTCAAAAACATTTTGTAGGTACACAGAGTAAAACATTTTTTAAGCTACTGCTTGTTCAAAAGGCAATTTTCCCGTGAGAAGAACAAGCAAGAAACTCGAAAGTTTGCTCTTTTTAAAACTGTTTTTTATATTAAAAAAAAACGACACAATAATATTAAATTATTAATTGTGAAATAGCCTGGTTATGGAAACGAGCTGGTTATGTTCATAGATGTTTATCAACTAAATAGTCTGATAATTTATAAGATACTTTCTTAATAAGTTTCTGTTTTATAGTATATCCTTAAATTTATTGGAAGGAAGATTTTGTATATCAACAGGAACCTTATTTTCCTGTATACATCATCGATTTAGTGGTGTCGATTCGGATGTACACCAGCTAAACTAAAACCAGTTTTAAAGTAGTACTGTCTCTTTCTCCCTGGAACAGTACGATGCGACGGCACCACTCCAAAACTGGTTTTAGTTTAGTTGGTGTGTATCCGAATCGACACCAGTCAAAAATCAAAATCAAAATCAAAAATATTTTATTCAATGTAGGATACAAAAATATCACTTATTGAAAGTCAACATGTTATTTTTTTTTAAACTACATCGCTTCACAAGGTGTTATGGTTAGGGAGAAGAAGCGACAAGAAACTCCGCAACAACACATCTTTTCAATTAGTTTCGATCTTTACAATAATATTACATTTTATATTACATATTACAAAACAATAGCAATTAACATAACGACCAGCTAACACCAGACTTCCTTATCGCCTAAATAATCATCTATCCTAACAATAACAATAACAATAACAATAACAATAACAATAACAATAACAATATTTTATTGAACCGAAATAAATTACACAACTGTTGAAGCTTTGTTGTCTGTGGTAGTTAAAAACTGTGTTACAGAGAACAATGTCTTCCCCATATAATTTGTACAATAAGTAAATTTTTGCCATCTAAGGGTGTAGAGTGTTTGGTAAGTATATAAATATAAGTAAATAATATATGTATATAAAATATATTTGAATATATATATAGGATATAATATATATCTACAAAATTCTTTGTTGCACTTATGTTATTTTTCATTTATATAGTAACATATACATATAAGTTGATAGATACCTGTATACATAAATACATACCTCTATATTAATATATTTAATTAGGTTATATTCTGAATAGCATTGTAGGTATAAATTGTGCACAGCATTTGATCATTTGATTGGAAGCAGATTTATCTGGAATAATTTTACAGTAGGGCAGAAGAAAGAAGTTTTATATCATACCAGAATTACGCATTAATTACAAAAAGTTCTTCAGTAGATTTATAATTCAAGGTAAGTAACCATCTCTGTATTACAACTTTGCATTCACGCAGAGACGCTGGGTATCCTGTAATAACCCTTCTTACACAGTTTCTTTGGGAAGTTATCTAACTAATATTATGAATGCGAAAGTTTGGATGTATATTTGTTTGTTCGTTGTTCAATCACAGCGAAACGGATGAACGGATTTAGATAAAATTTGGATGCTATGCTAACTAAAATATTATAAATGTGAAAATTTGGATGTTTGTCTGTTTGTTTATTTATTGCCCAATCACGAAGAGGACCTGGGAACGCATAAGCGGCTCCAGCCCCCCCTTACAAGGGGAGGGCCATTCCCGGAGGGTGTCTAGCGCACTGTCAACTCTGGCGTATTGGAGTTACAATGGGAGGAATGTGGAGGCAGGATTATCAGATGCGACTAGACTATTACACAATCCAGATTCAAAGCCCATGGCTTCTCCCAGCGAGAAGATGCTGTGTATCTGTGAAAAGCATCTGCCTTCACATTATCATCTGATTTTTTTTTATGCACGACGGGTTCGTACTTGACCTCAATCACACCTGATGTTAAGTGAAGATGAGGTCGAAGGTGGAAGCGTACTGACCCGGAAACCACAACACATTTGGGGGACTGGCTATCTTATCTCTGACAACCGGAACACAACAATGCTATTAACATTGCTGCTTGGCGGCAGATTTAGATAAGATGGTGGTAGCTAGCCCGGCGGACATTTAAATGCCCTTCCACCAATGATGAGCCTGTCTGTGAAAATACTATAAATATTGGGCCAGCACAAACGTATATACGTCGCAACGTCCTAAACAATCTAACAATTCCGTTTAAGTGGAATAAAAAGGAATTCTGGACGTCCGCATCTCGCTGAAACCGTTTCCGTGTTACATACGTCAAGTCGACACGTCCTGATAAATCTTAACGCTCCGCAGCCGACGTGATGTATTGGACCATTTTTAAAGTGTCCTCTAATAGTGTAGCACAGTTTTGTTACTATTTGTACTGAGAGTAGTGATATGTAATAGAAAAAATTCGTTCAAAAATGAAAAAAAAAAAATACTATTCGAGTAGTTTTCAAATTTTTTCAATATTTCTTCTGACCTTTTTTACTAATCTAAAATCTCTTGTATTGGATCTTTACCTATGAAATTGGAGTTTTTTTTCTTCGTTAATCATATGTACCAATTCCTGCAATTTTCAAAGCTATATCCAAATTAGTTTTTTATTTGGAAAATGGAATATTATTTCAAGGTTTCACATGAAATATTTTTTTATTTCTGGGCTAAATCACATAATAAACAAAATTTGAACAGAGCTCTTTTCATATGCTTCCCATAATAGACTCGCTGAAACATTTATAAAGCGGTTACTTTTAAAAATTAACGCTGCCTATACTTAATTTAATGTTATCCGATAATACACACAAAGTTTAGCTAAATTTGGATTTGCCGTTCCCAAAAAAAAATCAAAAATGTTTGTATGGAGAAAACAGTCTTAACGAAATTCTTCATGCAAACCGCCAATTTCATAGGTAAGGACCTAATATTTGATTGATTTTATTATGATTATTTGATAATAATAGGTTAATGATTTTGATTCGTGAATTTATATTATCTTATTCTTCAATTTAAGAGCTATGCTCTTGTCGGTGGAGTAATGAACATGTCTCTCTACTTTCCGCCCTGGTACGACACGACATTCAGCTTTTCTTTCAGTTGGTCAAAGTCATTACGCCTAGGTGCTATTCCTCTCTTGTTACTTTTGGGAGTATACTTTTATTTGGTTTGTTTGGTGTAGTGGTTAGAAACTCTGCTACTACACCAAATGGTCGTGGGCTCGAATCCCGCTAGGGGCATACGTTTGTATGATGAATACAGACATGTGCTCCCGAGTTATGGATGTTTTTCATTTATACATGTATTTATTTACAAAAAAAAAATGTATTTGTGTAGTTTATCAACCATCTAGTATCCATAACACAAGCCTAGATGCTTACTGTGGACCTAGATGGCGCTGTGTGTTTGTGCAAAGACATTTATTTATATATTTAAATCTTGAAATAAAATGTAATTTCATTTATTTTTGTCTACATTTTACAGTAAACAATTTTTCCATTTATTTGATAACACCAAACACATTTCAAAATTCCATTTGTCCCAAACCAACCCTCAGGTTTCAGCAGAATACCAGTGTTTTGCCCCCCTCGGGCAAATCCATACACTGAGCTTGTAGCCTTTTTGTATACTGCGGCACACACATAATATTTGTTGTTTCTGTACTTGTGCTTTATTGTTTTAGTTGTATTTTTCATATGTAAAATTTGTTATGTGTATACATGGATGCAAATAAATGCTTATCTATCTATCTGTATGGGTGATCGAATTTTTTTGGATTGAATTCCACATGTTTCGTTCATACGTTGTTCGTAATCAAGAGTGACGTCACCAGTTCATGAGAATTACACGAATTCAAATTTACGAATATTTTAAAAATGCACCCATGGACATAACCGTCACGAGTCAGCAAAACTATTTTTAGAGTATACAGGGCGTCCCACGGCTATGCCACATGGAGGGAAAGTACCTTGAATTTTGTAGATGGAACATTTTACTGAAAGAAGACATTATTTTAATTTAAAAAACAATTTAAACTGCATTCATAGATTTTTAAATAAGTACATGGTTGAACCGGGAATCGAACCATTTATTTATAAAAAAAAATTACCATGTAACTTTATCATACCGATCGAAAGGCTTCATCATAAGGATTATTTTTTGCTAAATAACATATTGTCAGAAATAAAAGGAAGACCATGAATTTTAACATTAGATGTTCAATTTTGTTCAGAAAAATGAAAAGCTGACATTGCCGTAAGGACATACAACTGACATTATCATTACTAATACTAATTACCCACTCGAGAAGTATGCATCATTTCCCTATTATAATTTAAGTTCATGATAAAATGATAAAGAGATACGTAATTAGTAAGTAGGACTATCTCAATGAACATTTTCTTTCCTGGATCGGGACAAATGGACGAAAAAATGGCCGCCGAGATCCCCAGATCTAACCCCGTTAGATTTTTTTTATGGGGTTATGTAAAAAATTTACTTTACAAGAACCAGTGTCAAAGTGTCCACGAGCTACAAACTGAACTTCGACGTATTATTCTAAATATCCACCACAACATGATCAAAAAATCGACAGGGAGCGAAATAATCAAAAGAGTGCGACTTTGTATTGAACAGGATGGGACTCATTTTGAGCATTTGATAAATTTGATTAATTTTGTATTAAAAATGTTAAAATTCATGGTCTTCCTTTTATTTCTGACACTATGTTATTTAGCAAAAAATTATCCTTATGATGAAGCCTTTCGATCGGTATGATAAAGTTACATGGTAATTTTTTTTTTATAAATAAAGGGTTCGATTCCCGGTTCAACCATGTACTTATTTAAAAATCTATGAATGCAGTTTAAATTGTTTTTTAAATTAAAATAATGTCTACTTTCAGTAAAATGTTCCATCTACAAAATTCAAGGTACTTTCCCTCCATGTGGCATAGCCGTGGGACGCCCTGTATAAAGAACTAATAGTGGGAGACGCATTAAAGTTTTAGAGTCGTCCAACTTAAAGGTGGCCTAACTCAATTGCTTTGGGAATTGCTATCGTTTATGACGTCAATGCACTATCTGTCCTTGTCATATTGTAACACAATGACCAAGATAGACAGTGTATTCGGATGGCTATCGCTATAGCTTTGAGTCAGGGGGTAGAGCCCCAGTTGGAGGTCGCAGTATCTCGGGCTCCCAACCGGTCGCTCTGAAAATCTACGTTCAGCAGTGACGACTCTTATTCTTTTTTCTTTTTTATGGAAAACGGTTTGGTTCTTGACCTCAATCACACCTGATGTTAAGTGAAGATGAGGTCGAAGGTGGAAGCATACTGACCCGGAAACCCCAACACATTTGGGGGACTGGCTATTTTATCTCTGGCAACCGGAACACAACAATGCTATTAATATTGCTGCTTGGCGGCAGATTTAAATAAGATTATGTTGATGATGATGAGGTAATTATCATAATTATTAACAGGGTGTATCCCGCACGGCATTCTACACAAACTTCAAGTCCAAATATTTCGAAATGAATGAACCGATTCTAATGAAACTTTATAAGCAGAAAGAAGGACGGCATAAATCTAAAACGTTAGAAGAGAATATTTTCAAAAATTAGTAGAACTACTAAATTATTTCGATTAAAAGTTTTCCATAGTAATAGAGAAAATGCTATATTCTTTTAAATTCGATATATATTTCGAAAATATTTTAATTTTTTATGATCTATGTATCCTGCTTATACGTTCAAAGTTTCATTAGAGTCGGTCATTTTGAAAAAATTGGACTCGAAAGTTTGAATGGAGTGCCATATGGGATAAACTCTCTTAATACAAATAAATTATTCTGTTTCTTGTTCCATCATAACAAAATTGAAAGTTATTACGCTGTAGAAACTTTCGAGATAAATAAAAGAATAAGTTTGCCCCATAACACAACGCAATGGGGGAAGAGTCACGTGTTAGTAAAGTTAAGTTTAGTAGTGCTAATGGGCTCGTTAGCACGTAATGGTGGGTCCCCACTTGTACGTGAAAAGTGATCCCTTTAGGGCCCCTCTAGAAGGCACCGCCGTATTATTTAAGCAAAAAAAACGGATCCGATTTAATATAAATGATAAATAATCTTTGGACATACACACAGCGCCATCTAGTTCCACATTAAGCAACTAGGCTTGTATTCTCACCTGATGGAAAGTGTCGATATGGCCGCAGATGAAGCACGCGATTTTAGTAGATGCCAATTCACCTTGCTATTGAAGATCTCAAGGTTGTAGGATTCAGGAAAGTTTGACGCCGGGAAGGGAGTTCCAGCCTTGGCTCTTCGCATTATGAATGAAGAGTCGAACCGCTTAGTACGAACGTTCGTTATGTTAACTATATAATAATATAATCTGTATTTAAAAAGAAAACTTAATTTATCCAATGAGGGCGCCACTGGATGGAATAAACACTCTTAAAGGATTATTGTGAACTTACTGGACACCCATGTGGATGGATAATGTATGTCACGAAATTTGAAAAGTCACATGAATACCATGGTGGTTTGCTACAAGAAGTGAGCCTGGTGGAGCTGGTATCACCGGAAATGGCGTGGTAACGACATTTACAGCAATCATCATCCATCATCAAAATGAGGAGGCACTTTTCTGCCAGCCATCAAAGTTTACCACCATTTAACACATCAACGACCGTGAGTGACTGTTACTGTTATCTATCACTGACGCTTGGAAGAATCCGGTGAGTCCTTACTTAATAAGAAGTTGATCATGGAATTTGAACTGGAGGAATTGTAGACTAGATTGGATGAAATCTGCATGCGAGGGCCAAGTTGGATGGCGTGAGGTAATGTATATAATAATAATAAATAATAAACATTTGGGACACTTACACCAATCATCTAGTCCCAAACTAAGCAAAGCTTGTAATATGGATACTAGATAACGGATAAACATACATAAATATTTATATAAAAATCCATGACTCGGGAATAAAGGTTCGTATTCATCATACAAACATTTATCCCTCGTGGGATTCGAACCTGTAACCGTTGCTTTCGCTGACAGGGTCACTATCCACTACACCCATCGGTCGTCAATATGTTTACTCTTCACCGGTAAGCAAAGCATCTCTGGTTCCATGATCATAATTTAATATTAAGATTTATGTGACGATATAAGCGGTCTGTAATTGCCACCTTAAAGATTTAAGGTAGTCGGGCCCATGTTCCATCAGTTCCATTAAATCTTAGTGTCATTTTGATATCCCATTCGCCTGTATGGGCTTGACTTTATAACGCTATTTCCCGAGCAACCCTATACCACGAGAGGCTGGCATCGTCCCAATCGCTAGCAACGCCCGCGTTTCCCCGACACATACTATATTGAAGAATATACATTTTCTCTTTAAACAATATTTGTAAAGACGGTACTCCAACTCACACCTCTTTCACGTTCACTAATAATAGTGAAAACCCGTAGTACATTAACACATTGATACGACTTGGAGCAGTTTATATTCGTTAGTTTGTAATAGTTACTTCACCAGATACGAAATAACGACTGCGGGTACGTATCTAACACATTCCGTTAAATTGAGATATAGTGGGAAACTGGTTGGGGTTTCAGGAAAGTAAGTATATATACAGGGTGTAACGGTTAAGTGTAGTCATATTTTAAGGGCTTGTTCTACCCATCAATACGAACAACTTTTACTATGGGGGCAACTTCGAAATCGCGAAAAAAAAATCAGCTGTTTCATACATTGCATCGGGAGGTTATTGAAATTTTCTATGGAACAGCTAAATATTGACTAAATTATTTATTATTACTTAGTTTGTCTCACTATTCACTTTTGCCTCTAGATTGTATAGTGATTATTATTTATGAGTGACTTTCCACCTAATTATTTTTTTTTAAGTGAATAATTGTAATGAAAAATGAGAATCTGTAATTGGCATGACTTTGTCTTGTAAATTTTGTGTAATATTATTTATAATGATGATGTTGATTCTGTACTATCAATAAAATGAAGTAAAAAAAATAAAAAATAAATAAAATTGTCGGTTATTCAGGTCACACGAGTTATTCCGACTGCGATGCACGCTGCAAAAAACAAACACGACGAGTTATGTACGGACGTCACACCTTTTTTACGCTCAAGTGGCGGCCGCCGTGGCTTACCTAAACTTGATTTACGATCAAGGTAAGAGGTTTTTGAATAAACAAAGTACTAATTCTTATAGCTGATTAGATAGCAAGTAACAGTTTATGGTTGAATCGTTGAAATAATACAACAAATGCCTACAAGTCAGAGAAGTGCCTACTCTTTTATGTTGGGAGAATGTTTTGAGAAAACATAATATATGCCGGATGAGTTTTTTCACCGTAAGCAAAAAAATAGGGGATATTAGATAAGTGAAATATAGGTTATTGGCATAGGTAAGTTTTTTTTTTTCAAAACCATCATCGACCCACTCGCATGCCGGAGATTGATATGCGACTGGTGGGATTCCTAGAGTTCCTATCATGCGAATTTTAATTGGAACCCACATTTTCTCCCAGTTTTTTTAATATATTTTATTTAATTATGTAATTATGGGCAATGATAAGTGAAATGAATGTAAGACTTAACTGCGACAAACACTATTGCGGAAGACTGAACTGCGAAAGATGGAACTGCGATAGTGCCGAACTGTGACAGATCTGAACTGCGAAAGACTTAACTGCGACAGGACTGTTATATCCATGGTTCATTAGAACGGAGCGATTCGGTTGTTTCTCATGTTTCCAACCTAACCTAACCTAATTAACAAACAAAGTTAACCTGACCTAACTGTGATATACGTACCATTCTAAATAAATGTGGTGCGTGTTTCTTTTTTCTCATATTCTTTTAATTGACAGTTCAGTCCTGTCGCAGTTAAGTCTTTCGCAGTTCAGATCTGTCGCAGTTCGGCACTGTCGCAGTTCCATCTTTCGCAGTTCAGTCTTTCGCAATAGTGTTTGTCACAGTTAAGTCTTACATCGACGTGAAATAGAAGGTATGGGCATAGGTAGTTTAATTATTTTTTTTTCTTCAAAATCCACATTCAATTCAAAAGCCAATATGTAGGCCACATACTCGACGTCAAATGCCACAACATTTTATTATATTTTATGGTTTTGAAGTAAAAAAATTATTAAACTACCTATGCCAATACCTTCTATTTCACTTACCTAATATGCCCTATTGTTTTCCTTACGGTAAAAAAACTCATCCAGTATAAACTGTTTTATATCAAAATATAAATAGATAACACTCATTTGGTTTTTACTTTTATTATAATAGATGAAAGTATCATTCTTTGGATGCATAAATATGTATATAACGTAAAACAAAAACTAAGTCAAAAAAAGCAGTTATATTCAACTACAAATTTCGTGAATTGCTCAATCCATTCTTTTTTTTTCTTGAATTTGACATGTGCGGTCCTAAATATGTTAACATCATCGATATTTGATTCCAATTAATTCGAACAATAGTGCTGCTAATACTATGAAAATATGGGGATAGTATTTGACCTAATTTTGTTTGAATCGCGAAATTGTGTGAATTTCCCTTAAAAAAATAGCCGCATCACATTTTGTACGAACTCCTAATTTGCCAAACAATATTTTGTACAAACTGCTAAAAACTATTTAATTGTACAAAACGAGACTTTGTACTAAAGACCTTTTTGTACCAATTGAACGTTTTGTTTCAATCGCGAAATTGTGCGAATTTGCTAAAAAAGTAACCGCATCACATTTTGTACGAACTCCTAATATGCCAAACAAAATTTTGTACAAACTGCTAAAAAAAATCAAATTGTACGAAACGAGACTTTGTACTAATGTCGATGCTTTCATTAATAGATATGAGCATTCTTACAGCGCATGGGACCGCGTCATAAAACGGTAGCCACAGCTACCGTGTGCAAACGAGGCTTACTCCAAAACGGTATAATGACAAATTCCCATAACGGTATGTAACATAAACCGAGGTTTGGTGTTCAGAAGAACCCGAGTATAGAGTGTACCCCTGTCAAGGATCCAGCGTGTCTCGCTTGATAAATTATACAACTTTTATTGGGTACCTACACGTATGTAACATTCATAGTGAAAGGGTAATATCGATATTAATGTATATCACGTATATCGATACAAATGCTTCTGCAGTGATCACTTAATTCAAGTATTATTCAGCGCAATCTGTCGGCGCGTCTCATCGAGGCATCTGGTGACCGCAGAGCGGGCGGCTTCCTAGCTCAGAGAATAATTCTCGCTATCCAGTGCGGGAACGCCGCTTGCCTGTTGGGCACTATGCCGCCTCGAGGAGATGCGCTAGACGCAATGTTTTACCTGTAGACGTTTGTGTTTATAAATGTTCTTGAATAAATTATTCCAGTATTAATTGAATAATATTAATTTCCCCTTTGGAAAATGGGAGTGTACCCAATGTAACATGGCGCTAGGGCCATCCCTATAGGGAACGAGGTGTGAAGCTGCGCCACCACGGACTGCGCCTGATGCAATGAGCATTGCGGTAGCAGAAGGCTACCACCAGTAATCGTGCCAGTAATAAGAGTGACAAAAAAAACGCTTGGAAGGTCGGAAGCTGAGTCTGTTTGAAACCAGATCGCCGTAGATCACAGGACGGATTTCAGAATTGAGGTCGTCAATGAGTTTGCGATCCTTACTCCAAGTTTCACAATCACATAAAATGTGATGTGCCGATTGCACTCCATCTCCACGTTCACAATTAGGAGATTCGGCTAGAGTCATCGTGAACAGCTTACTTTCAAAGTTTCTTGACTCGTGCAACGGTCAATATCTAATCGCCCGGTACAATTGCTTACCCTTCACTGAGCACTCCCACCTCGCCTGTCAATCGGCCATAAGTTGGTCTTCCACTTCAGCACAAGTCCAAGACGAGATACACGGGACTTGCCAGCTATGATTAAGTCAAAATCGGTCACGCACACAAACAGTACAGTCAGTTTACAAACGCTCCCTACATTTTTTTTATGATTGACTGGATTCGCGTTTGACCACAATCTCACTTTATGGAAAGTGACGATGTGGTCGAAGATGAAGCACGTGATCCCAGTAAATGCCTATTCACTCTGCTCTTGAAGATCCCAAGGTTGTAGGATTCAGGAAAGACTGACGCCGGAAGGGAGTTCCATGCCTTGGCTGTTCGGATGATGAATGAAGAATCGAACTTCTTAGTGCGAATGTTCGGTATATTAACTATATACGGGTGGAATCCCTCCCCACGCCTAGTGGTCCGAAGATGGAAGGGTGACGGTGGAATAAGATTATGTAATTCCAACGCACACTCCCCGAAATGTATCCTGTAAAAAACTGAGAGACAGGCGACTTTGCGACGGTGTTCAAGGCTCTGCAATTTAGCAGTCATCGAACTATCACCTAGAACTTGACCTCAATCACACCTAATGTTGAGTGAAGATGAGGCCGAAGGTGGTAGCGTAATGACCCGGGAAACCCTATCTTATTTGGGGGACTGGCTATCTTATCTCTGACAACCGGAACACAACATTGCTGTTTGGCGGCAGAAGATAAGATGGTGGTAGCTAGCCAGGCGGACATTTAATATCTACCACCAACCAAAACGAGTACTAAATATATACCCCGCTGGGGATCGAACCCGCGACCTCAGAAACGTAAATTGAGCCACGGAGGCGGTTATACCATGGAGCCTGGCACGCGAACGAGCTGATAACCATGTATCTGTGTAATAACGATAAATAATAATAAATAAACACACACATACGCGCCTTAGCACATGGACAGATAGACGGACAATAAAGTAATCCTTTATGGGTTTCTTTTTTACCTTCTGAGTTACTAAACCTTAAAAAACTTACTAAACTCAACCTATTAGTTTTCTAGTATATCCTTTTACTCCGAAGTTTGGCAATTTTCAGATTGAATAACAATCTCGGTAACCTTTTTAAGCCCACACGAAAAGCGAGGAGTGTTACGTGTTTGAAGGCGTTTTTTTTTTGTTTAAGTTTATATAGATGTATACGATATGATACTGCATCATGACAATGCAAGTTCGCACACCACCCGCCAAACAAACGGCCGCCGCCAAACGGACTTCCTGCAGCGGTATTCCCGAACGAGTACGACATTGGAACCTTCAAGAAACGAGCCTACACCTTCCTCAAAGGCCGGCAACGCATCTGTGACCCTTTTGGTGTTGCGGGTGTCCATGGGCGGCGGTGATTGCTATCCATCAGGTGACCCGCATGCTAGTTTGCCGCCCTCTCAGCACCCAAAATGTCGAAATTTTAGATCACCCTCCTTACAGCCCTGACATAAGCCCTAATGATTTTTTTACGTTCCCCAAAATTAAGCAAAGTCTTCGTGGTCATCGTTTCAGCTCACCTGAAGAAGCTGTTGACGCATACCAATCGGTCATTTTGACTACCCCCACTTCGGAGTGGAATAAATGTTTCAAAAACTGATTCAAACGCATTTTTTTTTTAATATGAGAGGGCGGCAAACGAGCGTGCGGGTCACCTGATGGAAAGCAATCACCGCCGCCCATGGACACCCGCAACACCAAAAGGCATGCAAAAGTGTATTATTTAATATTTATCGCGGAGAATTCTTTGAAAAACAATAAATAGTAATAAGAAGCCCTCGTAGATTGATATTGACTTTGTTAAAAGCGAACGCCGATGAAGAAAAATAGCCCTTCCAACTGCCCGGCCGGAAATGTTTAGAAACAGCCCACTATACAGATAAAAAAAAAACAATCAAAATATTTATGTATATTACGACCTGTTTGGTGTAGTGCTTAGCAACTCTAACCACTGTACCAAAAGGTTGCGGGTTCGAATCCCGTTAGGGGCATATGTTTGTGTGATGAATACGGACATGACATTTGTGTGCCCGAGTTATGGATGTTTTCATTTATAATAAGTATTTATTTACAAAAAAATGTATTTATGTAGTATATCAACCATCTGGTATCCATAACACAAGCCTATAGTTGCTTACTGTGGAACTAGATTGCGCTGTGTGTATGTCTAAGGATATTTATTTATTATTTATTTATTATTCATTTATTATTTATTTATTATTTATTTATTTCCTTAACAAAATGGTACAAAGTAATCCATGTACTTATGGAAGTACACCTGTATATCAGACGGAGCGTGTCCTTCTGAAACAGGCGTACTGACCCGGAAACCCCAACACATTTGGGGGATTGGCTATCTTATATCTGACAACCGGAACACAACAATGCTATTAACATTGCTGCTTGGCGGCAGATTTAGATAAGATGGTGGTAGCTAGCCAGGCGGACATTTAAAATTTCCTACCACCAACCAAACCGAGTATACTTAAACATGTACCCCGCTGGGGATCGAATCCGCGACCTCCGATTCGTAAACCCAATGTTGTTTACATTGAGCCACGGAGGCGGTTTTTTCTTTACTTTAATAAATCTAGCATTTATGGCTAATAAATCGCACAATATTTATTTTCCCTGTTCCATTAACAATTTTACCGTGATTAAACTTTGTTATTTCGAAATCGCATGTAAGTATAAGATATGGAAGTTAATGTACATTTAGAAGATATGGAAGAGCGGGACCACATGACAGGTATTTTATACTTACTAGATGGTCCCTACCCTAGCTTATCTGTTTTGTAAATTTTTTTGTTGTTGAAATAAAGATATTATATAAACTCATAATTAAAACAAATAAAACTCAACTACTATTTACAAATAAAAAACTCGACCCAGATCCCTCGAAAACGGGAGCGTTCCCAGAAGGCTGGCAGAGTTACCCCGCTGTATGGCGAGGCTAATCCTTTGCGCGAAATACAGGCCAGCCTTCCGATCATAGGATGCATTGACCAAGCGCTCAGAAATGTCCTAGATATTATTATTTTTTATTTTTTTTATTAAAAACTGGTCTCGCGTTTGACTACAATCTCACCTGATGGAAAGTGACGATGTAGCCGAAGATGTATCACGCGCACCCAGTAAATGCCTATTCACTCTAGACTTGAAGATCCCAAGGTTGTAAGTGTTTATACCTGTCTGCACCATCTTGTACAGTATCTTGGCAGTATCCGATAGCGGACATGCCAAGACACTGTTACAACCACCGATCTCTTTAAAATGTTCGGCCATCGCTACGACCTGGCATCTAATGTCCTCGTTTCGCCCACATTCCCCAGTTATATGCAACACGTCCTCCACAATACCACACACTGAACATTCAGGAGAGGGAGCTTTCTTCATTAAAAAGGCGAACTTGTTTAGTGGTATATGCCCCGAACGTAACCTTAGCGCTGTAACAAGCTCAGATCTGGTCAGCTTACTCTCCTCAAACCATGGTGATTTCCATGGCTCAGTTTGATAGATAGATAAAGCATTTATTTACGCCACTGCGTTCACACAATTACACAATTTTTAAATTACAAAGAAATATACATACAAATAAACGTAAAGACTAGAAAAAACAAAGAGCGAGTGTGTGCCGCAGTAGCACAAATGGGTTATAACTCAGTGTGGCATATCACTCAAAGAGCGAAACACTGGTTTTCAGTTACAACCCCTACAAGTACGAGTGCATAAAAGTACGTGCATGTTCCCGTCTGCGTGTACATTTGTGGTCAATCGTGAGTGAAAAGCGTCGGTTGTTGATACAGCGAGTGTTGACAAGTAATTTAAATTAATGGCTATGATGTGACAAAAAGAAAAAGAGAAGTACATAGGCAGTTCCACTACAGGTAACGCTTTGGAATTCCAATTTTTTGTTTTTCCATTAAATGTGCCCTAAGATGTTTTTTGAACAAGCTCAATGTTCCGATATGCCTTAATGGAGGTGGTATATTATTCCAGCACTTCGTTGCCTGGTAGCGGAAAGACCCAGTAAATGCGACGGTCTTGTGGTTATGAAACGTCAGACATGATCGAATCGGCCTCATCTGGTACCTATCATGGAACGGTGAGAATTTCAATTTATGATGAAGGTACTCTGGCTTATGAAACTTCATCACGCCGAACAAGAGACCTGCCAGATGAAGCTGTCTACGTGAGTCCATATTCAGCAGTGAGGCATGGTTTTATACCAAATACCACCCCACTACTATCCCAATATGTAAATTTTATACACAGGGGGTCAATAAGTCAATGTACATTTTATGACACACTGTATAATACGGCTTTGATTGTGATTGGGTTAACGATATTCAGTTGGTGAGCCCCGAGTGACCCCGATTATTACGTCAATGGGGCTATAGTTATATGATATGGGAATATTGGAGAGTCGGTACCTATATTAGGTATAGGTAGGTATAACATAATTGTAATTATACTTGGACCTTCTTCACATGAATCATGTACAGTCTGAAACAGATAAAGTCAGACCTGCATAACACAGATAAAGTTAGTTCAGGACATCATGAAATTTTAGGAATATATTTAAAAAAAACAATACAAGATATAAATAAATAAATAAATAAATAAATATCCTTAGACGTACACACAGCGCCATCTAGTTCCACAGTAAGCAACTATATGCTTGTGTTGTGGATAGCAGATGGTTGATATAATACATAAATACATTTTTTTTGTAAATAAATACTTATTATAAATGAAAACATCCATAACTCGGGTACACATGTCCGTATTCATCACACAAACATATGCCCCTAGCGGGATTCGAACCCGCAACCTTTTGGTATAGTGGTCAGAGTTGCTAACCATTACACCAAACAGGTCGTTAAGATATAATAACGATATAAGTATTTATAAACCAAAAAACCCGACAGTATATTTAGTATTTTCTTTTTATGCACAACGGGTTGGTACTTGACCTCAATCACACCTGATGTCAAGTGAAGATGAGGTCGAAGGTGGAAGCGTACTGACCCGGAAACCCCAACACATTTTGGAGATTGGCTATCTTATCTCTGACAACCGGAACACAACAATGCTATTAACATTGCTGCTTGGCGGCAGATTTAGATAAGATGGTGGTAGTTAGCCAGGCGGACATTTAAAATGCCTTACCACCAACCAAACTAAACTAAAACCAGTTTTGGAGTGGTGCCGTCACATCGTACTGTTCCAGGGAGAAAGAGACAGTACTACTTTAAAACTGGTTTTAATTTAGTTTAGTTGGTGTACATCCGAATCGACACCATTGTCCTATGAATGAACTCAGTGACTTTATGACGACTAACGGGAACAACAAGTTTAATTTTACCCGCTAGCCTCAAAAAGGAGGGTTATGTTTTTCCAGTGTATGTATCATGTAGATTTCTATGTTGCCCTCTGTAGCCTAAAGGGCTCAGCCGATTTTAAAGTATAAGGTGTCGTACGATTCGTCTTGATTCAAGGGTCATAGGATACGTTTTATGGTTAAATGTTTCAACATGGCGCCCTCAAAACCGCCTCAAAAACATTGGGTTTACGAATCGGACGGCGCGGGTTCGATCCCCAGCGGGGTACATGTCTAAGTACTCGGTTTGGTTGGTGGTACGGCATTTTAAATGTCCGCCTGGCTAGCTACCACACTCTTAACTAAATCTGCCGCCAAACAGCAATGTTAATAGCATTATTGTGTTCCGCTTGTCAGAGATAAGATAGCCAGTCCCCCAAATGTGTTGGGGTTTCCGGGTCAGTACGCTATCACCTTCGACCTCATCTTCACTTAACATCAGCACATATAAAAAAACTATTCCAAAATGCAAATTGCAAACGATTAGTGAATACAGCGAGGTATATACTCCACGATTGCAATAACTAAAAATAAAATTGCTTACCTACATACGCTTCTAGTTCGAACACCTCTTTGTGTCCATTCAATAAACAAACTGCTAAACAAACAGGTGTCCGACCACGATAGCGGCTGCAATACGGTATTGCTCACGTACAGCTAGACATTAATTTTGTTTACAGAACGCCATTGTAATAAAATTTTCATTTTAAAACGCTATGAGCTAGCTACACGGGGTTTTTGAAGGCAAACTGGAGATGGAAGACTTGGAAAATTTTAGAATGATAATATTCAATCGAAATCCAACTTTGTGAATTAGTTATCATCGTTAGCCTTAAAGCCAGATTACATAACAAAACATGTTGTAAAACATAGTTATTTAGCATGTTTTATCAGCGTGAAAGAAATGTGTTATAAAACAAAGTTACATAGTTATTCAACATGTTATTAATGTCTACAACAATATTTTATAACATTTGCGCTATACACGCGCGGCAATGCTCGGTGAGGATTTGACGAGAATAGACTTGTCGAGCAGAACTGCAGAACTAAGTTGTTGATATGTTGTTTTTTTTATGCACAACGGATTGGTATTTGACCTCAAACACACCTGATAAGTGAAGATGAGGTCGAAGGTGGAAGCGTACTGACCCAGACACACCAACACATTTGGGGGACTGGCTATCTTATCTCTGACAAACGGAACACAACAATGTTGTAATATAACATAGTTATATTGCAATGTTGTATTAATGTATACGTTTTATTTAAGTTGCAATGTTATGTTATATATAACATAAGTTATATAACATGTTACTTTATTTGGACGTACATTTACACGTCCCCCTGTTGAGGCACAGCCTCCTCTTATTGGGTGAGCATGGGACCCAGTGGGTGGATGTGTGAGACTAGTAGCCACCAGATTTCTAGGTGACAGCCACCGACATGGCTTAACGACTATTTTAAATTGAAGATCGACTACTTGTTGGTAGTTGGGCATTTTTAATGTCGGCCTGGCTAGCTACCACCGGCTTATCTAAATCTGCCGCCAAACAGCATTGTTAATAGCATTGTTATGTTAGCATTGACGACCTGTTTGGTGTAGTGGTTAGCAACTCTGACCCCTATACCAAAAGGTTGCGGGTTCGAATCCCGCTGGGGCATATGTTTGTGTGATGAACACGGACATGTGTACCTGAGTTATGGATATTTTTCAGTATTTATTTACTAAAAAAAAATATTTATGTAGTAGTATATCAACCATCTAGAATTCACAACACAAGCCTATGGTTGCTTAAAGTGGACCTAGATGGCGCTGTGTGTATGTCTAAGGATATTTATTTATTATTATGTTTCGGTTGTGACAGATAGGCCAGTCAACAAGATGGCGTTTCTGTGTCAGTACGCTTCCACTTTCGACCCCACCTTCACTTAACATTAGCTGTATTTGAGGTCAAGTGCTCACATAAAAAAACTTATGCACAGAAATACGCGTGCTAAAATGTGTTCATTAGTGGTCACCCATTTAAAGGTTGACCGCGCCAGACATAGCATAACTCCGCAATTTTTTCTTATATTCTCCGCTATCAGCCGTTACCTCATTTTGGTCCCTTTTCCTCCCTTCATTCACTCCCTTTTCATTCATATCATCTCCGCACATCATACATATTTTCCGTGGTCTTCCTCTTTCTTTCCATCCATCGCATTCATATTTCCATCCAGGGCATGTTACTAAGAGAGTGACGAATATGGATGTCGGTTAGAAAGGAAAAGGAAAACCACGGAAAATATGGATGTATTGTGTGAGGGGTGATATGAATGTTTAACCGCCTCCGTGGCTCAATGTAAACAACATTGTGTTTACGATTCGGAGGTCGCGGGTTCGATCCCCAGCGGGGTACATGTTTAAGTACTCGGTTTGGTTGGTGGTAGGGCATTTTAAATATCGGCCTGGCTAGCTACCACCATCATATCTAAATCTGCCGCCAAGCAGCAATGTTAATAGCATTGTTGTGTTCCGGTTGTCAGAGATAAGATAGCCAGTCCTCCAAATATGTTGGGGTTTTCGGGTCAGTACGCTTCCACCTTCGACCTCATCTTCACTTAACATCAGGTGTGATTTAGGTTAAGTACCAAGCCGTTATGTATAAAAAAAATTAATGAAACGGGCGTCAATGTAGAGGTAATAGAGGAGATTGGAAGAAAAAGACGTACTGTGCGGACCTCAAATAAATTGGGGCTAAGGTAAGAAGTTGATGATGGTATAACGAACTTTGACGAACCAATAAATAATCAAATATTGGACACTCCGATTGGTAGCCAATAGATAGGAAATATTTGTTCCATCCTAAGCTTATACCATCAATTTGCAAAATTCTTTCTTCCATTATTTTATGCCAATACTAAGGATATTAGAATTCAGACGGTATACAGGAATGCCTTTTCGTTTTACAATACCCCTATCCCTGTCACTTAGTATAATTAAATATAAAGAGGGTTGGACCTATAAGGGTTTGTTACCTGAAAACTTATCCGGCCAATTTAGTGATCGATCAGATCGTACATATTATAATGCGAATTCAGTTTTCATGGTTTTATTTGAAATTTTGTTTATGGAAATTATTGAAATTTATTTATTTTTGAAATTATCTTAGGCAATCTGGTAAAACTATGTAGAAATATCAAACATTTGTGTTTGGCATAACCAAAAACTTCAACCGCCTCCGTGGCTCAATGTAAACAACATTGGGTTTACGATTCGGAGGTCGCGGGTTGATCCCCAGCCATGTACATGTTAAAAGTACTCGGTTTGGTTGGTGGTAGGGTATTTTCAATGTCCGCCTGGCTAGCTACCACCATCTTATCTAAACCGGCCGCCAAGCAGCAATGTTAATAGCATTGTTGTGTCCCTGTTGTCAGAGATAGATAGCCAGTCCCCAAAATGTGTTGAGGTTTCCGGGTCTGTACGCTTCCACCTTCGGCCTCATCTTCACTTAACATCAGGTGTGATTGAGGTCAAGTACCAATCCGATGTGCATAAAAAAAAAGTAGGTTTACGCAATCTATAAAGAATTATCACCGTTTTGTATCCCTATATCCTTTACTTTCAATCACGGAGACGTATGAATTTGAATCTGTGATGAAGCAGAGATCTCCGTTTGAGGACAGTTAAAAAGGGACAGCGTTATGTAACTTGTATATCGGCATCTGTTTTAACTATGCTCAAGCGCAGATCTACGCCTCAGCAACATTCTGAAACATGGGTCTAATTGCTATAACTAATAGTCCTAATTTGGAATTAATTTTATTATTCATTCTAAAAAATATTAACAAATTCGGATAGATTATAGATCTATTTTCATTTTTATAAAGATATTTATAAAAAAGTACTGAGGATTGCGAAGATAATGAGGGATTTACGATATTTTTGATACAATATGGCTGACGAAATACAATTATATCGACATACCTACTCCTTTCAAATGTACTGTTCAGAACGGTGTGGTTGGTTCACTCGTGCTGTTATAATTCAGACCTGCCGTGTAGAACGAGATCCAAACAGTATTACACATTCCGAAGTGTTTGGTTAGCGACGACTACATCGGGTATTACGTCACAGTGTAAAAAAGAAATCAGTAGTTCTATTAATGAGTTTCATATGAGGAAAATGAAAAAATCTAATTTAACTAATGTTATGAATGCGAAAGTTTGGATGTTTGTAGCTCAATCACGCTGAAATAGATGAATGGATTTCGACAAAATTTGGTATATATATAGATGAAAATGAAAATCATTTATTCATGTAGGCAATACAATATGCACTTATGAACGTCATTTGTTTTTTAAACTACCACTAGCTCGGAATGCGACCACTACTGAGAAGAGCTAGCTAGATTATACCCTGTATTAAGACATAAGTTATTTTTTGCGGAGTTCCTTGTTGCTTCTTCTCCCTTACCATAACACCTTGTAAAGCGATGTAGTTTAAAAAAAATAACATGTTAACTTTCAATAAGTGATATTTTTGTATCCTACATAAAAAAAAATATTTTTGATTTCATTTCATTTTATTTTATCTCCATAAGGTGAGCAGTTGTATATGAAGCCGCGGGCGGAAACCTAGCTTAAAATAAGTGTTACTTCTGCACGTTGATCTATCGAAAAGTGACTTTTCAGTCGAGATGTCAGAGTTCTCACGATGTGAAATGTGGAACATTCTTTGTTGGTCCGTGTGTTTTTAATTTTATTTTCATCCATATTTCAATCAATTGTTAAGTAATTTTGATAATTATTTTTTAATTTCATAGGGATTATCAGCAGGGTGATTCCATATAAATTTGGTTAAGTTCTGATGATGTACTACGGAAATAGAGCCTTACTGAAATCGGTTGTTTTGCCAATTTTTGGCGTTCAATTATCCATGTGAAATATATCTTAAGAGTCCGTTTTCTCGAAATCCAGAAACAATGTTTGTGTATTGAATGCGGCCTGTACCCGAGTTATGGATGTTTACATTACAATAAGTGTATATTTACAACAAAAAAATGTATTTGTGTTGTTTATCAACAGTCTAGTATCCATAATATAGGCCTAGTTGCTTAATATGGACCTAGATGGCGCTGTGTTTATTTTATTTATTACATTGATTTATTAGTCTCTCGGGAGTTGCCCTTTTGATTATATGGTAATTTTCAGTTAAAAGATTGAATATTTCAGGCCAAAGAAATACTGATATTTTTAATGCGAATAATCCTATCCTAGTACATTAACAGATTCACCTCCCAGCATAGTAGCCACCTGACAGTGTTTTAAAAGCGACTATTTAGCATGCCCTCCAAAGCACTAGGAATCACCAACCCAAAGATTGACCGCACCCTACTTTGCTGCACTTCCCTAATCGAAAACGAATAATAACGCGTCACGTCACAAGTGTTTCTTAAATATATTGGGTCTTTACCTATGAAATTGAAGTTTTTTTTCTTCGTTAATCATATGTACCAATTCCTGCGATGTTCAAAGCAATATCCAAATTTGTTTTTTATTTGGAAAATGGAATATTATTTCAAGGTTACACATGAAATATTTTATACTTTCTGGGCTAATTCACATAAAAAAAAATTGTACAGAGCACTTTTCATGTGCTTCCCATAATCATTTCTTAGATTCGATGAAACTTTTATAAAGCGGTTACTTTTAAAAATTAACGCTGCCTATACTTAATTTAATGTTATCCGATAATACACATAAAGTTTAGCTAAATTTGGATTTTCCGTTCCCAAAAAAAAATCAAAAATGTTTGTATGGATTAAACAGTCTTAATGAAATTCTTCATACAAAACGCCAATTTCATAGGTAAGGACCTAATATAATACTTTACCCGACTCGAGTTGAGTTACTCTCTTACCGATGCTGTATATACTGGTGCGATGAGTGCCGGTGAGGGTTGAGGTATAACCGCTTTTAACCGATTTAGGGTTACCACATTTTCTAATTAAAACTTTAAAAATATTCGTGTCCGCTTACCCACCCTTCCACGATACACATGTAGGTTTTTCTCTATTTCCTTTTAACGCCAGTAAACTTCATGGATTTGTTTGCTCTGCAACTTTAATCTCACTGCACGCAAATAACAACATACTTACAAAGACATCTGTTCTGACAGAGAGTCCATAGTTCAGGCAAGCATAGTCCAATGAAGTTTAGTACTTCCAAAATACAGGCTTCTCTGTTCACCAGCAAACGGAATCTTTTCAACCGGACGCTGACTTTCCAGAATGTCATCATCATCATATTATCAGCCGAAAGACGCCCACTGCTGGACAAAGACCTCCCCCAAGGATCTCCACAACGATCAGTCCTGATCTGCCCGCATCCAGCGGCTTCCCGCGATCTTTACCATATCGTCTTCCGGTGCGTGGTCGCCACGCGAGAACCTTTCCGCCCCAACGGGCGTCGGTCCTACGAGCAATGTGCCCTGGCCACTGTCGCTTAAGTTTGGCAATTCTTCTGGCTATGTCGGTAACCTTGGTTCTCCTACGGATCCCCTCATTTCTGATTCGATTCAGCAGGGAGACTCGGACCATGTTCTCTCCATTGCCCTTTGGGTGACCTTGAGCCTTCTTATGAGGCCTATAGTGAGCGACCACGTTTCAGTTCCATATGCCATCACCGGCAACACACACTGATCAAAGACTTTCGTCTTAAAACATTGCGGTATTTGGGACAAGAAGATATTACGTATTCCAGAATGTATCTGTATTAATCTCTGATCACTTTAATCTCTTAGGTCTGAAAATAAATTGCCATCAGACCATTTTGTATGTCCAGAATTGTGAGTGACTTTGATTACCTATTATTACCGACACTTGGACGGATCCTGTGAGCTGTTACTTATTAAGAAGTTGGTCATGAAGTTTGAGCCAGAGAGATTGTAGACTATAAAGTTATAGTTTGGTAGAATCCATTAGCCGCCTCCGTGGCCCAATATACACACAAAAAATAAAAAGACACTTACATCTAATTCCAAACTAAGCAAAGCTTGTACTATAGATACTGGATTACTGATAAACATACATAAATATTTATATAAACATCCATAACTTGGGAATAAAGTTCACATTGATCACACAAACGTTTACCTCTCGCGGGATTCGAACCCAGGTCGTCATAATATATCATGAGTAATAATTAAATCATGAATTCATGTAACATATCGACCACCTGGTATCCATAATACACGCGTAGCTGCTTAGTGGGGAACTAGATGACGCTGTGTATGTCCAAAGACATTTATTTATTCAGCCACGGAGGCGGTTATACCCTATGCAAAATAAAGGATTTTTGACCTTTGACTTTGCATCCTGAACCGCTATCAAATAAAATACCTACTGATATAACCTTAACCCTCAAATCCTCTCAAAAGTTCCGTAAGCGAATACACCATTTACAGGAAGACCGAAGGGAATAAACAAATAGGATGGGTACACAGTACGCACGACGAACTAACTTCAAGTGTTTAAAATATTTATTTTAAACGGGGTGGTCAGACATTAAAATTTTAATGGTTGGAACGACATCCACGGTCCACCTTTTAAAATATACACAAATGCATACGTGACAATCTTTTGCTTGGAACACGCTTTAATTTGGGATATTATGGATTATTCCTCGCAACAAATCCCTCGCGTACATTTCACGCAACTCGTCCTCGTCACACATTCTTCGCAATACATCGCTCGCAACATATCCCAAGCACACATTTCTCGCAACACATTCCTCGCACACATTTCACGCAACTCGTCCTCATCACACATTGCTCGCAATACATCGCTCGCAACACATCCCTCGCACACATTTTGCGCAACTCGTCTTCGTCACACATTCCTCGCAATACATTGCTCGCAACATATCCCAAGCACACATTTCTCGCAACACATTCCTCGCACACATTTCACGCAACTCGTCCTCATCACACATTGCTCGCAATACATCGCTCGCAACACATCCTCGCACACATTTCACGCAACTCGTCCTCGTCACACATTCCTCGCAATACATCGCTCGCAACATATCCCAAGCACACATTTCTCGCAACACATTCCTCGCACACATTTCACACAATTCGTCCTCGTCACACATTCCTCGCAATACACCGCTCGCCCACATTTCTTGCTTGCTTTGTATTAACATAAACCTCAATCCGCTAAGCCCTTAGCCACTTGGATCGAAGCTTTGTAAATGAAGTGGCTGTTATTGGTGTTTACCAAACACATTCCTCGCTACGCAGCTTAGCACATCTCTGGTGGACATTCAGCCTTAAAGGTATGTTTAACCCCTAACGAAAAACAACGGATGTTATTTATGTTATCAACCATCTGGTATCCACAACACAAGCCTATAGTTGCTTACTGTGGAACTAGATGGCGCTGTGTGCATGTCTAAGGATATTTATTTATTTATTTGTTTGACGGGGTTGTGTGTGTTCGTCTAGCCTTTGGAGGACAAGTTATTAGACATGTATGTTGAAGATCGGTTATCCCGTATCGCAGATATTTAGCAATAACACAGTTATTTGGTGTATTTGGATGATATCATAGTAGAATTTTCAATTTGCACGTACTTTTTAGAAATTCAAATGCAATTTACAATCTGACTGTACATAGAAACAGATCCCCGGCAATTTCAGTCACAAAATTATTAATGTAATCTAATGGGCGGTAACCCTAAACCGGTATAAACTGGATAGCGCTCGAAACAGCCGAAGGGAAATTGGTCGAAACTTCAATATTCATTGTTGAATAAGTGCTCGATATTCGGGACCCGAAGACCGAAATATGGATTTAATTTGTAACAGATACACCCCTGAATATGATAACATTTGCTATGTGAAGTTTGAGGATTTCCAGTTTGGAGTTACGAGGTTTGTTGTGTGGTGTTTGGTGAGAATATAATAGTTGAAGACGGTTTGATTCGGTTACTATAAAGACCTCTGTGAAATAGAATATTTGAGGATTGAAATAGAATCGAATATTATGCCATTAAACGAGGTAATGCTGCCAGCAGGGCCGCATGATAACGATCTTGAACACGTTTTCTACCTTGCTTAGATTTCGGGAGGGAATACGTATTTTCCAGGCAATTGGTTGGTTGTTTTCTTGTATTTTTCTAATTTTATATATTCTGAATTATAGTGTATATGTTATCGGCAATCTGTATAATCCGGTATTCTATAGAACACTTAGATATTCCACAGAACGGATAAAACGTTCGGGCGATGTATATTTCTGCTAATGATCTGCATTTGTTTAGAAAAAATTGTGAAATACACAATGTTGATACAAGATATAAAAATAAACTTGCTACCCATAGCAGTCGCTTACACAAAGTCACTAAGTCATTCAAGGGACAATGTATACGCTTTTATAATAAGGTTCCGGTAGACATCCAAATTTGCCTTTAAATAAATTTAAAACAATCATAAAACAGAAATTATTAACAAAAGGCTATTATAAAATCACTGACTATTTGAATGATAAGCAAGCATGGACATAGCTGTCATATTATTCATATAATTATCAAATCGCAACTTATAATCTGTTTAAAAGAGCAACCCTAGAGTTTCTTGCTCGTTCTTCTCTGGAGGGTCAGCTTTGTGAATGAGCAGTAAATTTAAAATATAATGTAATATTAATAGTGACGTTTTCAAGTGATAATTTTATCCTATGAAATAAAATATTTTGATTTGATTTGATTTGAAGGAAATCGGATCGTGAAACGGATCGATAGAATGAGTGATGAGTTTCGTTTTACAGTGAAGTAAATATTTTTATTTTAAATTTCTTTATATAATTTAGTGTAAGCAATACATAATTAATCTAATTTTGAAATAATATATATGTCGCGCATAAATTTTAGCGCTACAAATGAAATAACTGATCGATCAGCGTTATTTTGCAATTCATTTTATTTACTTAATAAAAATATTTTGTTAAGAGAAATGTAACACCTCTTTAAAGGATACAATTATTAATATTGGTTTCGTTATCACTCTGATTTCAGAGATTGTGTTTTATCGTGAGTTATGACAAGCATTATGAATTAAGATATGATCTATAAATACTTAGAAACAAAACATATGACGACCTGTTTGGTGTAGTGGTTAGCAACTCTGGCCACTATACCAGAAGGTTGCGGGTTCGAATCCCGCTAGGGGCATATGTTTGTGTGATGAATACGGACATGTGTACCCGAGTTATGGATGTTTACATTTATAATAAGTATTTATTTACAAAAAAAAAATGTATTTATGTAGTATATCAACCATCTGGTATCCACAATACAAGCCTATAAGTTGCTTACTGGGGAACTAGATGGCGCTGTGTAGTATATGTCTAAGGATATTTATTTATTTATTTATTTATCGTACACGTATAAACGCATGTTAACAATAATTACATCTTTTTTAACTTCGATGCTATAAACAGCAATATCAACAAACTAATCTATTGAATTTAGTATAGAGTATGAAAGTGTCCATAGTACTATTATGTCCATAGTATTATGCCCTATATTTTTCATTTTTAATTCTTAAGAAAGCTCATGTTAAGTACTATTTTTTAACGATTTTACTTGAATTCACTTGCTACTTGTAATGGAGTCAAAAAAAAAAATTCATGTAACTATTTATTCCAAATTTAATTGTGATTTAATTTCAGATTTACCGTAAGTATTTCGAAATGAAACGTAGCCATTCATAAAAAAAATGCTGCTAATTTTAGTCATTGGTAAAACAGAGTTCATTCATATTTTTGTATATTGTATAAATATTTATGTATGTTTATCCGTTATCTAGTTTCCATAGCACAAGCTTCGCTTAGTTTGGTGACTGGATGATTGGTGTAAGTGTCCGAAATATTTATTTATTATTATTTATTTATATTTTTATGTACCTTCTACGCATAGAGTCACGTTCAACGTTTTTTTACATATGCCATTATATTTTAGTTTACCTTTTCTTCTAATCATTCAATCAAGAAGGCTTCTTTATTTGCGTAAAAATCATAGTTCATATTGTCACACAGAACACATAAGATTTTCCTAAAGTTATTTTGGAACTTGTTAAAATTAAATGTGGGCTAAAATTAGATTGACTGAAGAACTTTGTATTGTAGAAGCCATTTTCAGAAATAGACTCTAGTCTGGGTTGTCATTGTATGTCAATGAGTATATGGATATCTACATAAATTTAATATGCGGATTTATGCGGAATATAACTTGGATAACAGGTTTTTTTAAATTTAATATGCGGTCATTAACGGACACATAATACGGTCATTGTTGTAACTACAAACATAGAGTTGAACAACATTACCCACCCTTTTGGCGCGCGCGACGTTGGTGTGAGAGTGGGATAGTTGTGTATTACATCCAAGTGAATAAACAGGACAAAATATTATCTAGCGCGACATAAACACGAAGGTGTCGTTCGATTCGGTATCGCGCTATTTTTTTGAACGATACCAAAGTATAATTATTTTTTTTATGCACAACGGATTAGCACTTGTCCTCAATCACACCTGATGTTAAGTGAAGATGAGGCCGAAGGTGGTAGCGTACTGACCCGGAAACCCCATCTTATTTGGGGGACTGGCTACCTTATCTCTGACAACCTGAGCAATGCTATTAGCATTGCTGTTTGGCAGCAGACTTAGATAAGGTGGTGGTAGCTAACCAGGCGGACATTCTAAAATGCCCTATCGCAAACCCAACCGAGTACTAAATCTGTACCCCGCTAGGGATCAAACTCGCGACCTCCGAATCGTAAACCCAATGTTGTTTACATTGAGCCACGGAGGCGGTTACAAATAAAAGTTCACTATTATTTTTTCATAATCTTGGTAAGCTCTAAATGTTTTACGTTTGGTTTCACATTAAAATACACCTTGATTGAGATAATCTTTACAAGTTATTGATCAAAAGTAAAAATACATAATAAAATAGTGAACGCGCTTGCCATGCTACTAGTGATGGAATTCATAATAGATAGATATATAAAGCATTTATTTCTTTCTCCGGTCACACATTGAACTTTTAGGCACGATATCAATTGTAGATAGGCTTGCCAGACCGCCGGGAAATCCGGGATTGTCCCGGAATCTTGCCTCTTGTCCCGTGTCCAGGAATTAGCGCTCATTGTCCCGGATTTTGAAAAGTTATTATTTTTTAACAAAATAAACTAGCAACGAAAGGAATGACATGGCTGCCGGTGAACGAGTGCGGGAGGCGCGCGGGACGGGAGTGCGTGCAATAGTTTGTTTTCTTCAGTTTATTACTATTTAATTTGTAATTTAGTAATTGTCTACCAAAGTTTTAATTTACCAATTTAAGCTAATTACATACCTACAGCTAATAAAAGTATGTTTTTTGAAAAAATGGCATTTCATCTTTTAAATATAAATATGAATCCTTTGAAAATAAAAAAAATGTATGATATTTTCTATTATGGCCACGACCCGACATTGTTTTTTTTTTTTTTAGAACTGTCCCGGATTTGATAAGTTCCTATCTGGCAACCCTAATTGTAGATCTATACAATACAAGCCTAGTTGCTTAATGTGGAGCTAGACGGCGCTGTGTGCATGTCCAAGAACATTTGTTGTTTATTTTGGGGTATAATGAAAGTAGCTGAGCTGAATTCAACAGCATGTATTCAACCGTACAAAGCTTTGAAATGTTCATATAGAGCCAAGGAGATGTGCAAATAAATTCTCTATTCAAAACTCCAACGAAAAAGCTCAACGTTTTGTAACAAAAATATTTTGCGATTCACATCTGTCAGTACATTAATCCATATATCAGTCGGTTTCTCTGTCTGTTTTTAATCGTTCAATGCTATCATTAAAGTAAACTCTGACTGATTCCTGTTGTGTAACATTTAATATTGATGAAACTCGTTTGATGAAAACATGATTGCTGCAAAGATTTAACAAATCCGTTCCTACCGAGCAATAATGCCGATTTTTGAAGTCTCCTCACTAAAAAATCGAAAAAACACATAAATAAATATCCTGCACATACACACAACGCCATCTAGTTCCATACTAAGCAACTGCTTGTATTATAAATAGATGGTTGAAGTACTGCACAAATTTAACCGCCTCCGTGGCTCAATGTAAACAACATTGGGTTTACGATTCCGGGTCAGTACGCTTCCACCTTCGACCTCATCTTCACTTAACATCAGGTGTGATTGACGTCAAGTACGAACCCGTCTTGCATAAAAAAAAAGTAAATAATATTTGTGAAAACTTGACTAACTGCAGGATATTTAGGTAATCCTTTTATCTTATTACTTAGGTTAGATGAAATTGGATTAAGTCCTTTTCTAATAATTTATTTTTAAATTAATCGCTTTAGGGGAATACTGTGTCTCTGGCAACGTATTATAAAGGTAACATAGGTACGCTCGCTTGGACGCTCTATTACATTTCTGTTTAATCAAAATCCTATCTATATATTAATAATCCAACTGAAATTATTTTGAAACGATTCAAATAGATTACGGTTATTTTCGTGAATTTCAAATTATTGATAAATACAGACACTAAGCTATTTAGGTATTAGCTTTTAGGCTTCTCGATTGCAGGGCGTAGCGATCTTTTTGATTTATTCGGTATTGAAAAAGATATCTTTATTTACCCAATGAGGGCTCCATTGGACGAAATAATTGACAACATAATGTACCTATAGACTTTTTTATTTGTTTTATTATCTTCTCTCGGAGAAGGCAAAGGGATCTAAGCCCATACAACCATGTCTTATTTCTCTTATTTCTTCAGTTTATAAGTCAGTCTCAGTCAAAACAGGTAATTCGTCGTATACTTGGCGTATACAGAGTCTAGTCACAGTCAAGTCATTCTTCAGTAAAGTGGCAGAATGCTTTACAAAACAGATTTTGGCGGCTTCTTGTATGAACCCGAAAGCTTCGTTACACACTTTAATTTACACTTCCCTTCACTTGTACACCATCACTAACTTTTGCTGCACAATATTCTGCTATTATTAAGCTTCAAAAATCAGAATGCACTAATTATAAGAAATATAAAGAAAATTGCAACTTCACTCGCCGAGATCTCGCCAAAAAGCCGTACCTATAGACTATAATTATTGTAAAATTTGACATTTACCACGCCACTAATCAAGCGGCGAAACATGAATGCACTTTATACAACTGACATTACCACCTGTACTACAATGTTTGATGTAAATAAATTTCTATTCTTAAAAATATATATAGGGTCTAACAAAATTAACCCGACAAACTTTGGCAATTGCACGTACATGACAATAAAAAAAAATTCATTAAAAAAACTAGCCTTAAAAATATTGTTTCCGAGTAAAAACATTAAATGTAAGTGCAAATGAAAAGACAGATTAACAGACTTACTTCATTTAGATTGTACCTTGTTTTATCAATGAGAAAAAATAGGCAACATTCCATTGATATGGAAGACGCCAAAGGGGGTGGCGGGGCACAGGGCGCAACCAATCACAGCAGTTGGTGGCGGCGCCGGGGCAAGCGCGGGCGGCGAGCGGCTTGTGGTCGCCTTTCGGCGTCTTCAAAGATACCGCGGCACGTGTTTGTGTGTTGTGGCAAAGTACTTAGAGCGCGCGACCATTAATGCCCAACTCACAAAATTTACATATCTAAATTTTATTTTTTGATTAAAATCTGTTAACTTTAATGTTTTATTTTTTTCGTAATAGGTACATCCTATACATACACTCTGCAACGTTTGTCGAGTTAATTTTGTTAGACCTTATATACTTTCGATTCTAATGTAGGTTTCACTTACCTGCGTGATACTCCAGTAGCGGTCCAATGATATGAGACACAGGTTCATAATAGACGCTGTACACAATAGCACATCCATCGCGGAATGTATCTCACACCACCAAAAACCGAAAATCCAATAACCCATCAGTTCATTGGCCAATGAGAAAGGCATTATCACCAGTCCTAAGAAGAAGTCCGACACCGCCAATGACGCTATGAACCAATTCTGTATGTTCTTCAATGCTTTCTCTGTCACTATTGCTATAATCACTAGCATATTCCCCACTACCACCATTATCATTAACACTGTCACTACCACAGATGCTATTATTATATGCGCAGGTGAATACCCGCTCGGATACCAGGTCTTTAAAATGACTGGTATCGTAGTGTCGTTTGATAGTGTTGTGTTCGCATCCGAAGCGTTTGTCATCTGCAAAGCCAGGAATTCTTCCTGGCTTATGTATGTTGGCACCAGGAACGTTGAGTTTAGTCCCAATGTACCGTTAAAGTGTGTACTCATAGTTGTTTTGGCTAGTAGTGTTGTAGTGTTTGGTACCATCTTGGTTTCGGTCGCGCGGCTTTTGGTCGTGTTACCGTTTGGTATAAGATTTTTAATCGAAAACTAACTACGCGTTTTTTTTTAAGGTTTACAAAAAGAGGGAATTGAATTTATTTGGCCCCGTACGTATAAGGTTCCGATTAACCACAGTTAAAATAATAAAAACATATCGCCTATAGGAACGGAGTTTTATAAAAGTTAATATGTTACAAGAGACACATTTTTTACAATATTATCTGTTAGTACCCGTTTTTCCGAACTATCAATGTTTAATGTGCGAATGAAGCGTATATTTACAACTGTCCAAAGAACTGCACGAATAACTAGATAAATTCTATGAACTTTTTGTTACAACACGATATCCCAAGGCTCACACTCGTTTTATATTTATTTCCAAAAAATATAGACGATCAAAATTAAACCCACACAAAGTGCACTAACAAAGGTCTTACCTAATATTGCTCTTGGACGAAAACACCGGCAAAAAAAATCAAACACCCGATAAAGGAAAAAATCCGCAAAGAAACGAATACCGTTACAACACTATTCGAACACGGCGACACACAAAAAAGCGGTAACCTACACTAAAAGCGAACACTTAAAATATCTCCCGTGATCTTATTTTATACAATGATTGAACATTTTAGGTGACGTCATCGCGATGCTTTACTCTTTCTCCTATCCCAAAAGCGTTCGGTTTTCGCGAACATTTTTTTTGTTTAATTTTGTTATTTTACGCCATATTTCTTTACATTGTTTATTATTTATTTATGTCATCTCCGTAACAGCTACTGCGTGACTGGCCGATGTGGTTTTAATAGTTGCTCATTAATTGTATTGACGGATTGTAATCAACTGTTGCGTGCGGATTTGTCCCCGGCTGGTTTAAAAACGGTTATTTTCTTGTTTATTGTCCGCTGCGACGTCTCCGGTACCTGTAACAAGGAAAATGAAGCGTTAGATTATAAATTTCTTGATTGCTTTCAACACTGTAACCACTACTTGGGGTATGTATGACCCGATATAGTTTATGTTTTATTGTAGCGAGTTTTCCACCAACAATAGTCTAGATAAAGGTTTAAATTTTGTGATAAGGCCGCCAAATTATACTATCCCCTTTTTTTATCTTTGTGTTATCTTTCTTATTGTTGTGCAATAAAGGATATTTTGTTTGTTTGTTAGATATCGTTCCTTATTAGTCGTCAGTGATAAATCTTGAGGTGCGCATATTCCTTTTTAACATATTGCAGATTTTTATGAGTTTCGCGTTTGATGGAAAGTGACGATGTAGCCGAAGATGTATCACGCGCACCCAGTAAATGCCTATTCACTCTAGACTTGAAGATCCCAAGGTTGTAAGTGTCGGGAAAAACCGATGCGGGCAGTGAGTTCCATACCTTAGCAGTCCGCATTATAAATGATGAAGCAAAGAGCTTAGTACGGATGTTCGGTATGTTGACAACATTTGGGATGGAAACCCCCCCCCCCCCCCCCCGCGCCTGGTTGTCCGAAGATGGAAAGGGGACGGTGGAATAAGATCGTGCAATTCCATCGCACACTCACACTTTTTTCCCAATATCTTAAAGTGTTAAAGATAATGATGAACCTTTTTTGATAACTAGTAAATATTTAGAATTAGGGTTAGGTGCGAAAGCAGGCGAAGCAGACAGACAGACTTGCCTTATTTATTCCTTTATTACAATTAGTATTTTGGTTGATATTGTTGTATAATTGCAGACCCATATAGTCAAACATTGGATCTATTATAATATGTTAATAGCAATCTGTATAGATCTGTATTTATTATGCATTAAACAAATTTGACTAGAAGCTTGTGGATTCCACTCAAGCATTATCAAAACACAAAAAATCCAAATAAACCTAAGTGAATTTTAAATAATTGTATATTTCTCAGTGCAGTTTACTTCACATTATAATATTCTAGGGACTTAAAACACTTAATTTAAAGTACAGAAATTTAAAAAATATTTGCAAACAAAAAATGTCCACTAAAAGGCTGCCGTCCGGCATAGTGTCCAGAAGGGACATGTCGTTCATGAATTAATTTTTAAATATCATGTTTTAATTGGGGTCACTCATAACCCATATTGTAGTTCGTGTAACTAAATTTAGACGTAGTTGGAGGATTAACAAATTGATATTTACGCGCAGTTCTTCAGTTGTGACTTGTGATAATATTTTTACTCATCTGCGTATAAAAAATATATATCTTTGCACTTATACACAGCGCCATCTAGTTCCACACTAAGCAACTAGGCTTATATTATGAATACCAGATGATTGATGAACTACACAAATACATCTTTTTGTAAATAAATACGTAAATAAATGAAAAACATCCATAACTCGGGAACAAATGTCTGCATTCATCATACAAACATGCCCCTAGCGGGATTCGAACCCGCGACCGTTTGGTATAGCAGTCAGAGTTTTGAACCACTACACCAAACAGGTCGTAAATATCGACAAGGGTTTAGTGTTTAATGGTATTGACACTAATATGACGACAAAGTTTTTATATACTTTATTTATATACTTTCCCTCTTATTCATAAAAATTTACAAACGCTTTTTAAGCCTGTTTTAGTTAAAGTATGTTTTGTCTCTGTTGTGCATAAGGAAATGTTGTAATGAAAGAAAGTGAGCGTTTGAAAA
Source organism: Oegoconia quadripuncta (assembly GCA_949316235.1). Taxonomy (NCBI): domain Eukaryota; kingdom Metazoa; phylum Arthropoda; class Insecta; order Lepidoptera; family Autostichidae; genus Oegoconia; species Oegoconia quadripuncta. Next base: position 2,041,465 of record OX438745.1, on the reverse strand, counting down.
TTTTTATGAATAAGACGATACATTTATTTATTTATGCAAATATGTATACACAACACTTACATTGTCACACAAACATAGCATTCACAAAACATCATTTATTTTCTAAATAGGCTATTGGTTTAAGGCTATCTTTATTGCTAGATCAGTATATTTCAGTTATTTCCACAGCTTGATGTCTTACGGTATCTTACACAAAACAATTTATCAATTGAGCAAGTGTATAACATTCTAACCTTTTCGTCACAGTACTTGTATGAAAATCGAATGTTTGTAAAAAAAAATATAGCATCATTTAGGAAAAATAGTGATAAACATGATGTCATTACAAGAAATAAAGATAAACTTGCAAGTCACATAAGTCGCCTCCGCAAAGTCAGTAATTCATTCAAAGGGTTATGTATACGCTTTTTCAATAAGGTTCCAGTTGATATACAAAATATTCCTCTCAATAAATATAAAGATACTATAAAACAGAAACTTATTAAAAAAGTATATTATAAAATATCAGACTATTTAGATGATAATCATCCCTGGACATAATCAAATCGTTCGCATGCCAGGCTATTTCACAATTAATAATGAAATATAAACACCTTTATGTAATATCAAAGCTTGATTTTAAAAGAGCAACCCTCCGAGTTTCTTGCTTATTCTTCTCAGGGAAAAATTGCATTTTGAACAAGCAGTAGCTTAAAAAATGTAAAATTGACTATTTTACTCTTACTCTTATACAGAGTACATTTAAAATAAAGCATTTTTTACTTTGACTTTATTAAACATAATGCCTTATGTCAAAGCGTGGTTTCCTAACACAAATAATTATAATATTTACCTGGGGCATCGCTTGCATGGATTACGTTTATCCCAAATGGGGTGGTCAGAAATGATCCAAATTGTCAAAAATGACAAATTAATCAATGAATATAATATTTGTTTGCAGAAAAGTACAAAAATCAGATGTACAAAAATCAGATGTCAGCACATTAGTGAAGTTTCATCATGAAGCAGTAGTTGGCGTGCAAAAATTACTTCGCGCCTCGACATTGTAAACCTTTCTGTTGAGCGAACTATTGAAATAGCCTGTGTGGAAATTGCGCGGCTTACTGTATTATGTGTATATAAACCCCCTTCTTCATCTTATGAATTATTTGAGAAAATCATGGATGAAATCCTGTGTAAAATTAGTAATTCAAATAAATACATTGTAATTTGCGGAGATTTTAATATAAACATATTAGAAGATAGCATTCAAACCAGAAGACTTAAATCTTTCTTCAGTTGCTATAATCTTGCTAATCTTTTTTAAGTGCCCACTAGAATAGCTTCTACATCAGCTACTTGCATTGATAACATTTTCTCGAATTTACAACCCAGTGATAAATCTATTTTAAATAAATTAAGTTCAGATCACTGTGGTCAGTTAGCGATTTTTAACATAGCAATTAATAAAACGCTGAAAAGAGATATATCGTACGTACCTGTAACTGAGTCACTACTCGATCAATATAAGAGTAAAGTGACTGCGAAACTAGATTATCTACCGTACTGTGACGATCCTAATGTATTATATAAATCAGTATTTGACATTTTAAAAACTGAATGTAATAAAGTTTTCTTAACAAAATCTGTCAAAATCAACAATTCCCTCGTTTTTAGTGATTGGGCGACGGTGGGAATTCATAAAAGTAGGCAAAAGTTATATGAGCTTTATGATGAAAGGACATATAATAAGAGCGAAAGTTTTATTGAATATGTTAGGCAATACTCGAAAATATTCAAGCGAGCGTGTGCCACTGCAAAAGCAAATTTTATAAATAATAAAATAAAGAACAGCGCGGACATAGTAAAGACAACTTGGAAAGTTATAAATAGCGAAACTGGTAAATTTAAAACTCGTAACCCTGATACGCGATTAAAAATTAATGATCGAATTCTAACTTCACAATTAGAAGTTGCAGAAGCTTTTGAAAAATTCTTTACTAATATTCCAATATTAACTACAAAATCTCTGAATTCATGTCCCACACTCGCTGAATCGCTACTTAAACAAAATGTGGAGATTTGTGACTCCCATTTTAAATTTAATCATGTAAGTCCTATAGACATCATAAAAGCATTTCGATCTTTAGACAAGAAAAAAACTGCCGACCTTCATGGTTTATCAGTAAAAATTATTAGTGCCGTAATTGATTGTGTTTCACCACACTTAGCTTATATCTTTAATAAATGTACTGATGATGGCATATTTCCTGATCTGATGAAGCACAGTAAAGTCATACCTTTATTTAAAGCCGGTAGTACATCAGACCCCTCTAATTTTAGACCTATTTCAATACTACCGACTCTCAGCAAAATCTATGAAAAAATTATATTAAATCAGATATCGACTTATTTTTACAGTAACAATCTAATGTCATTTAAACAATTCGGTTTTACTAGGGGCCGCTCGACAACCGATGCAGGTGTCGAGCTCTTACAATATATTTTTGAGGCTTGGGAAGATGCGCAGGATGCAATAGGAGTATTTTGCGACTTGTCCAAGGCCTTTGATTGCGTTCATCACGACACTTTAATCAGGAAATTACGTCATTATGGTGTAACCGGCCGAGCTCTCGACCTTCTGAATTCTTATTTGAGTAACCGAGTTCAGAGGGTTGATATCAGTGGCAATACATCGTCAGGGTCGACAGTCTGTATGGGCGTCCCACAAGGCTCCATTCTCGGACCATTTTTGTTTTTGGTTTACATAAATGACTTGCCAAACCTTGTAAACGATAAACATGAAATAGTATTGTTTGCTGACGATACCTCTGTAATGTTTAAAGTAAATAGACTAAAATTAAATTATGACGACGTGAACAACGCTATTTCTCAAATAGTAGAATGGTTTACGGCAAATAATTTGTTACTGAATGAGAAAAAAACTAAATGTGTAAAATTTGTACTGCCTAATGTCAGGGAGGTGCCCACAAATATAATGATAAAAAATGTCACTCTAGACCTTGTTGAGTCCACTGTATTTTTGGGCATTACTTTGGACGCCAAATTACAATGGGGTCCTCATATCCATAAATTGGCGAAGAAGCTCAGCTCTGCAGCGTATGCAGTCAAAAAAATTAGACAAATATCGGACGTAAATACTGCTAGATTAGTATATTTTAGTTATTTCCATAGCCTGATGTCTTACGGTATCTTGCTGTGGGGAAATGCCGCGGATATCAATACAATCTTTGTTTTACAAAAACGAGCCGTTCGCGCAATTTATCAATTGAGACCTGCAGTGTCACTTAGAGACAGATTTAAAGAGTATAATATTCTAACCTTTTCGTCACAGTACATTTTTGAAAATCTAATATATGTCAAAAAAAATATAGCATCATTTAGGAAAAATAGTGATAAACATGATGTCAATACAAGAAATAAAGATAAACTTGCAGGTCACATAAGTCGCCTCCACAAAGTCAGTAATTCATTCAAAGGGTTATGTATACGCTTTTTCAATAAAGTTCCTGTTGATATACAAAATCTTCCTTTCAATAAATTTAAAGATACTATAAAACAGAAACTTATTAAGAAAGCATATTATAAAATATCAGATTATTTAGATGATAAACAATCATGGACATAACCAGCCCGTTCGCATAACCAGGCTATTTCACAATTAATAATGAAATATTATAATATAAAATAATAATTTTGTAATATAAAAACCTTTTTTTAAAAGAGCGACCTCTCGAGTTTCTTGCTTGTTCTTCTCAGGGGAAAATTGCCTTTTGAACAAGCAGTAGCTTTAAAAATGTAAAATCTGACTATTTTAAGTGTACCCTGTGTACCTACAAAATAAAGCATTTTTTGATTTTGATTTTGATTTGATCTAATTACATTAAATACATATAATTATTTTAAAAAATAATCTGTCGGTACATATAAGTATGTCCCGAGATATAATAATTTAATTATTACATACATATAGGTATATTAACGTCACGACCTTTATGCCAAATGGGGTGGTCAAAGATATCCCAAACAACAGTGTTCAAAACATTAAAATTTAAATGATTGAAACGACATCCACGGTTCACCTTATGGAATAAACGGAAATGCACACGTGACAGTGAGTGAGCCCATCGCCGTTGAAACGTGCAAATCTATAGATGTTTTTGGTGGAAAGTCCCTTAGTCGCCGTTTACGACACCCACGGGAAGAGACGTGTTGGTTCCATTCGATTTGAGTGCCGAAACCACAGAGCATCATATAATTATGATTTATTTTAATTATAATTTTAATTAGACAAGATAAAGACAATGATAGAATTTATTTCAGTATAAACTAATCTAAATACAAATTGAACGTTGCAAAACAAAATAATTTAATTCCAACAACTATTCTAATAATACATTATAAAGCTAGTCACAATTATTGTAAAATATTAAGTGTATTATACATAATGTTACGACGTTTATGCCCAACAGATTGGTCAGAGATATCCCAAGCATTAGTGTTTGGGTGTATGTATGCTTGAAATAACATCCACTGTTCAACTTTCGAAATTATAAAAATGCACGCGATAGGGTCCGTCGTCGTCGTCGTCGTCGTCCCCCCAAGACCCTACGTAGTAGAATGAGCCCTCCAGCAACACGTGGCGCCAGAATGCTCACTTAAAACCTAACTACGAGGGGTAATTTGTGTGATGAATACGAACATTTATTCCCGACTCATGGATTTTTAAATATTTATGTACGTTTATCCGATATCTAATATCCATAGTACAAGCTTTGCTTAGTTTGGGGCTAAATGATTGATGTAAAAGCGTCCCAAATATTTACTTATATTTAAACATTGCCTAACATTGTCAGTAATATATCCCAAACTGTCATAGTATATTACAAATTGTCACAAGGCATAGTTATGACTGAGATTAAACGTCAACTCGTTGTGAATAAAAAAACATTACATAGATTATCGTACATGTAGTAGACAGATTGTTAAATTAACCATACAATTAAATACCCAGGCGTATCGTAATGTATAGGGGACAATTCCTGTATTAAAGGAAACTGTGCTACCTAGAGCGAAGCCGAAATTAACCCAAAGGAAATAGTAACTCAGTCCGCCTATTTATTGATATCTATTTATGTATTTAATATATTATTTACTAGCTTTGCGCCGGCGGCTTCGCCTGCGTCGAATAACGCGGATATGTTTAATTTCTTTATCCCGCGGGAACTACTCCCTTTATCGGGATAAAACTTCATCTAAATACGTTCTACTGTTTCGCCGTGATTGAGCAATAAGCAAACAATCAAACATGCAAACTTTGGCGTTTCAAATTGGATAGTAATATTTAGTTTTATAAATGTAAGTAACTATTAATATTATTTATTTATTTATTTTATAATTTAATGCACACGAGTACACATAAAAGTCAAATACATATTAGATACAGTACAGTATTTCTCTAAAAAGATATTTCTTCCAGCAAGACCCTTCAAATGTGAAGGAAAACAGGTTTTTGTACAGGTTACATTAAAATATTACAGATTTTTGTAAACACAAACTAACTAACCAATCCGTGGCTCAATGTAAAGAACATTGGGTTTACGATTCGCAGGTCGCGGGTTCTCCCTAGCGAGGTACATGTTTAATTACTGTGTTAATAGCATTGTTGTGTTCCAGTTGTCAGAAATAAGATAGCCAGTCCCCCAAATGTGTTGGGGTTTCCGGGTCACTACGCTTCCACCTTCGACCTCATCTCACTTAACATCAGGTGTGATTGTTGTGCATAAAAAAAAACTAATCCCTCTGACACCGCACATTTTTCTGTAAACACAGGAGTAATTTCCAATTAAGTATAATTATTGTAAGTATGTGTATTTGTTGCCGTGCGTGCGTCATTTGGAGGCTCCACTGAAAACCAGCGTTGTTCACGGCTACAACTCATGCTGAGTTGGAGACCTTTTTGATTCCACCTTGCTACACCGACAATTAGAGGGCAAACAGGATGTTTACTCTTTGTATGTAATACTTGTACCTGATTGTTTGTGTCAAGAGATTGGTTTGAATAAATAAAATCTCCGCTATTATATCAAGTCCGCTTCGACATTCAATAGAATGACTAATTCAACGATCTGTCTACGACATTACACTCGTATTGTTAGATCGTGTCATAATTTGTTCCCATAAATTCTCATAGACTGTTAACAATTATCTGAATGAAAGGTAACACTTAATTGAATGTCGTCATCACTTAAATGTGATGATTATCATCTAACTGGTTTACCCCATTGTAGTTCCAGTTATGACTTAGTATTTTTGAATTTAATTATCAGGTCGGGGAAAAGTTTCTTCGTATTTCAAATACAAATACAAGACATTTAAAATTAAAAATACAAATTCTATTTATTGTACTACAGTTATTTATGTATATAGATGTAGGTACATAATGTCAGTTTGTTAATATACCTATACAGGGTGAATTTGAATTCGTGTTAATCCCATTAAGCTAAATAATTAAACAAGTAAATAAACAAACAAACCATATATATTTCCTTCTTCCTTGTTTTGCAAACATATGTGTGTGTGTTTACAAAATGTATAAATAAATAATATTTCAATAAATTTTAAATTGCTGTCATCTACACTATGCTGTCGTCCACCATTTCTACATATTATATTCCTTATATTTAAACTGTAGCTTCTACGACTACATCTGATACTACTTCATGTATATAACAGGCAGATTGCGTTGTTTATTTTAGTTTAGTTATTCCTGTAGTTTTGTAATGAGCTGTTAGTAATTTGTGGATAATGCTGCTGATTTTGCAATCATCTATACTTGTTTTTTAATAATGTTGTAAGTTATACACATTGTAAAACTGTTTATTGTCCCTAATAAATTAAAAAAAAGAAAACAAAAAACCTCCCGGCCGCAAAGAATCATAGTCGAATTCGACTAAAAAATTTTCGAATACAAAGTAAACCATTGTCAAAGTCAAAGTCAAAAATGCTTTATTTTGTAGGTACACAGAGTACACTTAAAATAGTCAATTTTACATTTTTTAAGCTACTGCTTGTTCAAAATGCAATTTTCCCCTGAGAAGAACAAGCAAGAAACTCGAAGGGTTGCTCTTTTAAAATCAGGTTTTGATTTTACATAAAGGTTTTATATTACAAAAAGGTTTTTATATTTCATTATTAATCGTGAAATAGCCTGGCATGCGAACAATCTCATTATGTCCAGGGATGATTATCATCTAAATAGTCTGATATTTTATAATATGCTTTGTTAATAAGTTTCTGATTTATAGTATCTTTAAATTTATCAAGTGGAAGATTTTGTATATCAACTGGGACCTTATTGAAAAAGCGTATACATAACCCTTTGAATGAATTACTGATTTTGCGGAGGCGACTTATGTGACCTGCAAGTTTATCTTTATTTCTTGTATTGACATCATGTTTGTGAAACCACCTTTCGGCTGGTTACTCCAGTCCAGCGCTGCGAACACCCGCTACTTACTGGTGTTGGGCAAAGTGGTAACCTTTTAACGAATGTTAAAATGTCCTACCATCAACCAAACCGAGTACTAAACATGTATCCCGCTGGGGATCGAACACACGACCTCCGAGTCCTAAACCCTATGTTGCTCACATTGAGCCACAGAAGCGGTTTTTGTTATTAATGCTATCAAAATAAGGAACTTTCTTTCTTCAATACATATTTAAGCATAGAAGTGTTATAAACACAACTTTTCTCGGGTTTTATTTAATCGGATTGAATGTTCCGTTCGTGCCAGAAAAAGGAAATGTCACGTTACAAAAAAGAGGGGGAAAATACAAAAAAGCAGCAAACAAAATGTCATTATCATTAAAACGGTATCGGCGAAAAACCTTCCGAAAAAAAAAAACGAATAAATAAGGAATATACTTTTTGGAGGGAACGTCGTCGCAACAATTAATTTCTTTGCCACACTTTCTTTTGAAAGAATCACCCGAATTTTCTTTTCTCTTTTTCCTTTTTATCGGCATCCCAAAGTTACGTTCATTAGTATTGGATCGCTTCAGAATCAAAATATTTAATTACGAAAGTTGGTGAATCGACTCGGACTCGTTTATTTTCATGGGAAGTTAAATTCGTGATATCTCGATATCGTTATCTGTTATCGTGTCACTTCTTATCGCATCTATTTAAATTAAATCGATGTAACAGTTAACTGTAATACCTATAGATAACCCCCGACGAGAAACGATGATTATGTATTTGACGGTGTTGTGTGTGTAATCCGATTTGAGTATGGTTCCTTTAATAGACGACCGATTGGTGTAGTTAATAGTGACCCTGTCAGCGAAACCAACGGTTGCGGGTTCGAATCCCGCGACGGGTAAATGTTTGTGTGATGAATATGAACATTTATTCCTGAGTCATGGATGTTTATATAAATATTTATGTATGTTTATCCGTTATCTAGTATCAATAGTACAAGCTTTGCTTAGTTTGAGACTAGATGATTGGTGTAAGTGTCCAAAATATTTATTATTATTTTTTTTTTAATATTTCTAGCCTTCCACCCGCGTCTTCTAGATTGCAAATGATGTGTATTTTCAAAATAACGAAATTGTGAAATACGAACGCGAATTTATAATTATCGCATACGCATTCGAAAAGCGGACGATTCAATAATCGTGATTCAGTTCAAGCACTAACCCGTTGTGTACAACAATAGGGGCTTAGATAGCTCTCAAAATGAGACAATAAGCGCCTCCCCACGGCCCAATGGTCCTTACACCAAACAGAATAATAAAATCTTTTTTTTTTTTTTTTTTTTTATTAAAAACTGGTTTCGCGTTTGACTACAATCTCACCTGATGGAAAGTGACGATGAAGCCGAAGATGTATCACGCGCACCCAGTAAATGCCTATTCACTCTAGACTTGAAGATCCCAAGGTTGTAAGTGTCGGGAAAAACCGACGCGGGCAGTGAGTTCCATGTCTTAGCAGTCCGCATTATAAATGATGAAGCAAAGCGCTTAGTGCGGATGCTCGGTATGTTGACAACATATGGATGGAAACCCCCCCCGCGCCTGGTTGTCCGAAGATGGAAAGGGGACGGTGGAATAAGATCGTGCAATTCCATCGCACACTCACCGAAATATATCCTGTAAAATACTGAAAGGCATGCGACCCTACGGCGGTGTTCAAGGCTTTGCAATTTGCCGGTAACCGTTGGGTCATCGCCTATAAGTCTTATGGCGCGTCGTTCCACAGAATCGAGTGCAGCCAGTTGGTACTTGGCTGATCCGTCCCAGAGGTGACAGCAGTATTCCATGCACGAGCGGATCTGAGCTTGGTAAAGCTCCAGCAGCTGCTTTGGTGTGAAATACCGCCTGACCTTAGATAGAATTCCAAGCTTCTTAGCTGCTAATTTCCCTTTCGATTCGATGGAGCGCCCAAAATTCAGACTCGAGGTTAACTCCAAACCCAAGAGGTTGAGATGGTCAGAGATTGGAATGGATACATCCCGGAAAGTCGGAGTGAGGTGGAAAGGACTCCGTTTGCTAGTGAATAGACACGCCTGTGTTTTGGAAGAATTGAATTCGACAAGATTGGCGTCGCCCCAGTCGGACACTGCCTTTAATGTCGAATTCGTACGCTCCACCATTGACTCCCTGTTAGAACGAGTCTCATCTCCACTAGATTGTGCACTGGACATGTATCTCTCTGACGTTGTGGTATCGTCTGCATACCCATGGGTACCGGGTTGGAGCAGATCGTTGATGTGTAATAAGAACAAAGTAGCAGAGAGAACAGACCCCTGAGGTACACCGGCGTTAATAGCCAATAAGTCAGAAGAGCAGCCGTCAATGACTACCCGAATTGACCGTTCGCTCAGGAAATCAGATATCCAGGTACACAATACCGGAGGTAACCCATACGCTGGAAGCTTGCTTAACAGGCTAGCATGCCAGACCCTGTCGAAAGCCTTAGAAATGTCGAGGGACACAGCAAGAGCCTCGCCATGTCTCTCAATGGCCTCACCCCAGCAGTGAGTGGCATATACGAGCAGATCGCCAGTAGATCGGTTCCGGCGAAAACCATACTGCCGATCACTGAGCAGATCGTGGTGTTCCAGATATGCCATCAGCTGGTCGTTCAATACACGTTCCATAACTTTACAAAGTACGGAAGTGATTGCGATAGGTCTATAATTGGCAGGGTCGGCACTACTACCCTTCTTGGGCACAGGCTGCACATTTGCAAGCTTCCAGGATTTTGGGACTTGACCCGCTCTTAAAGAAAGTCTGAACAAGCGTGTCAGGACAGGAGACAACTCAGGCGCGCATCGCCTCAGAACAATTGCAGGAATAACGTCAGGACCACTAGCTTTGTTTACGTCCAGATTGCGAAGTGTTTTAAGAACTCGCCGTTGGTGAATTCGCACCTCTGGCATCTTAGTGCCAGAGGGAGGGATGACAGGCGGAGTTTTATTCACAGCATCTAGACGCGAATTGCTTGCGAAGAGCGATGCAAATAAATTTGCTTTCTCTGTCGCAGTATGAGCTAGTGACCCATCCGGTTTCAACAGAGGCGGCAGCGATGATCGACAGAAATTCGTTTCGACCGATTTGGCCAGCGACCAGAATGCCTTACTTCCTGAGGGATATGAGGCGAGTTTGTCACCGATCCGGCCAACATGGTCGAAACGAGCCTTACGCAGCACCTTCTTGCATGATTTGGCAGCTTTGTTGAATGCCTGCTTCGTACGATGAACATCCGGAGCTTTTTGCGAACGAGCAGTAGCCCAGGCCTGATATGCAGAGTGTTTCAGTGCCTCGGCACCAGCACACTCTGCATTATACCATGGGCGCGCTTTGCCACCGGTGGAAACGTCAGAGTATGGAATATAATATTCCATCGCCTGACGCATCACATCGGTAATGGCTATCGCGCAGCTCGACGGGTCATCCGAAGCAAAGCATGTTTGCTGCCAAGGATAAGACGCAAAGAAACTTCGCATCTCATCTCCACTAAATCAAGCATAATTTTATGTTTCCAATGTTTCATTTTAAAAACCTATACTGTAATATTAGGTCCTTACCTATGAAATTGGCGTTTTGTATGAAGCATTTCATTAAGACTGTTTTCTCCATAGAAATATTTTTGATTTTTTTTTTGGGAACGGCAAATCGAAATTTAGCTAAACTTTGTGTGTATTATCGGATAACGTTAAGTTAAGTATAGGCAGCGTTAATTTTTAAAAGTTTCAGCGAATCTGAGAAATGATTATGGGAAGCACGTGAAAAGAGCTCTGTTCAATTTTTTTTTATTATGTGATTTAGCCCAGAAATTAAAAAATATTTCATATGAAAACCTTGAAATAATATTCCATTTTCCAAATAAAAAACAAATTTGGATATAGCTTTGCAAATCGCAGGCATTGGTACATATGATTAACGAAGAAAAACAACTCCAATTTCATAGGTAAAGACCCAATATTAATCCGTCAGTATAAAAGGAAATATCAATAGAAACTAGGGTTGCTAGAGCAGTCTGAATGTACCTGTTACAAAGAAATCGCTTACGAATCGAAATCGAAATTAATACTTGTTATTTGTGTGTGTCCCATGGGCGTCCATGATCTCGCCTTAGTCTCCACTGAAGACCAGCATTGTAGTCGATTTTTCCTCGCGACTACAACATATGCTGTGATGGAGACCTGATTTGATACCACTTTGCGACACCGAAATCTAGTATCTTCTGCTTACCCTTGGATTGATGGTTCATTATTTTTATGCCTCCGTGGCTCAATGTAAACAACATTGGGTTTACGATTCTGAGGTCGCGGGTTCGATCGCGGGTACATGTTTAAGTCCTCGGTTTGGTTGCTGGTAGGGCATTTTAAATGTCCGCCTGGCTAGCTACCACCATCTTATCTAAATCTCCAAGCAGCAATGTTAATAGCATTGTTGTGTTCCGGTTGTCAGAGATAGCCAGTCCCCAAAATGTGTTGGGGTTTCCGGGTCAGCAAGATTCCACCTTCGACCTCATCTTCACTTAACATCAGGTGTGATGGAGGTCAAGTACGAATCCGTTGTGCATAAAAAAAAATTTTTTTGAGTTAAGTGTCGCTAAATGGATAAAATAAAGTTTTCCTATTCAATTATTTAAAAACCAAAAAACCCGATAGCATATTTTGTATTTTGAGGACGCCACGTTGGATTTTTAATCATAAAATTTATCCTAACACACTCCGGGTACCAAGACCAATCGAACGACACCATGCACTTAGAAATCGGACGAGTCGTTTAGGCTACAGGATGCGCCAAAGTAACAGACATACATACAGAGCTGTAAACTTTTTGGGTTTTTTAAATATAATATTTATTATTGCATCAATATTCGATGGCAATGAATTTATTACAATTATGCAATGTGATAAATTAATTAATGTAAAGACATCGAAGTTATTAACTATGTAATCGTTATGACAGTAAATGTCAATGGCAATGATAATAAATAATGTAATGGCATTAAGATTTTAATTAATGGTACAAATGTTCAAGATAATGATTCAGTGTGTATTGTATAATGTATAATAAATTTAGTCTTATTCTTTTCTAATTTCGAGGACAAAAATGTCAACATGATAAAGGTTGCATGGAAGAGATCGCTTTTAGTTATAAGGTCGCCAAATTATACGTTCTGATCATATCAAGTTTCTGTAACTGTATTTTTTTTTCGACTCGGTGCGACAGTAAACCAGCGCTGAGCTCTCATAAGCTCAGCATATAGCTGAGTCGTTTCCCTTTCGCTGCTGCGACACTTATCTGAGTGTTCTGTTATTTTATTTGCCTAACAATTTTATTTGTTGTAAATGTGTCGAAGTGGCGAATAAACAGTTTCTATCTTTATTTCTTTCCTTTTCTGATGTGTAATATATTTGTATTGTATATTCTAGTGATGTCACTTTAATTTAGTTTAAATTTAGTTTCAAGCTATTCCATCCTCGGACTACTAGACGTGGGGAGGACGCGCAATTGTGCTGGCGAGCACGGAGGGTTGGAGGACCTCATCTTCACTTAACATCAGATGTGAGGTCAAGTATGAACCCGTTGTGCATAAAAAAAAACGATTGGTTTCCAAATTTTCAATTTTGTATTGTTGAAGGTGACAACCCTAACCGTTAACCATTGCGGTGCAGTCGACAAATTAATTAGTCAACAACGAACGTTGTACCGCTATTTATCGCCGACAGCTGTGCGAGATTTACTCAGTACCGGTAATTCCGGTATATACCTGTACCGGTTCGCTTGAAAGTTTTTATTATAAAACTGATTTATTGGAAGGGTTACAATTTTGTATTACTAATTTAATATTTAAGGGGCTGACAATGGTCCAGTTTTCAAATTAAATCAAATTTAATTATGTAATATCTGCCATTCAGTAACTTATACAAGCTAGTAAATTTAATAACTTATATAATAATAAATATTTAATAACTTACCAGTACAAGAGTACAATAGTTAAATCTAACTAATATTATAAATTCGAAAGTTGGATGTTTGTTTATTTGTTTATTGTTCAACCAGGGCAAAACGGATAAACTGGATTTGGATGAAATTTGGAATATAGGTAGAATATACATTAAGATATAGGATAGTTTTTATCCCGATAAAGTGAGTAGTTCCCGCGGGATAAGCATATTACCCCGATAAAGTTTTTCCAAGCAGGCGAAGCCGCGGGCGGAAAGCTAGTAAAATAATAAAATAACATTATGAAGCTAAAAATAATTACAAAATTCACTAATGTTGAATAATCAAAATGTCCAGTCCAAAAATATTCAGTGATGTTGTACCAGTGAAGGGAAATGTAAATTAAAGTGCGTAACGAAGCTTTCGGATTCTGACACATGCCGTCAAATTTTTTCCTAAAGCATTCTGCCCCTTTACTGAAGAATGCCTTGACCGTGACTAGAATGTATAGGCCAAGTTTATGATAAATGAAATGGATAAGATGGTTTTGAAAGAAGAAATTAAACTACTTATGTCAACAATACAATACAATACAATACAACACAACACAACACAACACAACACAACACAACACAACACAACGCAACGCAACACAAAGCAACGCAACACAACACAACACAACACAACACAACACAACACAACACAACACAACACAACACAACACAACACAACACAACACAACACAACACAACACAACACAACACAACACAACACAACACAACACAACACAATACAGTACAGTGCAGTGCAGTGCAGTGCAGTACAGTACAATACAATACAAATACACTTTATTGCACAACAGAAAAGAAAATACAGTTTCAGAAAAGTGGTAAGAATAGAATAGAATAACTTCTATTTCACTTACCTAATATACCCAATTTTTGCCTTACGTTAAAAAAACTCACGTCCTGTACTTTTTCTCTACTTAAAATTAGAAATGTATCCTTATTTAGCAGAAAGGTCCATCAAATCTAAAAATGTATTGGACATAATAAGCGCCAAACTATGTCTCGCAAATTAGACTAAGCCTGCCTAAGCTTTACCCGTTGTGGGCGTTTAATATCACCTGACTCAGTGAGGTAATCAGTCACGAGCAACGTCCGTCTATTTGTGGTCTAGCTGACAGGACATCGCAGAAGTATTAGTTGTTTTTGGTTTGACACCTAAGTTTAATATTGGAAATATTTTTCGAAAGAATATCGCTTGTTAGTGTAAATAGGCCGCCTCCGTGGCTCAATGTAAAACAACATTGGGTTTACGTTTCGGAGGTCGCGGGTTCGATCCCCAGCGGTGTACATATTTAGTACTCGGTTTGGTTGGTGGTAAGGCATATAATATGCCTTACCACTTACATTTAAAATGTCCGCCTGGCTAGCTACCACCATCTTATCTAAATCTGCCGCCAAACAGCAATGTTAATAGCATTGTTGTGTTCCGGTTGTCAGAGATAAGATAGCCAGTCCCCCAAATAAGATGGGGTTTCCGGGTCAGTACGCTTCCACCTTCGGCCTCATCTTCACTTACCTAACCTAACCTAGAAAAAAAAACTATTACTTAAATAATGTACTTTCCGAATAAAAATAGAATATTTATCAAAGAACAAAAAGTCTGATTCTAAGATGGCACATTGTGCGTACAAGTACGGAACCCTACTTTATGTGTGGCCCGACACACACTTGGCCGTTTTTTATGGCTATTTATCCTCATCCGTACATACATACCTACACGTAATTATTACCCATAATACTTCGGTATCGGTATCGTTACAGCAACCCTAATAGTTACATCACTACTCAATCAGCCAACTGGCTTTAACCCTGCAATAGTGGGTCAACTCGACCAATTAATTAGACAGCAAGCCACTGGCTCTTTTCAATCGGGTTTACGCGATAGCTGGCTGTTTTTTCAAGCCATTTAAAAGCGTATTTGAACGGTTATTCTGCTAGTTTTACAGATTTACTGTTTATCTAAGGTTATAATTTTCACAGAATAGTGTAATTAGGGAGTTAAGCAATGTGAAAGAAGACGTTGTAACAAAGATTGAAAAAGATATGCTGAGATGGTTTGGACGTGTGAGAGGATGAATGAAAGAAGACTAACGAAAGAGATATACGATGGGAATGTGGATGGTAGTGTTGGTAGGGGAAGACCACGGCGAACGTTTCCCGAAGGGGTCTACGGGAAACAGGCATGACTTTATGTATGTATGTATAATTTTCACTATGACTTTCATTTGCAAAGCAATACAATACAAGTACACTTTATTGCACAACAGAAAAGAAAATACAATTACAGAAAGAGTACGTACAAGTTGTTTGGCGATCGAACCCGCGACCTCCGAATCGTAAACCCAATGTTTACATTGAGCCACGGAGGCGGTCCTTATCAAAATCTAAGTCTAAGTTCTCTCCAGTCTAAGTCCAGGTCCTTTTGTTATATACAGGGTGAATTTAAATTCGTGTATTTGTCATTAACTGGATACACTACTCTTGATTACGAACAACTTTCCTCAAGGGGTTACATACTTACAAATTCATTCTTTAATTGATTTGGGGTCTAAGGTAGCAATAAAGTCACGTATGGCACCGACTACCTGTTCGAGCTAATACCCGCCGCTCAATTTAACCGATACACTTCTCGCTGAAAATTAAATTTCCATCCACATCACTTGGATGAGTAGAAGTCTACCACTGTACGTTTCTCAAGAAACTTCTTACCACGTACGACCACCCTGTGGAACGGACTTCCGGCAGCGGTATTCCCGAACGAGTACGACATTGGAACCTTCAAGAAACGAGCCTACACCTTCCTCAAAGGCCGTCAACGCATCTGTGACCCTTTTGGTGTTGCGGGTGTCCATAGGCGGCGGTGATTGCTTTCCATCAGGTGACCCGCATGCTCGTTTACCGCCCCCTCATATAAAAAAAAAACAAAAACTACCTTCAGTAGGCGCAGTGTCATTTATCAATCAATCAATCAATCAAGTACACTTAATTGTACAAAAAATCTACAATGCACTTCATAAACAAAGCAAAAAAAAAATGTTTATCCTTTTATTTATTGGGTGTTTTTCTAAATTTTCAAAATTATATGATTCCATAAATATTCAAAGTTCAAATAGATATTATTTTAACCCGATTGACCGCGCCGACGTAATGCAGAGTAATGGCGGCGATAAACTTCAGTTTTATAGGTATTGTAAAAAAGGATATTACGCTTAGTGCCCTTTAGGATGCCTAAAAGGTAAATAAAGTCCTTGCTGAGGAGTTACTTTACCGAAAGTAATATAATATTCGTAATGTACTGGTAAATTGTGAAAGTGTCGTGAAAGTTGGGAAATAATTTCATTACAGTCTAGTTCTATTTTCGTTGGCTTGTAAAATTACGCAATTTCTGTATTGTGCATTAGTGTCTTCCCGCGAATCCGTCTGCTTGGGAATCGAAATAAATATCGGTCGAAGATATCACTTGGCTGTTTGGGCTTAGTAACCTTTGCCTGTTCAAAAGGATGATTACAAGAGAAATGTTTAAGATCGCAGTCTACAGAGAAGGCACAAATACGCTTAAAAGATCTAAAAGTTTAGAATAATTAGGCTTTTTAGTGGGAACTCAGCGCGTGGTGTTGCATTTTTGTTTTTATTTCTTGAAATTTTGCCTTGTGAGTTTTGAAGTATAATTACGGCAGAATATTGTACGGCAAAAGTTAGTGATGGTGTACAAGTGAAGGGAAGTGTAAATTAATGTGCATAACGAAGCTTTCGGGTTCCCACAAGAAGCCACGATAGTCTTCCGTTTTTTTTTATGCACAACGGATTGGTACTTGACCTCAATCACCTGATGTTAAGTGAAGATGAGGTCGAAGGTGGAGGCGTACTGACCCGGAAACCCCAACACATTTGGGGGACTGGCTATCTTATCCTCGACAACCGGAACACAACAATGCTATTAACATTGCTGCTTGGCGGCAGATTTAGATAAGATGGTGGTAGCTAGCCAGGCGGACATTTAAAATGGCCTATCATCAACCAAACCGTATAAGAAACATGTACCCCGCTGGGGATCGAACCCGCGACCTCCGAATCGTAAACGAAATATTGTTTACATTGAGCCACGGAGACGGTTAAAGCATGTAAAGCATCCGTAAAGCATGCTGTCACTTTATTGAAGACTACTACGGAAGAATACTACAGAAGACTAGGCTATACGGTATCTTTCCAACACTGTTGGAAAATAAACAAAAAAAAATAAGCAAATTAAAGCATTTTTTTTTCATTTAGTCTTAAACTTAATAGGGACTTGACAACTCCGCATCCAAATTCTATTCACCCGATCTCTCGTCATACGCGTTCAGACAAGCATAAAAATATACCGAATGAGTTATTTACCACAAGGAAAAAATAGGGCATATTAAGCAAGTGAAATAGAAGGTCATTGGTAGTTTAGTTATTTTTTTTTTAGATAGATAGATAGATAGATAGATAAAGCGTTTATTTGCATATTACAGAAACACATACAAAAATATTCGACTTAACAATAATTCTGCTTGGTGTTATTCTTACACAATGTAGCCTTATTTCACAGTAATAAAAATAAAAACTAAAATTAAATATAACTGTTACTTACAACTTATAATAGAGTTGTATGTGTATCTGTACCACAAACGAGCCATCGCTCAGTGTACTCACTCAGATCCTCACCTATAGCGGTAAGACACTGATTTTCAGCTAGTGCCCTGCGAGAGAAAGCGAGGGTAGGGTACTAGTGCAAAAATTTTCAATAACAACCATAAGTGTGTATTCTATAAAGATCATGTTGTACGGTGGTGTATAGTAATTGTATGGATCATAATGATACTCGTTTAAAAAGTGGACTTAACATAATCAACTAAATACCTACAACGTGAACGAGTCAATTTGTCTGTGAGCAGCCACCGCTAAGCTATTCGAAATGTTGCAAATGCTTTCGGAATATTCTTCTTTTGTATTTCTAGCAGATGTGCTTTAATTCGCTTCTTGAAAGTAAACTTAGATGTCAGAAGTCGTAACTATCAGCGAAAGAAAGCGTTAATTTTGTCATTTGACGGTCATGTTTATATCTTATTCTACGTAATTACATCATCAAATAAAGAAAACCTGGAGAAACCTTCGGGAATGTCATCTGTGGATGGCAAGAGACCTGACGGTTGCACTCTGGTGCCTTGGCGACTCGGTCGCTCTCTGGTATGGGATGCCACATGTGTTGACACCTTGGCCCCGTCTTACGTGCAGAGCTCTGCCCGCAAGGCTGGTGCTGCAGCCGATCTCGCCCAGATAGTAAAGTGCCGCAAATACGCATTTCTATCTTCTAATTATGAGTTTGCCGCACTTGCCTTCGAGACTCTGGGCCCCTGGTCTTCAGACACCAAAAAATTCGTAAAGGCGGTGTCTGATAAGCTAATTGTCGCATCAGGTGATATAAGGGCGGGCTCTTTTTTCGCTCAAAGATTAAGCCTAGCAATTCAGCGGGGCAATGCAGCCAGCGTGTTGGGGACAATGCCCCAGGTGGGAGAGCTAGACGCTATACATCTTTTGTAATTATGTAAATATTATGTTATTTTTATATTTTCTTTTTTTTCAACGTTCGATGTAAATAACTTTCTAATATAATCCACCTATTTGAATAAATAAATAACAATACCTATACCAAAAACTTGGAGGAAATATGAGTTCCAAATAAACTTTGCCCGATAGGAACACTACGAATCCTGCCAGTCGCGTATATATGTGATGAAGGTCACGGAATGTCCCTAGATACAGGCCACTTCTATATGAAGGCACATGTGCAACACTGGATGTCCTAAGGCTACCCCCTTTTTTTTTTTTTTTTTTTTTTTTGACGGGGGGAAAACACATTTACGCGTTCGACCCGGCTCCAGACGGGAGCGGTCCTACCCACTAAAAACCCCCCGGTGTTCCTCCGCGCGCACCGAATCGGCGTGGCCACGGGGTACCCCTCGGTAATCGTCCGCAGCCACGCCAGCGCGGGCAACGGCGGCGGCGGGCCCTCCTATCCCCTCCTATCCCCCGAGTCACCACCCAGCCTCGCTAGGTAGGGGGGAGAAGGTGGGCATACGCCCTTCTCCGGGTCCGAGTGCGTCTGCGGCGGATGGGATGAGAGGAGGGATCGGCCTCCCTCTCTCTCTCCGCCGCCTCCTTCTGCGAGATCACGCTCTCGCAGAAAGAGAGGACCGCTTTCCACGACCTCTCGTCGCCGACCATAGCCTAAGGCTACCCCTGCCGATTTCCCTTGTTCTATTTCCTCTCCTCCTCTCCTCTCCTTCCATATTCATTTATAAACTCCACCACTCCAAATGTACCCCTATTTAACTTAAATTTAATAAAACTATTCTGTTTCCTTTAGATACGAAGTGTGACAACGTATGCAGGTCATATAAATCACCTCCGCAAAGTCAGTTATTCATTCAAAGGGTTATGTATACGCTTTTTCAATAAGGTTCCAGTTGATATACAAATCTTCCTTTCAATAAATTTAAAGATACTATAAAACAGAAACTTATTATCAGATTATTTAGATGATAAACATTGATGGACATGAACAGCCCATTCGCATAACCAGGCTATTTCACAATTAATAACGAAATATTATAATTTAAAATAATAATTAATAAGTTTGTAACATAAAAACCTTTTTTTTTTAAATAGCAATGTCTCGAGTTTCTTGCTTGTTCTTCTCAGGGGAAAATTGGCTTTTGAACAAGCAGTAGCTTAAAAATTGTAAAATCTGACTATTTTAAGTGTACCCTGTATACAAAATAAAGCATATTTTTTTGATTTTGATTGATTTTGGTTATTTGGCTAAATATACGCTGGCCTCTTCAAATACCACTCTTCGGCAGAATTACACAATCATCTTGCTTTGACGAGCCTACATTTTTGGCATCACAAAGTGATTGATGCTTTTTTCGTTGTATTCCTGATTGGACATATTCTTGTTTCGGCGCATTCCTGTTTGAACGTATTCCATTTTCGGCATAAATCATTATATACAACAAATTACATCAATTCTAGGTATTGTTATTTTTTATGCGGAAAACTCGTCGCCCAGATGAAACACGTTACTAAGAAAAAAAAAAAATATTAGTATCTTTTAGATACTTTGTGATGCTGGTACCATGCTGGTTGTGAACCCAGCGGGGTACATGTTTAAGTTTTCGGTTTGGTTGGTGGTAGGGCATTTTAAAATGTCCACCTGGCTAGCTACCACCATCTTATCTAAATCTGCCGCCAAGCAACAATGTTAATAGCATTGTAGTGTCCCGGTTGTCGGTTTTCAGAGATAAGATAGCATTTGGGGGACTGGCTCCCAAATATGTTGGGGTTTCCGGGTCAGTACGCTTCCACCTTCAACCGCATCTTCACTTAACATCAGGTGTAATTGAGGTCAAGTACCAACGCGTTGTGCGTAAAAGAAAATGCCAAACGAAATAATAAATAATTAACACACTAAATAAATTGGTTAATTCAATGTAATAAACAATTGTCCCTGAAACATATACAACAAAATAGAACAAAACGAATGTAAGTAATAATCAATACATGTATATTATAAAATAATAACACTGTTTATTAGTTCCAAATAAATTCCAAATTTGTAGTTTATAAACCTAAACATGCTACATTTCCACCATCCATCTCCTGGCTCCATCATCAGAACATACATTGGACTCGTAAAAACGAATCATAAGGGGCCCTGAAGAGTTTCACCATCCACCTCCTAACTTCATCATTAGATCAGCTCCAAGATACCAAATTATAGTATGGCCATCAGAATTACATATACATGCAAAGTTTCTTTTTGATAAGTAAGTATAAATTAACTTTCAAGATTTGATTACATTGTTAGTTAGTTACAAGTGAAGTTAATAAAAGCTTTTTAAAAGAGTAGTAGTTGTCAATATTTGAAAAAATTAAGTGATTTCCTATGGCTGATATGATAATAAATAACTGCAGTAACACAACTCACTACCGAACCCTATTGCCAGAGTCGCTCGTAGTTGCCCAGTTTAATCCCAAAACACCTATGCAAACACTATCCTGAAACCATCAAATAACAGAGTGCTGGAAATGTTAGAATTTAATTGGAGGACAAAGCTGGAAAAATAAGCCAAATGGGGTAACGTCACTACGACAGGTGGCCGACGAGGTCGACTTCCCTTTTAATTGATAGCGGCAGCCATTTTTGTTTCGCAACAAGCATATGACCACAGCATTATAAATATACAGTAAACCAGCTAACTTGGCATGTGGTCATCGATAAATTAATAAATAAAAATATTTCGGACAGTTACACCAATCATCTAGTCCCAAACTAAGCAAAGCTTGTACTATGGATAATGGATGAACATACATAAATATTTCTATAAATATCCATGACTCGGGAATAAATGTTCGTATTCAAGACACAAACATTTACCCCTCGCTGGATTCGAACCCGCAACCGTTGGTTCCGCTGACAGGGTCACTATCCACTACACCAATCGGTCGTCATCTAGTGCCAAACTAAGCAAAGCTTGTACTATGGATACTAGATAACGGATAAACATGCATAAATGGTACTGCAAAAAAACAGACTCATAGCACGTCAAAAGAGATAATCGTACAAAGTTGGCCTACAGTTGCGACGCGTATGTGACTAGAATTATAGAGATCCCGAAAACGTATATACTCGCATATGGCGGTCAATACGAGTTTGATTAATTCGTTTCATTACCTATTTATCAGTATTTACGACTATATTCTACTTATGAAATGAAATTTTTCGTGCACTTTTCGATCTGTCCATATAATAAATGTCGTATCTTTGACGACCGATTGGTGTAGTGAATAGTGACCAGCGATTTTTAAACGACTTCAAAAAAAGGGGAGGTTCTGTATTCGGGGCGTATTTTTACTGTTTTGTTGATTGTGTATTTTATAGGCTAGGCAGGCACCGACTTCAAAAAGTACCTATTGTATATATTTTTAATTTCATTATTATACCTAACTATTATTGTATAGCATATAAATTGTATTGTATTCTCATTATATATAATAGTGTATATCTATCTATAAAGAACATTCTGCTCTGGTTTATTATTTCATACTTTTCAGTTATTATTATTGCAGTAGTTTAATTAAATTATTTTTTCCGGGTTTTTTGAAGTCGTTTTTTTTTAAATCCTTTTTTATTGTGTGATGAATATGAACATTTATTCCTGAGTCCTGGATGTTTATATAAATATTAATATATGTTTATCCGTTATCTAGTATCCATAGTGCAAGCTTTGCTTAGTTTGGGACTAGATGATTGGTGTAAGTGGCCATGCAGAGATTCCAATAATACAGGAAAAATAACAAAACTACAGAAAATATCCACCATATACTATAAATTGCTAGGTAATCTATCTCAGACGAACTACGTTGGTCAGAGTAATCATAGACATAAATATAAATTGTGATACAGCTCAAATAGCTAACATTCTGCCCTTAGATGAATGATTGGTCTCCGCGCCGCTACGACTAGATACCGTCGGCGTACTCGAAAAATGCGGCAACAAATACTACGCCGTATTCGGCGTACCCGCGCCAGTCACGCCACAAGTTCAAATTTCAAATTTTGGTTTAAGACTGAAGCAAAATGCCGGTTTGCGTAGTCAAACTATGTAATAACAATATTACAAAAAACAAGAAAGATACTGGCATCACATACCATCAGTAAGTACTGTATAAATCTACACACTACAATATTGAGTTGCCGCATTCAGGAACCTGTTTTTTCTTCATAGTGCGGTATCTAGTCGTAGCGGCGCGGAGACCAATCATTAATCTAAGATTCTGCCATTATTCATGCTGATAGGACCAAAGACAATGGCAGTTCCCTTTTTGATGGCAGTTGGCACTTGACCTCAATCACACCTGATGTTAAGTGAAGATGAGGCGGTAGGTGGAAGGGGTTTTCAAAATCGACGACCTGTTTGGTGTAGTGGTTAGCAATTCTGGCAACTATACCAAAAGGTTGCTGGTTCGAATCCCGATAGGGGCATATGTGTGTGTTATGAATACGGACATGTGTACCCGAGTTATGGATGTTTTCATTTATAATAAGTATATATTTACAAAAAAAAATGTATTTATGTAGTATATCAACCATCTGGTATCCACAACACAAGCCTATAGTTGCTTAGTGTGGAACTAGATGACGCTGTGTGTATGTCTAAGGATATTTTATTTTATTTAAGTATTTTGTTAAAGAAAAGAATGTATTTGTTTTTTTTATGCACAACGGGTTGGTACTTGACCTCAATCACACCTGATGTTAAGTGAAGATGTGTTTGAAGGTGGAACCGTACTGACCCGGAAACCCCAACACATTTGGAGGACTGACTATCTTCTCTGACAACCGGAACACAACAGTGCTATTAACATTGCTGCTTGGCGGCAGATTTAGATAAGATGGTGGTAGCTAGCCAGGCGGAAATTTAAAATGCATTACCACCAACCAAACCGAGTACTTAAACATGTACCCCGCTGGGGATCGAACCCGCGACCTCCAAATCGTAAACCCAACGTTGTTTACTTTGAGCCACGGAGGCAGTTCATTTCAATGTCTTGATGGACTTTTATGCACTCGTACTTGTAGGGGTTGTAACTAACCAGTGTTTCGCTCTTTGAGTGATGTGCCACACTGAGTTATAACCCATTTGTGCTACTGCGGCACACACTCGCTCTTTGTATTTTCTATGCTTTATTTTAATTTGTATGGATATTTGTTTGTAATTTAAAAATTGTGTATGCGTGTGAAGGCAATGGCGTAAAATATTGGGTCTTTACCCATGAAATTGGAGTTTTTTTTCTTCGTTAATCATATGTACCAATTCCTGCGATTTTCAAAGCTACGTCCAAATTTGTTTTTTATTTGGAAAATGGAATATTATTTCAAGGTTTATATATATATATATGTATGTATGTATAGGTATATCTTCTCACACATCTACTCACAAAAACACACACACACACACTGTTTACTAGCGGTTTTCCGATCCCAAGGCGCTGGCCGTAGGGCTAGTAAATTTTATCTGGGTATACACAATATTTTTATATATTTTACATTATTTACAACACTACAATAAAACTGCACTAATAAATATGATATCATGTCTCTATTATGTATTATGTATATATAATTTCAATGGATACTTAGGCGTAAGATTAAATAAATTGTAAAAAAATTCAGTTCATTATATTTTTGTACCAACTATGGAGGAGCGGAGTCTCCTAATACAGGCATTATTATGCTTAAAAGGAGGCTCCTGCCACAATATTGTAAAAGAATGCATTAAAAGAAATAAATGAATTATGAATTATAAATGAATTATGAATTATGAATTAGGTTTCACATGAAATATTTTTTTAATTTCTGGGCTAAATCACATAATAAAAAAAATATGAACAGAGCTCTTTTCATGTGCTTCCCATAATTATTTCTTAGATACGCTGAAACTTTTATAAAGCGGTTCCTTTAAAAAATTAACACTGCCTATATACTTAACTTAATGTTATCCGGTAATACACACAAAGTTTAGCTAAATTTGGATTTGCCGTTCCCAAAAAAAATCAAAAATGTTTGTATGGATATAACTGTCTTAATGAAATTCTTCATACAAAACGCCAATTTCATAGGTAAGGACCTAATAAAGCTTTATCTCTCTTCATCTATCTTGATCGTTCCTTTCCATCTGATGAACTGTACCTACCTGTTTCCTAAACGATTGTCAAAATTCAAAGGCTATTATAAAATAAGTTTGGAATTAATAACGCGGTTGTCAAAACAATAGGAGTTTCAATGGGGCCTTTGTTGTGTTTCCATCAATTTTGGCAGAATTTCTACAGATACGAGTACTTCATTAACGGGTTCACCCAGTGAACGCAAAATTGGTCAATTTTGTTGGGTAAATATTGAAATATCTATTAACTCCGAGTAGCCTAATTCCACTTATAGAAAGAAAATTTTATTCAGTGCCACAATACGTGGTGAATCCCATAATAAATTGATTTAATTAATACACGAAACGAAATGAAATGAAATGAAAATCATGGAGGCAATACAATATGCACTTATGAACGTCATTTGTTTTTTAAAACTACCACTAGCTCGGAACGCGACCAATACTGAGAAGAGCTAGCGAGAAACTCAGAAAGTCGCACAAATTACGCTAAAAACTCGCCTATGAATCGTATTTGTAAAATTCTCAAATGGACATCTATTCTCGTCTTCAAAAACTGTCTCCAAAAAAGAAATTGTCGCTACCTTACTAAAATCATGTTAACCGTACCAATGTTACTTTACGTGAGGTAGTTACCCGACATATTATTTACGTATGGAATTAGCAACATATACACAACACTTAATTTCTCGCTATTATTCATTTCACCATATCCTATGATACCCCCCCCCCCCCCACATACACACACGTACACACATTATGTATTGTTGAAATCAAATGTGTCCTTTCTTTTTTTTCTTTTATATGAGAGGGCGGCAAACGAGCATGCGGGTCACCTGATGGAAAGCAATCACCGCCGCCCATGGACACCCGCAACACCAAAAGGGTCACAGATGCGTTGCCGGCCTTTGAGGAAGGTGTCCACCCCAGAATAAGTAGGGCAGCCTGAGCGATGAGGGATTCTCCAAAGTAAATATTTACGTATCTAAAATTTTAAATAAATAGACATACAAACGGCGTCATCTAGTTCCACAGTAAGCAACTATAGGCTTGTGTTGTGGATACCAGATGGTTGATATACTACATAAATAATTTCTTTTTGTAAATATCCTTATTATAAATGAAAACATCCATAACTCGGGTACACACGTCCGTATTCATCACACAAACATATGCCCCTAGTGGGATTCGAACCCGCAACCTTTTGGTATAGTGGTCAGAGTTGCTAACCACTACACCAAACAGGTCGTCAATATGATTGATTATTTTTCCTTTCTTTCTATGTATAACTATTATAACTCTAATAAATAAATGTAAAAAATAAATGTAAATAAGTAAATAAAGGTTAATAATGTAACTATGTACACTGTTGTTAACTGTCCCAAATAAATAATATGAGTTAGATGACAGAGTAATAACGATAGGACAAGTAGATACAAAGGTAGTGCCAATCTGAGCATTGAGGTAGAAAATTCAGTTTAGCAATTTTTTTTATTTTTTTATTTTATTGTCAATCTGTATGTATGACGACCTGTTTGGTGTAGTGGTTAGAAGCTCTGACTGCTTTATTAAAAGGTCGCGGGTTTGATCCCGCTAGGGGCATATACTTGTATTATAAATACAGACATGTGTTCCCGAGTTATGGAAGTTTTTCACTTAATGTACATATTTACAAAAAAAAAAAGAAAACGTATATGTGTAGTTTATCAACCAACTGATATCCATGATACAAGCCTATAGTTGCTTGGTGTGGATCTAGATGGCGCTGTATGTATATGCCAATATATTTATTTATATTATTCTGCAATTGTGCGTATCTGCAGCTGCATGCACGTATCATACGAATACTCAGCATTATTTGCAGCGTTGTTTCGATGTCCGTAAAGCTACCCATTACGTGGTTCCTAAATAACTACTTAGCTTGAAATTAAAAAAAAAAAAAAAAAAAAAAAAACTATAATAGTTTATATGATGAAACCTGTAATTTGCCTTATTTTTTGTATTCGTACTTGGTAATATTTATACACAACTGTAACGCTGTTGGTTTCTTTAATAAATAAATAAATTAAAATAAAATAAAAAACTCTCTCAATGATTGATTATTTATGTAATCTTATGTTTATGTTTCCCTATACTCTTAATAGGGAAACCTGTAATTGACTGATGGTTAGATTTATCTAACTAAAAAAGCTGTTGGTTTTCTAATAAAGTATAAATAAAAATAAATTAAGGCTATAGGAGTAGAATTGATATAAAACCCATATTACTTTCCAATATAGTCTCTTTTACTTGTAACACCATGTTTTCGATTGCAGAGCTAACATTTTTGTACCTTTGAAAAGGTGTTCTGAATTTTTATCGTCAAAGTATTTTAAACGGTCACTCGCAACTCTTCATCACTTCGGCATTCAAATAGAATAGAACCAACCCGTCTCTTCCCGTGGTCGTGAAAGGCGACTAAGCGACTTTCCACCAAAAACATCAAAATGAAAAAAATCTGAATCACAAATATTTTATCCTAATTCTTTATTGCACCAAAACATTACAATAACAGAGTACAAACAATAGGTCACGTACAGAGGTGGACTTATCTCTTTAAGAGATCTCTTCCAGTCAACCTGAGCATTGTAATAGGAAACTTAGTAAATTTGAGGTTTAGCAGTAAATTGTGTGCAAAAGAAAAAATCCTATAACGAATAATAAAACAAATAAAAAAAAGAAAAGATAACTGAATAATAAACTTACACTAAATATATTACATATACCTACTGCGAAATATATACATAACATAATTTAAAGATATATATATATATATATACTATAAACCTACATACACATACTAATATCACGAAAGATGATGGGAGAGGTAATGCTCAATTATTTTATTCAATGTAGGTTACAAAAATATCAGTTATTTAAAGTCAAGATGTTATTTTTTTTTTAAACTACATCGCTTCACAAGGTGTTATGGTTAGGGAGAAGAAGCGACAAGAAACTCCACAACAACACATCTTTTCAAGTGGTTCATTTATTTAACGGCGATAGCTCACTCCTTGTCACGTATGCATTTCCATATATCAAAAACTGAATCGTAAATATTAATGTTTGGAACACCCAAACGCTAAGATTTGGGATATCTCTGACCAGTTAATTTGGGGTAACACTTGTGTTATTAATGTTTATTCTGAAGACATGCCAGTTAATTACAGCGTTGGCATTACTCCGCTTCTAGCTGTCCATTCTTACAGTTTTTTCTTTTCCCCGCAACGATTTGAATTGAAAAACAAAATGCACTTTTTGCTCCAGTTCGCTGCGGAACTTGGCCGTTTTTTTGCGTCTGTTTCAATTAGTGAGATATCTCTGTGTGCTGTCGAACGTTTGTCTGTTACATCCTTGGTTTGTAATCAAATCATTTGCATTGTTTTGTTTAAGGGTAGGTATTTCATTAATACACGGAGTAAAGAGAAAAAAGTTAAAACAAAAAAGAATACGGAAACAGACCGCAACACGCCATTTTTCTTCATAGCTTTCGCAGGCAGTAAACTTGTTTTTTTTTTTTTTTTATTGATAACACAGAATCAACAGCATCATTATAAAAAATATTACACAAAATTTATAAACCAAAGTCATGGCAATTACAGATTCTCATTTTTAATCACAATTCTTTAAAAAAAATAATTAGGTGGAAAGTTACTATTAAGTAATAATCATTATACAATCTAGAGGTAAAAGTGAATAGTGAGACAAACTAACTAATAATAAATAATTTAGTCAATAAGTCATATTACAAATAAAAAATTGGTCAAATAATTCAATCAATGTCAAATAATCGTCGTATGTATGAATTTCGCAATGTCGTGTTTTGTGTGTGTGAGTGTATGTGTGTGTGTGGTTTGGGAATGGATCGATGAGAATGACTAGTCGTGCGGACAGGTGAGCGAGGCGAGTGAGGCGGAGGGGGAGAACTGCAAACCGGCCGGCTGCCGGCGCGGCGGCGGCGGCGGTGGCCGTCTAGGCCAGCTTGTTCTAGGCCAAGCCGTGAAGTCCAAGACTGACAGCATTACCCAGTTAATTGGCAAGGCTAATTTGCTGTCCGTAGCTACCAGCAGGACAAGAATTTTCCCATATACCGCCTCAGCTATTGGAAATGTAGGCAATGAAATGCAAAGTAGCACTAAGATAATCCCTATGGGGAAAGAAGTCAAGTCAAGCCTGAACTCCGACATTCGTGTACACCACGGACTTCGCCTAGATGCAGTGAGCGGGGTTGTAGCAGATGGCTACAATACCAATAATAAGAGTTGCGTGCCATTGTGGGCTGTCAAGCAAAACGAAAGTAGCAATCTACGATGATTGGTGCCCAGGCTGATGTATAGGGGCGCGGATGTTGGGTATGGCAGAAGGAGCATGAAAGCAGAATTTTTTTTTTTTTTTTATTCATAACAGGTTGGTACTTGACCTCAATCACACCTGATGTTAAGTGAAGATGAGGTCGAAGATGGAAGCGTACTGACCCGGAAAGCCCAACACATTTGGGGGACTGGCTTTTTTATCTTCTTCTTATCTCTGACAACCGGAACACGACAATGCTATTAAGAATCAACGCATTAGAAATGCGTTCACGGCGTAGTATGTGTGGAGTGGCTTAGAATGATAGATTAAAGAATCATGGGATTAGAGAAAGATGTGGCGTACAACAGTAGTTAGTAAGGTAGATAGAAAATTGGTGAAAGGAGATTAACGAAAGCAATATATAGCGAAAGCGCAAATGGAAGGGTCTAAGGACTAAAGAATTTCCTGTTTTTTCTGTGCTCTCATCTTATCTTCTCTCTATACCTTAGCACAATCCTGTTGTCACCTATAATTATTATTTTATATATCAAAAAAAAATTATTTAGTACACACATTTAGTCATGTTATGTTTAATTAGGTATATTTGTCTATTGATCTATGTATGTATGTGTATGTCAATATATGAAATTTATCCACGTAGTTTGTATCTGCATCCCTATTTAATACCGCACAACCTACCTATTTCAAATGTACAGTCCTTATACCCAAAGGTTGCCTGGAAGAGATCGCTTTTAGTGATAAGGTCGCCAAATTGTACATTCTATTCTTACCACTTTTCTGAAACTGTATTTTCTTTTCTGTTGCGCAACAAAGTGTATTTGTAATGTATTGTATTGATGTACGTCAATCAAGTGAATGACGTACTCACAGATCAGGTGCGGTCAACCACTAACCGACGAGCGTGTATGAACCATTTGATGAGAGTGGCAGAAGCAACAGTAGTATGTCAGGATCGTTGCAAGAGGATATCAACAGTCTCTGCCTACCCCAACGGGATACAGGCGTGAGCATATGTATGTACATATATCGAATAAACTAAACGTGACATCACTAGAATATACAATACAATACAAATATATTGCACATCAGAAAATGAAAATACAGTTACAGAAAGTTTATATATTATTATATATATATACACACATTTACACGGGAGGGTTCCCAATTACATCATTAATAATTACTATAAGTTAAACAGAAATAATTAAATGTCAACAGGATTATACAAATTATGAGAGAATACAAATAAATTACAATAAAAATTAAAAGAGTTAAAAGAGCTAATTAAATGTCTATAAAATAATACATACAATATATGATTAGAATGTATAATTTGGCGACCTTATAACTAATCTTCCATGCAATCTTTATCATGTTGACATTTTTGTCCTCGAAATTAGAAAAGAATAAGACTAAATTTAGTATACATTATACTATACACACTGAATCATTATCCTGGACATTTGTACCATTAATTAAAATGTTAATGCCATTACATAATTTATTATCATTACCATTGGCATTTACTGTCCTAACGATTACATAGTTAATAACTTCGATGTCTTTACATTAATTAATTTATCACATTGCATAATTGTAATAAATTCATTGGCATCGAATATTGACGCAATAATAAATATAGTGTGTCAGGATCGTTGCAAGAGGATATCAACAGTCTCTGCCTACCGCAACGGAAACAGGCGTGAGCTTACGTATGGCAAAATACGCTTAAACATCGCCATGATAGGACATAAAAATTTTTGTGTTCGATCTGTTATGCGGTGGACCCCGTTTGGTTTTTAAAAAATACTAATTTATTAGACACACCCGTTTATTATAAAAATTGGAGATTGCCTCGGTCCCAGGACCAGAAATTCTTGGACACGCGCGGTGCAGGTGCTAGGAAAAGACTACTTGTGACCGCGTGATGCAAACTAGTTTTATTAGAAAGAAGAAGTCTCGCAGAAGACCGACGTCTGAGTACTGGCATTTTGCCACTGCGCTTCGTCCGGTGAGCGAGGGCGCCGGAGGCCCACCTTCCAGTCTCTCTCCAGAATGGTAGCGGTATTTAAAGAGTTAGTACCCCAGGAGGGTACCAGCACTGCTGGAGAATCCCTCATCGCTCAGGCTGCCCTACTTATTCTGGGGTGGACACCTTCCTCAAAGGCCGGCAACGCATCTGTGACCCTTTTGGTGTTGCGGGTGTCCATGGGCGGCGGTGATTGCTTTCCATCAGGTGACCCGCATGATCGTTTGCCGCCCTCTCATATAAAAAAAAAAAAAAAAAGAAAGAAAGTTACGAGTCAGCATTTTACTCGGTATTAATTATGGGTATAACAGATCGTTAATAAACTACCGTTTTGCTCGCTTGCATTCGTTTGCTAAAATTGGTGCCTCATAAGCACCCTAGAATCAAAAATGTTTTATTTCGTAAGTTAATAAGAATAACATTTTAAATAGCCTAATTCAGAAATTTTATCCTTCACTTTTTGTACTTTATGCAATTCCTTACTCACTTATAATTTAAAATAAAATACTATACATAAACACACACACATACATAAACACACACACATACATAAACACACACACATACATAAACAAACACACACACGCACGCACACAAACACATATCTGACCAAGTAACCTCTCATATTATATTTACAACTCACATAAGCAACTAATCCAGGTTTTCAATTTCAATTACGCATTAAGTAAAAGTCTTATGTAAAATGTAGAAGAATGAAGAGCAGAGTAACCTAACACAAGTTTTAAGAAGCTTAACAGGATACTCTCACAATTGTGTACAAGATTGTTATGCTTGAATGAAAATAAATATTTTGAATTTTTTGAATCGTCATGATGACGTACAGTTATCGCTCATTCACTAGGCAGTCTCCCCAGAGAAAAACGAGCAAGAAACTCAGGAGTTGCTCTTTTTAAATAAATCAATACAAATACTGGAATAATTGTTAAATTTATGATTCAACAAAGAAAAATATTTGAATAAAGTGAGGACAAGGGGATATAAACCTCTTAGACTGGTTGCCCTAGAACACAGGATGGATTACCTACTTTTTTTTTTTTCAACGCGTTAGCACTTGACCTCAATTACACCTGATGTTAAGTGAAGATGAGGCCGAAGGTGGTAGCGTACTGACCTGGAAACCCCATCTTATTAGGAGACTGGCTATCTTATCTCTGACAACCGGAACACAACAATGGTATTAACATTGCTGTTTGGCGGCAGATTTAGATAAGATGGTGGTAGCTAGCCAGGCGGACATTAAATATGCCCTACCACCCGACCCGATCAAACCCGCGACCTCCTAATCGTAAACCCAAT
Source organism: Oegoconia quadripuncta (assembly GCA_949316235.1). Lineage (NCBI taxonomy): Eukaryota > Metazoa > Arthropoda > Insecta > Lepidoptera > Autostichidae > Oegoconia > Oegoconia quadripuncta. The sequence goes on along the minus strand of OX438745.1, from coordinate 2,008,475 downwards.
GTTGTTTACATTGAGCTACGGAAGCGGGTAAAGGTAAAGGAGCGGTAAGCACTGAATTTAAGTCGTCAAGCATGAGTTCGGGCTCATCTCTTCGATTCTTGCACTGCACAGGATGTGTAGCGCAGATCATGCGCATGCGCATGCGCGGCGGTATGAGGCTGTCATCACACTCTCAATCCACCGAACTAGTGAAAGCCATTGAAAAAGCTTGGCATTAAAGTCGTGACTAATCAGGACCAATGAATAACCTTTGTACAATTCTCGTACTTCAGAAAACCAATCGACAATGCAATAAAGCTGATGACACACCATCACAGCGATGAAAGGAAAACCCGGCTATATGTCTGCCCCTTTATCAAACAAATGATCTATGATTGGATAGATCCGAGGAAAATAGAGTTCCCCAATCTTATGTTTATGGTTATTGCTATTTATTTCAAATAACGTATTCGCGAGACATCAAAAGAAAAGGTGCTCACATCACCGCTTGCCAAATTTCAAAGAAAAAATAATGTGGATGTTATGTACTTTATAAGTGGATGGGTATATTGAAGCAGGTGGAAAATATTAAATACAAGACTCCGTAAGTCACTCGTGGTGCAGTCGCCTTCTCTAATTAGCGAGCGATGGATAGTGACGCTGTCAGCGAAACCAAAACGGTTGCTAAATGTTTATCAAGGGGCAAATGTTTGTGTGATGAATACGAACATTTATTCCCGAGTCATGGATGTTTATATAAATATTTGTTTATCCGTTATCTGTATCTACAGCAAGCTTTGATTAGTTAGAGAAAATACAGTTTCAGAAAAGTGGTAAGAAGAAAGTAGGTAAATAAAATTTGGTATTTAGTTATAAATTTACGCTTTTGTGCAACAATGCAGTTTTAGCAGATATCAGGCGTGGCTTGTCGCAGCGGCTAATTTATTTATGAATGAAAAGAAATATTAAGAAGCTAATATCACTATTAAGGGTTACGACCTTTGTGAATGCTGTTTGAGAACGGTATGCAAAATTAACCCCTACCTTGCACTGTGCCATAAAAGTTTTACAAATGTTGTAAAATCCACACAATGTTACAAGTACCTACAAAGTAATTTATATCTCACAAATGTATGCGATTTATGGTAATAAGCAGACTCGGCGCTCGTTGAATGGTCGCATTCGCTATTCGTTTTCGATTGCAATGTGTGTGCGAAGTGCGACTTTTGGCTCGTTTTTAACTTTACCATCGCGTTCGCGTTTAGGCAAAAAGTATGTATGAAAAGAATCGTTTTGCAAACTATCCGCTAGGGGCGCTGCACATTTCTTTATACAAATCGTCACGCAAACGTGAACGCGGTAGTAAAGTTAAGTCGAAACAAAACTCGCACTCCGCCCTCTGGCGCGATCAGTCATTGGATGGGTGACTTTTTAACGGCGTTGTGTGTGTGTCCAGTCGTTGCCCAGACGTATCTCAGTGCGTGGTCTTTTTTTATATGCCACCAAAAATTACTGTAAATACTTTTCAACAGCTATGGGAAATTTGTAGATAAAAAACAGGTACGGTAGATATTTAAGTATTAAAAAGTAAAGAACCCGACAGCTATTTTATATTTAGCGGCCGCGGAAGATGTTTTTTTTTCATGAAGCAGAAATAATAATAATTAAGCCAGTGAACATAGAAAATAATTGTATGAGATATGAGCGTTTTAATAAAATTATATTTAGTATTTTAGCGTACTTGCCAATCGGCCTGATTTTTGTGCGAGGCAAAGTCGTTGTTTTTGAAGGTGAGGTTGCTAATTAGTAATAAAAAACCGGCCAAGTTCGTGTCGGGCCACGCGCAGGGGTTCCGCAATTGCCCTCACAATAAGCAGATTTAAAGGGGGCTTAAAGTACATTTTATGAGTTTTCCTCCTATTATTCATTAACTTGTAAAGCCCTTAGCTGTGATAGTTTTAACCGCTTTATATATACCACTACCGTGAATATTAACCAAAACAACCGATTAGCTGGCAGGGGAAAGACACTTGACTGTGTGATGATTGTCAATAATTTTATGATATTTTTATACTTTTGTTTGTTCTATCGCTATTAATTATGATTTTGTATTAGCAACATAGCCACTTGTGCGTGATTGGTCGAGAAAATTCGGAAATTACGCACGATTACGATCGACCAATCCGAGCGCTCGCCAATTTTAATGGGTATCGGTAGAGGGGACGTCGAGTTGGTCGATCCATACAGTAGTCTGGTTGCAAATCCTGAACTGAAAGGTTGTATACGATAAGCTCTGTTATCGTATACAACCTTTCTGTTCGCTACATAATTAATGTGGATATAAATTATATACTAGTTCAGCAAATAAAGAAGTTTTACTTGTATCTGAGTTTTTTATCAAAACTGTAACAAAAATTAACCCTTTATAACTTAACTGCGTGGAACAGCCAAGGCATGAAAGTCCAGGGTCAGGTTCGCTCGTGCATGGAATACTGCTGTCACCTTTGGAATCGTTCAGCCAAGTACCAACTGGCTGCACTCGATTCTGTGGAACGACGTGCCAAAAGACTCATTGGTGATTGTAGAGCCTCGAACACCGTCGCAAGGTCGCCTGTCTCTCAGTCTTTTACAGGATACACTTCGGTGAGTGTGCGTTGGAATTACACAATCTTATTCCACCATCGCCATTTCATCTTCGAACTACTAGGCGCGAGGAGGGATTCCACCCGTATGTAGTTAACATACCGAACATCCGCACTAAGCGGTTCGACTCTTCATTCATAATGCGAACAGCCAAGGCATGGAACTTCCTTCCGGCGTCAGTCTTTCCTGAATCCTACAACCTTGGGATCTTCAAGAGCAGAGTGAAAATCGTCACTTTTCATCAGTTGAGATTGTGGTTAAACGCGAAACCAGTCACTCATAAAAAAAAATAACTTAATCGCAGAAATTTGTATATCCCGCGGGAACTACTTACTTTATCGGGATAATATATATCCTATGTTTTAATCCGGGCTATATTCTACCTATATACTAAACTTTTATACAAATCCGTTCATCCGTTTCGCCGTGACGGAGCAACAAACAAACATACAAACTTTCTCATCTTACTAGTCTTAATATTATATAATAGTTTGGATATTTGTTTGATTGTTGCTAAATCACGGCGAACGGAGGAACGGATTTGGATGTAATTTGGTATATAGGTAGAATATACCCTGGATTAAGACAGGATAGTTTTTAACTCGATAAAGTGAGTAGTTCCCGCGAAGTAATCAAATTTGCGCGATAAAGTTATTCCACGCAGGCGAAGTCGCGGGTGTAAAGCTAGTTTAGTTTATTCCTGAATCGAAAAACTGTTCAAGATAAACTTTAATACTTTGAACGACCTATCTAACCCACATGATAGAATTCAAAACTGTACTTGAAGGGAGGTTACCTAAAGAAAGATTTCATGATCCCCAGTGGGGTACATATATTTAGTACTCGGTTTGGTTGGTGGTAGGGCATATTAAATGTCAGCCTGGCTAGCTACCACCATCTTATCTAAATCTGCCGCCAAACAGCAATGTTAATAGCATTGTTGTGTTCCGGTTGTCAGAGATAAGATAGCCAGTCTCCCAAATAATAAGGGGTTTCCGGGTCAGTACGCTTACCACCTTCGGCATCATCTTCACTTAACATCAGGTGTAATTGAGGTCAAGTGCTAACCCGTTGTGGATTTTAAAAAAAATCTGTTTTAGGCGCCACTCGACACTCGACGCCATTTTAAATTAGGTCACAATTAATTTACAAACTAGTATTATTCTTGTTAGAAATAATCTACTCGAAGCGTGTTGAAGCTAAATACCGTGAGATAAAACGAACAATGCTATAAGTAATAGGTATATTATTGAGTGGAGAACATTCAGAAGTATATTTCTATAGTGACAATCTCCGTGGCACAGATTTATACATTATATTTGGCAAATCACAGCACTTGTGTGCCTCCTTATCGACCAAATTACATCTGCAAGGATAATCTTTAACCCATCTCGATCTTGCTGCTATTTTTATAAAAATATGGGATCTTTTATAGCAAAATTTGTGTCTTTTGTATATCAAATCTGCGGTCTTTGTTGCTATGAGACAAATACATCATCATTTTCCTACCCTTATCCCACTCTAGATGGGGTCTGTCTTCTTCCTCCACTCTCCTCTATCAGCCGTCATCTCCGTACTCACCCCTTTCACAAACATATAATTTTTTTTAAATGCACGTCAAAATACTTAAAAGCAAAAAATAAACAGAAAAAAATTGGCGAAACAACCGACTCCGTAAGGTTCCATTTTTTATCTTTTGTGAGTACCTACGTCAGTCACTTCATTGGCGTACGTCCTTCTTGGTCGTCCTTTACCGACCCTTCCATCACGTATAACTTTTCTGTATGTCTATTGCCTCTAGCTCTATTGAAGATATAGTAAGTTTACACATTCAGTTTGCATTTCGTCTTGATGCAAAATTATTCAAAATTTGTTGTTTGTTTGCGTTTATCAAATACCGCATCCAAATAGCTCCGTACATTAAGGTACGTATTTCGTTCAAGTACGGACAGCCGATCGCTCGGTTCATATCCGCTCCGTCTAATGACGAAAATGTTCCATATTCGAGATCGTAACGAGTTGCTCAAATCGCCGCCCCAAACGAATTCATATTTCATATTGCTCTGATTTTAGAGAACGTTTCATATCTTTGACATTATGATGACCTAGTACATGAGTAGGAAACAGCCTTTTTGCTCGTATTAATAAAAGTGTCTCAAGATTGAGATCAGCTTAACTTGAGATACTGTTGTGTGTTAAAGTAGTGTTAACATAACTCTATGAATTATAATTTAGAAAACAAATACAATACAATACAAATACACTTTATTGCACAACAGAAAAGAAAATACAGTTTCAGAAAAGTGGTAAGCATAGACTGTACAATTTGGCGACCTTATCACTAAAAGCGATCTCTTCCATGCAGAAAACCTCCGAAATGTAAGACCATAATGATGATGATGATGCTTCGGGCCGATTTCGGCCATGGCGACCTCTTCGACTCCTAATCGGTTTGGCGCTGGTGCGCTCGAAGATGGCTAACATAGCCGATCTTTGCGGTGAACGCCCGTGCGCAATGTGGGCACGTAAGCACACCTTCCACGTAGTGATAATGAATGGCAGCGAATCGCGTTTAGCGTCGAGGTCACCTTTACGCTGCTCCATTCAAATTCCATCATAATACTTCCATTTTTTTTTATGCACTACGGGTTCGTACTTGACCTCAATCACACCTGATGTTAAGTGAAGACGAGGTCGAAGGTGGAAGCGTACTGACCCGGAAACCCCAACACATTTGGGAGACTGGCTACCTTATCTCTGACAACCGGAACGCAACCATGCTATTAACATTGCTGCTTGGCAGCAGATTTAGATAAGATGGTGGTAGCTAGCTAGACATTTAAAATGCCCTACCACCAACCAAACCGAGTACTTAAACATGTACCCCGCTGGGGATCGAACCCGCGACCTCCGAATCGTAGACCCAATGTTGTTTACATTGAGCCACGGTGGCGGGTATCTTTACTTCAACCAGCAATATATGTATGCTGAATTAGTTTCTGCATTTAAGATAATGTATTAAGCGCTTCCTAGCGTCCGATTCCCTAATTAGAGTATTCCTAATTAGATTTCCTACAAATAGGATAAAGTAACAAGCGCTACTTGAACAGTGAATCTTCTAGACTCATACTAGGGACTATAATTACTACACTAAAATTCCAATTTAGTTGTATAACTGTTGTTTGTGTTTTTAGTAAGATGATATTGGTGTCGATTCGGATGTACACCAACTAAACTAAACTAAAACCAGTTTTGGAGTGGTGCCGTCGCCTCGTACTGTTCCAGGGAGAAAGAGACAGTACTAGTTTAAAACTGGAATTAGTTTAGTTTAGTTTAGTTGGTGTACATCCGAATCGACACCATTGGCGAATTGCACACAAATCAAATCAAAAATGTTTTATTTCGTAAGTTATAAGAATAACATTTGAAATTATAAAATATTTTGAAATTATAAAAGAAATTATAAATTATATAAGATTGGTGTTAACCGCCGTAGTTTAGTTATTGCTGTTGGTCTACACGGAGCGGCATAGTCGGCGCTTAAAAAGATTAAAAAAAAAAAAAAAACATTTGAAATCGTCATGACATACAGTTATCGCTCATTCACTAGGCAGTTTACCCAGAAGAGAACGAGGAAGAAACTCAGGGATTGCTGTCTTTAAATAAGTCACAATTACTTCATACAATTTATGATTCGACAAAGAAAAATAAGAATATACTGGATATTGCCGAGCGGTTCATGTCCACAGCTCCACTCAGCTCACCACTACATCAAGGCTACTGTTGTCTTCTGACATAGAACAATTTTTTACAAGACAAGACCCCTTCGATTTCTCTTATTGTACCATCGGAAACAAGCAGAAATAATTCTAAGTGCAAAACAGCGATAACCAATCAAACGACAGAATATAACGGCGCTTATGACGACATATTTGCACAATATCCTCATCTTTGCACCGCCTTGTTTAATTTCCGTCTACCCTCCAAAACTTATGAACCGTTAAATTTATACGAACCTTCGAATTGTCGGCGAAAAAAAACTTGATTGGACCTCTCTTAGTGACAAATTTAGTGAATTCCACAAAATTTTACGGTGTAACATAAAAATGTAAGATCATCTCTCTTTGCTTGATGGAGATTTTTTAAGTCTGCCTACCCAATCTGTACCAATAAGGCTATATTAAGGCTGGACCGAATACTTATCATTTTTAATAATCGTCCGTCGTTGGAGAAGGTCGCTTGGATTCCAGGGATTGGTGCAAGTTGTAGGAAATTGTCCTTTTATGCACAACGGGTTAGCGCTTGATTTTGATAGATAATATCAACAAAGTCCGACGAGTATGTATGAACAACCTTACAATAAATAATAAATAAATATCCTTGGACATGCACAAATGCCATCTAGTTCCACTTTAAGCAACTTATAAGCTTGTGTTGTGGATACCAGATGGTTAATATACTACATAAATATATATATATATATATGTATATATATTTTACAATATATCATATTGTAAATAAATACTTATTATAAATGAAAACATCCATAACTCGGGTACACATGTCCATATTAATCATAAAAACATATGCCCCTAATGGGATTCGAACCCGCGACCTTTTGGTATAGTGGTCAGAGTTTCTAACCACTACACCAAACATGTCGTACACCAGCCTTATGAGAGAATGAAGTTAAAGAGGTGTGTCAGGATCGTAGCAAGTAGAAGTCTGTGGTCTCTGACTTTAGGTATGTATATAAAAAAAAGGACTTGATGCTTTAAATAAAAAATTATTTGAAATAGCACATTTTATTTAAAATATTTAAACACGAACTACAATAAAAGTTTTTTTAAAATATGAAAATGTCAAACATTTAGTTGTTCATGTGTCAAAAATTGCGTCTAGCGCATCTCCTCGGGACGGCTTAGTACCCAACAGGCCCAGGGTTCCGTCGCCTCAAACTCAACCGGTACGAACACGTAACCTTCTTGGAGTTCCTGGTATTTATTATAAAAAAAAAATTGTTAAAAAGTTATTTCATAGAATAGGATCTGTGTCTTCTTCTTAGTGAGACGAGCTAAGTGGCAAATTATTAGCGATCGAACGCAATTTTTTTTTTATTTAGAGCGTTTTATATCGTGCTCATCTAACAATTTTTTTTTCAGTCAACAATCGCGTTTACTTTATACTGAATAGATATGTACTTATATTGCAACTCTCTCTAGTCACAGAAAATCAGAATACAGCATTTGCAGAGATCGGTTTGTACAGTGTTATAGCCAATGACAACGTAGGTAGATGAAAAATCACGGGAAAAGATTACCGGTTTAGAGAAGAGGTATGTTAATTTGGTCGGTTATTCATTTCTCCATCCAGAACAAATAATTAAATAATATAAAAAAACAAGAACATGATGTTGTTGGCGATCCTAAATAAATCAAATAAAATAAAAAAAATGTGCCGAAACCACTCAGCAAATTAATATAAATAATATTTTTTTTATATATTTCGGACACTTACACCAATCATCTAGTTCCCACACTAAGCAAAGCTTGTGCTATGGATACTAGATAACGGATAAACATACATAAATATTTATATAAACATCCATGACTCGGGAGTAAATGTTCGTATTTATCACACAAACATTTACCCATTCACATAAACAGTCCCCCAAATGTGTTGAGGTTTCCGGGTCAGTACGCTTCCACCTTCGATCTCATCTTCACTTAACATCAGGTGTGAATGAGGTCAAGACCGAACCCGTCGTGCATAAAAAAAAACCCTCGCGGGATTCGAATCCGCAACCGCTGGTTTCGCTGACAGGGTCACTACCCACTACACCAACCGGTCGTCGTAATCTAGATGTGCTACAAATAATCGCTAAAGATCGGTAACTAAAATCGCTGCCGCTTCTATTTTACTCCGCTTAGGAAAGAGGCGAACAGATGAGGCCAAAGAGGTGGGGTGACAACGTGAACTTCATCAAATCTCTTCGGCTTTAGAGAGTAACATCCATTAGCCCATCTCATAAAATATTATTGTATAACTTTAGATTAAAGATAAACTAAGTGAAGTGATTAAATAAAGAAATTGTTTTTTAATCATCTAGCTTCGGCTTGGGGTTCTGGGCGCGCGAAATTGTGGAATAATCTAGAATTTTTGAAAAGGAAGATATTTTCTGATATATGGGTGTGTATATCCTGTTATATTTTTATTATATATATATTTTTGTATATGTATTGTCTCTATCTCACTAATTTTCAGTGTATTTAGACGTAATATTACTTTTTTATGTACGGGGATCGATTTCTGTATTTTACGCTTTCAATTTTTTTTTATGCACGACGGGTTCGTACTTGACCTCAATCACACCTGATGTTAAGTTGAGGTCGAAGTTGGAAGCGTACTGACCCGGAAACCCCAACACATTTGGGGGACTGACTATCTTAGAGAAAAAAACTAAATGTGTGAAATTTGTACTGCCTAATGTCAGGGAGGTGCCCACAAATATAATGATAAAAAATGTCACTCTAGACCTTGTTGAGTCCACTGTATTTTTGGGCATTACTTTGAACGCCAAATTACAATGGGGTCCTCATATCCATAAATTGCTCTGCAGCGTATGCAGTCAAAAAAATTAGACAAATATCGGACGTAAATACTGCTAGATAAGTATATTTTAGTTATTTCCATAGCCTGATGTCTTACCGTATCTTGCTGTGGGGAAATGCCGCGGATATAAATACAATCTTTATTTTACAAAAACGAGCCGTTCGCGCAATTTATCAATTGAGACCTGCAGTGTCACTTCTCTAAGCGACACTGCAGGTCTCAATTCTTTAAATCTGTCTCTACAGTTTTAAAGAATATAATATTGTAACCTTTTCGACACAGTAAATTTTGATAATCAATATGTCAAAACAACATAGCATCATTTAGGAAAAATAGTGATAAACATCATGTCAATAGAAGAAATAAAGATAAACTTGCAGGTCACATAAGTCGCCTCCACAAAGTCAGTAATTCATTCAAAGGGTTATGTATACGCTTTTTCAATAAAGTTCCTGTTGATATACAAAATCTTCCTGTCAATAAATTTAAAGGTACTATAAAACAGAAACTTATAAGAAAGCATATTATAGAATATCAGATTATTTAGATGATAAACATTCATGGACATAACCAGCCCGTTCGCATAACCAGGCTATTTCACAATTAATAATGAAATATTATTAAATAAAATAATAATTAATAATTTTGTAATATTAAAACCTTTTTTTTTAAAGAGCGACCTCTCGAGTTTCTTGCTTGTTCTTCTCAGGGGAAAATTGCCTTTTGAACAAGCAGTAGCTTTAAAAATGTAAAATCTGACTATTTTAAGTGTACCCTGTGTACCTACAAAATAAAGCATTTTTGATTTGATAATTATGTATTTATGTACTGTTCGTTCCTTTGGCGCATCCTGTAATCTAACCGGCTTGACGAATTTCGAAGTGAATACTTGTTTTTTATGCTCAACGGGTTAGCTCTTGAACCTCAATCACACCTGACGTTAAATGAAGATGAGTATGAAGGTGGAAACATACCCGGAAACTACATCATATTTGAATACTTAATACAAATCAAAGAAATAATTAGATAATCGAACACATTTACACTGAAGTTACGCCTATTTAGGGGTAGGCAGAGACCACAGACTTCCACTTGCTACGATCCTGATACATCTCTTTTGCTTCATTCACTCTCATCAAGTTGATCATATATGCTTGTCGGTTTAGGGTACTCTTGACTTGGCCTTTTTTTAAGACGATCCCCGATTTGATTCGTTCGATTGCACATTCGTTATGGCCTTCCTCTATCAACACTACCATGTGCATTCGCTTTGTATATCTCTTTCGTTAGTCTTCTTTCATTCATCCTCTTCACATGTCCAAACCATCTCAGCATACCTTTTCAATCCTTGTCACTACGTCTTCTTTCACACCGCTTATCTCCCTAATTACACTATTCGCCTCCGTGGCTCAATGAAACAACATTGGGCGGGTTCGATCCCCAGCGGGGTACATGTTTAAGTACTCGGATTGGTTGGTGGTAGGGCATTTTAAATATCCGCCTGGCTAGCTACCACCATCTTATCTAAATCTGCCGCCAAACAGCAATGTTAATATCATTGTTGAGTTCCGGTTGTCAGAGATAAGATAGCCATTCCCCCAAATGCGTTGGGGTTTCCGGGTCTGTACGCTTCCACCTTCGTCCTCATCTTCACTTAACATCAGGTGTGATTGAGGTCAAGTATCTACCCGTGGTGCATAAAAAAAAATTTAAAAAAACTATTCCTGATTCTATCATTCAAAGTCAATATACTCAATCTATATGCAAAAAATTATAGGTGTAAAAATCAAGTAGAACTCACAGCCCTTGTACCTAAATTTTTACCTAAAAAGGTCACCGACCTGCACCTCACAAAAACTCAGGTTTCCTCATTAATTACTACCTTGCAATTTGCACCAAAATGACTGAAATTACCGCGCGACCTTTTTAAATGGGATCAAAAGACGCCTTGTAATTGACTTTAGCAGCAACTGACTACACGAAATGGTGGACATCTAAGAGTGGCCGTATCGGGTTAATTCTGGATGTCTTCTTATTAAGTTCTACATTAAAAAATAAGTTTTAAAAACAAAGTTTTAATTCCCAATAATGATCTTAGCATATACATATTATTATCAAAGCGCAAAGCAGTTACGCAGGTCAAGATCTCAAAAACAAAACTTAGCCGTTCGTACGCCGTGCCCTATTTACGCGCCAGTTCTTCACATCCTCTATCTCAGTAACTATTTGACATTCATATGCACTAATTTACTCAGGTAATGTGATGCTTATCGTTACACAATATTACAATTATTGGAAATTATTTAGCGCAATAAAGAGTATTTGTATTGTATTGTGTTGTGTTGTTTTGTGTTGTTTTGTGTTGTGTTGTATTGTATTGTGTTGTGTTTTGTTGTGTTGTGTTGTGTTGTGTTGTGTTGTGCTGTGCTGTGCTGTGCTGTGCTGTGCTGTGCTGTGCTGTGCTGTGCTGTGCTGTGTTGTGTTGTGTTGTGTTTTAATGTATTGTATCGTATTGTATTGTATTGTATTGTATTGTATTGTATTGTATTGTATTGTATTGTATTGTATTGTATTGTATTGTATTGTATTGTATTGTATTGTATTGTATTGTATTGTATTGTATTGTATTGTATTGTATTGTATTGTATTGTATTGTATTGTATTGTATTGTATTGTATTGTATTGTACAAGTTTCAACACTGTAGCTTTAATAGTTCCTGAGATAATGTCTCTCAAAAAAAGCTGATTTTGGCACTCACTCACTCACTGACAGATCATCAAATTTAGCACACTTCCAGTAGACCTAGACACTAGAAATTTGGTAAGTTGCAAGTATCTTATGTACAAGTAAAAGCTACAGTCCCAAATTGGTCAAGTGTGAGTCGAAACAGCTTCAATCTTTTCAAAAAGTTATTATTTGTCGGAAGTTATGTATAGTGGCGTATGTATGTTTATATCTATTGTTTAGTATCTATTATTTTATATATTTTTTTAAGTCATTGGTGCACAATCTACTTGCTTTTATCCCGTTCTACTTTTTTCTCTACCCAAAGGTTGTCTGGTAGAAATCACTAAATAGCGATAAGACCGCCTGGTTGTACAATATTTTTTTTGAAGCTATATTTATGAAGTACATTGTAGAATTTTTGAACAATAAAGTGTACTTAATTGATTGAGTGGCAAATTATCTTAAGATTTATCATGACGTCATACACCCTATGACACTCCCGGGACTTGTACGAATATAACGATATACATACAAACGCGTTGAATACAATACCCTCCTTTTAGTTTCGTTGTCATCGAAAAAACGACCACTAGTCAACAATAGGCGTTCCACATTGCTCTATTGATTTTCCAAGTTTTCCTTTCAATTTTTGAAGATTTACTTTCAATGGACATAAAGATTATATAATGTCCAGTAGAGTGAAGACTTCTCCGCTTATCCACGATCTCAATGAACTCTCAAAATTTATTATCATCACCCTTGTAATTCCAAACAAAAACTACCATCTAAATTAAGGCTGTAACAGCTCTATCCTCGGCTAAACTATACCATAAATTACTCTCAACCAATTCGGTAACTCGGCAGAATGATATATCCGAGGGTACCTACAATCGGTATTCACGGCGCTATTCATAAAGACTGTTTTATGTCTGTCTATTAGTATATCACTTTGATTTTATGGACAATTATTCTTCTGATACACCCATGCCGTAGTAAAACATTAGTAGGAGACCTTGTTTCTAATGCGTCCACTGTATTGAACACAAGCTCCATCTGCATCCTGAGACTGCTTATTGCTATCCACGCAAAGGTTTTAAAGATGTGATAATCGTTGGGCAGTGCTGCAGTGTCTCCTTTAAGACTGGGTGCGGCAGACATCTCAAAAACTGGCCATTCTCGAAGAAACCATCTCAGTCATATCGTCCATCTTCTTCCTCAGCTTCCGCCGCGTGCTGTGATTGGTTGCGACCTGTGCCCCGCCACCCGCTATCCCCTTTGGCGTCTTCCATATCAATGGAACGTTGCCAGTTTTTTCTCATTGATAAAACAAGATACAATATAAATGAAGTAAGTCTGTTACCTAAAGTGTATTTTCATTTGCACTTACATTTAATTTTTTTACTCGGAAACAAAATTTTTAAGGCTAGATTTTTTAATGAATATATTATTTTATTGTCATGTACGTGCAATTGCCAAAGTTTGTCGGGTTACTTTTGTTAGACCCCATATATGGCTACGACACTCTAAAAAAGATATATCCTAAATAAATAAAATAAATAAATAAATAAATATTTCGGACACTTACACCAATCATCTAGTCCCAAACTAAGCAAAGCTTGTACTATGAATACTAGATAACGGATAAACATACATAAATAATTATATAAACATCCATGACTCGGGAATAAATGTTTATATTCATCACACAAACATTGACCCCTCGCGGGATTCGAACCCGCAACCGTTGGTTTCGCTGATAGGGTCACTATCCACTACACCAATCGGTCGTCAAATCCTGACCCTCTCCTAGAATATACCAACGTTTATTCTCACCTCATCATCAGCCCGTAAATATCCCACTGCAGGGATATAGGCCTTCCCTCGTATATGAGGGAGTATGGGCAATAGTCCACCAGGCTGTGCCAATGCGGGTTAGGGACTTCACATGCCTTAGAATTTATATTTCTCGGGCATGCAGGTTTCCTCACGATGTTTTCCTTCACCGTTTAAGAGCAGCCGGATAAATGCACATAAGTAATTTAATTAAATTTAAAAACTCATTGGTACTTGGCCTGTCTGGGATTCGAACCCGGACCTCCCAAATTGGGAGACCGCGTCTTTACCACTGAGCCCCCGACGCTAATTTCAATATACTAATGCCAGTTCTATTATCCTTGTGCTCTGCATGCATGACTATTTCTAAATCTAATTTAACCGATGTTTAAAAAATTGTAATGACCAGTGAAATTGTTTCTCTATTATAGAAGTTTTGGCATCCAGGATACAGGCCTAACCTAGGGTGTTACAGCGATATAATTATGGGGCCGTCCATATATTACGTCATTCTAAATTAGGGGGGGGGGGGGGGGGGTTTATAGTTTATTTTTCACATACAAAAAGATTATTTCTAAAAAGAAATTTCTTCCAGCACACCTAGTAAAATACTAGCTGCCCGCCCCGGCTTCGCCCGTGGTACTTACATGTATTATACATATAAACATTAAAAAAAGTTATATTATATCAATGATTATTTCCAAAGTAAAAATAATAAAAGGTGATTCTATAACCAAGTGTTTTAATCATATAATACCCTATTTTTCTCAAATCTGCAATGTTTTATTTTGTCAAACTAGTAATGACGTCAATTTTGGGAGAAGGGGGGGGGGGGGTCATTAAGAAATGACGATAGGATGAATATAGGGGGGGGGGGATCTAAAATCTGAAAAAATCGATGACGTAATTTATGGACGGCCCCTATGTATGGTGTAAAAACTCATTGGTACATGGCCTGCCTGGAAATCGAACCCGGACCGTGTCAAACCGCTGAGCCACCAACGCTCTTTATTGCCACCTACCCTTGCTTTATTGTGGCCATGAACTGTGATTTGTATAATCCGAAGACCAATGAATTTCCATAGGCCGATAAATACTGACCTCAGCTATGAACGGGTAATAAATCCACAAAGCCCTTTCTTGCTATGTTTCAGAATGGATGCCCATTTGACAAGATTTGTGTGAGAGTTTCCAACAATGTTAGCTATATCTCTTTTTGGGGATTTGTGCCTTTTAATTGCTTCGTCAGCATATTAGTCTGCCCTGGTCTACAGTACATACCGTACTCTACTAAATAAGAAATATGCATAAGTAGGTAAACTTTAATTTGATCCATCTAGCAACACTCATACGAGTAAAGTGTTTTTTTTTTTGATTTTCGAACCGCCTCCGTGGCTCATCGACTATATACATTGGCTTTACGATTCGGAGGTCGCGGTTGCGATCCCCAGCGGGGTACATGTTTAAGTACTCGGTTTGGTTGGTGGTAGGGCATTTTAAATGTCCGCCTGGCTAGCTACCACCATCTTATCTAAATCTGCCGCCAAGCAGCAATGTTAATAGCATTGTTGTGTTCCGATTGTCAGAGATAGATAGCTAGTCCTCCAAATTCGACCTCGACTTCATCTTCACTTAACATCAGGTGTGATTGAGGTTGTGCATAAAAAAAAAGTGTCATTCTATGGAACTTGCTAACTATATAAATAAAAGACGATCTCAGATCTCTCTCGTACCTACTTGCTTTTTACTTTCGGTATTTTATTATTCGATTATATTTGACATAAGGAAAGGAGTAAGTAAGAGTCTTGCCCGTCACTAGTAAATGCATCATTCAGAGACAATTTCAATATGGCGGTTTGTTTACATATTGGCGCGTTCCATAGAATATTAATTTTTTTTTCTTTACTGTTAATTGTTCGGGAAAATTGTATGTACTACATAATACAATATAATTGTTGCTGGCAACATTTAATTTAAAATATTTATTATTTTATATGACAAGAATATGCGCGTCGGTGGCTCAGCGGTTAAGACGCGGGCTCCCAATTTGGGAGGTCCGGGTACGATTCCCAGATGGTTCCTAATGGAAAGTTGTTCGTAATCAGGAGTGGAGTAATCAGTAAACAGGAATTACACGAAATTCATCCTGTATAATATTAAATTGCACATACAACGTTAATAAATCAAATACAATTTACGTAGCCGTCATTCATAGTTTATCTAAAACTTGCTAGCCAGAGAGACGTGACAGCGTTCGTGCCCCAAGCTTAAAGTCATAATTCACCCTGTAGTCTGCACCTGGCTTAAGTCAACAATATTATCATACCCATCACATGTGCAGTCTCTGCAATATTGATAATTAGTCCGGCTTCCTTGTACATATTTCAATTCAATTATTGTAAATTATTTTGCGTAATAAAGAGTATTTGTATTGTATTGCATTGCATTGCATTGCATTGCAATGCAATGCAATGCAATGCAATGCAATACAACGAATAATACGAAATATGTACAAGGAAGTAGTAGTATTGTATTGTATTGTATTGTATTGTATTGTATTGTATTGTATTGTATTGTATTGTATTGTATTGTATTGTATTGTATTGTATTGTATTGTATTGTATTGTATTGTATTGTATTGTATTGTATTGTATTGTATTGTTTTGTATTGTATTGTGCTGTGCTGTGCTGTGCTGTACTGTAATGTATTTTTCCCTTATACGTTCTTCTCTTAGAAGCAGTCGTTTATGCACACAATAAATTAATCTTTTAAGTCGAGATTTATAATACTTCCATGATCAAACCCTGCAAAATCTGTGCTGCAGCATATGCTGAGTCAGAGCCCTTTTAGTGCACAGTGGGTACAGCCCATCGCTGGGAAAATCTTGTATGGTGTGCGTCAGTATATTAAGCTTTCATTTATTTATTTATTCTATTTGTTGATTACATAGGGTTTGTTGTTGTTGTTGTTGTTGTTGTTGTTCTTGTATTTTGGTTGTATGTACTGTGCAGCTCAATTTGTGTATGTATTGTAACTATGACATGTGTAATGCAATATGAATTATGAATTATAAATTTTATATATTTTTTGAACGAAATGTCAATGCCTTATTATAAATCTTTCGGAACGTTCTAACATTTTTTTTTTTTACAAGCACTATCATTTTATTTTGAACAATTTAGACGGGATATAAAAAATAAAAACTAAAATAAAACTATAAGTAAGGCAAAGACGTCATCCAGAGCTCCCGATTGCGGTATGGACCCTAACACACTGGCTGCATTACCTCTCTGAACAGCCAGACTGAGACGTTGAGCGAGGTATGCGTTCCACAGTAAGCAACAATAGGCTTGTGTTGTGGATACCAGAGGGTTGATATACTACATAAATACATTTTTTTTGTAAATAAATACTTATTATAAATGAAAACATCCATAACTCTAATACACATGTCCGTATTCATCACACAAACATATGCCCCTAGCGGGATTCGAACCCACAACCTCTTGGTATAGTGATCAGAGTTGCTAACCATTACACCAAACAGGTCGTCAATTTTATATTTCAATAAATATTTATTTAGTACACCTATACATTAACATTTGTATTTTGTTGCTATTTTATAGATGTTATGTTTAAGTAAGTATATTTGTCTATTGATCTATGTATGTATGTGTATGTATATATATGAGATCTATTCACGTACTTTGTATCTGCGTCCCTATTTAATACCGCACAACCTACCTGTTTCAAATGTACTGTCCTTATACCCAAAGGTTGCCTGGAAGAGATCGTTTTTAGTGATAAGGTCGCCAAATTATACATTCTATTCTTACCACTTATCTGAAACTGTATTTTCTTTTCTGTTGTGCAATAAAGTGTATTTATATTTGTTAACGGCGATGCGATCACGTCACTTTTGCGTTTCTGTATATTTTGAAAGATTGTTTAGCATTGAACATAAAATTAAAGTTTAAGTTACTGGCTAAGTAGTTTCACACAAGATTAAGCCTCTTCAAAATGAGAATTGAACCTAAGATAATCTAAATCTCACATCTTAACCCAACAAAACAGGGTGATTCAATGAAACACTGAAATACGCCCATAAACCGCGGTCATAAACAATCCCAAGTTCGCCAAGTGGAGTAGGGCAAATGCAGACAGTGGGCTACAAGATTGCTCTCAGTGGAATAAACTTAGTGTACTACTACTATACTTTGCCATGTTTATTGGTGTGAATATTCATTCAATTCACCGGCAATATTGTGTTGAATCAATGGCAACACTAGCGTTGGGATTAGAAATAACTATTTAAGTATTTATCAAAACAATAAACTTATAACTCATATACATCTTTTTTTTTCATGCACGACGGGATCGTACTTGACCTCAATCACACACCAGATGTTAAGTGAAGCTGAGGTCGAAAGTGGAAGCGTACTGCTATCTAATCTCTGACAACCGGAACACAACAATGCTATTAACATTGCTGCTTGGCGGCAGATTTAGATAAGATGGTGGTAGCTAGCCAGGCGGACATTTAAAATGCCCTACCACCAACCAAACCAAGTACTTAAACATGTACCCCGCTGGAGATCCAACCCGCGACCTCCGATAAACCCAATGTTGTTTACATTGAGCCACGGAGGCGGTTGAATATCCAATGACACTAGTGATCAACACGAATCGAATGACATCTTGCACTTCAAAATCGGTTATAGGACGTAATATAGAAATCTATATGCACAGACATACATACACTCGAAAAACATTACCCTCCTTTTTGGGTCTGTCGGGTAAAAATCGGACAAGTCAAAATCAATCAATTTTTCATCAAGTCTTTGCCCGTCATAATATGCGAACTTAGAAAAGGGCTTTTTGTTGTTTTTGGGTATCCGCTAATGAGCAAGATTACGCCACGAGTATTTCTTTTTATAATTAGCAACAAAATAAACACACGATTGACAGCCACTTCCCAGACCAAAGCAATAAATAACGGATCGCAATCACAACAAAGTGTCAGCCCTATCTAAATCTGTGACGTCACGCCTCCAGGTGGGCCGGCAATAAATTACGTCACGAAGTGGGGGGGGGGGGGGGGGGCTAAAAACTGACAATTCGTGACACGGGATTGGTTGAAACCGTTTTTGTTCAATCCCCAATTGGATAAAGCTTCAAATTAAAGTGGATAGTGACGGTCGAATTGACGGTATTTAATACCCCCAAATTAGTTGAATGATCCAGATTTCAGATTTAATTGTGAAAGGGTTACAAGAGGTACAACATTTACGATAAAGGGGTCTATATTAAAACGCATACATTAAATACTCCTATTTTTCAATATTCACATAATTCAATATGTATTAATAATATCACATAATTTTGAACCACGTAAAAAAAATATGAAAATCTATTGTCTCATTTATTTGGATGACGTAATTATTTAACAAAATCAATCAATCAATCAATCATTTATTTATTTGTGATACACAGGTGTACAGGTTGTTATGCTACATTAAATAAATATGATCTCTGTGTTCAGCCAAATTGGCATACAAATATGGTAGTCATGTTAAAATAGTCGTGAAATTTAATAAACAGCAGAATAAATTATGTCAGCTAAACAATAATAGTAACATAAAATGAATTAATATTAAAAAATCATATGAATTAAATAGCCTCCATTATAATATGTATCAATTTAAAAATTTAAATTATGTATTATTTTCATGACAATGGCTGCATGTATGTTAATAACAAAATATAAAAAAAAACATTTAATTTCAATCTTGCTATAAAAATGTCATAGTTATGAAGTTGTTTGCTATAATGTGAATTTATAATTGCTTTAACTTTAAAACAGGCGTTCGAATTCACTAATGACTAATAAACATTTTGTAGTGTGAAAAATTTAATTAGTACGCTGTCATTGCCAATATGTAATGATTAGGCACAAAACGAGGCTCTGAAGGGTAAACAAAGTCCCCTTCACCTCTAAACAACCACTATATCATTTAAATACAATTTCGTGAACATTTCCTGACCAAATGACCGAATCCAGACCCGAGCTTGAAAAGATAAGCAAGTTTTTCACTATACCCAACCCTATTCGGTTACAACTCAAAAATGGACGCCGTATGTTTTTGTTGTGTGGCATTCGGGTGGTGTTATAGTCGGATAGTTAAGCGGAGCGGATATTTATTTTTTTTTCTCATTTATTTAGGAATACGAACAGCTATACTATATATATAAACTACTGACAGTACAACATATATACTTAGTAATAGCATAGCCAACATCGTTATCCACATCAAATCAATGTTGGCAATTCATTTTTGGAGAATGATACACATTAGTACTCAAATATATGTATACATTGCTATTCCTATATATACATATATATATAAGAACAACATCAACTCAAAAGCATAACACAATATACAAAGCACAATAAAGCGTTTACAAAGTAATTCAAAGAAACAAATGTTACCAATGTTAGGCACAAGATATCTCTTGCTACTTATGTTTTTTTTTTGTTCTTTGTTTTTTTTTTTATTACAAAGTTATATAAAGTTTTGTAAGTGTACTCGCTGTCTACTTTTACGTTACCTCATCTATTTGTCTCCTTACTGAGGTTTGCTGGAAGAGATCTCTTATAGAGATAAGCTCGCCTTTTGTATATTTTAATATTCTCCTGTTTTTTTGTTTTTGTTTGACGTGTATGCTTATATACAATAAAGTGTTAAATAATAATAAATAATAATAAAAACATGAAATCTAAAAGCAACCTTCTAGACCTTAAATATGATACTAGAGGCTTTGTAAGCGATCAGGAGGCCAATAGTGCTACGTTTGAACAAATATTATGATGAATATGAACATTTATTCCTGAGTCATGGATGTTTATATAAATATTTATGTATGTTTATCCGTTATCTAGTATCCATAGCACAAGCTTTGCTTAGTTTGGGACTAGATGATTGGTGTAAGTGTCCCAAATATTTATTATATTATTTTGCCCTAAATGTGGCACACAGACCTCATTCACAATGTACCAGACACTGGCATGAAAAATTTAATTATGTTATAGGGGCAATATCGTTTATCGCTCACGACGTAGGCGTGAGAGTGGGATAGTTGTACATTTCGTCCAAGCGAATGAGCAGGAGAAATATTATCTTTGTTTTTTTTTAACCACAACGCGTTAGCACTTGACCTCAATCAAGGTTAAGTGAAAATGAGGCCGAAGGTGATAGCGTACTGACCCAGAAACCCCATATTATTTGGGGGACTGGCTATGTTATCTCTGACAACCGGAACACAACAATGCTATTAACATTGCTCTTTGGCGGCAGATTTAGACAAGATGGTGGTAGCTACCCAGGCGGACATTTAATATGCCCTACCACCAACCAAACCGAGTACTAAATATGTACCCCGCTGGGGATCGAGCCCGCGACCTCCGAAACGTAAACCCAATGTTGTTTACATTGAGCCACGGAGGCGGTTATATCTCGCGCTACATAAACGTTTATCGCACCTGTCATGCTCCTAGTGCTGGATTATAATAAGCATTTGATCTTCAATGATTTCGGGGGTTTTCTAAATGTTCAATTTGTAGCATAATTTTTTGACATCAAAATCAATAATATTTTATTCAATGTAGGATACAAAAATATCACTTATTGAAAGTCAACATGTTTTTTTTTTTTAAACTACATCGCTTCACAAGGTGTTATGGTTAGGGAGAAGAAGCGACAAGAAACTCGGCAACTTTCAATTAGTTTCCATCTTTACAATAATATTACATTTTATATTACATATTACAAAACAATAGCAATTAACATAACGACCAGCTAACACCAGACCTCCTTATCGCCTAAATAATCATCTATCCTGTAATAACCCTTCTTACACAGAGTTTCTTTAATGTGGCGTTTAAATTTCTGCTCTGTTAAACTCAATACATGTTCTGGTATTTTATTGTAAAACCGTATGCTGTGTCCCACAAAGGATGTGCTAACCTCGCTAAGTCTAAATTGTGGAATTTCAATTTTATTTTTGTTCCATAGTATTCAAATTATTAAAATATTATTAAAATAGCTGAATTCCATGTTGTGTTTTCAAGCATTACGCACGCTCGCTGTCCTCTCCGAGCGTCACAGCACGCACCTTTACTCATTTATTCTGGCTTACCACTGACACGGCCTGGATTCGCTCCGTCAGAAACAAGACCCTTAAACATAAGATGGATGAGAAAGATACAGGCTATCTT
The DNA here is from genome assembly GCA_949316235.1 of Oegoconia quadripuncta. Taxonomy (NCBI): domain Eukaryota; kingdom Metazoa; phylum Arthropoda; class Insecta; order Lepidoptera; family Autostichidae; genus Oegoconia; species Oegoconia quadripuncta. The sequence goes on along the minus strand of OX438745.1, from coordinate 1,986,404 downwards.
TATATTTTAGGTTATCTATAGTCAGAATGACTGTGAGATCGGGGTCTAATGGGGAACGTAAGTTTATAAACAAGGTGAAGATTCTTAATACAATACAATATACATTTATAGAATTTAGGTAAGATAAGATGTTTATTTAGCAATAAGGACCATACATAATTAAATCGCTGTATGATCCATAGTAGGTTAGGCCTGTTTACAGGGTGTCCCTGGAAGTATGGATCAAATCGAACAGGGGCATGGGGAAGGTCATTCCCAAACTTAAGCTGAAAAAAAAAAAAAAAAAAAAAAAAAAATAAAAAAATAAAAAAAAATTATTAATTATTTTTAATTAAACAATTAAGCTGATAGCTTTGCTAGTCTTCTTTTAAAAAATTTTTTTGTATAAGCACTATTCGATAATATGAAAATGTAAAAAATTGATCATAACTTTTGAACCGTCAAAAATGGCACCGACATTCATAGGGTTAAAAAGTTTGGGAATGACCTTCCCCATGCCCCTGTTCGATTTGATCCATACTTCCAGGGACACCCTGTATATTAAACGGCCGCCTCCGTGGCTCAATGTAAATAACATTCGATACGATAAACGATAGAAATCCCTCTGTCTGTGGTCTTGGTTTGCAATAGACGAATGTTCTCAAGTCGAAGTATTTTTTTTATATAATTTTCTACGATAACCATCTGCTCCCCACTAAAGCCATTTACCGCCTCCGTGGTCCAATGTAAACAATTTTGTCGACTGATTGGTGTAGTGGATAGTGACCCTGTCAGCGAAACCAACGGTTGCGAGTTTGAAACCCGCGACGGGTAAATGTTTGTGTGATGAATATGAACATTTATTCCTGAGCCATGGATGTTTATATAAATATTTATGTATGTTTATCCGTTATCAAAATCAAAATCAAAAAATGCTTTATTTTGTAGGTACACAGGGTACACTTAAAATAGTCAGATTTTACATTTTTAAAGCTACTGCTTGTTCAAAAGGCAATTTTCCCCTGAGAAGAACAAGCAAGAAACTCGAGAGGTCGCTCTTTTAAAAAAAAGTTTTTATATTACAAAATTATTATTTTATATTATAATATTTCATTATTAATTGTGAAATAGCCTGGTTATGCGAACGGGCTGGTTATGTCCATGATTGTTTATCATCTAAATAATCTGATATTTTATAATATGCTTTCTTAATAAGTTTCTGTTTTATATCTAGTATCCATAGCACAAGCTTTGCTTAGTTTGGGACTAGATGATTGGTGTAAGTGTCGGAAATATTTATTATATTATTATTATTATAATACGATATTCATTTAGAATTTAAATAAGATAAGATGTTTATTTAGCAATAAGCACTATACATAATTTTACATCGCTGTAACATCTACACTAGGTTGGGCCTGTATATATTAACCGCCTCCGTGGCTCAATGTAAACAACATTGGGTTTACGATTCGGACGTCGCGGGTTCGAACCCCAGCGGGGTACGTGTTTAAGTACTCGGCTTAGTTGGTGGTAGGGCATTTTAAATGTCCGCCTGGCTAGCTACCGCCATCTTATCTAAATCTGCCGCCAAACAGCAATGTTAAGAGCATTGTTGTGTTCCGGTTGTCAGAGATGAGATAGCCATTCCCCCAAATGTGTTGGGGTTTCCGGGTCAGTACGCTTCCACCTTCGACCTCATCTTCACTTAACATCAGGTGTGATTGAGGTCGTGCATAAAAAAAAGTTTGCTCGATGCCGAAACTTCTATAATAGAGAAACAATTTCACTGGTCATTATAATTTTTTAAACATTGGTTAAATTAGATTTGGTAATAAACATGCATGCAGAGCACAAAGATAATATAACTAGCATTAGTATGTTAAAATTAGCGTCGGTGGCTCAGCGGTGACGACGCGGTCTCCCAATTTGCGAGCTCCGGGATGGAATTCCAGGCAGGTCATGTACCGATGAGTCTTTAAATTTAATTTAATTACGTGCATTTATCCGACTGGTCTTAAACGGTGAAGGAAAACATAGTGAGGAAACCTGCACGCCTGAGAAATAAAAATTCTAAGGCATGTGAATGAAGTCTCCAACCCGCATTATGGGCCATACTTCTTCATTATAAGAGGAAAGCCAGTGGATTTTTTACGGGTTGAGATGATGGTGTTGAAATATTACAGATTGCGCGCGCGTATGTGTGTGTGTGTGTGTGTGTGTGTGTGTGTGTGTGTGTGTGTGAGTGTGTGTGTTTGTGGATTTATGGGTGTGATAATGATTGATAATGTCAATAAATAGCTTTATAGTGCCAAATAGTTCCCAAAGGAAAAAAATTACCACTGTGTAGTTTAAGATTTATTCAATATTTTAAGTGAATCCACATTTATCCTCATTTCATTTCACCTGTAATAATAATAATAATTGTATCTTTATTTGTTCTTCACAAACTCACGCTTAGAGAAATGTACAGGATAACAGTGTTACTTAAGTCTGGTGAGTACGTGTGAAGACTGATGACTAAAATAGGCGGTAGCCCGTGCTTTAGGACACCAGTTAGTACCCCAGATGTACTTCCCGGACGTACAGCTAAATGTCATAAGTAAGGCACAATGATGTTACATTTAACGGAAAGAATAATTTTAACTACAAAAATTTAAAAGTATGATTATAATTTATATACCAAAACTGCATAAATAGTGCCACTGAAATATATAAGTCCCTTAAATAATACAAAGTTCGACTCTTCATTCATAATGCGAACAGCCAAGCCACACTCCCATCCGGCTTCAGTCTTTCCTGAATCCTACACCTTAGGATCTTCAAGAGCAGGGTGAATAGGTATCTACTGAGATCGCTAGCTTCATCTTCGGACACATAGTGACCTTCCATCAGGTGAGATTGTGGTCAAACGCGTATCCAGTTAATCATAAAAAAGAACCCTACACTGGCGTGGGCCGACACGCACTTGGCCGGTTTTTTTTCTCTGGTTATATTTATCAAACAGTTATGCTCTTATTAATAGTTGCTCGTCATAATCAATGGGTGATATTCCCCAAACTTTGCCAAACGATTTGAATATCACCCTCTATAACTGAGAGGGCTCTTCAAGACACAGATAATATAATACCCCAATCCCTTTGACTAAATTATAATTGTTAATCGGACAATCGTGTTAGATTTAAATTAAATTATCAGGAACTCGACGCCCCTAGTGTCGGGAATGGTGTCGATTCCCCTGGCACATGCCGCCATTTTGACCCGCCTGCGTGGCTTAATGTAAACACGTAAGGACATATTATGCCTCAATAAGTTGTACCAATAAAAATTCTATTATTTCTGCCGACGTACAGTCAGCTGCAACTAAAAGTATACCCTTATCTATCTTGCAAAGAAAATCAGTCGTGCTCTCGTGGCATAGCCGCATTCACTATTCGTTTGCGGTTAGCGAAGTGTGTCCTTAGATGGGTGACCACCAGCGGCATTTTAATACGAATGTATCCATGCTTCCTAAGGCACGTTAAATAGTCGGTCCCGGTTGTTTTTAATTCCGGTCGGTGGACTAAAGAGGCGGCTTAAAAACACTGACTGTCAGATGGTCACTAGCCACTAGTCATACACAGCAATCCACTGGACCGGTGGTGGATTATGAAAGAAAGAAAGAAAGAAATCGTTTATTGTCACAACATTATTTGCTCAATATACTTAACATTAGGTACTTACATTAGTAAATACACATAGGACAATACCACTTTTGTGACAAAAGGATCTGGTTCAGCATAATGCTGACAGAGACTAGCTGCTGCCCAGCGCTGGTTTTCAACCAGACCCCCTTATTGGGTTTACTAGTCGACGTTTTGCTCGTGTGACGGGGGACCTAAGGTGCATAGTCTATAAACTCAATATGTAAATTTAGATAATATATATACTTAAACTATAAAAGTACTTAAATGAATAAGATACATAAAATGTAAATAAATAGTGTTTTCGCCTTGTGTAGTGTATGGTAATGTGCTTGTGTGTGCATGTGTATATGCGTGTGTGTAGTGTATGGGGGAGTGTGTGTGTGTGTGTGTGAGTGTGATTGTGTGTGTGTGTGTGTGTGTGTGTGTGTGTGTGTGTGTGTGTGTGTGTGTGTGTGAGTGGTGGTGGTGTGTGTGTGTGTGTGGGCCGGGGGGTGGGGGGTGTGGGGGGGTCATGCGTGTACGTGTGATGTGTTGTGGGATTATGTATTTGTTTATTATTGTTTTTTTGTTGATAGGTCCTTGAGTATTCGTTTGCTGTTTTTATTATGATGTCAAAATCTGCCTTTTGTTTTTCAAGTAGGTATTTCTTGAGATTAATTTTGAATGAATATGAACCGAACCGAACCGAAGGAAAATTATGGTTCATACCCTCTCCCTGTGAGCGGGGAATGTGCCCCAATAGTGGAGACGTATAAGGTTGTTGATGAAGAAAATCAAGCCGGTGCGTAATGCGCAGCTTGCATGAATACTGTCAGGACATGAAATTTTGATATCCGTAAGCTTCTTTTGCATTGTACGATATTATTAACAATTAATCTAGTGTGTTAGGGGTATATTTTTAGCTGCAACTGATTGTACTAAGCCAGTTAGTCATTAAGCTTTAACAGATTTAACAGCCTCCTTGGCTCAATGTAAACAACATACTTAGTCAAAGTCAAATATACTTTATTAATTAATAATAATTAATAAATAATTAAATAGTCAATTTTTACATTTTTGAAGCCACTGCTTGTTCAAAAGGCAATTTTCCCCTGACAAGAAGAAGCAAGAATCTCGAGGGTTCGCTCTTGTAAAACTGGTTCTTATATTACAAAAGGCACAATGATATTTCATTGTTAATTGTGAAATAGCCTGGCATGCGAGCGAGATCGTTGTGTCCAAGCATGATTATCATCTAAATAGTCTGATAATTTTATTATTTATGCTTCCTCAATAAGTTTCCGTTTTATAATATCTTTAACAATATCACAGGGTTTACGAATCGGAGGTCGCAGATTTGATCACCAGCGGGGTACATGTTTAGTACTCGGTATCGTTGATGGTAGGGCATTTTGAAAAGGGCGCCGGGCTAGCTACCATCGTCTTATCTAAGTCTGCGCCAAATGTTAATAGCATTATTGTGTTCCTGTTGTCAGAGATAAGGTAGCCAGCCATAAATAAGATAGGATTTCCGGGTCAGTACGCTTCCACTTTCAGTCTCATCTTCACCTACCTACCATCAGATGTGATTGAGCCAATAAAAAAATCTTAAAATTGAATTTAGCTTTGTCTATCCTTTTCGGACTGCAAGGATAAGTTCTTGGAAAAATACATTGAAAAAATAAGCATTTATAGGGAAATTATTAAAAAAAAATACTTTATGATTTCTATACTAAGTGACAAGTGGACTATTTAAGATACCACGGCCTATCGACGCCCGATTGGTATAGTGAATCACCCCTGTCCGCGAAATCAACGGTTGCGGGTTCGAAATGGGTAAATGTTTATGTGATGAATACGAACATTTATGTGTTGGGGTTTTCGGGTCAGTACGCTTCCACCTTCAACCTCATCTTCACTTAACATCAGGCGTGATTGAGATCAAGTACGAACCCGTCGTGCATAAAAAAAAACATCGATATAAAACGGATTCGAACCCGCAACAGTTGGTTTCGCTGACACTGTGCACTACCCCAATCGGTCGTCAAATCTCTTTACACATTTTATCCTCTTAGAGGTTCCTTAACTGGTGATGCGTGGTTATTAAGTGACATGTGGTAAGGATGGTTACGGTCAACCGCCTATATATAACATACATATTTTGTTTGCACCGCGGATTCGCGGCTATGTAAAAGTTTTTGGAGAGGACAGTCGGTTTGTGCGGTGTGAGTATATTTGCCGTTCTATTTTTGGAACTGGCATTCATTGAAAAACATTACGAAAAGGGAAGGTAGAGCGTATTCGCTTTGGGAGCTTTAAGCCTTTGTTAGTAAAACATGTTGCGTCAAGTTACTAATGTTTAATACCTTTTAGCCGGGACAAATACCTATAGGATCAATAAAATCTACGTCAAGAGTGGCGAAACTTTTTGGACTTGCGTGTTTTATTTATTTCATTTTTATTTATTTGTTTAGGACTAACAAACAGTATTACAATAACTGTTACTTATAGGCTAATTTACAAACTAATATAGTTATATGTAACACCAGCAGTTAGCCACAGATTACTAAAAAAATACATATATTCAGCTACGCAGGTATGAGAATGAACGAATTCATTTTGGTGTATTTTTCTGTTAGTGTGTGTATGCGTGTGTGTGAGTGAGCATATGTGCATGTGGATGGATGTTACTTATTTAAGAAAAAAAAACAATCATGTCAATTGCAGTAATGGTATTGATAGTTAAGAAAACTTCACAAACACATTATCATTTTTAATACATACATGAAGTCACGCCTGTATAGGGGTAGGCAGAGACCACAGACTTCCACTTGCTACGATCATGACACACCTCTTTTATTTCATTCACTCTCATAATGTTATTCATACATGGCTTTTTGGCGGGAACTCGGCGAGTGAAGTAGCATTTTTCTTTATAATTCTTATAATTTGTGCATTCTGACTTTTGAAGCTTAATAAAGGCAGAATATTGTGCATGCAAACGTTAGTGATGGTGTACAAGTAAAGGGAAGTGTAAATTAAAGTGCGTAATGGAGCTTTCGGGTTCCCACAAGAAGCCGCCAAAATCTTTTGTAAAGCATTCTGCCACTTTACTGAAGAATGACTTGACCGTGACTAGACTCGGTTACGCCAAGTATACGACGAATTACTTGTTTTGACTGAGACTGACTTACAAACTGAAGAAATAAGATAAATAAGACATGGCTGTTATGGGCTAGATCCCTTTGCCTTCTCCTAGAGGAGAAAAAAATACTAAAAAAAAAAAGTTATTCATACATGCTTGGCGGCTTAGGGTACCTACTCTTGACTTGGCTTTTCTTTAAGACGTCTCCGATTTGATCATGCAACGTTCGCCATGGACTTACACTACCATCCACATTCGCTTCCGATGTCTCTTTCGTTAGTCTTCTTTCATTTATCCTCTCCACATGTCCAAACCATCTTAGCATACCTTTTTCAACAATTCTCTAATTACGATATTTCTATACCCCGCCAGGAACAGCCAGACGAGCTTCTTTCATATAGAAACATAAATTGTTTCCAAAATGTTTTTGTACATTATCAGATAAGCTTTGCAATACTGGTTCATATTTAATTACTTTGAAAAGAATCCAAGGTATTGTCAGATAAATGGCTTCCGAAACCCTAGAGAGAACAAATGTTTTCGTCATCTAGATAGTCGAAACAAACTATGTAAAAAGCTAAATATCTTCGAAATGACTAGACCCATATTAGGTAATTTTTGAAATGCAGCAAACCTTGAGTTTCTTGCTCTTTCTTCTTTGAGGAGTCAGCTTTGTAATTGAGTAGTAATTTTAAATAAGATCTGAGTGATTTCTTTTGATTATCCCATGAAATAATTTGTTTTAAATTTCAACAAATCAAATTAAAAGTGCTTTATTTTGTAGGTACACAAATAGTCACATTTTATATTTTTCGAGCTACTGCTTATTCAAAAGGCAATTTTCCCCTGAGAAGAACAAGCAAGAAACTCCAGAGGTTGCTCTTTAAAAAAAAAAAAGATTTTTATATTACAAAAAGGGCACAATAATGTTTCATTATTAATTGTGAAATAGCCTGGTTATGCGAACGAGCTGGTTATGTCCATTAATGTTTATTATCTAAATAATCTCATTTCTGTTTTGTAGTAACTTAAATTTATTGAAAGGAAGATTTTGTATATCAACAGAAACCTTTTTGAAAAAGGGTATACCTACTTAACCCTTTGAATGAATTACAACATACTCAGCTTTTTTCCTCTCAGTTTGCCCAAGCACCAATTTTCTGACCAAATCTTTGCGCCTGACATCAGTATGGTTGGCATTTGTACACATTTGAACAAAACCGAATTCGCATCTCTTGCCTCGTCACGCAGTCGCAGAGATTTGGCCAGTATTTTAGAGTTCCTCCATTGCAATTTCGGCACGGAACACTAGAAAGACGGGAGGCCGTACCAACAGAGAAAAAAGTAAATGTTAGCACAAAAAGGAAAGTTTGCCCAATCCTGCTGAGGGAGGAGGAATTTTAAAAACTGAACTCGGAAGCGAAGTTTCCTTTTTTTTCTCTTAAAATATTTGCTCCCGCCATTATTATACTTTCTCCTTTAAAATGCGGAATTTGTAAAACGAAATGAGATAAAACAAGTCCGTTGTCTGTGTGCTTTTAGTACGTAATATAGAATAAACAATCCCGTCTCTTCAGATGGGCGTCGTCTAAGTGATCCTCTACCAAAATTTTATTTTTGTAGAGAATCACAGAAATTGGAGTTTTATTTCTTCGTTAATCATTATGTACCAATTCCTGCGATTTTCAAAGCTATATCCAAATTTGTTTTTTATTTGGAAAATGGAATATTATTTTAAGGTTTCACATGAAATATTTTTTAATTTCTGGGCTAAATCACATCATCATTTTCCTGCCCTTATCCCACTCTAAGTGGGGTCGGCACAACATGTCATCCTCTTCCACTCTCCTCTATCAGCCGTCATCTCCGTACTCACCCCTTTCACATACATATCATTCCTCACGCAATCTACCCACACCTTCTTTGGTCTTCCTCTACCTCTGTATCCCTCCACATTCATACTTAACACTCGTCTTGTTACGTGCCCTGGGCTAAATCACATATTAAAAAAATTTTTAACAGAGCTCTTTTCATGTACAATTCAATCATTTCAATCATTTCTTAGATTCGCTGAAACTTTTATAAAGCGGTTACTTTTAAAAATGAACGCCGCCTATACTTCACTTAATATTATCCGATAATACACACAAAGTTTAGCTAAGTTTGGATTTGCCGTTCTCAAAAAAAAAAAACAAAAATGTTTGTATGGAGAAAACAGTCTTAATGAAATTCTTCATGCAAAACGCCAATTTCATAGGTAAGGACCTAATATATCTGTAGACCTTTACATTTCAACGGCGACGAACTCACCTCCTGTCATGTATAAAATTTTTAATGTTTGAAACACCCAAATCCTTACTTGGGATATCTCTAATCACCCCATTTGGGACAAAGATCGCGCAGTTATGTCTTGATTGAAGCGCTTGCATTCGCTATTTGCAAAGTCAAGCAACGTCTGGCGCGGCGGGCATTAGAAGGTTCAGAAGGAACGTCAAATAGTTGGTCTCGGTTGTGAAATTGATTGTAAACGGTCATGCGAACGTCTGACTAAAATCCAGGGCCAGCGCAGTCAGGGCCTCCTAATGAGAGAAGCCTGTGCCTCAACAGTAGACAAAACTGTTGAGAATTTGCATGTCTCTTGTAAGTGCAAGTTATAAGGATCATCCCTAATACAGATACCGCCCGACGATAACGGTGCATATTTAATGGTAAACACTATGGTTCAGCGATTGACCTCAATTAAGTGAAGATAAGGCCGACGCGCACTCACTCAGATCAGAACGTAACTAATATGGGGGACTGACTATCTTGCTTCAGTCGGATATATAAAATCCTCATCAAAAGCCTCCCCATAGTGCACATATGCCTTCCCCATAGATTTCCAGAGCGATCGGTTGGAAGTAGCTTGCATCCAGCGACGTGCTGCGACTTTCCTTGCTGGTGGATGTCCTACGCTGCGCTTGCCGGAGCGTTGTCTCCACTCTAGAGTTTTAATACCCCACCAGCCAGTTCCTCTACATATTTTATGTGTACTTCCTAGTGCCACTTCATCTTACTAATCCGCTGGAAAATGTCAATGAGTTTGCTCTTCTACGGATTTCTTCATTCTTGATTCGACCTCGCAGTAAAACACCGAACATCGCCACCTCCATAGTTCATTACATAACGTTTCAAATAAACCAATTACGTGATATTAATTTTAAAAAACTTCTTGCATGCGTTCTCATATGTCATCATCATCATATCACCCACAGGATTTCCACTGCTGAACGTAACAAAGGTTAATTTGACATTATAGAGCTCAAATACTGAGGTTAATTCATTGTCAAATTGAGAATACAGAAGTCTCAGATGCCAGTGAGCATCCTTCACACCGCAATATGACTGGAATTAATAGCGTGCCACAAGGCTCATTAGTAGGTCCAATCCTGTTTCTGTTTGACAGGCAGGCGTTACCTAAGTCCACAAATCAGAACGCGAATCATCTATCGAAGTTTTCTAAAGATATTTAATATAAAGATTACACTTCAATATCTTCCTGACACGCTTTCGTTTAGTTTCTGTTTGACAATCAATTTTATTACAGACTTCATTAATTTACAAAATTTTACATATGATATGACATTGTAAAAAATACCTAAATAAATCTTATATTCGTACATACGCAAAAGGCCACTATAAATAAATATCCTTGGACATACACACAGCGCCATCTATAATCCATAATACAAGTCTACTTGCTTAGTACGATTCATAAACAACACGAAATTTGTTCGAAACTATCATTAATTTGTTTGTTGATCCTTTTATAAACGAAATATAAAATATGAAGATGAAGTTCAAAGTACCTCAATTCTTTATGTTTCCAGCTGACTACGCTTAAGTTGTTAATACTCATACATGAGAGCAAGCACTGTTCCGTCTACTTCACAAATTAGGCAGACGCCTCATTGCGTTTCGAACGCTTGATTTGTTCCAACTCCCGGTAGACTGAGTGTTTTACTCACTGTGCGACTACAAATCGATTAGGAAATTGGAGTAATTTTCATACATTTCCTTTAATTAGTCTGTAAGAAATTATACCAATACGTGGTTCACTCACTATTCAACAGTCTCTGTCATTCTCATTGGGTATGGGTAACGTAACCATTTATTGTTTCTCTTGAAATGGAACATCCACAGATTTTAGGGAACGGTAAAAAATGTATTGGGCCATAAAGAAGACGGATGAAAGACAATGGCATGCAGTAGAGATGAGAATGTTGAGATGGATGAGTGGACTGACGAGGATGGATAAAATAAGGAATGAGTATGTAAGAGGGAGTTTAAAGTGGCACCCGTGACAGAAAAGTTGAAAGGAAACCGTTTAGCTTGGTATGGACATGTTATGAGTAGTGATCAAACGCATGTTACTAAGAGAGAAGTGAATATGGATGTCGATGATTGGAAAGGAAGAGGAAGACCACGGAAAACATGGTGTGAAGGGTGATATGAACGAAAAGGGCGTGAATGAGGAGGTAACTGCTGATAGAGGTGATGTGAAGAAAAAGACGTACTGCGACGACGTCAAATAAATTGTTGTGAAATGAAATTATGTCTGTCAGAGTGGCGGGTGTAATCATTCGATTCCATTTGTACATGTAACAGTGGCGAATTGAACTTGCGAGTTCGTCCACAAAATGCACTTTAAATTCCGACGACTTTACTTCAAAATGTTTGGTGTGAAAAGAATGAATTAATAATATTTCCTTTTCTGTCCTTCCTTCTATAATTGTAATAGCATTCTGTATAATTCTTAATTAAATAATTGGCTATTTGAATACTTCCATCAAACAAGCTTCAGTGTCAAGGCCTTCATTTTTACATAAAAACGGAAATGGTCACGTTAGGTTTGGGTACTCAACCACATGCCCAAATAGGTGGATTTGTATCAGATTAGAGCCCACATGCAGACTACCAATTTAGTTTAACGACTGCAATCTTCTTCTTTTCGAGTCTAGGTAAGTTTCAAATTTTATTGAACCAAAACTTAGCCACTCTAACAGCAAGAGTGCTGTTAACGCCACAGAGAGCTGTGGCGTTAACGAGGTCGTCAAAGGTGCAGCTGTCAGGATACGCGGATCAAGACAAATAGGTGATCCATTGTCTGCAGGAAGACTCCGCACTCGCACCGATCACTCCCGTCATCGGAGAAGCCCCACCTGCACAGACTATCGTTGCTGCGGCCGTCCTGAGTCCGAAGCCGATTAAAGGATATCCATGTTGGCCATGGCAAATCGTGACTAGGAGGAAGAGACTCCTCGAGCGGGAGGAACGACTAAGATAGTATCTCTGCCGCCTCTAGTTGCAGCGATCATTCGAAGCCACACCTTGTATGGGAGCAACGCGCTTTAAAAACTCATTACGATTCTGGAGTCCTTTGGGGCACTGTTGAATACATAGGGTGGCGAGCAGTCAATCGAAAATACCTAGGACTAACTGACTTAAGCCCTCCATAGCATAAAAATCGTATGAAAACGCCACTAATCACAAGGTTTGCCACAGAAATTGGTTAACTTCGGTATTTGAAAAGGAACAAAGCGATCGCAACTTCAATGCTTTTGTTCTTTGACAACAAATGAAACACGTGCTAAAACAAATGCAATACGCAAATACACGTTCAACGTTCTGCAACAGTAAAATTTAGAGCGAACAAATTTGACGTGGAGATATTACGTGCACTATCTCAAACCGTTCCGAATGGAGTAACGCAGCATTGCAGTTTGAAAGATTGCTTAGTTTTTTTGAAATCGACGGGCATGAAATAGATTTATTTAGTATTTGAAATATTATTATTTTGAGGGAAACACTGTCTGAATATAGCAGAAGCGTCAGGACAAACCCAGGTGAAGTGAGTGATAGTCAGCCTGACGTCAAAAGGAATCAGCGAACTATTCCGGCGTTATTAAACCTTCTTCAATTACATACTTGTAGATCCATTTATCGCGTTGGATGACGAGGAAGTATTCGCCGTCTAATTCTCCTGGATTTAAACATGTTTGTGTAAATCAACATTAGTTTGCATTATTATTGTCCTTACCTATGAAATTGGCGATTTGTATGAAGAATTTCATTATGACTGTTTTCTCCATACAAACATTTTTGATTTTTTTCTTGGGAACGGCAAATACAAATTTAGCTAAACTTTGTGTGTATTATCGGATAACATTAAGTTAAGATAGGCTGTGTTAATTTTTAAAAGTAACCGCTTTATGAAAGTTTCAGCGAATCTAAGAAAAATATGGGAGGCACATGAAAGGAGCTGTGTTCAAGATTTGTTTATTATGTGATTTAGCCCAGACATTAAAAAATATTTCATGTCAAACCTTGAAAATATATTCCATTATCCAAATAAAAAACAAATTGGGAAATAGCTATAGCATCGTAGGAGTTGGTACATATGATTAACGAAGAAAAAATCTCCAATTTCATAGATAAATTCTATAAATATGAGATTCCCATGGTCATTACTCCACCGACAAAATAGCTCTTAAATTGAAGAAGTAGATTAGATTGACTTCGCACCTCTCCTAATACGTTGAAATGCATATCCAACGTTAGATATGACGCATATTGACCAATCTGCGCGTTCGAGTGTCAGATAATTGGTTAGCGGAGGCAATGATTGACCAATCAGTGCATGCTCGGGTTGTCGGAGCTACTAGTAGCTAGGCCATTCCATTTGTGGGTGTTTTGTTTGTAAGCAGTTTAGAGCTTTAGCTATTTTTGCTTGAAATCAGATTTAGGTAGAAATACTTTTACAGCTATAGCTCTAAAAGTATTCCATATATGGAAAAGACTAGATTTTAATGACGACGACGATGACGATCTGTCTGGTGTAGTGGTTAGCAACTCTGACCACTATACTAACAGGTTCCGGGTTCGAATCCCGCTAGGGGCATATGTTTGTGTGATGAATACGGACATGTGTACCAGAGTTATGGATGTTTTCATTTATAATAAGTATTTATTTACAAAAAAAAGGTATTTATGTAGTATATCAACTATTTGGTATCCACGACACAAGCCTATAGTTGCTTCAGTTAGAACCTTCAAGAAACGAGCCTACATCTTCCCCAAAGGCCGGCAACGCATCTGTGACCCTTTTGGTGTTGCAGGTGTCCATGGGCGGCGGTGATTGCTTTCCATTAGGTGACGCATCTCATATATAAAAAAAAAGCTACTGAATAAATCATTTCGCATTTATGAATGAATGACCTTATATAAACACATCAAATCACAACATTTTCGACACAAAGCCAAAAAAGGACCTCAAAGAAAGTAACTTTTTGTCAATTTATCATTAAACAAGGATTAATAAAAAACATCTCCGGGGCTACCTCAAGTGGCTCTAACAAATTGCCAATGCCTCTAAAACTTTTTACTTAATTTGAATTTCCTAAAGTTTCGCCGTCCTCAGCCGATTTAATTACCATTGCAAAAAACCCTAGCCCCCATAATCTCGGAGCCTTGACAAAAGATACGTGAAATGTTTTTATCCGACAATAGATAAAAGGAAAGAAGGATATAGTTCTCTAATTGATAGATAAATAATCAGCACACCTTTGTACATATTTTCTGACTGTTATCTGTTTGTATTTCTTGTGCAATAAAGAATAAATCAAACATGCTTTTATTTTGTATGTACTAGGGTACACTTAAAATAGACAATTTTACATTTTTAAGCTACTGCTTGTTCAAAATTCAATTTTCCCCTGAGAACAAGCCTACGGGAAACACGGAAAACTCGAGGGGTTGCTGTTTTAAAAATAGGTTCTTATTTATTAATTAATTAAATAGATTTTACATTTCATTATTAATTGTGAAACAGCCTGACATGCGAACGAGCTGCGGTTATGTCCAAGGATTTTTATCACTTAAATAGTCTGATATTTTATAATAAGCTTTCTTATAAAGTTTCTGTTTTATAGTATCATTAAATTTATTTGATTGTCTCTTTGTGGTTTTCTAAATGTTTATAGTTATTAACATTTATTAACATTAGATACAGAATTATCAGCGCTGTGTGTAAAAACTGACCATTTTAAGTGTACCCTGTGTACCTACAACCAATTAACCGCCTCCATGGCTTAATGTAAACAACATTGGATTTACGATTCGGAGGTCGCGGGTTCGATCCTCAGCGGGTTACATGTTTAAGTACTCGGTTTGGTTGGTGGTAGGGCATTTTAAATGTCCGCCTGGCTAGATACCACTATCTTATCTAAATCTGCCGCCAAACAGCAATGTTAATAGCATTGTTGTGTTCCGGTTGTCAGAGATAAGATAGCCAGTCCCTCAAATGTGTTGCGGTTTCCGGGTCAGTACGCTTCCACCTTCGACCTCATCTTCACTTAACATCTGGTGTGATTTAGGTCAAGTATCAACTCGTTGTGCATATAAAAGAAAAGATTTTTTTATTTACTTGTTATTAGTTTTACCTTGTTAGTTGTAAAAAAATTTCATTAAGACTGTTTTCTCCATACAAACATTTTTGATTTTTTTTTGTAACGGCTAATCCAAATTTAGCTAAACTTTGTGTGTATTATCGGATAACATTAAGTTAAGTATAGACAGCGTTAATTTTTTAAAAGTTACCGCTTTACAAAAGTTTCAGCGAATCTAAGAAATGATTATGAGAAGCACATGAAAAGAGCTCTGTTCAAATTTTTTTTATTATGTGATTTAGCCCAGAAATTAAAAAATATTTCATGTGAAACCTTAAAATAATATTCCATTTTCCAAATAAAAAACAAATTTGGATATAGCTTTGAAAATCGCAGGAATTGGTACATATGATTAACGAAGAAAAAAAACTCCTATTTCATAGGTAAACACCCAATATATCTATTTTATCTACCTAATAATTCAAAATTTGGGCACCACTGGGCGCTAGTCCAGGAAGCAATTTACTAGCGCTGTCAAAGTCTGCCGTCAAAACTACTGTGATCTAATTACAAAATCGTTCGTTTTCGATCACAACTTACTAGAATTCTCTTCGTAAAATTAACATACTTTCAATTGAAGTTTTAAATCCTTAAAGGCCTATACCATTACGCTGATCATTTGAAGTTAAGGGGGATTACCCTAATCGGTTTTTATAAGTAATCTGTCTATTATTAGTTAAATTTCGTGTTATTAGACTTGAAATTTACTTATATTTTAATACAATTATTAAAAGCTGTAACCGAAGCCCTATACATTGAACTATGCACCTAGCATAGACTTATATGTCGTAAATAGTGATAAATTAGCGAAGGAATTCATAATTTAGACAACCATACGCCGTTTGCAAGGTTTACAAGAAGTTACCCAGGTGGCGCTGGTATCGACAAAAAACAGCACCGTGACGTTTACGGTAATGTTATAGGTCTACTCATCGATAATGATCATTCATATTGCCAAAGACTACAATGTATATACGGCATATTGCTACCAGCCGTCGAAGGAGACAGACCACCATTTAGCACATCAACGAGCGTGGGTGACTGATTACTTATTATCTCCTACATGTGAAAATGTTCGGTGAGTCGTTACTTGATAAGAAGTTGATCATGGAATTAGACTACTTAGGTTGAATCCCACAGATTGCATGCGAGGGCCAAGTTGTGTGGCATAAGGGGAATACAAAGGTTTACCCTTCATCTGTAAGGTCCATGATCATAATTGAGTTTCATGATTTGTGCGTGTCATTCTGATATCATATTCGCCTTTAGTTGCTTGACATAATGTCGCAATTGCCCGAGCAACCTTGTATACACGACAAGGCTGGCGACGTCCCGCTCGCAAGCAATGCCCGCCTTTCCGACATTCATATTACTGGGTATGGTCTTGGTGGTTGGACCAATCAAAATGGCACCACTTCATTGGTGTCAAAAAGAGAGTTTGGAACTATTGGGAACTCAGTCATACACCGACTTCGTTCGAGTACTGTCGTATCAAATGCTGATTTATGTTGTAAAAAAATTATTACTCTTCACAAAAGAAAAATGATATAATATGATACATGTCTGATATTCAACGCATTATTTCTTGTAAGTTTTATATATTTATTGCAATCTGTTTTTTTACTATTATTGGGATATATAATACATTTTGAAAAAAAAAAATTTTTTTTTATGCATAACTGCTTGGTACTTGACCTCAATCACACCTGATGTTAAGTGAAGATGAGGTCGAAGGTGGAAACGTACCGACTCGGAAACCCCAACACATTTGGGGGACTGGCTATCTTATCTCTGACAACAGGGGGCCTACAATCACCTCTTATAGCAATATTACAGTAATATTACTTTGGAAATTCGTACCCCGACCGCCTTAAAACAAGCTTATTATAATATTGTTTTGTTAAGCAGTTTTGTGACGTCACCGCTGAATCATTCGCTCAATTCGTACCATCATCGTTGTTTAACGGTCGTTTGACAGCTAGTAATATTGCTCAAACGTCAAATTTTATAATCTTAAAAAAGTTAGTCTCTTGTGATGGTTTTATTATTGTTTTAGTGGTATAAGGATAATAAACCGTTATTTTCGCTTAAAAAAGTAAGTGGATGTGTTTTTCACAATAACTCTTTATAAATACATTGTGTTCATTGCGTAAACCGATAAGAAATACATTAAATGTGATGTGGTTTTAGATGGCCAATAATTACGAATTATTCGAGTTTCTGGAAGAGGATGCCGCAGAGGATTTGTCGGAGAAGATGCAACGTCGAAGGCGATTACGTGAAGAATGTAATCCCTTCGATATTGACGAAGCTGAATTTGTTCGACGAGTTCTTTGTCTAGGATGCTTGCTTATTCTATAAATGCACAAAAATCACTAAAACATTAGTTTGTATATACTTCTAGTCGCCATAATATAAATTCTATAAAACCAGTAAAAGAATAATTTCAAACAAATAAAAATTTTATACCAAGATTATGAAATTAAGAAAGCCCCTCGCTTATTACTTTGACACAATGTTTCATTTTACGGAACGACACCGGCGGCGGGAGCAGCGTTACTTCACATTTAATTTACGCTTTCTTGCATTACTTCAATGAAAATGTATATTTAAATTTATATATGCATAAATATAAAAAACTTTTATTTCTAATTATGCATTTCAACAATAAAAATATGAACATAAACGACAAAAATCATGCACAATATTTAAATAATTGCGTATACCGGAACGCTATTATTATTCGAGGTGTGAAAGTGATAACGCTATACAAAGGTATAACGTTGTCTCGTTCTTCTGACTGCAAGGAATAGACAAATCATTCGTTCTTTCCCGTCTCTAAGCAGGAGTAAAACAATATTGTTTTGTATTATCGCTAGATGATCGCGGTACGAATTTGAGTAATATTACTTTAACATTGAAACAAAACGTTCCTGAAACATGATGGTTTTTAAAATGATCGTTGTAGGCCCCCAGGAACACAATTCTATTAACATAGCTGCTTGGCGGCAGATTTAGATAAGATGGTGGTAGCTAGCGTTTAATGTGTTTTAAATTACAGTTTTTTTTACAATGGTCACGGGCCCCCAAAGAATGTGCGTTTCAAAATTTACCCTTTAGATCTATATACTTGCTTTATACTTGTATAGTTTCATTAGAATCGATTCATTAATTTCGAAAAAATTTAACTTGGAAGTTTGTATGAAATACCGTGCGGGATAAACCCTCTTAACGTCCAGGTGGGAGTGAAGTCGAGTGCTAACTAGGTCATAAATGAAAAAGCGGTATCACTGTAATACTTATTGCACTTTAGTGCTCTCTGTTGCCAGTGAAATGGTTACAAATAAAATGTGTCCGGACTCTTTTTCTTGGCCGAATAATTAATAAAAACTCAAGTTATCTTGTTACCGTCTTCAAGTAGAAATTCTTTCGCTCCCCCATTTTTTTATGAAGATATAAACTTCATGTCAGCGGCAGTTTTGTGTTTCCCGTTGAGGTTACAGAGCTTGCTCTGTGTCGAATTGCTTTGTATATCCAATAACCTTCTTTCCTTCACCTTTAACCACCTTCGGCCTCATCTTCACTTAACATCAGGTGTGATTGAAGTCAAGTGCTAACCCGTTGTATTTAAAGAAAAATAAATTTTTAAATATCTGTGTCAAATTTCGCAGGCATCATTAAAATATCACATTAATCCAGCCAATCAGGGCTTTGTATATAATTATATATCACCAATTACAGACTTTTGAACGCAAGGAATATAAAGGTGAGTTTTTCTAGTGGACGTGAATGGCTCAAACCGAAACTGTGAGGAATATCGAATACTAATATAATATCGAATATGAATATCGAAAACTACTTTATGAATTTTTGATTTAAATTCACCCATACACAGATCTGTAGCGCTTGATTTCAATCAATTAAGTAAACTTTATTGCACAACAAATAAGGAATACATTTGTTAAACAAAATTTGATTTGTTAACGATCTTTATGTGCGCTAGGCTAATCCTGTTTAATTTCCAGGGGATGCTGAAATACAGGTTGCATAAACCTTGTCGGCAGCTATGGCTTTTGTATTAATGGTACTAAGTATAGCCTAACATATTTAGTTTCAACTATGTAACATTTTCTGAATAAACATTATTCTTATTCTCACTCAAAGGAGTCTCGGGTTCGATCATGATGAAAACTGAAACGGCATCATTTTAATTTTTTCTTAGCCAGGAATCGAACCCGTTCAATTTGAAAAATGAACCAAATTTCATCTAAATCCGTTCATGCGTTTTTTTTTATTCAAAATGGCTTAGCAGTTGACCTCAAACACAACTGATGTTAAGTGAAGATGAGGCTGAAGGTGGTAGCGTACTGACCCGGAAACCCCATCTTATTTGGGGGACTGGCTTTCTTATCTGTGACAACCGGATTTTCGCGTTTCGCCGTGATTGAGCAAGAAACATATAAACATCCAAGCATTCGCATTTATAATATTAGTTAGAAGTTAGATAGAGCCTATTGGCATACAACGATATATTTAGTGCAAATTTCTGCCGCCAAGCAGCAATGTTAATAGCATTGTTGTGTTCCGGTTGTCAGAGATAAGATAGCCAGTCCCTCAAATGTGTTGGGGTTTCCGGGTCAGTACGCTTCCACCTTCGACCTCATCTTCACTTAACGTCAGGTGTGAATGAGGTCAAGTACCAACAGGTCGTGCATAAGAAAATAAAAAAATCGTATGTTCATCTCTCATCTTTAAAGTTCATATCACTTCATATGAGCAAGCAAGCAATATATTAAGGTAACATCTTAACCTTGTACGACGCGCTTAAACATTTATGACGTCACCTCTCACTTTTGAACCGAACTTGAAGGTGTAAACGGGAATTCATCCAACTTTCTGAATAAGGCATAAAGGACAGAGGTGTCCGGAGAAATTTACGATGACAATGCTTTAAAATTTCGCGTGCGTTTTGAAAAGAGGTTACTGTTATTCATTGTGTACTTAAATTGTTATAGGAAGTAGGTATATACCATTAAACCTATTTGGAAAATGGATATGGAAATTATTAAAAAAGATTCTGTAGTGTTGTCCAATACAGGACATAATAGAAGTATCTGCTAATCCTGTAACGCTTCTTACATTAAATTAAATATCGTAAAATGTACTATTTCCCAAACATGTATTTTGCTGTATA
Organism: Oegoconia quadripuncta; assembly: GCA_949316235.1. Lineage (NCBI taxonomy): Eukaryota > Metazoa > Arthropoda > Insecta > Lepidoptera > Autostichidae > Oegoconia > Oegoconia quadripuncta. The sequence goes on along the minus strand of OX438745.1, from coordinate 1,965,935 downwards.
AACATATACAATCTGTGGAGACTATTTCTGTCTATGCAATGACTATTTTGTTCTACTTTACATTATAATGTAACGACTGTCAGTTTCCCGAAAATAAATAAATAAATAAATAAGTATTGACAAAAACATAGTAAAAACAAAAGAGCTCTGGGTCATGTCATCGTTATAGACATATACGACCTGTTTGGTGTAGTGGTTAGAAACTCTGCTACTATACCAAATGGACGCGGGTTCGAATCCCGCTAGGAACATATGTTTGTATGATGAATGCAGACATGTGTTCCCGAGTTATGAATGTTTTTCATTTATACATGTATTTATATACAAAAAAAAATATTTGTGTGGTTTATCAACCATCTGGTATCCATAACACAAGCCTAGATGCTTACTGTGGACCTAGATGGCGCCGTGTGTATGTCTAAAAATATTTATTATTATTATTATTAAAAAGATTCTATAGTGTTTTACAATACAGGACATAATAGAAGTATTAACAAAAACATAGTAAAAACATAAGACCTTTGGGTCATGTCATCGTCATACATATTCTAGATGCCAGAAAACTAAGAGTGTTGCCACATTGTACCGTCAGAGTTTTGCGCTGGCCCAGGTAGCTGCCAGCCCTCTGATCACCTCATACTTGGACCAGACAGGTCGCCGTTATTTATCAAATTGTCGGAGGCGTTGAAGTTGAACAAATTACATATTAGTAATAACTATTTAAGTATTTATTATTACTTAGTATGTTATTATTACTTAGTTTGTCTCACTGTTCACTTTTACCTCTAGATTGTATAATGATTATTGTTTAATAGTGACTTTCCACCTAATTATTTTTTTAAAAGAATTGTCATGAAAAATGAGTATGATGTAATTGGCATGACTTTGGCTTATGAATTTTGTGTAATATTTTTTATATAAAATGATGCTGTTGATTCTGTATTATCAATAAAATTAAATTAAATTTAGAAACCAAAAGCATATTGTATTTTGCGGACGGATATAGCCTACTCGTATGACATTGCAGGTATCTTTTTTAATCTTTTTTTTATACATAACGGGTTGTTACTTGACCTCAATCACACCTGATGTTAAGTGAAGATAAGGTCGAAGGTGGAAGCGTACTGACCCGGAAACCCAACACATTTGGTATCAAGACGAATCTAACGACACCATGCACTTTGAAATCCGTCAAACCGTTTAGGTACAGGATGCGACATCCTATGTATGTCATATACATACGTTATATAAATACATACATACTTACATACAAACAATCGAAAAACATTACCCTCCTTTCTTGGACAGTGGGGTAAAAATAACAAAACGGACGCAATGCTGGAGTTTTTTGGAATGTATCATAGTGTGATACATTTTATGGTATAAAATTCCAGCATATGATTCTTCAGGGATCAAAGGGGTCGCGCTTCATAACGCCCGCTGATCGCGGTGTGAGGTACGACAGCGCCTCGGGAACGGGCCTCCCCTAGTGATGGGAGGCAGGGCGACTTCGAGTCGCTTATGCGTTCCCAGGTCCTCCTTACTGCCGAAGAAGGTCACTGCGGGTTTTTGGTGGTTATCCCTCCCGGTAGGGAGGGGAGTCCCACATAACCGTCTCGCCGTGCCCCAGGCGAGCAGTATGCAAAACGCATTTCCCCAAGTAAAAAAAAAAACGGATCAAGACGAATCCATACACTTCGAAATCGATCAAGCCATTTAAGCTAGAGGAGGTGACATAGAAATCTACATACATACATGCATACTACACTCGAATAACATTATCCTCCTTCCTTGGACAGTCGAGTAATAAAAGAATTACAAGCAGGGTTCACTAAAGACGTAAGCTGCTTAAGCCTTTGAGCGCCACGCCGGTCACCGGTGACCGGAAAACAATTGATTTTCAATTGTGTCTGCGTCGCGGCAGTTAACGTGTAAGACAATGTAAGCAGCGTGTTGGTACAATAAATTGTACAAAAAAAAATACAGAACAGTCCTTCGCTTGTGTAAATAAATTGACAATTATCACTCATTTATTCAATATTTTTTAACATATTGAAACGGAGATAATAGTTCTTGTTTAACAAGTGTCAATATGTTAATGTGTTTACAAATAATTAATAAAACGTTTACATTAATATATAAAATCCATTAATCGCTTTTAAACCGATAACTTTTACCTGAATTTACCGTGGCCAGGTCTAGACTGGAACTTACCTGAAAAATATAAAAAAACACCTTTAAATGTTTAATCCTTAATGTAATAATATTAAAATTGAGTAAACCAAAGCTTGACGTAGATCGATACTAAGTAACTTAGAAGAAATTGGTAAATCGATGGTAACTAATTTCTTCTAAGTTACTTAGTATCGACTTAGTAACATTGTGATGTTACTTAGATGAAATTAGTTACCATCGATTTACACACTATGTAATTTAGAAGAAAATTATTTAAAATTGATTTACACACTATGCTACTTAGAAAAAATTAGTTACCATAGATTTACCCACAATGTTACTTAGAAGAAATTAGTTATCATCGATTTACACACCATGTTACTTAGAAGAAAATTATTTAAAATTGATTTACGCATTATAATACTAAGAAGAAATTAGTTACCATCGATTTACACACTATGTTACTTAGTAGACAATTAGTTACCATCGATTTACACACTATGTTACTTAGAATTAATTAATTACTATCAATTTACCCACTATGTTACTTACAAAAATTTGTTACCACGGATTTACTCACTATGTTACTTAGAAGAAATTAGTTTCCATAGATTTAGCCACTATGTTACTTAGAAGGAATTAGTTACCATTAGTTAGATTGAGGTAAAATGCTAATCCGTTGTGCATATAAAAAATAAAAAAAAATATTCGCAAATTATTATTATTATTTCACTCGCAAATTCAGAGTTGTCTGCAATAAAAAAAAAATGAAAAATCATTTTTCATCGAAGGTTAAATATACAATGTTTCCAATGCTGTATAGCATGACTTGTTATCCTGATTCACCTATAGCTTCCAAAAGACAAAGCGATCAACATTGTTCACACCCAAAACACGGATATTATGAGCCGAAACAAGAATCCAGTAACGCAATCAAGCGCAAACAATAGTGATTACCAGACATTAAGTATGATGGTAATGATGATTTTGAGATGACGCTGCTAATAGTGGCACAATTAGCTGTCTAAAGCGCCGGTGCCATTGTTTGGGGGCATTATGTGGGGCACAAAGCGAAAGGTGAACTTGGAATCTGACGAATCACGGAGCAATGCCGACGAGCGACTAGTCGCACAGACATGCGACCAATAAATTCCCTTCTATAGTTTCACTTTCACGGAGTAAGGAGCGCGAACTCATGCTTGACGACCTAAATTCAGAAATCCGTCCGGTATTCTACGGCGATCTGGTTTTAAACAGCAATAACTTCCGAGCTGACAAGCGTTTTTGCCATTCGTATTACTGGCGCTATTACTCGCGGTAGCCTTCTGCTACCGCCACGCTCACAGCATCTAGGCGTAGTCCGTGGTGTATACGAAAGCAGGAGGCCGAGCTTCACTCGCCTTCCTTCCCCATAGGGATGGCCCTAGTGCCATGTTGCATTTCATTGGCTACACTCCCATTTGCCAAGGGGGGAAGTGGGAAACCTTTTTCTTACTTACACACCCTATTTCTTTCTTTAATCAGCCTGGGGTTCAAGGTAGCAATAGGGTCACGTAGGGCACCGTCTACCTTCAGTAGGCGCCGTGTCGAGTACCACTGTTGATCCTAGCTTACAGGAGTTACAGTGGGAGGAATGTGGAGGTGGGATTGATTTCACGGACCGTGAACCAGACATAATTGATGTTTTATTGTTATTAAGTCTATAAGCGTTCGCTGTCCGCCAAAGTGTTAATCCCAACTAATAATGGGGAGTGTTCTGAAGAACTGTTCGAGCTAATACCCGCTGCTCAATTTAACCGATACACTTCTCGCCGAAAATTAAATTTCCATCCACATCACCTTGATGAGTGGAAGTCTACCACTGTACGTTTCTCAAGAAACTTCTTACCACGTACGACCACCCTGTGGAACGGACTTCCGGCAGCGGTATTCGCGAAAGAGTACGACATTGGAACCTTCAAGAAACGAGCTTACACCTTCCTCAAAGGCCGGCAACGCATCTGTGACCCTTTTGGTGTTGCGGGTGTCCATGGGCGGCGGTGATTGCTTTCCATCAGGTGACCCGCATGCTCGTTTGCCGCCCTCTCATATAAAAAAAAAATATTATAAATGCAATAGTTTGTGTACATGTATGTCACATGTGTGTATGTGTTACCTCTTCCCGCCTAAACAGCTGGACGGATTTGGATGAAATTTGGTGGTAGGCAGATTAAGACTTGGATTAACATATAGGCAATTTTTTTTGCTGAACCGATTTTAATGGAATCCTCCACGCGGACGAAGTCGTGGGCGGAAAGCTGGTAAGATTATAAAAGCAATTAATATTAATATATATGAAATTAATAGGTATGATACACAAAAACGCGTACATGTATACACATACATACTCATACACAAGCTCTGATATATATTCTGTTACTTTATTTTAATCTAAGGTTTTTTGTTTATAAATCTCACCACCTTAACCCAATGTGTTACGAATTATCGATTAGCGAATCGTTCGTCATTGAAAAGTTCTACGACGAATGTTTGTTTGATGTAGTGTTATGTCGACGAAACGTATGCTGAAGAAAGATTTTGTAGTCGAAATGGTGGATCCGATGTGTTTCAATAATAATGTAACTCATTTCGGGCCTTTGATTTTGACACATGATTCCGAATCAACGCCATTCATCGAGCAAGAGGCATTGGCACCATACATTTTGCTAATTTCCATCCGGAAAAGCCCCCATCGGTCTTGACATCGCACATCGAAGCTAACCTGATTTCTATCAAACATGGCTTTGATACTATAAATATAAAAAAAAAATTTTTGATATCCTCTAAAACCGACTTTCATCGAACATTCGAATAAGAACCTATCGCGGAGTTTAATTTTAAATATAATAAAACTGCACTCTAATCGGACGAAGCATTACTGAGATACGTCCGGACAAAGACAGGTGGACACACACACATACAACGCCGTTAAATACATCCGTCGTTTTTCGTTGAAATCAAATCAAATCAAATACTCTTTATTGCACAATTAACAAAAGCTACATGAAGAATTACAGCGTACATCATTAATCCTCTGATATTGGCTGACTCAGCAACAGATTTATATCTCCGAGAGGATTTATATCATTCTTTCAATAAAAAAAATGTGACGTTTTCAAGTGATAATCTTTATCCTACGAAATAAATATTTTTTGACTTTGACTTTGACTTTGACTATTGTCTGTAGACTCCTGTTCGATAACACGTCGAGGGTTAAAAATAGTAAAACACGCAGTCGCCGGTGTGCATTGCCCCTTATCCCTAATGACGTAATTTAATTCACTACAACACGGCCATTGTTTTTCGGGGTTGTATCCATAGAAAAACAGATCTATGCATCCTTTGTGGCAGGTTTCTAGTACTACGAGCTGGTCCATTAGCCGTGAGTGAAGTAATATGATTAACATCTGATTTCTTTCAGTGCTTTCAGGAAAAGTAATAGTGATTTTATGGAAAACTGTAATATGGGTGCAAATGAACATTAACAGCCTCATATGTCCTCACTCTTGGGGTACCGCCTCCTCTCACTTGGAGAGAGTATGGGACACTTTCAACTTCCTATAATCTTAAAGGCTCTGATTTCTTGAACTTGATAGCATACCATGGATACGTCTCATCAGTCTTAAGCTACGGTTTATTATCATGGGGTAACTCTGTTGATAATGAGAGAGCTTTCAATTCATACAATATCAACACTCAAACCAAATCCATAATAATATGTGACATATTTGACGACCGATTGGTGTAGTGGATAGTGACCCTATCAGCGAAACCAACGGTTGCGGGTTCGAATCCCGCGAGGGGTAAATGTTTGTGTGATGAACACGAACATTTATTCCCGAGTCTTGGATGTTTATATAAATATTTATGTATGTTTATCCGTTATCTAGTATCCATAGCACAAGCTTTGCTTAGTTTGGGACTAGATGATTGGTGTAAGTGTCCGAAATATTTATTTATTATATTTATTATTTATATAAATGAGTAAGAAAATTTCGTCAGCTCTGCTAATTGATATCGTGGTCTAGTGGCAAGCGACACGAGGGCTTAGGTAACGTGTTTCGAAAAGACACGGTTTTCGAATCCGGCTAAGACAATTTTTATTCGATTTTTTTCTATTTGGATTTTTTTTTCTTTTTATAAAGGAAAATAAACCGTAAACACTTCATTATAATAATAAAAAGGTAAGGAAAATAAGAAAAGTAAAAATTTTTGGAGGTAACACTTTAGCCCATGTGATACTTTTAGGATGATTCATCTGTACATAAAAGACTCGTGTCTTTTTGTGAAAACCAATTTTAAATATTTTAATAAGCGTAGTGAGACTAGTGATAGACATACAAGAGCACAATACTGTAACCTATTGTATAAACCTCCTTGCCGCAAATACGTTTATGAAAATGTTTATAATATGTGTATAAAATTGTATAACAATCTGCCTGACGAAATAAAATTAGTTAATGACAAAATGTTTAAAATTCGATTGATACAATGGCTTCAGGCAAAGTGTTTCTATGATGTTAATGAATATTTAAATTATCAGAATGCTATGTAAAGTGTCACAAATCATATTTTGCACATCTGCATGCAGATTGAATACATGATTCCTAAATTTCTCATCAGACCTTGTAAACTGTATTCTGGCAAATAAATAATTTCTTTCTTTCTTTCTTTCTTTCATGGATAGAGTGCCTGTCAGTGATAGAATAAATTTTTTTCTAATAAATCGGTAGGTTGCTTTAGATATAGCATAGGTATTTATAGTACATGACCCGCCTCCACACCCTCCCACTGCAACTCCTGTAACCAGGATCAACAGCGGTACAACTGAACGTCGCCTACTGAAAGTAAGCGTGTCCCGAGAAAAGACTTTAGTGTCGCCAGACTTTAGTGGAGTGTAGCCAGAGAAAAGGAGAAAACCCTCGTATGAGGTTAAAATTAAATGGGTAAAGGGGACTGAGTGAGGCTCAGTCCCTAATGAGTATAGAATACACCACGGACGGCGCCAAGGGACGCAGTGAGTTCTTGGTAAGTAGCTAGTATTTATAGAAGTAAAACATAGACTATTACATTACAAACGGTTAGAAATTTTAAATCTAAACTTAAAACGTATTTGCTTAATGTACAAAAAAGTAATCGTGAGACTTACCTCATTCGCGATGTTTTTAATACTTAGCGGCCTAGATCACTTTATACCGTATCAATTTTTATTGCGTATTTTTGTCATCATTAAATTTGTAGGTAATGAAATTTATTAATTACATGCTGCAATCTGTGTTTGTTTTTAATTTTTAAAAGTACAATTCACTCCTCTCGGAGAAGGCAAAGGGAAGTAAGCCTATACAGTCATCTCTGATTTTATATTGTTAACACATAGGTATTTATAACATTCTTACTCAATTTTATTAATTTTTATTCCACATATTACTTTTTATTTATATTCAGTGTTGGTGAAACGTCCGTACGTCACGCGAGGCTCCACAGAAAATCAGCGTTGTAGTTATACAACTGCAACTCATGCTGAGTGGAGACCTTTTTGGCACCACTTTACGACACCGATTTCTAATCGATCTATCATTTTTAGCTGTTTAAGTATGTTATTGTTATTTTTTTTTCTCCGTTTCTTGTATAACTAATGTGTCGTCTAGTGTGTCCAATAAACGATTTCTATTCTATTCTATTCTATTCTATTAAAATTACCACTGTGAATGTCATTCTATCTATTCTATTTACGAGCTATGCTCTTGTCGGTGGAGTCCTTACCATACTTCTCCACATTCCACCTTTTCGTGCCGAATGTCATTCCGTCGGAGAATATAATTAGATCTCCTGTAACAAAGCTAACAAAAAAAAGCTAACATTATGAAAAATTTCACTGAGAACCAATATCACATGACTCGACAAAATTATTTTTAGAAAATTTAAAGTAGCCAGCAGATAAGTTAACAAAGTTTTCATTTTACAAATACGTAAACTCTTTATTGCGCAAAATAATTTACAATAATTTTTGATGATAACAATAGAACACAATTAGGCGATCTCTTCGAGACATCCCACAGCTATGGGAAATTTATAGTAAGAAAAACGGGTGTACGATACTACCAATTAAAGAAATTATTAAAGATAAGTATGCATAAATATATTTTTAATATCATATTAATAGACTTAATTAATAATATATATATAACATGCATGTCTATCTCCCTAAGTCTAATTGAACAGATGATGTTACTTATAAAATGTAATGACCAGTGAAACTGTTTCTCTAGTATGGATATTTTGGCATCCACGATGCAGGCCTAGCCTAGTGTGGACGCTACAGCAAATGTAGAATTATGTATGGCCCTTTTTGGTAAATAAACATCTTATCTTATCTTATCTTATCTTATCTTATCTTATCTTATCTTATCTTATCTTATCTTATCTTATCTTATCTTGTATTATCTTATCTTATCTTATATTATAATATAGTACATAGTACACAAGTTTTTGAAATACAAAGCAATTAAACTAAAGCTAAACTAAGGGACGAAAACATTATCCAGACCTCCCGTTTGGGGCATGAACCCTAACATTGTTAAATTTTTTAGAAAATTGTTTCAGGTGATCGTTTTACATCGCAATGAAGTTCTTAGAGATAATTTTAATTTAATATCGTACGTTTTATTACTGAATAATCTTCTGGGAAAGCTCGTTCCATCGTAGACCTTATCTCGACATTAGTCCAGATTAAGGTCAAGAGCGATCCCATTCTAATTAAAAAAAAAAAAAAAGAATACCAATACTATACCTTAAAGCAAGCTACAGAATGGTGAGTAAACTTTTTAATTCTATTACTGATGGGTACACTATCCTGCTACAAAAAATCAGGATTTTTTTTAATGTTTAACTGGATACGCGTTTGACCACAATCTCACCTGATAGGAAGTGACGATTTGGCCGAAGCCGAAGCGATCTCAGTAGATGCCTATTCACCCTGCTCGTGAAGATCCTATAGTTGTAGGATTCAGGAAAGACTGACGCCGGAAGGGAGTTCCATGCCTTGGCTGTTCGCATTATGAATGAAGAGTCGAACCGCTTAGTGCGAATGTTCGATATGTTAACTACATACGGGTGGAATCTCCATACGTCTAGTAATCCGAAGAGGAAATGGCGATGGTGGAATAAGATTGTGTAATTCCAACGCACACTCACCGAAGTGCATCCTGTAAAAGACTGAGAGACAGGCGACCTTGCGACGGTGTTCGAGGCTCTGCAATTTTAAGAATATTGGAAGTCACATCACAAAAATTACGTATTTTTACTGGACCATTAGTGCGAAAGAAATCAGTTGCAACTGGATGTTTTTTGGTGGAGAGTCCCTTAGTCGCCTTTTACGACACCCACGGGAAGAGATGGGTTGGTTTTATTCTTTTAACGTGCCAAAACAAGACGGCACTCTATATTTTTATATTTTTGAATAATTCGGAAACAAGTTCATACGATTTCCAAACCTAATTAAATCAGCATTAAACCCATAATTTTTTCTGTTAAAACAATCCGTATCATGTTCCAAATACACGGTTGGTCATTTTGATCCCATTTTGATGTTTGTCCGAGCATAATGTAGAATGAATTCACTGATTTGGATGAAATTTTCACATTGCAAAGGGCCTTTCTTCAACCCTTTACCTGGGACCCGCTTGTGCTTCGCAAAGCGGAAAAACTGATTTTTAATAAAGAAAATACTTATATTTAGATATCAAATCCTGTGGAAGAGGTATAAATATAAATAGAAAATTTAATACACAAGTAGCTTCTTTTATCTTCAACGAACTTAATAGTTTAAAGGGTTGCCAGCCTATTACCAAAATACACCGAATAATTTAGATTATTTTAAACACGGAATAGGAAGAAAATATTAGCTTAAATTACGGTTATTTTTGAGAATTTTAAAATAAATTGATAAAGACTGACACTTTTTTTATAATGAGTGAGTTTTGTACCGTAAGGAAAAAACAGGGCATATTAGGTAAGTGAATTTTACCGAAAATTAAATTTCCATCCACATCACCTGGATGAGTGGAAGTCTACCACTGTACGTTTCTCAAGAAACTTCTTACCACGTACTACCACCCTGTGGAACGGACTTCCGGCAGCGGTATTCCCGAACGAGTACGACATTGGAACCTTCAAGAAACGAGCCTACACCTTCCTCAAAGGCCGGCAACGCATCTGTGACCCTTTTGGTGTTGCGGGTGTCCATGGGCGGCGGTGATTGCTTTCCATCAGGTGAACCGCATGCTCGTTTGCCGCCCTCTCATATAAAAAAAAAAAAAGTGAAATAGAAGGTATTGGCATAGTTAGTTTTTTAGAATAAAGCGTTAATTGAGTCATTTGGCGGGTGCGTTTGTGGCCACATAATTACATCATTAAATTAAATAAATAAAGAAACTTGGGGAAAATATGTGTCCTCAATAAATTTCGCATAATAAGAACCCTACGAATCACGTCAGTCGCATAAAAATCAAAATCGCGTGCGTTTTAAAAAAAATTAAACTACCTATGCCAAGGTACTTTCTATTTCACTTACCTAATAAAAGGCTATTATAAATAATTACCTAATAAAAAAGGCTATTATAAAATCACTGACTATTTGAATGATAAGCAAGCATGGACATAGCTGCCTTATTATTCATATAATTATCAAATCACAAATTGTAACACATAATCTGTTTAAAAGAGCAACCCTAGAGTTCCTTGCTCGTTCTTCTCCATGGAGTCAGCTTTGTGAATGAGCCGTAAATTTAAGTGTAATATTAATATTAATGGTGACGTTTTCAAGTGATAATGTTATCCTAGGAATAAAATATTTTGATTTGATTTGATTTAATATGCCCTATTTTTTTCTTTACGGTAAATTCGCACTGAGAAATTCGACTCTTCATGACGACTGACGAACAGCCAAGGCATGGGACAACCAGAGGAAAAGCAGAGTGAATAGGCATTTACTGGGATCGCGTGCTTCATATTCGACCACATCGTCACTTTCTATAAGAGGGCGGAGTGTGAGTTTTGTTTCGACTTAACTTTACTACCGCGTTCACGTTTACGTGACGATTTGTATGAAGAAATGGCAGCGCCTCTAGCGGATAGTTTGCAAAATGATTTTTTTTCATAGATACTTTTTGCGTAAACGCGAACGCGATGGTAAAGTTAAAAACGAGACAAAACGCGCACTTCGCACTTCGCTGGTGAGATTGTGGTCAAACGCATATCCAGTTAATCATAAAAAAAACCTTAAAAATAACCCCCAACTAAGCTATTTAGGTAAGATTTATAATTAGCTAGGCTTCTCGAGTGCAGGTGAAAGCGATTTTTTTAATTTATTTTGTACAAGCTTTCCACCCGCGGCTTCGCCTGCGTTGAATAGCTTTATCGCGGGAATTTATTTGTCCCTTGGGAATTCACTTTATCGGGATATAAAGTATCCTATGTTTTAATTCAGGGTATGGCCTACCTATATAAAATTTCATGCAAATCCATTCATCCGTTTCGCTGTGATTGAACAACAAACAAACAAACATTCAAACTTTCGCATTTATAATATTAGTTAGATTAATTAGATTTAACAAGAAATCTTGATTTATCCAATGAAGGCGCCACTGGACGGAACAAACCCTCTTAACCTAATTTTAACTGACACAAACACTTTCCATTTTCATTAAATTTCATCAGAATCAGTTTATTTATTTTCAAGATTGTTATCTATAAGTTTGTATAGAACGCCACGACAAACAAATCCTCTTAAACTAATATATTCACGAAATATACCCTATACAATTACATAGGTATATAGAAAGGGCACAGGTCGGCCCACGATATTTGATAATGTAAATACAATAGCCCGACTGTGCCCAAGTTAGCTTCATGTTTTTAGGGTTGTTACTTGAGCAAATATACAAATGAACACGTAAGAACACAATTATGCCTCTCTACGTTATACTAATAAAAATTCTATTGTTTCTGTTACCGTATTAAGTCAGTTAGTCATTAACCTTTAACAGATTTAACGGCCGCCGTGGATCAATGTAAACAACATCGTCAAAGTCGAAAAAATCTTTATATTGTAGGTACACAGTGTACACTCAAAATTGACAATTTTTAAATTGTTTAAGCTACTGTTTGATCAAAAGGAAAGGTTCCCCATAGAAGAACCTGACCTGTCAAAAGCTTTTGATTGTGTACATCATGATGGTCTGGTCAGGAAATTACACCATTATAGTATATCTTGACCTCTTAGAATCGTACTTGTGTAATCGAGTTCAGAGGGTGGATGTGAATGGTGAGAGGTCGTCAGGGTATGCTGTTTGCATAGGTTTTCCACAGGGCTCAATTCTCGGGCCGTTCCTGTTTCTTGTTTATATTAATGACTTACCAAATTTCATAGACGGCAACCATGAGATAACAATATTTGCTGATGACACTTCTTTGCTATTCAAAGTTAAAAACAACAGACATCTCTTGACGACGTAAATAATGCTATCTCTAAGGTGGTTGAGTGGTTCACATCAAATAAATATAAGATAAAGAACAAAATAAGATGAGGTACCCGAATCAGTACGCTTCCACCAAAAGTTACATGTCATACAAAATCCAGTCGCACATTTTATCTCGAGTCATTCGACACCAATACACACATAAATGAAAAAAGAAATAGACTTTCCAAGTAAATGTTATTTCACATTAGTCTATCACTATTAAAAATAGCATTATTTTTGATAGAGGAAGTCTGAAAGTGGCGCCAATAACAGAAAAGTTGAGGAGTAAGAGGTTAGCATGGTTTGGTCACATTATGAGGAGGGATGAAAGGCACGTAACGAGACAAGTGCTAAGTATGAATGTGGAGGGATACAGAGGTAGAGGAAGACCGAAGAAGGTGTGGGTAGACTGCGTGAGGAATGATATGTGTGTGAAAGGGGTGAGTACGGAGATGACGGATGGTAGAGAAGAGTGGAAGAGCAAGACATATTGTGCCGACCCCACCTAGAGTGGGATAAGGGCAGGAAAATGATGTATTGTTTCCAGTAATTGAAGAAAGGAGAAAGAAAAAAAGAAAAAGTATTTATTGCCAACAAATACAGAAAATTTCATAGGTATAACATTTTGCATAATTCAATGTATTTGTGGCAAAGGGATTGGGCGTCAGGTAATACTTTGTTCACCTATAGTTAGGGGTGCATTTCGTTCTTTTTTGTTGTATGTTAAGTTGTCCCTGTAATAGTAATAAATAATAATAATAAATATCCTTAGACATACACACAGCGCCATCTAGTTCCACAATAAGCAACTATAGGCTTTACATTTACATATATAATACATTTTTTTTTGTAAATAAATACTTATTATAAATGAAAACATCCATAACTCGGGTATACATGTCCGTATTCATCACACAAACATTATGCCCCTAGCGGGATTCGAACTCGCAACCTTTTGGTATAGTGGTCAGAGTTGCTAACCACTACACCGAACAGGTCGTCAATAGTGCAACATCTGTTCGTGAATCAATAAATAAAAATAAAAACCAATGTGTGTCAGCCCTACGCGACTTGTATAAGAGTCTATATAACATTCAAAAAAATATTACCCGCGGCTTTCAATTCCCCGCGCAGTTTTTCATTTTGTATTTGTTTATGTGTTTTGGTCATTCGTTTCGTGTTCCAACATCGTCGGCTCGTGAATTGGACAGCGTACCCTATGCGTTGAGTGTCAGTTGGCTTGTTTAATATATTTTTTTTATTCACTATTGGCTTAATTGAAAGCCTCGATTGAGAAACTCGATCTTGTTTTCTACATCGATTTGAACGATTTAACTTTCTGTAAATTTTGTATTTTTTTTGTATATAAAAAAAACGGTTCGTACTTGACCTCAGTCACACCTGATGTTAAGTGAAGATGAGGTCGAAGGTGGAAGCGTATTGACCCGGAAACGCCAACACATTTGGGGGACTAGCTATGTTATCTCTGACAACCGGAACATAACAATAACATTGCTGCTTGGCGGCAGATTTAGACAAGATGGTGGTAGCTAGCCAGGCGGACATTTAAAATGCCCTACCACCAACCAAACCGTGCACTTAAACATGTACACCGCTTCGGATCGAACCCGCGACCTCCGAATCGTAAACCCAATGTTGTTTACATTGAGCCACGGAGGCGGTTAAAGGTATTAAGCCATATTCAATGGAAATCGTTTAAAATGGTTCGTGAAAATGTTTAGCTTCTTCTTCTTAGCGAGTCGATGGCAAACACATCCAATTCTTGACGACCAGAATACGCGTACGTTATCCACGACAATTTTATACATAACTGCAAAGAGAAAAGCAAACCGAACCAGTTAATTCAATCCTTAAGTATTACCAGTGTCCGACAGGACTTCCAAACACTGTTTCTTATATTGGTTTTTAGACCTATATAACATGGATGTTCTATCTATATAACAAATTTCAACCAAATCCGTTCATCCGTTGCGCCATGATTGAAGAACAAACAAACTAAGAAATAAACACACAAACAGATAATTGAAGAAACAAACTAATATCCAAACTTTCGCATTAATAATATTAGTTAGATTTTTAAAAAAAACCTTAACTTAGCCAATGGACGGAATAAACCCTCTTAATATAAACAAAACTGCACACAAATTCGTCCACATACACAACACCGTCAAACACATAACTCCCGGCGTTTCTCGTTGGGAGTTAAAAATCGTATTAACTACACGTGTTTATGTAAATTTTATGTTCGAGTCTAACCGCAAAGTCCTCCCCAATATAGTATACAAATAGTAGAAGCTATTACATTGGATATTTGTTCTGCAAACACTTCTGGACGCGTCGCCAAATAACACTCTGGCGGCGTACAGGCAGGAACCTAGGGAAGGGTCACTAGAGCTCTACACTCTAATTTGTGTTACTGGCTATGCTACACGGCCAATAGACATCATCATAGTCACAGACAGACGGACAGACGGACAGACGGACAGACGGACAGACGGACAGACGGACAGACGGACAGACGGACAGACGGACAGACGGACAGACGGACAGACGTACAGACGGACAGACGGACAGATGGACGGACGGACGGACGGACGGACGGACAGACGGACAAACGGACAAACTGACATAAAGTCTGTATTTGTTTCCGCAGTCACACACATACATTGAACTTATATACATATATTGATACACAGATAAGGTAACAAATCAAGAACAATACATAATTTTGAAACACTTAACTAATGTGTATACTGCAGCAGAACTGGGTCAAAATAATGTATTAGATTGCTCATTGAGGAAAATACTGATTTTCAGCTATCCACCAAAGAGCAGAGCAACGTGTAAGCCAAACAATATTTAACAAACAATTTTGAGACTTTGACAGAATGTCAAAAAATATAACTGGCTGGCACGTCATACTTCGGCATCACAGAGGCCCAGTTAATGGAAGACTTCTGTTTGCATAAAAGCAATTTCTTACATTTTCTTTTAAATGTGCAAAACGAGTTGGTTTGTTTGATTGGTGGAGGTAAGTCGTTCCAGCACTTGGACGCCGCGAACCGAAAACTACCCCTGAATGCAACCAAGCGCAGTGACGGCGAAATCTGCGATATCGGGAAACAAACCGAACTCTTCTCTACTAACAATGATGATAATGAAACAAACAAACAAAAATGCCGTACCGCCAATTACAAATATACTTTATTACACAACAGAAAAGAAAATACAGTTTCAGAAAAGTGGTAAGAATAGAATGTACAATTTGGCGACCTTTTCCAGGCAACCTTTGGGTATAAGCACAGTACATTTGACATAGGTAGGTTGTGCTGTATTAAATACATGCAGATACAAACTACGTGAATAAATTTCATGTACATACCCCCCCTGTACCTACCTACCTGTACATACCTAAATATGTACCCCGCTTGGGATCCTTGAGCCACGGAAGCAGTTAATAGTTTGTTCTTTTAAAATATTTTGAAATACAAATGTTTTTTGAGGCACAAAATAATCTTACGAGGGATGACGGTAAAAGGCCGGACGGTATGACGCTCGTGCCTTGGAAACTGGGACGGTCTTTGGTATGGGATGCAACCTGCGTCGATACCCTTGCTCCTTCCCATCTTCCAAGTACAAGCGGTACAGCTGGTTCCGCTGCCGCCTCGGCAGAAAGCGTTAAACGGCGCAAATATGCCGATCTCAGTGGAGATCACCTATTTGCGCCGTTTGGTGTAGAAACGCTTGGGCCGTGGGGACCGGGTGCTCACACTCTTTTTAGGGAGTTATCTGAGCGTCTGGTTGATGCATCCCACGATCGGAGGGCTGGCCAATACTTTGGTCAGAGAATCAGCCTCGCTGTACAGCGAGGCAATGCGGCCAGCCTTCTGGGTACCTTTCCACCAACCAGAGACTTGGGGCTAGTTTTTTATTTGTGAATTCTTTTTAATAATAAATTGTATTATATTATAATAAGTTGTTTATAAATATTGTACATATATATGTTAATAAGATAATCTTATTAAATTAAATTTGACTTATACAAACACATATGGTCTGTATGAAAAATGAAATGAAAAATGAAAAAATGTTTATTTCTTTCTTTAGGAATGACATGCAACGTATTGTTAAGATTTCCTTTTAGGTATAAGGATACCTGTGCCAGAAAATCTTGCTCTTCCTTAACTAAGCATAGTAAACATTGTAATTATTAATAGATTAGATACTACCACTTAATTTTATGTATGCGCTGTAACTTATTATTTTTTAGGGCCCTATTGTAGCCGACCTGCAGCCGGCCCTGTGCTCCGATAACGCACAAAAGGACATCGAACAACGTCCTAACTTGTGTTATCGTACGAACTCGCATGTTTTTATAGTACTTTTATTTAAAGGTTTTCTTATAGGTATTCATTTGCTCTATGGATAAGGGCCGCAGAACTGGGCAGAACTGGGCATCTACTTGGTGCTGTTTATGTCAACAGCCATTTCACAGTGGACATTTCCACTGTTGGAACTAACTTTCTAGTTATTATTTTCACTACCTTATCACCGAAACTTGGCACGAAACTGCTCAACCAATCAAAGCGAAGTAGAGGTAAATTTAGGTTGTTTTTCTGTTATTTTATTTATTTATTTATAATTTATTGCACACGACTACACATAAAAGTCAAATACTTACTAGATATAGGATGTACAAAAGGCACTAGCTTATCTCTAAAAAGTCTAAAAAAAAAACTAATCATCTCAAAATCAAAAGACTATGATAATAATACTTCAAATATAATAGAATATTTTAAAGTTTTTTGCATGATGTGTTCACCTACAAAAGGTTGTACATTTAAATTTAATACCAGCTACCTTAATTGTTATATGTACTGATGTAACAATTGTTGGTGATCCTAAATAAATAAATAAATAAATATAAATAAAGATGCTTCTGTAAGTAAAACAATTCTTTATTTTGTAGGTACATAGGTTACACTTGAAATGGTCAATTGTAACCTTTAATTTGTCAATTATTTTTGCCCGAAAAGAATAAGCAAAGAAACTCAACCCCCGTCGAGAAACGATGGGTGTTGTCTTTAGTTCAATCAGACACCAGCAAGTGGTTGAAAAATGTTTTGCAAATTTTGAAACGGACAACTTACATACGAACATTGCGAACTAAATCAAAAATAAATGTCTTGTAAAACTATAATCATCATCATCATCAGCAGCCACAGGATGAGCCCTGCCGTTCTAATGTCAGGACTCTGCTGTGTATCCCTTCTCACCGCTCAGACTTCTACTCACATTCTTTCACTGTGCATGCTGCCAGGCTGTGGAATTCTCTTCCTCACACTATCCGTGCCAGTCCATCGATCGCTGTCTTTAGGAAAAGAGTTAAGGAACATTACCTTTCCATTTCATAGTGTTATTCCGTGTATTATATGTATGTTATACTTTATATTCGTATGTATTGAAATATGTACTTATTTATGTATTTATGTACTTATTAGTATGTAGTTACATTTATATTCAGTTAGGTTTTTTAATCTATCATATTTATCCATTTTTTAGATTGTGCACGTCTTATCTGCCTCTTCCAGTCATATCTCTCTTTCGTAGGTCTGCTGGAAGAAATTTCATTGTGGAAATAAGCAGAACCTGTTGTGTCGTCTCTATTATGTTGTATCTGTATGTCTTTTTTTCTTGTGTGCAATAAATGATAAATAAATAAAATAAATAAAAATCAGCCCGTAATCATCCCACTGCTGGGATATAGGTCTTCCCTCCTATAATGAGCGAGTATGGGCCATAGTCCATCACGCTGGCCCAATGCGGGTTGGGGACTTCACATGCCTTTGAATTTTTATTTGTCAGGCATGCAGGTTTCCTCGCGAAGTTTTCCTTCACTATTTCTAAAATAGAATAGAATATTTTTATTTGCTTTAAATGTTGTTACATTATATTGGTGGAAATATGAAATAGTACGTCTCTCACACTTAATGTCTTAGTCATAAAAATTTACAAACACTTTATAAGCCTGTTTTAGTTATAGTGTGTTTTGTCTCTGTCGCTCATAAGAAAATGTTGTAATGAAAGAAAGTGACAAAACACACTTTAACTAAAACAGGCTTATAAAGCGTTTGTAAATTTTTATGAATCAGCACGCTTGTCTTTTCCAGACATGCAAATATGTTGTTGGATATAATTCAATAAAACTTATAATATATTTATATCTACTTAAATCAACTCAATTACTCATATTATAAAATCTCTCAACTATTTATTGAAAACATGTCAAATTAGTCATGTAATTATTTAAGAGCAGTCGGATGAAGTAATTAAATTTTAAAAGCTCAATGGTACATGGCCTGCCTGGGAATCGAACCGGGACCTTCCAAATTGGGAGACCGCGTCTTAACCCCTGAGCCACCGACACTGTTGTATTTGTGTGTCTAATGTTAGTTCGGGTATAATTTAACCGGGTAGTTTCAGTAATATGTGATCCAATTTGAGTGCAGTTGACTAAACGAGGGGCAAGTTTTGAAAATCGGTTATGCTATTTCGAGTATATTTAGCTTTTAATTAAGTTGGTTGATATATTTCGATGATTTTGATATTATTAGTATTTGGGGGGTTAATAATCCACTGTGTAATTGTGGAACGACGTGCCATGAGACTCATAGGTGATAATTCGATGACTGCTAAATTGCAGAGCAGTGAACACCATCGCAAAGTAGCCTGTCTCTCAGTTTTTTACAGGATGCATTTCGGGGAGTGTGCGTTGGAATTACATAATCTTATTACACCGTCGCCCTTCGCCTGAGGTATAATAAATTATATTTTGTATTTATCTAAAAGAACTTTAGGCAAAGTTATAAAACTCCTACTAGTCACATCACACAGCATTGACATTCTCATTTCTGCCACATGCATTCTACTTTCATCCATCTCTTTTTAATCGCCTCCGTGGCTCAATGTAAACAACATTGGGTTTACGATTCGGAGGTCGCGGGTTCGATCCCCAGCGGGTTACATGTTGAAGTACTCGGTTTGGTTGGTAGTAGGGCATTTTAAATGTCCGCCTGGCTAGCTACCACCATCTTATCTAAATCTGCCGCCAAGCAGCATTGTTAATAGCATTGTTGTGTTCCAGTCAGTCCTCCAAATGTGTTGGGGTTTCCGGGTCAGTATACGTTTCCATCTTCGACCTCATCTTCACTTAACATCAGGTGTGATTGAGGTCAAGTACCTACCCGTTGTGCATTTAATTTCGAAAGCCTATTCTTAGGCTTGTTTGTCGTAAATCGATTAAGCCGTTTTGAAAATATTTGGCGGCCTCCTTCTGCGAGGCAGTCATGCTCCAGAAGGAGGCCGCAGAGCGGGATCGGGAGAGGGCCGATCCCGCTCGCAGGAGGCGACGTCGGGGGGGGCGGCAACGCTCGCTAGCCCCCCTACACGTCGCCCGAGGGTCGCGGGCGGCTACATCTCGAGAGGTACGCGTAAACCATTTCCACGCGAAAAAAAAAAAAAAAAAAAGGCATGTTTGTCTTAAATCGATTAAGCCGTTTTGAAAATATTTGGCTTTAAGCACAGTTATTTTTTTTTAGCTGGATGATTCAAAGTCAAATAAAAAAATACTTCATTTTGTTGGGACATAGGGTACACTAAAATAATCAATATTACATTTAGAATAAAGAAGAAGAAGAAAGAAAGGTATAGCATTTTACATAATCAAATGTATGTATGTCCAACGATAAAAAAAAATGTATGTAAAAAAAAATGTATTTGTGGCAAAGGGATTGGGCGTCTGCATTTGCTGCCAATATGTCGTATGGCAATTGACAGCGCTGGTTTTCAGCGTAACCCCTCTCTCACTTAGGTTTTCAAAATAAAACTTAACTCAAGTTACTGCTTCTTCAAAATAGGTAAGGCGCCATGCAGGAAACTTCAAACCTTCAATTTTCAAAGGTTTTTTGAAAAACTTCAGCACTATTTGTCATATAATGTCCAGTTCCGGCCGTTTGAGTTGAGATAAATCTTCCCCAAACCTTTATCCTTCAATGGCATCTATAGAAAAATCTTAGCCTTGTTTATGACACATTTCCTCGAGTTAGTGCATAAATCAAGGAGACAAAACAAGCTATAGCTCATCGACCCTTCCGCTGTAACGTTATTGATGCGATCTCGTTACAGATACCAAAGTCACGGTATAAAGTAAATGTAGCGATCAGTGGGGATTGTAATGATATTGGTGCAAGTTTTTTTTTTTAATATTGACTAGATTCGCGTTTGACCACAATCTCACCTGATGGAAAGTGACGATGTGGTCGTAGATGAAGCACTCGATCCCAGCTCTCTGCTCTTGAAGATCCCAAGGTTGTAGGATTCAGGAAAGACTGACGCCGGAAGGGAGTTCCATGCCTTGGCTACTCAGATGATGAGTTAAATAATTTATGTTTGAAATCAATTGAGCTTTATATAAAGAAAGAAAATTTAATTTAAACCTATCTCATGCATGACACAAACAATCAGGTATAAGTATTACACAGTAGAGACACTTACAATTAAAACATTTAAATAAATTATTAAAATCACTATAAGATCTGTCACCATTATGTGGATCTGAGTGTTGGGTAATGAAAGAGACGGGTGAAAGTGGAATGAATGTGGCAGAGATAAATAAATAATAATAAATAAATATTCTTGGACATACACACATTGGTGTCGCTTCGGATGTACACCAACTAAACTAAACTAAAACCAGTTTTGGAGTGGTGCCGTTGCATCGTGCTGTTCCAAGCAGAAAGAGACAGTACTACTTTAAAACTGGTTTTAGTTTAGTTTAGTTTAGTTGGTGTACATCCGAATCGACACCAATGCCATCTAGTACCACATTAAGCAACTATATGCTTGTGTTGTGGATACCAGATGGTTGATATACTACATAAATACATTTTTTTTTGTAAATAAATACTTATTAAAAATGAAAATATCCATTGCTCGGGTATACATGTCCGTATTCATCATACAAACATATGCACCTAGCGGGATTCGAACCCGCGACTTGGTATGATTTGGTATGACTTGGTATGATTTGGTATAGTGGTCAGAGTTTCCAACCACTACACTAAACAGGTCGTCGAGATGAGGATGCTAAGATGGATGTGAGGTGTGACTAGAATGGATAAAATCAGAATCAATCTTCAGCAACCGGCAGGGACGGGTCGAGGACGAGGAAGAAGGCTGCAAAACCGGCCATTGGGTTCCACACAAACAAGCCATGGACAAGAGGTGAAGAATACCAGAAAACAAATGCACCTGCGACTTTGTATGCCACAAATTGTAAATTAAAAAAAAAGGATTTGACAGCTGTCACCCAAAGTGAGAATTGCATCAAGATCTTTCATTTTGGTAAAGACATAACAAATCTAAGATCAATAATTCTCGAGATTTAGCCGTTTTAAATTATGACACCTGCCATTCGAAACGAATTTATCGAGATCTTTTTTACACGACTACTCAACGTAGTTTTCGAAATATAGCCGTTTTAAATTTTGACAGCTTTTCAATGATGCAATCACTCTCACTGGTATGGGACATACATAATAACACCACGCGGTGTTGGATTTGTATCAGACTAGTGGTCATCTAACAATCAGTGTTGTTAAGTCGCCCCTGTAGCTCTTTAACAGCCCTAAGCACGGAAACACTCGTATTATATCGAGAACGATTAGCGAATGCGACCTCGCCCCGTAGTGCTTTTGTGACGATGAAACTTTGTGGCACGTTATTTATGAAAACAAGTTGATTGACGAAGAAGGTTGACGACCTATTTAGTGTAATGGTTAGCAACCCTGACCGCTATACCAAAAGGTTGCGGGTTCGAATCGCGCTAGGGGCATATGTTTGTGTAATGAATACGGATATGTGTACCCGAGTTATGGATATTTTTCATTTATAATAAGTATTTATTTACAAAAAAAAAGAAATATTTATGTAGTATAACAACCATCTAGTATTCACAACATAAGCCTATAGTTGCATATTGTGGAACTAGATGGCGCTGTGTGTATGTTATTTATTTATTTATTAATAACTAGCAGCTGCCCGCGACTTCGTCCGCGTAGACTACATGAATCAACACTTTATTACTTTCCCACGGGAATACATTCAGCAGAAAAATTACCATGTAGAGTTTATCTCAAACAGGAAAAGACCCTGGGCAGATAACAAGTATGTGGAACCATGTTGATGTTTTGCCAGGTAAATGAATTAAGACAGGGATCCATTAAAAGACCTTTCTGAAAAATTCTGGTTTATATTTATTAAAGTACTTCCTTATAAACAACATTTTTTGCCATGTTTGAAGGTGGTAGCAATAGAACCAAACTTTGAGGTGAACTTACACGTGAGCCTGCCACATAGAACTGACCGTGAGAGAAACAGTCCTGTCGTAGGTCTACTCCGGCGAATTTGAGAGTTTGCCCCTGCGACTTATTTATTGTCATGGCAAAACAGACCTTTAGTGGAAACTGAAGCCTTTTGAATTCAAAGGGAAGATCATTTGGTATTAATGGAATACGCGGTACAAACACTGTTTCTCCCTGAGCAGGTCCTGTTAAAATAGTGGCCTCTACTACGTTCCGGTGCAAAGCCTTGACTTGCAACCTAGTACCGTTACAAAGTTTGGGTGGCTTTAAATTTCTCAATAACATAACAGGTGCACCCACACGTAGTAAAAGTCTGTGATATGGCATACCCGGTGGGTTCAAAGTGTTCAACTCACCCTTATCTCATTCTCTAACCCCAAGGGGCTAGCTTCAAAACAAATGGCATTTTCGTAATCAACGTCCCAAAAAACCTAAATAATGACACCAATATTGACTTTTTTGGTATCAACCCCCACCCCTATCTCAACCCTAGAGGGTTAACTTAAAATAAATGTCATTTTCATAATCAACATCCCATAAAACCTAAATAACGACACCAATATCGATTTTATGGTTTTAACCCCCATTTCACAACCCAGGGGGTTGAATTCGAAAAATCTCAAAACACGTATTAGCTTATTTGTTCCTAGGAGTACTCTTGCGAAGTTTCGAGTCGAAAATAGTCGGAATGTCCAAGTTATACTGTTTCTTCATACAAACTTCCCACTCCTGTTTCACCCCCTTAATGGGTGAATTTTGAAAAATCCTTTCTTAGTGCTCCCCTAGACCTCGTAAGGAACCTACGTGCCAAATTTGGAAATTCTATTCACCCCTTTGACTATGACTATGACTTTGACTAAAACTTTAACTATGACTTTGACTATGACTTCGACTATGACATTGACTACGACTTTGACTTTGACTATGACTATGACTTTGACTATGACTTTGCCTATGACTATGACTTTGACTATGACTTTGACTATGACTTTGACTATGACTTTGACTATGACTTTGACATGACTTTGACTATGAATTTTACTTTTCGACTTTGAGTCTTCGACTTTGAGTCTTCGACTTTGAGTCTTCGACTTTGAGCCTTCGACTTTGAGCCTTCGTCTTTGAGCCTTCGATTTTAAGCCTGCGACTTTGAGCCTTCGACTTTGAGCTTTCGACTTTGAGTCTTCGACTTTGAGTCTTCGACTTTTAGCCTTCGACTTTGAGCCTTCGACTTTCAGCCTTCGACTTTGAGCCTTCGAATTTGAGACTTTGACTCTTCGACTTCGACACCAATTTGAATTTGTGATTTTAACCCCTACCACTATCGCAACCCGTAAGGGGTTAGCTTCAAAATAAATGTCATTTTCGCAATCAACGTCCCAAAAAACCTAAATAACGACACCAATATAGACTTTTTTGGTATCATCCCCCACCCCTATCTCACCCCTAGAGGGTTGGCTTAAAATAAATGTCATTTTCATAATCAACATCCCAAAAAACCTAAATAACGACACCAATATCGATTTTATGGTTTCAACCCTCATTTCACACCCCAGGGGGCTGTTTTTCGAAAAATCTCAACTCACCCTTATCGCATTCTCTAACCCCAAGAGGTTAGCTTCAAAACAAATGGCATTTTCGTAATCAACGTCCCAAAAAACCTAAATAATGACACCAATATTGACTTTTTTGGTATCAACCCCCACCCCTATCTCAACCCTAGAGGGTTAACTTAAAATAAATATCATTTTCAAAATCAACATCCCATAAAACCTAAATAACGACACCAATATCGATTTTACGGTTTTAACCCCCATTTCACAACCCAGGGTGTTGTTTTTCGAAAAATCTCAAAACACGTATTAGCTTATTTGTTTCTAGGAGTACTCTTGCGAAGTTTCGAGTCGAAAATAGTCGAAATGTCCAAGTTATACTGTTTCTTCATACAAACTTCCCACTCCCGTTTCACCCCCTTAAAGGGTGAATTTTGAAAAATCCTTTCTTAGTGCTCCCCTAGACCTCGTAAGGAACCTACGTGCCAAATTTGGAAATTCTATTCACCCCTTTGACTATGACTATGACTTTGACTAAAACTTTAACTATGACTTTGACTATGACTTCGACTATGACATTGACTACGACTTTGACTTTGACTATGACTATGACTTTGACTATGACTTTGACATTCACTATGACTTTGACTATGACTTTGACTATGACTTTGCCTATGACTATGACTTTGACTATGACTTTGACTTTGACTATGACTTTGACTATGACTTTGACATGACTTTGACTATGAATTTTACTTTTCGACTTTGAGTCTTCGACTTTGAGCCTTCGACTTTGAGCCTTCGTCTTTGAGCCTTCGATTTTAAGCCTTCGACTTTGAGCCTTCGACTTTGAGCTTTCGACTTTGAGTCTTCGACTTTGAGTCTTCGACTTTTAGCCTTCGACTTTGAGCCTTCGACTTTCAGCCTTCGACTTTCAGCCTTCGAATTTGAGACTTTGACTCTTCGACTTCGACACCAATTTGAATTTGTGATTTTAACCCCTACCACTATCGCAACCCGTAAGGGGTTAGCTTCAAAATAAATGTCATTTTCGCAATCAACGTCCCAAAAAACCTAAATAACGACACCAATATAGACTTTTTTGGTATCATCCCCCACCCCTATCTCACCCCTAGAGGGTTGGCTTAAAATAAATGTCATTTTCATAATCAACATCCCAAAAAACCTAAATAACGACACCAATATCGATTTTATGGTTTCAACCCCCATTTCACACCCCAGGGGGCTGTTTTTCGAAAAATCTCAACTCACCCTTATCGCATTCTCTAACCCCAAGGGGTTAGCTTCAAAACAAATGGCATTTTCGTAATGAACGTCCCAAAAAACCTAAATAGTGACACCAATATTGACTTTTTTGGTATCAACCCCCACCCCTATCTCAACCCTAGAGGGTTAACTTAAAATAAATGTCATTTTCAAAATCAACATCCCATAAAACCTAAATAACGACACCAATATCGATTTTACGGTTTTAACCCCCATTTCACAACCCAGGGGGTTGTTTTTCGAAAAATCTCAAAACACGTATTAGCTTATTTGTTTCTAGGAGTACTCTTGCGAAGTTTCGAGTCGAAAATAGTCGAAATGTCCAAGTTATACTGTTTCTTCATACAAACTTCCCACTCCTGTTTCACCCCCTTAAAGGGTGAATTTTGAAAAATCCTTTCTTAGTGCTCCCCTAGACCTCGTAAGGAACCTACGTACCAAATTTGGAAATTCTATTCACCCCTTTGACTATGACTATGACTTTGACTAAAACTTTAACTATGACTTTGACTATGACTTCGACTATGACATTGACTACGACTTTGACTTTGACTATGACTATGACTATGACTATGACTATGACTTTGACTATGACTTTGACATTGACTATGACTTTGACTATGACTTTGCCTATGACTATGACTTTGACTATTACTTTGACTATGACTTTGACTATGACTTTGACATGACTTTGACTATGAATTTTACTTTTCGACTTTGAGTCTTCGACTTTGAGTCTTCGACTTTGAGCCTTCGACTTTGAGCCTTCGTCTTTGAGCCTTCGATTTTAAGCCTTCGACTTTGAGCCTTCGACTTTGAGCTTTCGACTTTGAGTCTTCGACTTTGAGTCTTCGACTTTTAGCCTTCGACTTTGAGCCTTCGACTTTCAGCCTTCGACTTTGAGCCTTCGAATTTGAGACTTTGACTCTTCGACTTCGACACCAATTTGAATTTGTGATTTTAACCCCTACCACTATCGCAACCCGTAAGGGGTTAGCTTCAAAATAAATGTCATTTTCGCAATCAACGTCCCAAAAAACCTAAATAACGACACCAATATAGACTTTTTTGGTATCATCCCCCACCCCTATCTCACCCCTAGAGGGTTGGCTTAAAATAAATGTCATTTTCATAATCAACATCCCAAAAAACCTAAATAACGACACCAATATCGATTTTATGGTTTCAACCCCCATTTCACACCCCAGGGGGCTGTTTTTCGAAAAATCTCAACTCACCCTTATCGCATTCTCTAACCCCAAGGGGTTAGCTTCAAAACAAATGGCATTTTCGTAATCAACGTCCCAAAAAACCTAAATAATGACACCAATATTGACCTTTTTGGTATCAACCCCCACCCCTATCTCAACCCTAGAGGGTTAACTTAAAATAAATGTCATTTTCAAAATCAACATCCCATAAAACCTAAATAACGACACCAATATCGATTTTACGGTTTTAACCCCCATTTCACAACCCAGGGGGTTGTTTTTCGAAAAATCTCAAAACACGTATTAGCTTATTTGTTTCTAGGAGTACTCTTGCGAAGTTTCGAGTCGAAAATAGTCGAAATGTCCAAGTTATACTGTTTCTTCATACAAACTTCCCACCCCTGTTTCACCCCCTTAAAGGGTGAATTTTGAAAAATCCTTTCTTAGTGCTCCCCTAGACCTCGTAAACAACCTACGTGCCAAATTTGGAAACTCTAGACCCAGCGGTTTGGCCTGTGCGTTGATATGTCAGTCAGTCAGTCAGTCAGTCAGTCAGTCAGCTTCTTCCTTTATATATTTAGATATATTTTTATATCATGTGTTACGGAAGATTTTTTAATAAGATTTTCGTATTTTTTTTGGACATATCTCGCCATCTCTACTGATATCTGACTATACTGAAGCTCAGACCGATGTCGAAGGGATTTATTCGCTGTAAATATTTGCGGTGACCCTGCTCAGAGCGAGGAAATAGAATTTACAGAGCACTTAGTTGTTACATGATCGACATATAATATAGTTTTTAAACGGAGAATTTCCAGCAAATACTCCTCGTTATACAGTCAGACTGCGGAATTCACTTCCCACTATTATACGCGGCAGCCAGTCGTTACCTATCTTTAAACCCCAACATTATCTTTGGTCCTTCAATAGCGAACACTAACTAAAGTAAACTAAACTAAAACCAGTTTTGGAGTGGTGCCGTCGCATCCTGCTGTACCAGGGAGAAAGAGACAGTACTACTTTAAAACTGGGTTTAGTTTAGTTGGTGTACATCCGAATCGACACCCATGTTTATTAATATGTGGTTCCTATGGCATCAATCATAGCTTGACATAAAAGACACATAAGAGACAATACAGGGTGAAATGTGTAATTCCTAATAACTGGTGACGCCACTCTTGATTACGAACAACTTTCCCCAAAGAATCATAGTCAAATTCCATAAAAAAAAAAAATCGAATACCCATACAAGGTAGGTAACCCATTCTGAAACCACCTTTAGTATGGAAGTCTATCAATTTTCGACTGAATTCGGCTAAAGTTCCTAATGGAAAGTGAAAGGAACGTGTCCATAACCATTGTTTAATTAGGTATAAAAAGTTAACTATAATTTATATACTAACTTCAGGCATTTACTGTGGTCACCAATGAGTCTTTTGGCACGTTGTATCTAACATATAAACACTGGTCTCAAGCTCATCATAAGTCGTGGGAATTCTAAAGCACTTTATGACTGCTACGTATATACGTAGACCTTCTACGAAGTTGTAGCATGACGCTCAAACCTTTCAAACACTAATTGGCACGAGTAAAGTCGCTAGTGGTCGCTAGTTTAGTAATAAATAAGCAACAGGAGCGTCGTCAAAATTAACTCGCTTTGGGAATCGCCTACATCATAATGAGGCCAGTGCCACAGCATATTTCCAGACAGTATCTTAAGAGATCTGTCACACACTGTCAAAATATATTTTATTTAATTTAACAATTTATTGTATGCAAATATAAAAATAAACATTAAAATTAATCAAATACAAATGTACGAAGGGCAAATTTATCTCTATAAAAGATCCCTACCAGCAAACCCGCGAAGGCGAAACAATTTTAAAGGTAGACAAAGATAGTGTGTGAAAGAAAATGAAAGCTAATTAACGTGACTAAATAATATTTAAAATAATAATATCCCTAACTAAATATATATTAAAACATATAAATATAATAAATAAATATATAAACATAAATACCTACATAAAATATCGTTAAACTGTACTAGATAATAAATGAAATTCACACATGCATAATTCAGGGGATAGACTTTTATTGTTTAAAAACGTCACATTCATAATTTAATATTGTTATATTATTTATTTTTATGACACCCGTCATAAAAATAAATTATCCGCACCTTTGTTTCGACTGAATAGTCAAACAGATCGTATCTAGGAAACTGTGTACGATTATATAATAAAATTCCAAACAATGTACTGGAGCTTACTGAGCGCCAATTTAAAAATAAAATTAAGAAAACCCTTATTGGAAAAGCCTATCATAAGACACAAGACTATATAAATGATAAAAATGCCTGGCCCAATAACTTATTATAAAAATGACAATGCCCTTTTACAGCAGCTAACTAGTTATTTTTATTATTTTTTTTTATTTAATGATTAATACATAAGTTTGACAATGCCTCTATACAGCAGCTATTTATTATGTTATTTGAATATTTTATTGTATTTACTTGACAATGCATCTCGGCAGTAGCTTAGCTCATGAGATAATTGACAATGCCCCTTTACAGCAGCTTAACTTCGTTTATTTTTAAATAGGTACCTTATATAATTGTCATGAATTGCACTATTTATGTATGTTGACGTGTCCAAGTGCTCTAATTGAAGTTTATGGAAATAAAGAATTATGAGTATGAATTGGTATATAAGATAAAAGTTGTTTATGTGTGTTTATGCGTGCATATGTGTGTATATAAATAAAATTGTTTATTATTTTTCTGACCACAAGATGAAGCTTTACAAAGTGCCTTTAATGCTTGAATTACATCGTTTGTAATTCCAAGCATTGAGGTGTAATTGTAGCAACTTTTATTGCTTCTTCTGTTATGAACTGTGTCAGTAACCTCAGCTGGGGCTTTTACGAAACCCTTCTTCATTCAGAAGACCTCTAAAACTGTGGCGGTGAATTTGTTTAGGCTCCAAATATGATTAAAGCTGGCCTTGTGAGACATGAGTATTATGAACATTAAGTATATTTGGATATCCCACTGGAAACTGTTTTATTTCATAAAACTACAGAAGGGATTCGTTGATAAGGGTCAGTATAGGAGACAAACTATTAATTCTCTTCTTTTGTATTGATATTCAAAACTATTCATACGAGGACTAGGTGCTAGTCGGGCTAGCATAATTAATAATGTTTCATACCGAGAAAGGCTATGGGCCATGATCCATGCGGACCCAGTGTGTATTGGTAGATTTGTGTCGGCATAAATCTACACCGTCCAATCTTACCCATCCAAAAACTAGCCAGACATTGTCAATCGCTATGCTCTTGTCGGTGGAGCAATGACCACGTCTTTTCTTTCACTTGGTCAAAGTAAAGGAAAAGAACTATTTGTTGGCCACAGTTGAGAACCGAAGAGCAAAGATGATAGGTCACTTGATACGACACGACATTTTTTTGAAGAATATAGAATGAAAGAGAGTAAGAATATAGATCTAGGCGTAATTACTTTGACCAAGTGAAAGAAAAGTTGAATGTCGTGTCGTACCAAGAGGTTAAAACGAGGGCGGAAAGTAGAGAGACTTGGTCATTACTCCACCGGCAACAGCATAGCTCTTAAATTGAAGAGAAAGGTCAAAGTAATTACACCTAGATCTTCCCCTTCCTCTCTTTTATTCTATATTATATTATATTTAACCGCCTCCGTGGCTCAATGTAAACAACATTGGGTTTACGATTCGGACGTCGCGGGTTCGATTGCCAGCGGGGTAATGTTTAAGTACTCGATTTGATTGGTGGTAAGGCATTTTAAATGCCCCCCTGGCTAGCTACCACCATCTTATCTACATCTGCCGCCAAGCAGCAATGTTAATAGCATTGTTGTGTTCCGGTTGTCCATAGCCAGTCCCCTAAATGTGTTGGGGTTTTCGGGTCAGTACGCTTCCACCTTCGACCTCATCTTCACTTAAAATCAGGTGTGATTGAGGTCAAGTATCAACCCGTAAAGCATAAAAAAATATTCTTAAAAAAAATGTCGTGACGTATCAAGTGACCTTATCTTCTTTCCTCTTCGGTTCTCAACTGTGGTTAACAGATAGTTCTTCTCCTTTACGATCATTAACACCTCTCCATTTGTTTTCTCTGACCAGCTTTTTCAATCTATTCGTCTCCAGCACCACATCACGAATGCCTCCAACCTTTCCCTATCCTTTTGTGTTAATGTCTCATAAGCGTATAAAGCTATACTCCATACATAGCATAGATCAACGGTAACAAATAGTGATGCGATGCGAAAAGTAAATGACATTTTGGATTTGGCTAATTAGTTTTGTGTATATAATATTCAGGCGTAGAATAAGCGATGAAAGGACACAACTAATCTTTCTAAATATACAAAAGTTAACAACCTAATTCATCTAAATACCTAGTGTGACCTCCATTGTTTTTCCTGTCATGCAATTACCTACCTTAGAAGTAAATTACCTATGTGGGTCGTCCCCGGAGACCGAACCCAAGACCCATCACTAATTAATACCTGCTTACGTATGCAGGGGGACATTTTCTTCCTTTCCGCTGAGATCTGAGAACCGTATAATATAAAGCCTATTAAGCCACGTCACATTTTTTTACGACTTAGGCAATTGTCACACGATGACGCATTCGACATGCGACTGCGTCATTGAGTTTTCGCAAACCATGCGCATGGGCGACTAGTCGCATGTTAAAATTTGTTTTTTTACATGTTGTGAGATTAAATCAATTTAAATTTATATTTGCTATACTCTGTTACGGTGCACGTGACTTGATTTAATTAAAACAATGTTTTGTAAATAAAAAAGACAGTTGGGTTTCTCTCTGTGTTGTTTGATAAATCATTGTTTTACCAAAAACGTTATCTAGATTTTATAAAATAGAAAAGCAAAAGGTTTTGGATAGGTATACTTGTCGACGTCAGATCTCTGAAGCAGACAGTGCAAACATGTCACCCATTTTGAAGTACGAATTTTTTATTTACATCAATGCGATTTTAGTGCCGAGTGGTTTTGTCACGTAAAAATACCTGAACCAAGCCGTGGCTTTCCGTGGGTGTCGTAAAAGGCGACTAAGGAACTTTCCACCAAAAACATCAATAGATTAGCGCGTTTTAACAGCAATGGGCTCACCCCCAGTCACGTGTGCATTCTTTCTATTTCGTAAGGTAAACCGTAGGTGTTATTTCTAGCATTAAACTTTTTATATTAGGAAGACCTAAACACTAGTGTTTGGGATATCTCTGACCACCCCATTTGGGATAATGATCGTGTACGTATATGTATATGTAATGCGATACTAAAACCGTATTGACGCATGTCGCTGCCGCATACGTCACCATGAGCGGACTGCCTAATTCCAGATGGAAAAGAGAAACTTCTACAAGAATTTAATTCAGTTTGGCCCCGCGCTCTGATATTTCACGAAGGACTTCAGTCGCGGGTTCGATTTCCTGCCTTTACAACATCAAATAACTAATGAGATAGCATAAGGTATATATTTTTAGTATGTTCTTTTAGATATATATGAATTGAACTCATAAAAATTTGATTAGCTTTGATAGCTATACGAATGAAAAGACCGAAATAAAAATTAAAAGAAAAAATATTTGCGCATAGAAATATGGCTAGCGTAAATGTGTGTGTGTGTGTGTGTATGTATCCGTGTGTCTGTATTAGTGTGCGTGTGTATATGAAATTTTAGTCCATACAGCATCCAATACTGGGTGGAACATAACGACCGAATATGCCCAAAAAATAAAAATCCTTTCCGTTTTGTTCCAACGGTGTCGAGGAACTATGACATCTTTCATCGTTTTCAGCTTATAGTTAATCAAAGTTTATCTCATTAATTAACGAAATTCATCCCTATCAGACAGTGGTGTACACAGGTGATAAAATTTTCTAATAAATAAGAAAAAATACAACTACAAAATAATAATTTACTCATATAGCTATGCTCGCAACTATTTGTAATAATTCCTTTCACATCATTATGAATCAGCTGTCTTGACAACGTAAAATTTTCTAGGGAAGGCACTGCCTTTCTGCCTGTATGGAGGGTACGTCAGCGCTATCAGGTGATCAGGGTAATGATACTTTTCAGAAATTCTCGATGTTTCTAGAACTCACTCTATTTCGAACGATTTGTTATTACAATGGCAAAATTAGGCACGCACGGTACCAACATGTACACACCTGCACATCATGCCCCTGCGTTAAGGTTGACATTATAATGAAAAATTATTTGAGTAACAGTCATTGAGTAACACCCAGTATATCTCGAGATAGTGTATACATACATATACATAGTGTAAACAGAAGTACAGATGTAATTTACGTTGTAGAATTTGTGTCAGACATAAGACGCTGTTTACTGGCATGACTGGCCCGTGCCAGGTAACAAGGGGCACGCAATATTGTCGTACAATTCTAGTCAGGCGATGGTACTTGTTTACTGTGTTGATACGAGTAAAGAAGAGCGATTCGAGCTTGTATTAAACGGCACGTCATTGGTTGGTACGAATAAATTATGCTATAACATTTATGGAGGTACAATCCACATAAGGTTCTCAACTATACTGTTAACAGTATCTGTTAAACTCTTGCTGTTGAACAAAAGTAAAGTATACAAAATACTATTTTCAGCAAGAATCTATTGCTGGATTTGGCTACTTTATATGGGTATTTTTTTTTATCGAATTCGACTATGATTCTTTGGTGAAAGTTGTTCACAATCAAGAGTTGCGTCACCAGTTTATGGGAATTACACGAATTCAAATTCACCCTGTATATTTACGTAACTTCAAGCATTTATTTCACCGTAAGATACATTATATCATTTGTTCAATGTCAATTTAAATCTACTGGAAATAAAAAAAGGTTTATTGCATTTATCTGTCAGTCGGTATGTCCAAGCTACTACCGCTTACATCTGTGGGATAAGAAGTGGCGCAAGAAACCCACAGGATCATTGTTGTATCCATTCTCCAACGACGACCCGTTTGGTGTAGTGGTTAGCAACTCTGACCACTATACCAAAAGGTTGCGAGTTCAAATCCCGCTAGGGGCATATGTTTGTGTGATGAATACGGATATGTGTACCCGAGTTATGGATGTTTTCATTTATAATAAGTCATTTACAAAAAAAATATGTATTTATGTAGTATATCAACCATCTGGTATCCACAACACAAGCCTATAGTTGCTTACTGTGGAACTAGATGGCGCTGTGAGTATGTCTAAGGATATTTATTTATTTATTATTATTTATTATTCTATCTTCTTAATCTACGGACACGCTGATGATGCCAATTTCATCACCTACCCACCTAAAGCTACTTATATACTACATCGTCTAGTCAAGTCCTTAGCCTCCTCATTCGCTTACCTACGTCATCGCTGCATTGCTATTACCATTTTAATTTTGTGCATAATATTTCTAATTAAAAATTATTTTTTACCCACTCAAACATATTTATACCTGTAACCAAAAATATGGACAGTCTACTGTCCGTGGTTACAACAGTAACCAAAGCGCTCCACCTTCATGCGGTTCGAAACAATTCCTCTAATTATCTGTGGTTGAAACTGTTTAGGATTTGATAAGAGTTGCTCTAAACTTTAACATGTTCCGCAGGTTTTCGTCCTCGAACGAGTTGAAGACTATCGAAATTATTGTGGAGTAGGTAGTCGGTTTCAATTTATTTTGCTACAAAAAATTTACTAAATATGGATATGTTGGTGTAATTTAAAAGGAAAATTAGTGTAGATTTATATAGAAGTTACTACATTCGTTACATATTATTTACAATATTGTTCACTAAGAGCGGAGTTAGAGAACAGTTGTTATACGCAGTATTTAATACTCTAGAATAAGATTTTCTGTATTCTCTTTTACACTGTTATCTATAATACTTCACCTATTTTTACATAGGTATATCTTTTGTCGCTATGGCTGTTGTAGTCTACCAGATATGAAGGTTTTTTTTAATAAAAGCACCGTGCGTGCTGTACAAAAATGTGACCGTGCGGAGCGGACAGTTGGCTGGAATTTGGCCTAGCGGGTTGAGTAGTCATGGCAATTTTTTAATTTCATTATCAGTATACGTTGTTTACGATTATTTTTGTGTTTATTTCAAGGCAATAACACTGGTAGTTTTTTTTTTAATGAATAAAGGGTTGGTACTTGACCTCAATCACACCTGATGTTAAGTGAAGATGAGGTCGATGGTGGAAGCGCACTGACCCGGAAATCCCAACACATTTGGGGGACTGGCTATCTTATCTCTGATAACCGGAACACAACAATGCTATTAACATTGCTGCTTGGCGGCAGATTTAGATAAGATGGTGGTATAGACGGATATTTAAAATGCCCTACCACCAACCAAACTGAGTGCTAAACATGTACCCCGCTGGGGATCGAACCCGCGACCTCTGAATCGTAAACCCAATGTTGTTTACATTGAGCCACGGAGGCGGTTTAAAAAGTTTACTAGCTATGTAAATGTTCACAAATCAAATGTTTATCGTTTTTACTTCATGACTTGGCACATTGTATACACCGGCCTTATCTGGCACTGTGAGAGTTTAGCTTTAGCCTTCTTATAATTTAGAATTTCAGAGGATATCAAAATCAGATGACACCCTAGGGTACTCCTATAGCCGGTATGCTTACATGACACCTACCTTTTATGTGGAGAGTTAATTAAATTATACCGTATAAGATTTTTTACTGTAAGGAAAAAATTGGGCCTATCAGGTAAGTGAAATAGAAGATATTGGCATACTCGTAGGTAAGTTTTTATTTTTTCAAAACCATCTTCGAATTTAGCGTTGTGTCATTAATCGTCGGTCGCCTAATCCACAGAGATGTACAAAATACCCTGTACAAAGTATCTGCAATACGAAATGCAAGATACTTTTAAATAAAGTATTTCAGATACCAGATACAAAATACTTTCGAGAATAGTATCTGAAATACTAAATACCAAATACGTATCTTCTAAATACTTCTTAAGATACAAATACTTTTGTAAGAAAACAAAATTTTATTTTAATGAATTCTAAGTTTATTTTTCTTAATTGACATAACACGAGCATAACACGATAACATAACACACACGTTACATAACATAACACGATTTATTCGTAAATAACTTAATGTAATGTAATATATACAAAAAGGCGGTCATCTTCTCAAATGAAATTACATTTCAGTTTTTTTTTTTAATTGTTTGGCTCGCACGACTTGTGCATTTGCCACATCTTGTATAGATACAGGCCAGTGCAGTGCAAAGAAAGAGTCGCCATCTACCAATGTGATGTTGGACTAATAATGACATGCTCAATTTTACGCATTTATTTTATATATTTCTACTAATATATTACTAAAAGTATTTTATCAGAAAAAGTATTTATAAAATACTAAGATACCAAACAAAATATATTGAAATACAAGATACAAAATGATTTTTTAAAAAGTATTTTAGATACAAAATGAAAATACGTATCTTGCATCTTGTATCTGTATTTCAGATACTTGTATCTTAGATAAGTCACACCTCTGCTAATCCACATAATGAAATGAAATGAAATGAAAATCATTTATTCATGTAGGCAATACAGTATGCACTTATGAACGTCACTTGTTATAGGTTATAGGTTTTAGCGGGCTTGGTTTCCGCAACTCGACGCAGTTTGCGCCTATTTTGCGTGATGGGTTGCCGACACTACTCTTGCCAACCCAGTTCCTCCAGGAAGCCTAGCAGACCCTTGACGTTGCCGACGACTTCTGGAAGCGACCCCGGTGTCCCGAGGTACTGTGCCCTGTAAGCTGCCACACCTGGATATCCTAGGATGACGTGTGCGGCTGTTTCTTCTGCCTCCATGCACGCTCTTCACACTGTCTGTCTGTAACACCTAGAGTAAACAAGTGTTTGTTTAATAGTGCATGGCCAGTTATAGCTCCGATGAGCATTCTGAGCTGGGGCCTCTTTAGCTGTAACAGCTTCCGTGACAACCTCACGTCACTTGTTTTTTAAACTACCACTAGCTCGGAACGCGACCACTTGAGAAGAGCTGGCGAGAAATTCAGAGGGTTTGTCTCTTTTCAATAAATCATTTACAATCTAGAATTTTTATATTTCGTGCAGAGGAGCCGTTTAATCCCATGCATTAGGTACTATCATTAATGTAGTCTGAAATTTTGTAATATCCCTTTTTACATAATTTTTGTTTTATAATAAGTTTAAATTTATTGAGCGCAAGATTCCGTATATCCATGGTAACCTTGTTGTAGAAGCGCATCTCTCTCTGAATGACTTACTAACTTTACTAAGTCTACTAAAAAAAAAAAAAAAAAAAATTGCCTTGGTTTGACAATACGTCGGTCACAATGTTTCTAAATATCATCATTAAATTTAAAAAATTAAAAACCTAGAACCCTTACGAATCTCGCCAGTCGCACACAATCACCGGCTGGCGCGTGGGTCGATGATGGTTTCGAAAAAGAAAAACTACCTATGCCTACCTGCCCATTGTAAGCTGAATAAATGTTTTTCTTGCTTTCTTTTTCTTTCTTTCTATGCCAATAACTTTTATTTCACTTACCCGTTTTGTTATTTATTTTTTTCGGAAAACCAACAGCTGCAATAACACTAATGGAAACTATTATAGGAAACAGAGAGCCAATTACAGGTCCTCACAAATAGAAATACAATATATAATTCTATAACATACATTATCACACTTGTACATTTGCGGTACATATACCAGATTCAATCATCGCCAAAAAAAAAAGAAAAACAAATGATTTATTAATTAAATTAAGCCATCAAAGAATTGTTGATTTAATTGACGCCTCGCTGACATAAAACTAGTGTTAAGAAGATCTAGATCAAAATTGTTGCTCGCACAGAAAGGTGTTTTTTCTGTAGTTGGTAGAAGTCGGAGGGAGAGAAAGGAGATCATTGTGCCTAAGTGATATAGCAAGAGGTCGGAGACAGATTTGGGAAAGAAGTTGTTTTTATGCACAACAGGTTAGCACTTGACCTCAATTACACTTGATGTTAAGTGAAGATGAGGCCGAAGGTAGAAGCGTAAAGTGGGGAACCTAATATGCCCTATTTTTTTTTATTACGGTAAAAAAACACATCCGTATAATACGACAGGCTCAAAATGCTGACCATTTTTCGTTTTTTTTTTTTTATAAACCGAATGGGAAAAGGGTCGAATTCGCGATACAACTTATATGTACGCTGAATAGCGATGCTTCTGTCTTCTCGTTAAATATTTCCATATTTCTGTTTACTCTAATCTTGTTAAAAATATTGCTGGCGTCACGATTTTTACCTCGGCTCGTTTCAGTGTTTTGAAATCAGCATTTCGTTTGGTGTTCCACTTTTTAAACGGAGTTTTTTTTTTCTTTTTGAGGCACAAATTTAGCAATAAAAGAATATAATGACACGATTGGTATACACTTTTTCATCGAGTGAGATAGATGACAGACAACCATCAACATACAAAAAATCTTTGCGAACTAGACAGGATTAAACCCCGAAGTTCTACAACCTCAACTCTGCCTCCGTTGCGGGTTCGATCCCCAGCGGGGTACATGTTTAGTACTTGGGTTGGTGGTGGTAGGGCATGTTAAATGTCGGTCCATACCACTATATATTATCTAAGTCTGCCGCCAAACAGCAATGTTAATAGCATTGTTGTGTTCCGATTGTCAAATATAAGATAGCCAGACCCCCAAATAAGATAGGGTTTCCGGGTCAGTACGCTTGTACCCTCGGCCTCATTTTCACTTAACATCAGGTGTGATTGAGGTCAAGTGCTAACCCATTGTGCATAAAAAAGCCTGAAACGTACAAAATGAGACCCATAATAAGGCAATATAATTCCCTTAGCTACCCTAACACACCGTTTTGATAGTCTGTGGGAAAAAAGGCAGCTATTCGGCGTAATCCACCCTCTTTCAACCGCTGGGATTAAGCCTAAAATTAGGGTAAGACATACCAGGGCATGGTATCAATTATAAACAGTAGTATACTAGTGCTTCTGTCAAATAACTTCGTCGTGGAGATATATTTATTTTATTTTTTAACTATACATGACAAAATTGACGACCGATTGATGTAGGATAGTGACCTCTATCAGCGAAACCAACAGTTGCGGGTTCGAATTCCGCGAGGGGTAAATGTTTGTGTGATGAATACGAACATTTATTCCCGAGTCTTGGA
Source organism: Oegoconia quadripuncta (assembly GCA_949316235.1). Lineage (NCBI taxonomy): Eukaryota > Metazoa > Arthropoda > Insecta > Lepidoptera > Autostichidae > Oegoconia > Oegoconia quadripuncta. Next base: position 1,926,413 of record OX438745.1, on the reverse strand, counting down.
TGTTTATATAAATATTTATGTATGTTTATCCGTTATCTAGTATCCATAGCACAAGCTTTGCTTAATTTGGGACTAGATGATTGGTGTAAGTGTCCGAAATATTTATTTATATTATTTATATTTATGTTTTTTTTATGCACTACAGGTTGTTACTTGGCCTCAATCACACCTGATATTAACTGAAGATGAGGTCGAAGGTGGAAGCGTACTGACCAGCAAACCCCATCTCATTTGGGGGACTGGCTATCTCATTTCTGACAACCAGAACACAACAATGCTATTAACATTGCTGTTTTGACGGCAGACTTAGATAAGATGGTGGTATGGACGGATATTGAATAACATTAAGCTTGTTCAAAAAACATCTTAGGGCACATTTAATGGAAAAACAAAAAATTGGAATTCCAAAGCGTTACCTGTAGTGGAACTGCCTATGTACTTCTCTTTTTCTTTTTGTCACATCATTGTCATTAATTTAAATTACTAGACAACACTCGCTGTATCAACAACCGACACTTTTCACTCACGATTGACCACAAATGTACACGCAGACGGGAACATGCACGTACTTTTATGCAGTCGTACTTGTAGGGGTTGTAACTGAAAACCAGTGTTTCGCTCTTTGAGTGATGTGCCACACTGAGTTATAACCCATTTGTGCTACTGCGGCACACACTCGCTCTTTGTATTTTCTAGTTTTTGACGACCTGATTGGTGTAATGGTTAGCAACTCTGACCACTATACCAAAAGGTTGCGGGTTCGAATCCCGCTAGGGGCATATGTTTGTGTGATGAATACGGACATGTGTACCCGAGTTATGGATGTTTTCATTTATAATAAGTATTTATTTCCAAAAAAAAATGTATTTATGTATTATATCAACCATCTGGTATCCACAACACAAGCATATAGTTGCTTACTGTGGAACTAGATGGCGCTGTGTGTATGTCTAAGGATATTTATATCTAAGGATGCAAACCATTTCGTCGCAGTTGACAATCATCAGCATCCCATAGAGATGAGTATGAAGAGATAGGTTTCGTCTCTTCTAAAAAATAGGTATCATCAACAGTCTTTACGTTTATTTGTATGTATATTTCTTTGTAATTTAAAAATTGTGTAATTGTGTGAACGCAGTGGCGTAAATAAATGCTTTATCTATCTATCTATCTATATTTAAAATGCCCTACCACCAACCAAACCGAGTGCTAAACATGTACCCCGCTGGGGATCGAACCCTCGACATCCGATTCGTAAAGCCTATGTTGTTTGCATTGAGCCACCGAGGCGGTTAAAAATTACCTAAAAACCAGTATAATTTCTTTCGTAGTTTTTTTTTAATTTTCAATTTGTAGTTGTTCATTATTTTAGTTTACCTACCGTTACTTTTGATGACACAAGTTGAACTACTAGTTGTATCTATACTGTGTACAATATGGGTGGCCGTATGAAAAGTTATGTAACTCGATTTTTTTCATTTTTTACTTTCAAATGGGTTGGTATTACGGAGTATGAAGGTTTAATTACTTAATCTACCCTCGAGTCAATCATTAAAATTGTACCCTTAATTCTTACAAGGGGTTGGGACCGAGGATTTTCTCCCGACGAAAAATGAGGGGAGTTTGACGGCGATGTGTACGTCCAGTCTATTTCCGGATTTATTATACGAGATCCGATTTGAATGAGGTTTATTTTCTATTTAAGCCTAGTTTCCGCCCGCGGTTTCGCCTTCGTGGAATAGCTTTATCGCGGATATCTCTACTGTCTTTATTCCGCGGGAACAACTCTCTTTATCGGGATAAATAATAATAATAATAATAAATATTTCTGATACTTACACCAATCATCTAGTCCCAAACTAAGCAAAGCTTGTGCTATGGATACTAGATAACGGATAAACATACATAAATATTTATATAAACATCCATGACTCAGGAATAAATGTTCATATTCATCACACAAACATTTACCCGTCGCGGGATTCGAACCCGCAACCGTTGGTTTCGCTGATAGGGTCACTATCCACTACACCAATCGGTCGTCAAAAAGTATCCCATATCTTAATCAAGGGTATATAGTACTTTTTTTTCGGTTTCGTACTTGACCTCAATCACACCTGATGTTAAGTAAAGATGAGGTCGAAGGTGGAAGCGTACTGACCCGGAACCCCAACACATTTGGGGGGCCAACCAACTGGCTTTGGAGGGAACATTAAATAATCGGTCCCGGTGGTTTTCAATTGAAGGCAGTCGTTAAACCAAGTCGGTGGCTTATGGTGGCCGCTCAGAAACACTGACTGTCGGGTGGCTAGTCTGACACAAATCTCCACTGGGCATGTGGGGGGTTATGGCTCATATACTCCCCCAGTGAGGAGACTGTGCCCCAATAGTAGGGATTTTTTTTTCAAATACCATCCGCCCAAACCACTGGGTTCATCTGCGGTGTGGTGAGATCACTATGCACTCAATAAAATTTCTATATTTGCGCAAACATATAACAAAAACTTGTTTCGACAAACACTCACACAACCCCCATATATATGTACATATACACACCCACACCCCCCACACACACACCCCCCACACACACAGCCCCCTACACACACCCCCGCATCCACTCTCACATATACAATTGAAGTTTTTGGACACATACTGACCATTCTGTCTCTCAATGAGAGAGCCACTCCAAAGGGTGAGAGGCTGGTGATCTGTCACACAGGTTTCCTAGTACGGACACCAGTCTCGCTCAAAAACTATTTTATATACGTCATAATTTTAAGCACCTATTGTTAAGTATTGTACATACATTTTTGTGAGAGAAAATAAAAAGTTTTTATATTTGTATTTTTTTTACACATTATTACAAAGGTTTCATGTATTCAAATACTATGTCTTTAAATTTTTTTCCAGTTCTGAGTACTATAATTTATGCTCTCTTTAACATAACACCTCATAGAATGTGTAAGGTTGTTGATGATGACCTAGTATTTCTTTTCAATTTAGATTATAAAATGTATATATATATATATACACTCTCGCACACTTATGAACCAATCATATTCACACAACTTTTTCGTGCTTTACCAGGCTCAGGTCCGCTCGTGCATGGAATACTGCTGTCACCTCTGGGATGGTTCAGCCAAGTACCAACCAGCTGCACTCGATTCTGTGGAACGACGTGCCATGGAACCCATATGTGATAATTCGATGACTGCAAAATTGGAAAGCCTTCTACACCGTCGCAAAGTCGCCTGTCTCTCAGTTTTTTACAGGATGCATTTCGGAGAGTGTGCTTTGCAATTACATAATCTGATTCCACCCGTATATAGTTAATATACCAAACATTCACACTAAGAAGTTCGACTTCATTCATCATCTGAACAGTCAAGGCATGGAACTCCCTTCCGGCGTCAGTCTTTACTGAATCCTACAACTTTGGGATCTTCAAGAGCAGAGTGAATAGACATTTACAGGGATCGCGTGCTTCATCTTCGACCACATCGTCACTTTTCATCAGGTGAGATTGTGGACAATGGCGAATCCAGTCAATCATTAAAAAAAAATATTCGTTATTCGTACTGCCACACATTTTCATTCGACTGTTTTTTTAAATTCCCGAAACGACCCCGATATGAAATTTTTTGAGGGGCCTCGTGATATATCTATTCCTAATCTGTATGTAACGTCACGTCATATCAACGTGTAACACAACACTGCTATTAAGATTGTTTTTTGGCAGCAGATGTAAATAAGATGGTAGCGAGACAGACATTTAAAATGCCCTACCACCAACCACACTACTAAACATGTACCTCGCTGTGGATCGAACTTGACCCACGGAGGCGGTGCGGGTTATATGATAGTACCAAATTACAATAGCCAGATGTTTAAATCATATTTAAACGGATACAAGCTCTGAGATTAAGTTGTGGTGTATTATATACTGGGTTACTTATAAAGCCATTGCACGTACGTAAGTTATCAAACTCGAGAAGGAACTCTATTTTTAGCTCTAAGCTGGATTTTCTGAAGGCGGTGGTGTTAAGATTTTATTTATAGAAAGCTGTCGTCAACGACGAGCTCTGCGAGAACTAGGTTTGAGAACGGGGACGATTTTCGGATTCTTAAATTGAGACACAGCTTAAGGCCAAGCAAGCTTTTTCCTCCTTGCATTTATACAAGTATGTATTTATTTAACACTGTATTGTACACACACATTAAAATTAATCAGAAGAAGAAATAAGAAATATTTCGGACACTTACACCAATCATCTAGTCACAAACTAAGCAAAGCTTGTGCTATGGATACTAGATAACGGATAAATATACATAAATATTTATATAAACATCCAAGACTCGGGAATAAATGTTCGTATTCATCACATAAACAGTTATCCCTCGCGGGATTCGAAACCGCAACCGTTGGTTTCGCTGATAGGGTCACTATCCACTACACCAGTCGGTCGTCTATTATATAAGAGATCCCCTCCATCAAACTAGAATATCCCAAAATTTTCAGCCCCGTTTTCTTTGCAGTTGAGGATTGCCTAGTCACACACACACATAACAACACGACCTTTATCCCAAATGAGGTGGTCAGAGATATCCCAAACAAAATTTTAGTTTAACGATTGAAATAAGAACCACAGCTCACCTTGTGAAGTATACAGAAATGCACACGTGACAGGGGGTGAGCCCGTCGCTGTTGAAACGTGCAAAACTAGACATGATTTTTGGTGGAACGTCGATTGCCGAATCACTATAGTTATTATAGAAATAATTACTTAATGTCGATATAAATACAACAGAAACAATTTATGACAAAGTTTCTGTATAGGTCATTCTACACTAACTAGAATAACTGACTTGCCTTTGTGCATGAGATTTCACAACTTTTTAAGGAGGAAAGATTACTGCGAGGATTATTGCGAGACTTGCCTCTGTGTACATTTTATGTTTTTGTTGGGAGTATTACTTTTCATGAAAGCACACACGTCAGTAACATGGTGTATATCAAAATTTTGAAATAATAAAGTCTGATACACAAGGTAAACAATCCGTACAAAACCACTTCACACAAGACAGAAAATCTTCCTGCCAAGGCACAGGTTTAAGCTCTCATACCGCTATTTTTATTTTCACCACAACCTCTAAGAAAATTAGCTTTCAAAAGATGTTTCCTAGTGTATATTTCACGTTGGCATTAAGTGCACACCTTTGTGTAAAAGCTAGGCACCTGGGTAAAGGTGGTAACAGACAGGCTTATGAAATATTGTTGCCATTTATAGGTGAATTTATAAATTGCTCGTACCTTAAAACCACCGACGAAAAAGGACGGGTGTAAGTGTTTGACTGCGTTGTGTGTTGTCCAGGCCCCTGATTCTCGTGCACTAGACTTTTCATTGTCAAGAGACAATTGTGTAGATTCGGATGTACACCAACTAAACTAGACTAGACTGGACTGGACTGGACTGGACTGGACTGGACTGGACTGGACTGGACTGGACTGGACTGGACCGGACTGGACTGGACTGGACAGGACTGGATTGGACTGGACTGGATTCGACTCGACTGGACTGGACTTTTTTTTTTATATGAGAGGGCGGCAAACGAGCATGCGGGTCACCTGATGGAAAACTCGTGTAGGCTCGTTTCTTGAAGGGTCCAATGTCGTACTCATTCGGGAATACCGCTGCCGGAAGTCCTGACTGAACTAGACTAGACTAGACCTAAAACCAGTTTTATAGTAGTACTGTCTCTTTCTCCAATGCGACGGCACCACTGCAAAACTGGTTTTAGTTTAGTTTAGTTGGTGTACATCCGAATCGACACCATTGGGATGTTTATTTCTTTCACACTTACATGTGATTGCAAAAGTGACAAACCTATTGATGTCTATCGACAATAAAATGTCAAGCGTGTGAGAATTGGAGTCCTGTCTATGTCCGGATGTAAGTATATCAATTTTGCGTGGTCCGATTTCAGTAAAGCTTCTTTTATAATGCATATTAAACTAGTCAGAAATGCTACACTACGCTCACGGACTCGGATCTCTGACGTAGGGAAAAAAGCGGCAACGTTGAAGTGGGACTGGGCGAGTTACGTGGGCCACATGCCGTGCGAGTTGTGGGCAAATGCGTCCACTATTTGGACTCCTACAACCGCCACACGCAAACGTGGCAGACAGCGAAAACGGTGGAGAGACGAGCTTGACAGTTTTAATAAGGGATGGTTTGTGCTCGCCAAGAACAAAAACTACTGGAAACAGATAAGGGAGGCCTTTGCCCAGCAGTGGGACACTACGGGCTCTTAATAATAAAATATACTAATACCTTTCAAGATAAATTAAATAAAACTACTTACCTTATAGACATTGCAGTACCCAACAGCCACAACCTACAAAAAATTATAACTTAAAAAATTTATACATACACGGAACTGCAGGATGAAGTCACCAGGATCTGGAGGCAGGATAGAGTATACGTCGTCCCAGTCGTTCTTTCGACTACCGGATTAATCCCTAGACATTTACACCACAGCCTTAAACTTCTTGATCTGAAACCATCTACGTACATACCTACGCAAAAAGGCGCCATTTTAAATACTTGTCGTACTGTCAGAAAATTCCTCCAAATTGACGAAAACGGACAAACTGACTTACGATTTTAAAATAAATAGGAATAAACCATTTACTTGGTTAATGCCCGTAAATGGTATGGTAATACCAGCTCATGCTGAGAAAAAGAAATTAAATAATAATAATTAAACTAGTGGAAAGATTTTTCAGTCAAGTTTGATGTAACCCCATTAACTAGAGTACAATGTTTCAGAGTTAAAGTTAATAGTAGTAGAGTTAATAACAGCTGAAGACTAACCCTCTACACATACTTCACTAAAAACGCCAATTTTGAAGCCACCAAATGACTCAAAGTGGTTCATATATCTTTCCAGCCGTCGATACAAGGTGCTTGGGCCTTACGACCTCTTAAGCACAAGTTAAAGAGCTGCCTATCCTGACTGATGACGTCAATCGATCGAACCTTTCCAGAGATTGATACAAGTGGCCGCAATTAGGAGCCATTGGCTTAATTTATCTTTAACAACAGTGTGATGCGAGGTTTTTTGGTATTACCTTATTAATGGATTTAGATTTCGTCGAGTCTCTGAATACGACAACACGTATAACTTTAAAGGAAGAAAGGTAATGTTTTTACGGGTGTATGTGAAGTAAGAAAGAAAGAAATCGTTTATTGTCACAAGATTATTTGTGCAATATTCTTAACATTAGGTACTTACATTAGTAAATACACATAGGACAATATTACTTTTGTGACAAAAGGATCTGGTTCAGCATAATGCAGACAGAGACTGGCTGCTGCTCAGCGCTGGTTTTCAACCAAGCGCGTTATTCTGTAACTTCGTTAAAAAAGCGTATACATTGCCCTTTGAAGGATTTACTGACTTTGTGACGTCGGCTAACATAAACAGATAACTGGTTCTTATTCCTTGTGTTAAAATTGTGCCTATCACTATTTTTAGCGAACAAGGTTATATTTTATTTGCATATAAAAAATTCTCATAAATGTATTGAGATGCCATTGTTAAGATCTTAATTTCCTTAAACTTATCTCTAAGAGACACTCTAAGAGGTCCTAATTTATAAATGGCACGAATAGCACGCTTCTGCAGAACAAAAATTATATGTATCTCAGCAGCGTTTACCCCCCAACAATATGCCATATGACATCAAGCTGTGGAAATAGCTTAAGTAATCTAATTAAATAACATGCAATACCATCGGTAATCGAATCTTATTTATCTTTGTTTAAAAATAATGGTAGCTTTGCAAAATAATTGTATTTTACATTGGTGTAAACCGGAATACAAAAATTTTATGCAAAAACCGAATGCGGCTAAAGTGCACTGAAATGAGACCATAAAAATTTTTCTTAAAGCATAAATATAAATTTCAAATCCATTTTCTCTTGTCCCCAAGTGCAACCAGGGCTGGCGAACCGCCAAAAAGTTCCGGCTCGCGGCCCGCTGGAAAAATATGTTTTTAGCGATACAGCCAATTATTATTTTAGACGTCTTAGTTGCGGATCGTTTCGGTTAAGCTTCAGCCGCAACGTTTATTTTTTATTAGTTAACGTAACCATAAAGTGTTTGGTTTTATTACCTTTTTACGGTGTATAGTTTTTAATAGTTTGAAGATAAAGCTCAATTTTAATTGGATGAGATGTTTTTCTATGTTTTATGCAAAAATGTTTACAAAATAAACGAACGAACAAATAGGCTCTATCCGATTAAGAGATAAATGAATACGGAGACTATTTCAACAAGTGATATTTTATTTTGTCTCTAGCGCATTTTAAAAAAGAAGCAAAATCTGAAAGAAGCTTAGCTACAGCTATCTTTTTAAGTGTTTTTTATGCTTGTATCTACCACCCTTATCGTTGAATGCAAACGCAGAAGTTAAGTCATAGCTCAGAAATAGTTAATAAAAAGTTACACTGACAGTTTTCACTACTGAATACAGTAGGAATCCGTGTTTATAAAGAAGTCTTATTTCCAACATATAATTTCGTCTGGTCTGCTCTTCCTAGGTCGATCGTAAAGTTTAGAGCCTGTACATTTGTAATCCACCCGCAATCCTGGTGTCACTAAAAACGTAGGTATTGTCGTAAACCAGCAGACAACTATTACATAATTAATTTGCAACGCTTTTCTAGACAGGTTTTACCAGATTTGATATACACTGGGCAACGAGTTGGTGACCCCTGATTTTTGTAAGCTCTGAGTCAATGACACCACTACGAAGACTTTTTACAGGGGAGTGAACGGGGCCGGTAGGTTACCATAGGCTTTTTTTTCGTTTTATTCTCTCCTCTCGGAAAAGGCAAAGGGATCTAGGCCCATACAGCCATGTCTTATTTCTTCAGTTTATAAGTCAGTCTCAGTCAAAACAAGTATTGAAGTTTAGTTGACTTTTTTTTAATATTTAACGTAGCGCTTGTGTGAGATCTGTGGTGGCAAAAGAACTGGCAGCTACCCCGGGCAGCTTAATGTAACTTAACAGATGTTTAAACGAAGTTTAAAAATACCGCCCGCTTCACCTGCGTGGTATAGCTTTATCGCGGATATGTTTAATTTGTTTATCCCGCAGGAACTACTCACTATAGCAGGATAAAAAGTATCCTATGTCTTAGTCCAGGGTATATTCTACCAATATACCAAATTTCATCCAAATCCATTCAGCGGTTTCGCCGTGATTGAGCAACAAGCACAAACAAACATCCAAAATTTCGCATTTATAATATTGGGTCCTTACCTATGAAATTGGAGTTTTTTTTCTTCGTTAATCATTATGTACCAATTCCTGCGATTTTCAAAGCTATATCCAAATTTGTTTTTTATTTGGAAAATGGAATATTATTTCAAGGTATCAAATGAAATATTTTTAAATTTCTGGGCTAAATCACATAATAAAAAAATTTGAACAGAGCTCTGTTCATGTGCTTCCCATAATCATTTCTCAGATTCGCTGATTCTTTTATAAAGCGGTTACTTTTAAAAATGAACGTTGCCTATACTTAACTTAATGTTATCCGATAATACACACAAAGTTTAGCTAAATTTGGATTTGCCGTACCCAAAAAAAAAATGAATGGAGAAAACAGTCTTAATGAAATTATTCATACAAAACGCCAATTTCATAGGACCTAATATTTGTTAGATCAGGCTTCCTTGAAATTGTTACACAAATTAATTCCGGCGTCTCTATTCGTAACCACGGCCTCAGGCGGTTGATGGTTTCCAATGATAATATCTTCAGCAGGTAAGGTGCCTTATTGTCTGTTTCCATAGCTATAGAAAGCCAACATTCTCGTAACATTTGGCCACAAAAGGCTTTACGCGCCAACACTGCTGTAAACATAGCACTCATAGTAGGGCTGCCACATTCATTAAATATTTATTAGTACCTTCAAAAGTAAGTATTGGGTCTTTACCTATGAAATTCGAGGTTTTTTTCTTCGTTAATCATATGTACCAATTCCTGCCATTTTCAAAGCTATTTCCAAATTTGTTTTTTATTTGGAAAATGGAATATTATTTTAAGTTTTAACATTAAATATTTTTTAATTTCTGGGCTAAATCATAAAATAAAAAAAAATTGAACAGAGCTCTTTCATGTGCTTCCCATAATCATTTCTTAGATTCGCTGAAACTTTTATAAAGCGGTTACTTTTAAAAATTAACCCTGCCTATACTTAACTTAATGTTATCCGATAATACACACAAAGTTTAGCTAAATTTGAATTTGCCTTTCCCAAAAAAAAATAATACTCTTCTGTCTTAATGTCTTGACTTACTGTCTTAATGAAACATACAAAACGCCAATTTCATAGATAGACCTAATATTTTCTAATCCAAAATTTTAACAATGAAAAGTTTTTGAATACATTTAACAATTCGTTTCAATGTGTGTGGAGAGGTCGATGCTGATTGAATCAGGAATTAAGAAATACGTAGGCGAATGAAAGTGACCAACATAGCCCAGCGGTTTAGTAGGTTAATGAGGCAGTGGCCAGGCACATAGCTCGAGGAACTGATGGCAATTATCCGCCTCCACACTCCTCCCACTGCAACTCCTGTAAGCCAGGACCAACAGTGGTACTCTGCACGGTGCCTACTGAAGATAGACGGTGCCCTACGTGTCTCTATTGCTACCTTGGGCCCCAGACTAATTAAAGAAGAGTTGCTGATGATGACTGACTGATGGCCAGTGGAGCATTAAAGCTCTCGAGTGGAGACCATGCACTGGCAAGCACATTCACAAGATGTAGGTGGCGGTAAGTCGCTGGATGCAGGCCTAGCAATCTATGGAGGAGCCCGATATCAGCAGTGACGTACTGTGACTGATATGATGATTAGTTTCAACAGAACTGTTACAGCAACTGACGAAGAAAAGTTCCAAACCTAAACATCAGTTATCAACGCAGTTCCGTTATCTATCTCCCGGATGCATCAACTAGTACCATGGTAGGCGAGATAAACGTTTATGTCGCGTGAGATAAGATTTGTCCTGCTCATTCGCTTGGACGAAATATACAACTATCCCACTCTCATTCCTACGTCGCGCGCTAACGACGACATGCTACGAGGACTGGACCAAACAGTTCTGTCACAAAGCCAGCTGATGTACACAAAAATATTTGTATAGTAACCCAATCACTTTCTACGCAGTGTATAGGATTTTCTCTCACCATCGGTATACCACAAATAAAAATATATCCACCTCAAGAAATAGCATTAGCAAGGTATCACATTTAGACAGCGACATTCGAAATTACCAAAACAAATAACAATATAATTGGAATACAATGGTAAAAATATATATGATAATATAATAGGTTAAATATCTAGCTGGTAATTGATGTATTAAGAATTTTATGTAATTATTTAAATTAATGCACACTATTCTCTCATGTTGATGTGCCTTCACAAGGTCCTTATTGATACAGTACACCATAATGTCATCAAAACAAAACATAAGGAATGCAATAAATGATTTGAGTTTGAGTTTGAGATTTTTCTATTTACTTTGAAGCTACTTTGAATATAGGAAATAATAGAGACAAATTGAGAGCCACCTCTCTTTTAACCGACTGCTCTAAGAAGGATGTTAATATTTGTAGATTTCTTTATTACCACCCGTTATCTTAATCCCCGGAGTCTCACTCGAGCTAAAAATACATATTTTTAAGTGGATGAATAAATATCTTATTGTTATTATTTTTCTGGTGTTTATTTTTCTCAGCTGAGCTGGTATTATCATTTATGGACATTAACCAAGTAAATGGTACGTTCTTATTTATTTTAAAATACTATTATTCGACTTATTCGTTTACATCACCTTAATGGGAGTGTTTCAATAGTGTGGACCTGACCGGCAACACACTATCCTACTATGGCAGGTATTATTTTTATTCTCGCTGTTTCTTTTTCTCAGCTTGATCTTTTATTATCATACAATTTACGAGCATTAAACAAATAAATGGTACGTTCTATTTTATTTTAAAGAAGTAGTCAGTTTGTCCGTTTATTATTATTCTGGCGTCCGCAAAATACAAAATGGCGGCTGCTTCTAAACGTTCCAGTAAATACCTTGACGGATTTTGAAGAAGTAATATTCATAATTTCTTCTTAGTCTTCTTAATTCCTTTTTTAAATGCAACGGATTTTTTTGTTAAATATTTATATATTATTATTTATAAATCAATTTAGATACAGAGGTGGCAGCCCTAATGTCGCCGGAATGCGACAATTTATATCCGCTCCCGTGTAATATCATTTGCAAAAGTGGAATCAGGAAGAGAAGTGAGACTCTAATGGATGTGCATTACTCTAAGTGAATGATTAAATATTAATTAAATTATCCAAGCTAATATTGTAAAATGCAAGAGTCGGCGTTGAATTGTTCAACTAATTGTAACATAGCAATAGTGGGTCTAATGAAAGGAATAGGGTATATGTGGTAGTTTATTGATTTTCTTCAATTTACTCCCAAAAACACATTTAAACACAATGTTTCTTAACATTTTTCAACTGTAACTAGAGTAGAGTAGAGTAGAGTACAGTAGAGTAGAGTGGAGTGGAGTGGAGTAGAGTGGAGTAGAATAAATAGAATATGATTTATTTGCTCTTGAATAGGGTACATAAGATTAGGTGTTAATAAGATTCACCTAATTTAGTCATTACAATGACGTGCAAATATTGGACAATATTATAGTTTTATACAAAGATAATCAGCATGCATAACAATTAATCGCTATTGTGCTCAACGAAATTTTTGTAAAAAAGAACTAGTAAGTACCTTTTGAAAGTTACAAATCAAGTTAGAAAACATACCAATACAGAATTTAGCTAATGGTAAAATTAATAACAATTAATTATCAAAATAATACAAAGGAATATAGAAATGTCAATGTTGAAATGTCAAATTACAGAGAATGACAATTTTACTGTTTCATTAATATCAAATTTCAAATTTCACGGGACTTTACTTTTTCACTAACGGGACCATACGTCCTGTTTTGCAATGTTCGTATTTAAAAGTACGTACCTATGCTAAATTTTAGTTCAATCAAACACCAGCAAGTGGTGAAAAATGTTTTGCTTTGAAACGGACAATTTACATACGAACATTGCACACTAAATAGAAGCTTGTAAAAAGAGTATCAAAAATAAATGGCTTGTATGACTACCATCATCATCAGATATAAACATCCCACTGTAGGGATACAGGCCTTCCCTCGTATAATGATGGAGAACATGGGCCATAGTCCACCACGCTGGCCCTATCCTGGTTGGGACTTCACATGCCTTAGAATTTTTATTTCTCAGGCATCATCGACCTGTTTGGTGTAATGGTTAGCAACTCTGACCACTATACCAAAAGGTTGCGGGTTCGAATCCCGCTAGGGGCATATGTTTGTGTGATGAATACGGACATGTGTACCCGAGTTATGGATGTTTTCATTTATAATAAGTATTTATTTATAAAAAAAATGTATTTATGTATTATATCAACCATCTGGTATCCACAACACAAGCATATAGTTGCTTACTGTGGAACTAGATGGCGCTGTGTGTATGTCTAAGGATATTTATTTATTTATTTATGCATGTTGCCCCACGATGTTTTCCTTCACCGTTTAAGAGCAGTCGGATAAATGCACATAAGTAATTCAATTCAATTTAAAAACACAACAATATAAAACCAATAGTCTATAAGTACAAATGAATACTTATAGAGTTTAAGAATTTCTTGCTCGGTCTTCACTGGAGTAATTTTAATTTACGCATAAATATGTCAAATGCTGTTTTAAATAAACATTTCTTCTTAGATTAATGATTGGTCTCCGCGCCGCTACGACTAGATACCGCACTATGAAGAAAAAACAGGTTCCTGAATGCGGCAACTCAATATTGTAGTGTGTAGATTTATACAGTACTTACTGATGGTATGTGATGCCAGTATCTTTCTTGTTTTTTGTAGTATTGTTATTACATAGTTTGACTACGCAAACCGGCATTTTGCTTCAGTCTTAAACCAAAATTTGAAATTTGTTTGTTTGGTGACTGGCGCGGGTACGCCGAATACGGCGTAGTATTTGTTGCCGCATTTTTCGAGTACGCCGACGGTATCTAGTCGTAGCGGCGCGGAGACCAATCATTAATCTAAGCATTTCTTTAATTTATTCAATAAAGTTTATAAAGACGCGTTCTTTTTACATTTGAATAAAATATCCCAATTACCATTGGACCATTTTAGCATAACGGAAATTTAAATTTTTAGTTTCATTGACTGATGTGAAAAAAGCAAAAAAATTGTAGGCCGACAAAGATTCGATCCACCAAACGCTACGTTTCCATAATAATTGTTTATGACGTTCAAAACCACTTGGCTACGAGTGCTATGCCTACTGTGGTCGAAATATTCGAACATATTAGTTTACAAAAGGCATATACGAGTCACTCGACTGAATAGAATAACTTGTAGCAATGCTATTACTGCTAGCAAGTATCAGTATGATTTCGTAGATGGCGTTAGTTTCGATTGATTGGATAGTTACCAGTTACGTAAATCGATAGTACATGGCAGGCCTGGGGATCGAATCCGGACCTCCCGACCACGTCTTAACCGCTGAGTCACCGACGCTCCCGTTAACGTTAACTATACCCCACTGTATATCAAACTGCAATGTTTCTGTCTGGGCATCGTTCATCATACGACGAAACCCGGAGAATAACGCTAGTCTATCACCGATCAACTCTGGCATCCGATAATATTACCCATTTGATTCGAATCCAGCTATACGAAAGAATAATAAACAAAGCTCCATTGATCTCGCACGCACCATCCATCCAATTACCTTTCCTCGCATTTAGAAATAACTGGAGAATTCTCAACTCCCGCGCAGTTTTATCGTACGGACAACATTGCTGTTAATATTATTTTTGATACAGGGTGAAATTTATTTATTTATTTATTTAACACTTTATTGCATATATAAGTATACAAACATACATTAAACAAACATAGGACAGAAATTATAATACACAAAAGCCGAGCTTATCTCTGTAAGAGATTTCTTCCAGCAAACCCTCGGAAGGAAAAATGAAATTAAAATATTTTAATGCAGACAAAGAGCGATACTTACAAATATAGAACAAAACATTAACAAAACATCACTGTCATAGGAACACAATTGACAAAAGATAAAACATTGAGATTTAATTCGTGTTACTCCTGTTTACCGGTACCTCTAAGAGCTACAGCCTTTCGATCAGAAAAATTTCGATTATCCATACAAAGTAAATCATTCCGAAACCACCTTTAGTATGGAGGTCCAAAAATTTTCAGCTGCATTCGGCTAGTGGAAAGTTGTTCGAAATCAAGAGTGGCGTCACCAGTTAATGTGAATTAAACGAATTCAAATTCACCCTGTATTGATAAACTTTAAACTTTACGAGATCATTTGGTTGTCTGTCTATGTCCGTATATTTCAAGCCTTTAGGAAATTTTGCCACGATTACTATTGGCATTATTATTGCAAACATTAACACTCACTGCGTTGTGGCGCGGTCCGTGGTCTATCAAAAGACATGTCAGCCTTAGTGCTGATTTTGAAGGGGGGGGGGGGGGGGGAGACTTCTTTCCTACTTTTTTTTTTATGAGAAGGCGGCAAACGAGCATACGGGTCACCTGATGGAAAGCAAACACCGCCGCCCATGGACACCCGCAACACCAAAAGGGTCACAGATGCGTTGCCGGCCTTTGAGGAAGGTGTAGGCTCGTTTCTTGAAGGTTCCAATGTCGTACTCGTTCGGGAATACCGCTGCCGGAAGCCCGTTCCACAGGGTGGTCCTACTTCACGCCTTGAACTCTTCTTTAATTAGTCTGGGGCCCAAGGTAGCAATAGAGCCACGTAGGCGCTGTGCAGAGTACCACTGTTGAAGGATCAACAGTACGCCAGGAGGCTTACAAGAGTTGCAGTGAGAGGAGTGTGGAGGCGGGTAATGTCTATATCCATGTGTCAAAGGCATTTTTTTTTCAGAAACGGTTGGAGCTATCATTTATTTATTTATTTATTTATTTATCATTTATTGCACATTTATCATTGTGTAATTAATATCGAATACTAGCTCTGCGGGTCCATTTTCCAAGAAAAGTCTGCGGCCACAAAGTTCTGCAATAAATTCTAGTTTCTAACTCAATAAAAAAAATGTTTTGTAATGAATGACGGGTTCGTACTTGACCTCAGTCACACCTGATGTTAAGTGAAGATGGGGTCGAAGGTGGAAGCGTACTGACCCGGAAACCCCAACACATTTAGGGGACTGGCTATCTTATCTCTGACAACCGGAACACGACAATGCTATTAACATTGCTGCTTGGCGGCAGATTTAGATAAGATGGTGGTAGCTAGCCAGGCGAACATTTAAAATGCCCTACCAACCAAACCGAGTACTTAAACATATACCCCGCTGGAGATCGAACTCGCGACCTCCGAATCGTAAACCCAATGTTGTTTACATTGAGCCACGGAGGCGGTTTTTTTATATTTTAACCCCCGACGATACACGAAGAGTGTAATGTATTTGACGGCGTTCTGTGTTTGTGTGAGTATGTGTGTCCAGATTTTTAGCGTTTAACACAGTTTCTTGGTGTATTTAACCCAAACTAACTCCGCATATTGTGATGGGCAACTACGGAACTGCACGTGATCAGACACGCACTTGGCCGGTTTTTTACTACAAAATGTATCCTATAACACGCATCTAACGGCTCCTTGCAATAAGGCGACAGGCGGTAACATCGAAATCTGCATACATTTACATATACACTACCCTCTTTTCTAGACAGTCGGGTAAAACATATGTCAAAGATACGAGTCGCTCCGAATTCTGAATGCAACGACTCATTTCGCATATACAGGATGATTTCGTTTATGAAAACGTTTTGTTTATTCGTGACGCATGTTTATGGTTGAACATAAAGAGGAACAGTCAAAAATATGTGAATATGTGATAACCGGCTTCGGTTAGGGTGGTTACACACTGGCGATTTATTATTTAGTGTAGAGTTTGACGACCTGTTTGGTGTAGTGGTTAGAAACTCTGCTGCTATACCAAAAGGCCGCGGGTTCGAATCCCGCTAGGGGCATATGTTTGTATGATGAATACAGACATGTGGTCCCGCGTTATGGATGTTTTTATATGTATTTATTTCCAAAAAAAAATGTATATGTGTAGTTTATCAACCATCTGACGACCTGTTTGGACTAGTGGTTAAAAATTCTGACTGCTATACCAAAAGGTCGCGGGTTCGAATCCCTCTAGGAGCATATGTTTGTATGATGAATACAGACATGCGTTGCCGAGCTATGGATGTTCTTCATTTGTATTTATTTATAATAAAAAAATGTATTTGTGTAGTTTATCAACCATCTGGTATCTATAATACAAGCCTAGTTGCTTATTGTGGAACTAGATGGCGTTGTGTGTACTACCAAGGATATTTTTTACACAAGTTCGCACACCTGATGGGTAAAGCTCCATCACCAAATTGCACCAAGTGTGAAGTAGTGGAAGACGTATACCACATTTTGATGGAATGTGTCCGGAACGAGTCTTACAGACTGCAGTTACGTCTGCAGTTTTGACGTAAGTTATTGCAACACTGTTTTGGCCTTTCCATTATTATCCGATTCGGCCAAAACTCTATATAAATTATATAAGATTGGTGTTAACCGCTGTTGATCTACACGGAGCGGCATAGTCGATTCTCGATAAAGCTCTTTAAAAAAGATAAAAAAAAATACAAGCCCAGTTGCTTAGTGTGGAACTAGATAGCGCTGTGTGTATGTGCAAAGATATTTATTTATTATTGAGGAAAAATGACATAAGTATCCCATAATAATTTTTCAACATACTTGCTCGTAAAGTGGATCTAATTTCACCGGTTTTAGATATATCATGGTGTGTTATAAACGCAAATAGTGAAATTATGAAGTTATAGAAACTTTGTATGCATATGTAATTCTGATGACAACACTATAATTTGGTATCTTGGAGTTGATCTGATGATGGAGCCGGGAGGTGGATGGTGAAACTCTTCAGTGGCTACTAGTAAACCCGTCGAGTTGGGGCTCATATGATTCGTTTTTACGAGTTCAATATATTACACTTGGTGTCGACGATCTGATGATGGAGCCAGGAGATGTAGGTGGAAATGTAGTATGTTTTTTTAGTTTCTTAAACCACATATTTAAAAAAAAAAAACAATTGTATCATTCTTAGGCCCGTATTAATAAATCATTCTCAAGATTGAGAACAGTCTTGTGACCGGTCACAAGTAAACGTGTTGATTAATAAACCTAACTTGAGACCTGAAACGCACGTGCATATTCAAGCAGTGCTCACTTGAGAGGTGCGCGTATTTATAAACGAAACTCAAGACTATCATTCATTCGCCGCTGAGGCGAATACTTGAGAAGTGATCTCAGCTGAGTAGACCTCAATATTGGTTTATAAATTAGCACGGACCTTGAGATAGCTTCAACTGCTTAAGACGCATCTCGGTTGATACAGCCTCAAGACTTGTATTGAGATTGATTTATTAATACGGGCCTTAGTGTTTTCTCCTCAAGTCGAATATCTTCCTTTGTCCATACGTAAACCTCCTTATATAATATTCACGCCATTGCTGCTAAGATTGGAAGGACGAAATTGTATCGTAAAGAAAGATAAATTACACACTTGCACCTTTCATGAGAAGATTATATTGACACAGGCGGGATGCTGTCAGAAAGGAAATAATAAATAAGGTAACAGAGAAACACACCAAGTCGCAAAGGTTCACCTGTAGTACAATACAATGCAATGCAATACAATGGTATAAATATAAGTAAATATTCTTGAACACACACGCAGCGCCATCTAGTTCCACACTAAGAAACGAGGCTTGTTTATGGATACCAGATACTTTTTTTTTGTAAATATATACATATTCGACAGCTTCCGTGGCTCAATATAAACAACATAGGGCTTACGAATAGGAGGTCGCGGATTCGAACCCCAGCGGTGTACATGTTTAGTACTCGGTGTGGTTGGTGTTAGGGCATTTTTAATGTCCGCCTGGCTAGCTACCACCATGTTATCAAAGTCTGCCGCAAACAGCAATGTTTATAGCATTGTTGTGTTCCGGTTGCCAGAGTATCCTTGAGGTCAAGTGCTAACCCGTTATGCATAAAACAAAAGCACCTACAGCAGTACACGTGTCCATATCCCAACTAATATTATACGAGTAAATGCGAAATTTTGTGTGTGTATGTATGTATGTGTATGTATGTATGTGTATGTATGTATGTGTATGTATGTTACCTATTCACGCCTAAACGGTCTTTTTATCCCGAAAAAGTGACTGGTTCCTGTAGGATAGGTATTATTAGTGAGAATGCTTTTTTGAATGATAGAGTGGACGCATTTTTTGGTAGTAGAGTGAATTCTACGCGGACGAAGTGGCGGGTAACTGATAGTTTATCATAAAACACAATGTCCCTAGCGGGATTCGAACCCATAACCCTTTAATGTAGCAGTCAGTGTTACCTGCCCTAACATTAAATACAAGTAAGTAAGTCCATAGTACAAGCGTTGCTTAGTTTGAAACTAAATGATTGGTGTATGTGTCCGAAATATTTATTTGGTTAGTGGTAAAGCTTTATAAATCTCCGCCTGGCTAGGTATGTTATCTAAATCTGCCGCCAAGCAGCAATGTTAATAGCATTGTTATGTTCCGGTTGTCAGAGATAAGATAGTCAGTTCCCCAAATATTTGGGTTTCCTGGTCATTACGCTTCTACATTCGGCCTCATTTTCACTTAACATCAGGTGTGATTAGGTGTGAACCCGATGTGCATAAAAAAAAAGAAAAAAGATTTTATAAATTTGAAAGGTAAACAAAGTGCGAGTTACTTGAAAATATTCCAAATCGCTAAGTTCATTCCTCCTCCTTCCTGATCCAGACGTCCTTGCTTAACTAAAACCCTAACCTATCCCTTGTCAAATTCCAATTTCTTTTTTAAATCGTACACAGTACGAGCTGCACAGTTGTGGAACAAGCTTCCTGCACAGATCCGAGAGAGTCCCTCCGTCCAAGTTTTCAAGAAGAGGCTAAAAGAGCACTATCATTCTATCATGATTTAAGATATATATTTATATAATTATGTACTTATATATGTGATATTTATTTATTTATATTATATAGTTTACTAATAATCACGTGTAATTTTATAACTAAGTGTATTTCTGTATTCTAGTAGTGTATGTATGTAAATAACATATTATATTATATATCTATATGTATAGTATATTTGTCCTTCCGTAACTGCACTTTTTCTTCACCGTCCCGCACAATGCTCTAACCACCACTGAGGTTGGCTGGAAGAGATCTCTATTAGAGATAAGCTCACCTTTGTACAATATTTCCGACTGATTGATATAAAGGTTACAATTCATGTAACGTGGTTTCACCTTGAAGTCCTTAACGAGGTTCAGCTACTACTTCTTCAAGGTCCTGAACAGGTGATCCTGTCTCCTGAACTGAAGGTGGACCCGTAAACCCGTTGTGCATTAAAAAAATTACTTAAATAGGTTACTTAATGCATTAACAGACCGGTCTCCCGGCTAAGCCGCGCAAGCTGTCCTTCTCTTCCCCAGAATTCATTAGTATTCCCCTGTCGTCCCGGATAATGGCATGTAGGCTCCTCACGAGTCTCTTGAAGTAACTTTGGTACTAACTCAGTTCAACGGTCATTCTATTATCAAGTACAGTTATCGAAGTCTTTTTTATAGTTACCAGTTCCAGTATTCCGCTTTTAGAGAGCCAGTGAAGTTACAGACTTATGACTCTGTAGGTAACTCCTGTATCATCATTGATCTTAGTACCTACATACATACATAACGTCAGAACCTTTATCCCAAATAAGGTAGTCAGAGATATCCCAAACATTAGTGTTTGGGTGTTCCAAATATTAAGAATTTAATGCTTGTAGCAACTTCCACGGTTCCCCTTTTGAAGTATACAGAAATGCATACTCGACAGGGGGTGAGCCCATCGCCGTTAAAACGGGTACATCCTTCTCAGACTAGGGAAAAATGTATTTTCATTTAACAATTAACTACCAAACAATGATTTTTCCTTTATTTTCACAATTTATAAAAAAACGTAGATCGCAATAAGATTTTTGGCTGTGAATTGTGTATATATCAACCGTTCTTCGGTCAGCCGTTTTGTGAGTACCTACTGTAATTTATATAATTATACATCCCTATTATATAACTAGATATTCTAACTACTAAAATTCTAAACTGGAAATTATATGACAATAATGAAAATGTAAGAAAAAGCGCCTTGACTCGGGCTTTTTTACCGTAAGGAAAAAAATAAGGCATATTATGTAGGTGAATTTATATATGTCGTAGATAGCGATAAGTTAGCGATAGAATTAATTATTCGAACGGTCAACTGACTATCATAGTACGCGGTTAATGGGAAGTAAACCTGGTGGCGCTGGTATCGCCGGAAACGGCGCGGTGACGACGTTAACAGTAATATAGGGTCTGCACGTCGACAATGAGAGGTATTTTGCTACCAGCCTTCAAAGGAGTCGGAGCTCCACTGAACACATCACCGAATGTGAGTGATTCTGATTACCTACTATCACCGACGCGTGGAAGAATCCGGTGAGTCGTTAGCTAATAAGAAGTTGATCATAGGATTTGAGCAAGGAGGAATTTTAGACTAGGTCCGGTTGAATTCCACAGACTGCACGCGAGGGCCAAGTTGTTTATTTATTTATTTATCATTTATTGCACACAAGAAAAAAAACATACAGATACAACATAATAGAGACGACACAACAGGTTCTGCTTATTGTTGTATGGCATGAGGGACATGCATATGTTTACTTTTCACCAGGTTCCACGATCAACAATCGAATGTGAATACGTTGTCGATTCGCATATAGTAGCTTGCAATAATGTCGCCATTGCCCGAGCCACCCTTTACCACGCGACTGGCACCGTCCCGGTAGCTAGCAATGCCCACCCGCCCATTTACGACATATACATATAATATACATATTGTATAAAGGAAACCATCTATAACTCGGGTATATACATGTCCGAATTCATCATATCAAATACTCTTTATTGCGCAATTAACTAAAGCTACAGGAAGAATACAGCGTTCATCATCAATCGCACAAAAAGGCGGCCTTATCGCTAACAGCGATCTCTTCCACGTAAACCGTAGAGTAAAGATACAAGCTACGAGTAGATGAGGTTTGCACTAATAGTAGCAATGCGGATGTATTTTATAGTTGGTAATTATTATTAGTATATATAATATTAAAAACATAAAATTAATAAATACATGCCATTTGTTTGCTCAGAAATAACTCACAAATCATATCGACAACCACGGAGAAGAGAAAAGGACTTTCAATGAATTTTTTTTTAAAGAACGAAGTGCGCTTTGTGTTGCGCTTCATCATACAAACATATGCCCCTAGCGGGATTCGAACCCGCAATCTTATGATACAGCAGACAGGGTTTACTACACCAATCGATCGTCGTTTGATTGATTAAAAGTTTTTCCCTATTATAGTTCAGTGTTGTAATTAATAAATTAAACCAAAAAAGGTTTATTTTTGTCCCATTCTGTCCCAATCCACAAGGAAATGGAAGTTAATGTAATTACTACATCACCAACAATGTGACCCTTGGGCCCCCTATCTATCAACCATCATTTTCCACTACATTCTCCTAATTATATCGCCCGGACATCGAGTCACAGTGGCTTTCCTGGTTGGTGTAGTGGTTGGAAACTCTGCTGCTATACCGAAAGGTCGCCGGTTCAAATCCCGCTAGGGGCATATATTTGTATGATGAATGCGGACATGTGTACCCGAGTTATGGATGTTTTTCATTTATATATGTATTTATTTACAAAATAAAATGTATTTATGTAGTATATCAACTAACCTAACCGCCTCCGTGGCTCAATGTAAACAACACTGAGTTTACGATTCGGAGGTCGCGGGTTCGATCCCCAGCGGGGTACATGTTTAAGTACTCGGTTTGGTTGGTGGTAGGGCATATTAAAATGTCCGCCTGGCTAGCTACCACCATCTTATCTAAATCTGCCGCCAAGCAGCAATGTTAATAGCATTGTTGTGTTCCGGTTGTCAGAGATAATATAGCCAGTCCCCCAAATGTGTTGGGGTTTCCGGGTTAGTACGCTTCCACCTTCGACCTCATCTTCACTTAACATCAGGTGTGATTGAGGTCAAGTACGAACCCGTCGTGCATAAAAAAAAAAAATCAACCAAATGGTAGCCACAACATAAGCCTATGGTTGCTAACTGTGGAACTAGATGGCGCTGTCTTTATTTGTCCAAGGATATTTTATATTTATTATATATTATTGAAAAAAAAAAACAGTGGCTTTCCAAATAGTACGTCAAATTGACAATAAGTCCTTCCATTGAAAAATCAGAAAAAATATAAATATATAATAACAATAAATAAAAATCCTTGGACATACACACAATGCCTGATAAGCAGATGGTTGATATACTACATAAATACATTTTTTTTGTAAATAAATACTTATTATAAATAAGTATCTCTGACCACTATACCAAATGGTCGCGGGTTCGAATGCCGCTAGGGGCATATATTTGTATGATGAATGTGAACATGTGTACCCGAGTTATGGATATTTTCATTTATAATAAGTATTTATTTACAAAAGAAAATGTATTTATGTAGTATATCAACCAACTGGTAGCCACAACACAAGCCTATAGTTGCTTACTGTGGAACTAGACGGCGCTGTGTGTATGTCTAAGGATATTTATATTTATTTAATATTAGTTCTCATTCTATGGAACTTGCTAACTATGTAAACACACCGCCATATTGAAATTGTCTCTGAATGACGAATTTACTATGTAGTGATGGTCAAGACTCTTACTCACTCCTTCACTTAAGTCAAACCATATCGAATATTATAATAGATAAATAAAGAGAGATTTGAGATCGTCTTTGTTTACATAACAAGTTTTTCTTTGTTTTTGATTAACTAAATACGCGTTTCACCACAATCACACCTGATGGAAAGTGACTTGACATCCATAGAATGACACTTTACGAATCAATAACCGACTGCCTGTGACTCACGGGTGGATCTGAGTGTTAGGCAATGAAAGAGATTTTTTTTTATGTACAACGGGTTGGAACTTGGCCTCAATCACACCTGATGTTTAGTGTAAATGAGGTCGAATGTACTAGTACTGACCCGGAAACCCCAACACATTTGGGGGACTGGCTATCTTATCTCTCTCAACCGGAACAATTTATGTTACTCAGTGTTTACTGAGACTGTCCTCCACACACGCACTCATTGTAGTACCTAGTTAGTCATAGAGCCGTGTTGATGGATCGATCTTGAGATTGGGATCGCGTCTCGGTCTCGATATTATAGTTTTCTTTTTTGTTTTTTTTGATACTGTTTTGATATGCAACAGATTCTCAAGCGTCAGCTTGTGGCCATCTCAGTCTCGAGAGCGGTTTGTGGGATGCGGGCCTATATCACCTCTGTTTTTGATTTCTTGTATGTTGTTGTGGTTTTTTGTTTTTTTTCGGTGTGTGGAAATAAATGGTTTAAATGGTTTAAACAATGCTATTGACATTGTTGGTTAGCGGCAGATTTAGATAAAATGGTGGTAGCTAGCCGGGCGGGCATTTAAAATGTCCTACCACCAACCAAACCGAGTACTTATACATGTACCCCGCTGTAGATCGAACCCGCGACTACCGAATCGTAAACCCAATGTTGTTTACATTGAGCCACGGAGGCGGTTAAAAACAGATGGATGAAAGTAGAATGCATGTGGCAGAAATGAGAATGCTAAGGTTATAACTTTGCCTAAAGTTCTTTTAGATAAAGAAATACTAAATATAATTTATTATACTTCAGAAACTAACGCAGCCTAACTTTGAAATATAGGACTCTAAACTGAGACGGTCTCTCTTTAAATTCACAATTCAATTTAGAACTTTCCTAATTCAACAAACAAGGCTCTCCAGAGTACACTATAGTAAACAAATCACCACTTCAAACTGGATTTCCAATGAAAACTGCGTTACAATGAATTTGACAAACAAGATTTCGTTCTGAGGAATGAAATAAAATTGGAAAAACCTAAGCGAACGAATGCAGAACGCTGGGTACAGTCAGTAACACTAGACTAATAGCGTTAGCTAACTTGCTAACTATGTAAGCAAACCGCCATATTGAAATTGTCTCTGAATGATGAATTTACTAGTGTTGGGCAAGACTCTTACTTACTCCTTCACTTATGTCAAACCATATCGAATAATAAAATACCGAAAATACAAGTATGTACGAGAGATATCTGAGATCGTCTTTTGTTTACATAGCAAGTTTTTTAAGTTGATGTTTATATTTATTGTTTGGTATCTATTATTTTATATATTTTTTTAAGTCATTGGTGCACAACCTACTTGCTTTTATCCCGTTCTGCTTTTTTCTCTACCCAAAGGTTGTCTGGTAGAAATGGTAGACCGCCTGGTTGTACAATTATTCTTTTATTTATGAAGTGCATTGTAGAATTTTTTGGGCAATAAAGTGTATTTGATTGATTGATTGAAGTTTTTCTTCTTTTTTTTTTGATTAACTGGATACGCGTTTGACCACAATCACACCTGATGGAAAGTGACGTGACATCCATAGAATGACACTTTACGAATCGATAACGGACTGCCTGTGACTCACGGGTGGATTTCAGTGTTAGGCAATGAAAGAGAACTTTTTTTTTTATTCACAACAGCTTAGTACTTAACCTCAATCACAACAATAAATAAATATCTTTGCACAAATACACAGCGCCATCTAGGTCCACAATAAGCATCTAGGCTTGTGTTATGGATACCATGCAGATGATTGATAACCTACACAAATATTTTTTTTTGTAAATAAATACACGTATAAATGTAAAACATCTATAACTCGGGAACACGTGTCTGTATTCATCATACAAACATATGCCCCTAGCGGGATTCGAACCCGCGACCATTTGGTATAGTAGCAGAGTTTCTAACCACTACACCAAACACGTCGTCAAAACGGATGTTAAGTGAAGATGAAGCCGAAGGTGGAAGCGTACTGACCCGGAATCCCAAATATTTGGAGAACTGGCTATCTTATCTCTGACAACCAGAACACAACAATGCTATTAACATTGCTGTTTTGCGGTAGATTTAGATAAGATGGTGGTAGCTAGCATGAATTTAGTCACAACTAAATTCTGGGCGAACAAAATATATTTAAACTAGATGGTGCTTGTTTTCCAAAAAAAAATTGCCTGTATGTTAATTTAACATGCTGTCTGAAGCATGGAACCACTCGTATTAAAATGTCACTAGTGGTCACCCATCCAATTACTGACCGCGCCAGACCTTGCTTAAATTCGCTAATTCGAATAGCGAATGCGACTACGCTACGAATGCTTATGGTGTTGCTGATTCGTTATAATAAATAATTAAAGCGCGCCAATCGTTCCGATTCATGGCACTCAGTCGGCGTTCAGAGAATTACCGAGTCGTAATCATTTAGACGCGATATAAAACTGTTTTACTGCGGTTTCGTGCTTTTGGGCAACAAAATGCTTTATTGAGCCAAGTGTTTTACTGTCCGAAGCTATGACACAACAACAAAAAACGCGTTAATATTACGATATAGCTGGGGAAATTAATATTTGAATAATTCCAATAGAACTGAATTTTGAATGGCATTCTATTAGGTTCTTATCTTAATATCTTAATATCTTAATATCTTTATTGTACACAAAATTATTACAGAAATATGCATTGTATATAAAATGTACAAAGGCGAGCTTAACTCCGATAGAGTTTTCTACCAGCAAACCTTAGAGATACATAGTATTTATTAGACATTCTATTAGGTTCGTTTATTTCTACACGCTTTTTGTACAAAAGAGACGTCACTAACTTTATCATAAATAGGGTAGTCAGATAGGGATATTAATTACTGTGAAATAGGTGAGTCGGTGGCTCAGCGGTTAAGACGCGATCTCCCAATTTGGGACGTCCGGGTTCGATTTCCAGGCAGGCCTTCTACCAATCAGTTTTAAAATTTAATTTAATTGCTTATCTTAATTTAATTTATCCGACTGCTCTTAAACGGTGAAGGAAAACATCGTGAGGAACCCTGCATGCCTGAGAAATAAAATTTTTAAGGCATGTGAAGTCGCCGACCCGCTTTGTGCAAGCGTGGTCTTCTATGGCCCGTACTCCCTCATATACAAGGGATAGTCTATATCCCTGCAGTGGGATGTTGTCTTCATCTGATCACCGTTACCAAGCACACTAAATCAAATCAAATCAAATTTATTTATTAATTCAAATGGTACATTGAAACATAGAATGTACATAATAATACCGAATTGCAACTGTACCACTAGTGCCTGAACTAGGAAAATACTGTGTTTCAGGCGAAACTAGGGCTTCTATAAATTAAAATAATATAACCATCTGTAGGTACAAACTAGATATCAATAAATAAAGCAGATATACAGAATAAATATATGCTTAAAGGCTACTTAGTCTTAGTCACGCCTAGTCTAGTTAGAACGTTTAGTCAGCCAATACTCGGTTAGAACAACAATTTCACAGTTTACGTCTAGTGTTTGTTGGAGAGTTGTAGAATTGGCAAAATTCTTTAAAATGCTTCGTATATTTTGTTTATTAATGTTAGTGGATTATTAAAGCGGGAAATATATTGTCTGGTCGGATATTTTTGTATGTGTTTCTGGAATCTAACTAATCTAACTATTATGGTCTAATATTATAAATGCGAAAGTTTGGATGTTTGTTTGTTGCTCAATCATAACGAAACGGATATACGGATTTGGATGAAATTTGGTATATATGTAGAGCATACCCTGGTTTAAGACATAGGATATTTTTTATCTCGAGAAAGTGGGTAGTTCCCGCGGGATAAACAAATTTCCGCAACAAAGTTATTCCACCCCGGCGAAGGCGCAGGCGAAAAGCTAGTAACTTTTGTCTATCTTATCTTATCTATCTAAACGCTCTCTAAATCACGAGTGCTCCTAAAAATCAGCAGTATAAATTACAAAATACCCGTTTCCGAGGATAAATGTATAACTTAATTGGACCCTTCTTCCCAAAAGTACATAGGCACAATTAGCCGGAACCCACCTGGGTGTTTCTTCACTAATCATTATAATCCCTCGGATAATATATGGGTTTGTATAAAGTACTGCCAAAATGGCTGCTCTTTAAAGATAATTCCGCTTTTTGCGTGTTTACATTGCTGTGTAATATAATATTATTCAACTGTGAATTCACACAAAATAATGCTAGCTAATATTTCTTGAGAACTAGTAGGTATATGTACCGGATTAGTTTTTTATCGTAAGGAAAAAAAATATATATATTAATTATCTACTTATAGTTTGTAGGCTTAGTTTACGTATTTTTATCTTTACGTTATATAATAATTACCAACTATAAAATACACCCGTACCTAAGGTTTCCATGGGAGAGATCGCTGTTAGCGATAAGGCCGCCTTTTTTGTGCGATTAATGATGTACGCTGTAGCTTTTGTTAATTATGCAAAAAAGAGTATTTGATTGATTGAACGTCCAACGCTCAGCTTGCAGTGCAGTAGTCTCCACACGAGAATTTTAATGCCCCACCAGACATCAACTCTTCAAGTTATATGCCCTGTCCACTGCCAATTCAACTTACTACTCCGCAAGACTATGCTGGTGAATTTCGTTCAGGAATGAAGACATCCATAGACGAATGTCAATACTAAAATTATATACATAAAGTCACGCCTATTTCCCGTAGGGGTAGACAAAGACCACAGACTTCCACTTGCTACAATCCTGACACACCTCTCTTGCTTCATTCACTCTCATAGTTTGTTCATACATGCTCGTCAGTTTAGGGTACTCTTGACTTGGCCTTTCTTTAAGACGTCCCCGATTTGATAATGGTACGTTCGGCGTGGTCTTCCTCTACCAATACTACTATTAACGTATACCAAGATGCTCCATAATTAAAATATTAGTTGTATTATATGGTTCCAACCTTTAATCGCACTCAATAGAATTTGTAAGTATTTTTGAAAAACAGCACACAATCAATATATCCTGCTTCTCGTGTAGCTGTCACTCGAATGGCCTTCCCTTACACTATCGATGTCGCGGTCTCACGTTGTATCGACTTTTAAGTATAGATTATTATGCTATTTTAGTAATATTTAAAGTAACTGAGCTTAAAATAATCCTGGAAATATAAAAATATAATTAAACATTGCTAACGCTAACACTACCATCCACATTCGCATCGTATATCTCTTTCGTAAGTCTTCTTTCATTCATCCTCTCCACATTTCCAAACCATCTCAGCATACCTTTTTCAATTTGTCACTACGTCTTCAAGTCAAGTCAATAATACGGTAATTTTGTTAAAATAATTCGGTTGAATGGACTACTCTCAAGAAATTTCCTAAAACAATTTAATCAAGGTACCAACCCTAAAACAATTTAATCAAGGTACCAACCCTAAAGTTGTTGAAAACCCTAAACACATGAAAAGTCCGGAAATAAGAAGAATTTGCATAAAAACAAAGCTGTTATGTTTCGGGATGTGTGCGGATGGCTCGGACCTGATAACACAATCATACTGCTTCCGGCCTTCTCTGGTACTCATGTGAAAAAATGAACAGGAAAATGTCATATACATAATAAGAAGCAGAGTTATACGACATTTTATTAAAGTAGTTTATTATGCGTATTGTGCATAGTATATATAAAATTAGAATAACTTTTATAGGTCTTAATCATCATCAGCCCGTAAACATCCCACTGCAGGGATATAGGCCTTCCCCCGTATATGAGGGAATATTTTTTTTATTCACACAATTATGTGACATAATGTGACATTTATGTGCTTGGTTGTTTGTAGCCTATTTCACATAATTACATCATTAAATTAAATAGAAAAAATTTTGGAGAAAATATAAGTTCCAAATAACTTTTTTTTTATGCACAACGTGTTGGTACTTGACCTCAATCACACCTGATGTTAAGTGAAGATGAGGTCGAAGGTAGAAGCGCACTGACCCGGTAACCCCAACACATTTGGAGGACTGGCTATCTTATCTCTGACAACCGTAATACAACAATGCTATTAACATTGTTGTTTGGTGGCACATTTAGATGGTAGCTAGCCAGGCGGACATTTTGAAATGCCCTACCACCAACCAAACCGAATACTTTAAACATGTACCCCGCTGGGGATCGAACCCGCGACCTCCGAATCGTAAACCCACCTCACCTTCACTTAACATCAGGTGTGATTGAGATCCAGTAAAAACCAGTAGTGCATTAAAAACAAACACTTAAAATAGTCAATTTTATGTTTTTTAAGCTACCGCTTATTCGAAATGCATTTTTTTCCTGAGAAGAACAAGCAAGAAACGCGAGGGGTTGCTCTTTTAAAAAACAACTTTTTATATAATAAAAACGTTTTGTATTTCATTATTGATTGTGAATTAGCCTGGCATGCGAACGAACGAAAAAAAAAAAAAAATGTCCAGGGATGATTATCATCTAAATAGTCTGATATTTTATAATTATGCCTTGTTAATTGTATCTGTTTTATAATATCTTTAAATTTATTGAAATGAAGATTTTGTACATCAAGAGGAACCTTGTTGAAAAAACGTATATAATAATAATCCTTTGAATGAATTACTGACTTTACGGAGGCGATTTATGTGACCTGCAAGTCTATCTTTATTTCTTGTATTGACATCATGTTTATCACCATTTTATTGATGAAATATTTTTTGACATAAATTAAATTATCAAGAATGTACTGTGAAGAGAAGGTTAAAATATTATACTATTTAAACTTATCTCTAAGTGACACTTTTTTTTTTTTTTTTTTATATGAGAGGGCGGCAAACGAGCATGCGGGCAAACTGCAGTGCATGATATAATCATTTGTTTCCTCGGGAGTTTTATGATCTTAATACCTTAATATCTTTATTGTACACAAAATTATTACAGAAATATGCATTGTATATAGAATGTACAAAGGCGAGCTTAACTCCGATAGAGTTTTCTACCATCAAACCTTAGAGATACATAGTGTTTATTAGATTGGGCAGAAAATAGTGTACACAACAATTAAAAATTATTTTATAAAAAAATAATATATATAAATAAACTAGCTTTCCTCCCGCGACTTCGTCCGCGTGGAAGATTTTATCAAAATACAAACAACAAACTTTCATCCCCTATTTTATCCCCTTGGGGGTAGAATTTATCAAAATCCTTTCTTAGCGGATGCCTACGCCATAATATCTACCTGCATGCCAAATTTCAGCCCTATCCGTCCAGTGGTTTGGGCTGGGCGTTGATAGATCACTATGTCAGTCACCTTTGAGTTATATATATTTAGATATACCACATAACCTATCCAATATACATATATATATAGTACGAAGTATAAACAAGTATATACATTATCATCATCATCAATATAATCATTTGTGTAGTTTATCAACCATCTGGTGTCCATAATATTAGTTAGATTAGATGAGGCTTCTGAATGACAAAAACGCTTGGTATACTTCTCCCAGCTACCAAAAATTATAAAATTGTATTAGTTGTATACTTTTATATAATTAAAAAAAAAAGAAAAAAAAAAGAAAATGATCCTGTGGGTTTCTTGCGCCGCTTCTTTTCCCACAGATGATTTCCCTTTCCGAAGCGGTGGTAGCTTGGACATACTGACTGACCGAAAAATGCTTAGCCCTATTTTTATTTCCAATAAATTTAAATTGAAATTCAACAAATGATATCATGTATCTTACGTTGAAATAAAATGCTTTGAGTTTGAGTTTTGAGTTAGACGTTTCGGATTTGCTCAACATTTATTTAGATGCTCTTCTAAGGTCCAATGAATTATTTCCATCCAGTAAACCCGACGTTGAAAGGTTGACTTAAGTAGTGGAACAAGGAAAGCCGGTTTGATCTGATAAGTATTGACAAGTGTTGACGGCAAAAAAAAAACAAAATGTAGTAATCTTTTTTGCAGATGGAAAAATCTTATAAAAATATTAGTGTTGCTATTTATTCTGTCTCACATGGTTTAAACGAAGGCACGTTCAAATCATAACAAAAAATATTTATTTCGTAGGATAAAAATTATCACTTGAAATCAATCAAAATGCATAAATGAAGACATGATGACAGAAGATGTTTTAGCCGTCGGCTATTTTTGTCGCAAACGATTTTTTTTATTATCATGTGTACGCGAGATTTTTGTTTTTTTTTATTATTTTTAACTTTAAATATTTTTTAATCCTAAGTCAAAAACCACTACAGTCTTCTGACTTTTTCTTTTCCCTATACATTAGTTCATTATCTATCAGTGATTTCTTTTGATTTTATTTCTCAGGCATGCAGGTTTCCTCACGGTGTTATCCGTCACCGTTTAAGAGCAGTAGGGTAAACGCACACTAGTAATTAAATTAAATTTAAAAGCTCATTGTTACATGGCCTGCCTGGGGAATCAAACCCGGACGTCCCAAATTGGGAGACCGCGTCTTAACCGCTGAGCCACCGACGCACCTATTTCACAGCCTTATTTCACAGTAATTAATATCCCTAACTGACTACCCTATTTATGATAAAGTTAGTGACGTCTCTTTTGTACAAAAAGCGTGTATAAATAAACGAACCTAATAGAATGTCATTCAAAATTCGGCCTCAATTCTACTATATTAATAAAAATCACCCGACAGATGTCATACAGCAACAATACCTACGAACGATCAGAGAAAATTGGTAGCCTACTAAAGTTTGTCGGTTTCATGACTGGATGACAACTGGATGACAACTGGATGACAACTGGATGACAATTATATGATTAAAGATAGATCTTCCATTTTGTTGTTTTCACTTTCGGGTAAGGCAAAAGAAGTTATTCCATACAGCCATTAATTTTGTCAAGTTCCATCATAGAATTTTGATTGATAAAATTGTTTATTTCCAAAAAAGTTTATATACAATTCATTATATTTATAACTTTGAACAATATAAACAACAAAACACATGTTTTATTGATTATTGGCTGTTTTTGTTGCACAACTAACCCAGCATACTAGCCAAAAATTTAC
The DNA here is from genome assembly GCA_949316235.1 of Oegoconia quadripuncta. Classification (NCBI taxonomy): domain Eukaryota; kingdom Metazoa; phylum Arthropoda; class Insecta; order Lepidoptera; family Autostichidae; genus Oegoconia; species Oegoconia quadripuncta. Next base: position 1,893,007 of record OX438745.1, on the reverse strand, counting down.
GGGATGCATGGGTGCAGAATGTCCAAGCCAAAAAGATTACTATTTTCCGTAGGTATTAATCGGTCAGAGTGTCGATAAGGGTGCGTAAAAAAAAACTTATGTACACGCCAACCTTAGATTAATGATTGGTCTCCGCGCCGCTACGACTAGATACCGTCGGCGTACTCGAAAAATGCGGCAACAAATACTACGCCGTATTCGGCGTACCCGCGCCAGTCACGCCACAAGTTTAAATTTCAAATTTTGGTTTAAGACTGAAGCAAAATGCCGGTTTGCGTAGTCAAACTATGTAATAACAATACTACAAAAAACAAGAAAGATACTGGTATCACATGTAAGTAAAATCTACACACTACAATATTGAGTTGCCGCATTCAGGAACCTGTTTTTTCTTCATAGTGCGGTATCTAGTCGTAGCGGCGCGGAGACCAATCATTAATCTAAGACGCCAACACTATAATCTGAGAAATTCACGTGAATTTATAAGAAGTCGGGAGCGCCAGATGAACAATTTTGTTTTCTAGGCTACTTTTGTAAAGTGACACCACATCTGTCAATCATTGGTACAATCATGATCGTATGAAACGTCAAATAAGGAGTAGCATACCAATTTGACAACAAGTAATTTGCCATTGATTGATCATTGTTTAATAGACTACCTATTTGGTTGATTGGTAGATCATTGGTCTATCTATGGTCTTTCATAGAACATTAGACTACCGTTTGACGTTCTGACGTCCCGTTGACTTGTCATTGAATCATCATGTATTTAGTAGAATTGAGGCCGGCTCAATGTAAACAACATTGGGTTTACGATTCGGAAGTCGCGGGTTCGATCCCCAGCGGGGTACATCCTTAAGTACTCGGTTTGGTTGGTGGTACGGCATTTTAAATGTCCGCCTGGCTAGCTACCACCATCTTATCTAAATCTGCCGCCAAGCAGCAATGTTAATAGCATTGTTGTGTTCCGGTTGTCAGAGATAAGATAGCCAGTCCCCCAAATGTGTTAGGGTTTCCGGGTCAGTACGCTTCCACCTTCGACCTCATCTTCACTTAACATCAGGTGTGATTGAGGTCAAGTACCAACCCGTTGTGCATAAAAAAAAAACTGGATTTTGAATAATCCCAATAGGAATTATTCAAATATTAATTTTCCCAGCTTTATCGTAATATTAACGCGTTTTTTGTTGCTTTGTTGTGTTGCTTCGGACAATAAGTTAGTAGGTAGTGTGCACCCTACTTCTACAAATTTCACATAGCTGTGGGTTGTCTGAAAGAGATCACTATTAGTGATAAGACTGCCTAATTATGTTCTATTGTTATCTTAAAAAAATATTGTAAATTATTTTGTGCAATAAAGAGTATTTGTATTGTATTTTTTTAAATGCTTATATATTGTTATGGTGGTCGCAATATCTAACCTAGAAACGTAATATTACTGCAAAGTCTAAAATCGCTTACCGCTTTCCCTATTCACCCCAGCCTCCCCTTACCCACATATGAATACATAGCGGGATACAATTTTTAATAACTTCTAGCTGTCAAAGAGAAGGGGTACCCGAATTAGTTTTAAGGTATGTTCATACTGCATGCTATATTATTTATTATGCACTAGATCTGGGGCTATGTACTTAAAGCAGATCAGTTTAGTTATTCAAGAGCGTCGGTGGCTCAGCGGTTAAGCCACGGTTTCCCAATTAAATACAATTTAATTACTTGTGTGCATTTATCCGACTGCTGTTAAATGGTGAAGGAAAATATCGTGAGGAAACCTGCATGCCTGAGAAATAAAAATTCTAAGGCATGTGAAGTCCCCAACCCGCATTGGGCCAGTGTGGTGGACTGTCAAAGTCAAAGTCAAAGTCAAAAATGCTTTATTTTGTAGGTACACAGAGTACACTTAAAATAGTCAATTTTACATAGTAAATTTTAAATTTTTTAAGCTACTGCTTGTTCAAAATGCAATTTTCCCCTGAGAAGAACAAGCAAGAAACTCGAAGGGTTGCTCTTTTAAAATCAGGCTTTGATTTTACATAAAGGTTTTTATATTACAAACAGGTTTTTAAATTTCATTATTAATTGTGAAATAGCCTGGCATGCGAACGATCTGATTATGTCCAGGGATGATTATCATCTAAATAGTCTGATATTTTATAATATGCTTTCTCAATAAGTTTCTGTTTTACAGTATCTTTAAATTTATTGAGAGGAAGATTTTGTATATCAACTGGAACCTTATTGAAAAAGCGTATGCATAACCCTTTGAATGAATTACTGACTTTGCGGAGGCGACTTATGTGACCTGCAAGTTTATCTTTATTTCTTGTATTGACATCATGTTTATCACTATTTTTCCTAAATGATGTTATATTTTTTTTGACATACATTAGATTTTCAAAAATGTACTGTGACGAAAAGGTTAGAATGTTATACACTTTAAACCTATCTCTAAGTGACACTGCAGGTCTCAATTGATAAATTGTGGCCTATACTCCCTCATTAAGCAAGGGAAGGCCTATATCCTGCAATGGGATGTTTACGGGCTGAGATATGAAGACGTTTAGTAATTTTATATACACACACATACACAGAGTTACACAGAGGCTAGGCTAGATATAATTTCTAAAAATATATTATGCATAAGCTTCAGGAAATATTCTCTAAACGATACTGAAAACTTACAATATACGAGTACATTAGCTCCTTTATTTTATACAATGTTAACGTGTTTGAAGTTAAGTTCAAAAATTTAATCACTGGTCGTCATTAAATAGTTTAACAAAGTCGCTGTCTCCCTCTGTCTGCTTCTCAGATTACTTCTAAACCACGCAACAGATTGTGATTTTCACCATCATTTAGAGAATTTCTTATATAAACCTTATATAATACATGCATATTATATACAGAAAGCACCACGCGTGTGAAGCCGGGTACGGATCGCTAGTACAATATCACAATATGATATACGTAAGCTAATGGTTATACTTACCGTAAGGAAAACCTTATGTAATGCGTTTAAAAATTTATAACAAGATTCCAAAACCAATACGAGACAATGAGAAATTTATCACATTTAAAAATCAACTGACGAAATACCTACTTGACAACTGTCTCTACACGCTGCAAGAGTTCTTCGAAAGCAAGTAAAACTGGCTATTAGATTAAGTAATAATAACATTATATAAAAAGTTTTAATGACATGTTATATTGTATACGCTCAGTGCCCTCATAAATTTGCTGTGCCCTAACAGGGCGACTAAGTTATAAGCACCATTTATAATAACACCATTGTATACACTTAGTTTTGCAAATAAATAATTGAATTGAATTGAATTGAAAACATAGGTAAGTGAAATAGAAGTTATTGGCATAGGTAATTTATTTATTTTTTTTCAAATATCGTCGACGCACGCACCGACGAGATTGATATGCGACTGGCGGAATTCATGTGAAATGAAATTAAATTAAATGAAAATCATTTATTCATGTAGGCAATACAATATGCACTTAACGTCATTTGTTTTTTAAACTACCACTAGCTCGGAACGCGACCACTACTGAGAAGAGCTAGCGAGAAACTCAGAGGGTTCGTCTCTTTTCAATAAATCATTTACCATCAAGAAAGGTTACAACAATTTTATATATCGTGTAGAGCAGCCGTTTAATCCCATGGATTACTTTCATTAATATAGTCTGAAATTTTGTAATATCCCTTTGTTCCCGCCTACTAGAGGTCCTCCCAGAAATAAAACGACGATACGAATAGACAGCCTTTAATGCTCGCGAAAACTCAACTTAAAAAAAATACATTTTTACTTATCCATTTGCTAAGACAGAAACGATACCGCGATTTAAAATGAATCAGCGACATCTTGTGACAAATTTAAGAACTTAATATATATAACTCAAACACCCTTTTTACATAATTTTCGTTTTATAATAAGTTTAAATTTATTAAGCGGAAGATTCCGTATATCCATGGGAACCTTGTTGTAGAAGCGCACACATTGACCTCTGAATGACTTACTAACTTTACTAAGTCTACTAAAAGGTACAGCTAATTGGGGTATTGTCATAGGGTTCCTATCATGCGACATTTATTTGAAACACATATTTTCTCCAAGTTTTATTTATTTAATTTAAAGATGTAATTATGTGGAATATGTTACAAACGCGACCGTTAAAATGACACAGCTTTTGACTTAATTCGATTATGGCCTTGAAAAAAGAAAAAAATACTACTTAAGTCAATTGAGAGTTAAATTAAATTTCCATCCACATCACCTGGATGTGTGGAAGTCTACCACTGTACGTTTCTCAAGAAACTTCTTACCACTTACGACCACCCTGTGGAACGGACTTCCGGCAGCGGTATTCCCGAACGAGTACGACATTGGAACCTTCAAGAAACGAGCCTACACCTTCTACAAAGGCCGGCAACGCATCTGTGACCCTTTTGGTGTTGCGGGTGTCCATGGGCGGCGGTGATTGCTTTCCATCAGGTGACCCGCATGCTCGTTTGCCTCCCTCTCATATATAAAAAAAAAAAAAAGAGTCAAAATGAGTTTTCTTACCGTAAGGAAAAAATAAGGCATATTACGTAATTGAAATATAATGTTATTTCAAAATCAAAAAAAAAAAATCGTAGGATAAAAATTATCACTTTTTTATCTTATTTTTAAAGTTATTGCTCATTCACAAAGCTGATTCCCCGGAGAAGAACAAGCAAGAAACTCTTCGAAATAAGTTTGGGTTACAATTATATTATATTGTACAATTAGACTGAATATCGCCGAGCGGTCTATGTCCATGCGTGCTTGTCATCCAGATAGTCAGAAATTTAATTTTTGGTAAATTAGCCTTTTATATAAAGGTAAATTTCAAATCACTTACCTAATATGCCCTATTTTTTTCCTTACGGTAAAAAAGCTCACCGGTATATTTTATAGCTCGTAGTGTGCACAAACCCATAGCCACAAAAGGATGAATTAAGTGTTATTTGCTGTTACCCGCATTACGTTATTGTTACTCGTGAAAGAGAAAGAATAAGCATTGTGGCAGAACTGTCGGGCGTAAGGGAGACAACGATAGCATTGTTAGAGAAATGGTTTTTCATTAATTCTTGCGTTCTTTGTGATTTGGATAAGCAATGGTGTCCCATATTTTACTGTGTTAATTGTTAAGTGAAATGTTTGGGTGAGTGCAAACGCGGTATCGTGGTTCAGTTTTGCTCGACTTTAACAAAAGGAGGAGGTTATGTATTTTTATCCGACTGCCCAAGGAAAGAGGGTAATATTTTTCGAGTGTATGTACTCGTATATGTCGGAGATGGGTGAGGGTGGGCGTTGCTAGCGACCGGGACGATGCCAGTCGCGTGGTAAAGGGTTGCTCGGGCAATGGCGACGTTATTACAAGCTAATATAGGCGAATCGACAACGTATTCACATTTGATTATGATCATGGAACCCGAGATGTTTACTGGTGAGAAGTAAACATATGCACTTGCACATGCATGCACATGCACACTCATGCCATACAAATTGGCCCTCTCGTGCAGTCTGTGGAATTCAACCGGATCTAGTCTATAATTCCTCTTTGCTCTAATCCCATGATCAACTTCTTATTTAACTAACGACTCACCGGATTCTTCCACGCGTCGGTGATAGTAGGTAATCAGAATCACTCACAGTCGTTGATGTGTTCAGTGGAGCTCCAACTCCTTTGAAGGCTGGTAGCAAAGTCCGTGTCATTTTCGATGTGCAGAAGTTATATAACAATATAGTTTTTAAACTCATATTGTTATTTATATATCGACATAAATTACTCAGAAATAATCTCTGACCACCGGAACACAACAATGCTATTAACATTGCTGCTTGGCAGCAGATTTAGATAAGATGGTGGTAGCTAGCCAGGCGGACATTTAAAATACCCTACCACCAACCAAACCGTGTACTTAAACATGTACCCCGCTGGGGATCGAACCCGCGACCTCCCAATCGTAAACCCAATGTAGTTTACATTGAGCCACGGAAGCGGTTTCTGTAAATGAAACTGCTTTTGGTATACTGGTATATAAGTGAAACTTTTCTTACGCTATAAATTAACATTTTATTTCGAAAAATAAATTCAAATTAAAAAAAGATTTTTTTTTCGTACTATAAAATTATCACATGAAACGTCACATGTTTTAACTTGACATTAAAATTATTAACATTACTGCTCATTCACAAAGCTGACTACCCAGAGAAGAACGGGCAAGAAACTCAAGGGTTGCTCTTTTTAAATAAGTTTTGGGTTACAATTCTATATACTTTCACTTAGATAATGTATTCTCAGTGCTCTTGTTGTAATGTCTAATAGTAAAGGAGTGGCCTGGAGATCTGCAGCACAGATTTCGAACCTATATCAGACTCCAGTCTCTCACAAAGAAATTTGTTTTTGTATTTACCTAACATTACTATTTCATCAATGTACCTATTTCTTTGTGGTGAGATAATAAATATTTATTATTATTATTAATTATATTATATTGTATATCTAACTCGACGACCGATTGGTGTAGTTGATAGTGACCCTGTCAGCGAAACCAATGGTTGCGGGTTCGAATCCCGCGACGGGTAAATGTTTGTGTGATGAATATGAACATTTATTCCTGAGTCATGGATGTTTATATAAATATTTATGTATGTTTATCTGTTATCTAGTATCCATAGTACAAGCTTTGCTTAGTTTGGGACTAGATGATTGGTGTAAGTGTCCGAAATATTTGTTATTTATTATTATTTATTTATTATTATTATTATTGTACTCTTATCAGTATTGTGTTTTGTAAAATGTATGTTCTCCTTTTGTACAATAAAGTGTATTTGTATTGTATTGTATTGTATCTTATAGAAACTACAAATCAGGCTAATAACTAATATTACAAATATGAAAGTTTGGATGTTTATTTGTTTGTTTGTTACTCAATCACGGATAAACGGATTTGGATGAAATTTGGTATATAGGTAGGATATACCCTGGATTGAGTCATAGGATATTTTTATCCCGATAAAGCGAGTAATTTCCGCGGGATAAACAAATTTCCGCGATAAAGTCATTCCACGCAGGCTAAACCGAGGGCGGAAAGCTAGTATTGTATAATGTATTAATGTTTGAACAAATGCCTATGTCTTAGTACAATATTTATAAACAATAATTTCTCAAATGGATAATAATAACAATTTAATCACAGGTAAAAAATTCCATCTAGCGCATCTCCTCGAGGCGGCATAGTGCCCAACAGGCAAGCGGCGTTCCCGCGCTGAATAGCGACACTTATTCTCTGAGCCAGGAAGCCGCCCGCTCTGCGGTCACCAGAAGCCTCGATGAGACGCGCCGACAGGTCTTGGACCAGACGTTTTGTCTCAGGGCCCCAAGGTCCCATCGTCTCGACCCCAACCGGTACGAACACGTAACCTTCCTGTAATGTATTTGTATTGTAGATACTAACTACAGAATATGTCTATTAATAGCTAATAACTAAAGCATCTGTGTGCTGCAGTAGGACAAATGGGTCTATATCCTAAACGACTTGACATATTTTGAAGTGCATGGAAATTCGTCTTGATCCCTGGAGTATCACAGGGTACATGTTATAGTAAAAATGTTTTGTATTGTGTTTTATACTATATATTAAGTATATATAGTATAAAACACAATATTAAGCATATATATATCCTTAGACATATCCTTAGACATACACACAGCGCCATCTAGTTCCACAGTAAGCAACTATATGCTTGTGTTGTGGATACCAGATGGTTGATATAATACATAAATACATTTTTTTTGTAAATAAATACTTATTATAAATGAAAACATCCATAACTCGGGTACACATGTCCGTATTCATCACACAAACATATGCCCCTAGCGGGATTCGAACCCCCAACCTTTTGGTATAGTGGTCAGAGTTGCTAACCATTACACCAAACAGGTCGTTATATATCGTATATCGTATATATATCTATTAATATGATATTCTATTATATTTATGCATACTTATCTATAATTATTTCTTTAGTTGGTAGTATCGTGCACTCTACCTGTTTTTCTACCTAAAAATGTCCCATAACTGCAAAGCTATGGGTTGTCTGGAAGAGATCGCTTTTAGTGATAAGACCGCCTAATTATGTTCTATTGTTATCATCAAAAATTATTGTAAATTATTTTGCGCAATAAAGAGTATTTGTATTGTATTGTAAAAAAACCAACATGGCGCCCGCAAAATATGGATTTTTGTCTTTTATCCGATATCATCAACAGCCCTACACGTCCCCAAAGTTCACAGCCTGCTCTCACTGGGAGAGGGAACCTGACACTCAGTATTTAAAAGCGGCCCTTGTAGGCCACTGACTTGGCTTAACGACTGCCTTCAAACAACCGGGACCAACTATTTAACGCGCCCTACGGAAACACTCGAATTATAATCCAATGCGTGATACTTGTCTTGATAATAGGGTGGTACCAACCGAACTGGCCACCTGGCAAAGACCATGGTAAACTCAAAGGGAAAATGATTAGACCAAAGTCACGGTGACTGCTCCAAATGCTCCTAATCATCGTGACTCTCTAACTTGTCGCGACTGTGAGACTATTTGTAAGGTGGACCCACTAACCCAGTTGGGGGCTTGACAAATGGTTGAACGGTCAGCGTGACTGGCTTCCGAGAAAATTAATAGGAGCAGAAAAACGCATCAATTATTTCGCCCAAACTGGGGCATTGCCATGGACGTACCTATGGCACGGTAGGAGCTGTTCACCCACAAGACCTACTCATACACCAAAAAGTTTGATGATTACATTTATATATTACTTAATTTATAAGTATATAAGGTCTAACAAAATTAACCCGACAAACTTTGGCAATTGCACGTACATGACGAAAAACTAGCCTTAAAAATTTTGTTTCCGAGTATAAAAATTAAATGTAAGTGCAAATGAAAATACACATTAACAGACTTACTTCATTTCGATGGTACCTTGTTTTATCAATTAAAAAAAAACAGGCAACGTTCCATTGATAAAAATTGACGACCTGTTTGGTGTAGTGGTTACCAACTCTGATCACTACACCAAAAGGTTGCGGGTTCGAATCCCGCTAGGGGCATATGTTTGTGTGATGAATACGGACATGTGTACCCGAGTTATGGATGTTTTCATTTATAATAAGTATTTATTTACAAAAAAAAAATGTTTATGTATTATATCAACCATCTGGTATCCACAACACAAGCATATAGTTGCTTACTGTGGAATAGATGGCGCTGTGTGTATGTCTAAGGATATTTATTTATTCATTTATTTATTTATTGATATGGAAGACACTAAAGGGGGTGGAGGGTGGCGGTGCACAGGACGCAACCAATCACAGCAAGAGTGGTCGCCTTTCGGCGTCTTCAAAGATACCGCGGCACGTGTTTGTGTGTTATGGGAAAGTACTTAGAGCACGCGGCAATTTAATGTCCAACTCACAAAATTCACATTTCTAAATTTTATTTTTTGAATAAAATCTGTGAACTTTAATGTTTTATATTTTTTTTCGTAATAGGTACATTTTGTTGGACCCTATAGGTATACCTAATGAGAAAATTTAGAAAACCCTCGAAATAATAAATGATTCGAACACATAGACGACCGTTTGTTGTAGTAGATAGTGACCCTGTCAGCGAAACCAACCGTTACGGGTTCGAATCCCGCTAGGGGTAAATGTTTGTGTGATGAAAACGATCATTTATTCCCGAGTCATGGATGTTCATAATGAGGTTGTCTGGAAGAAATCGCTATCAGCGATACGACCGCCCATGTAGACTTTATCATATTATGTTCTTTGTATTTTATTTTGTGTGCAATAAAGGATTTAATTAATAATAATATTTATGTATGTTTATCGATTATCTAGTATCCATAGTACAAGCTTTGCTTAGTTTGGAACTAGATGATTGGTGTAAGTGTCCGAAATATTTATTTATTACAGATTAGGAACTCGAAATCCTCCACAGGAACGAAGTCGCAGGCACCCTAGCTGGTGTTTTACGTGTCGAAGCAACAAAGCACAGTCCTTGAAGGATTTTGAAATATGCTCAGAAATCCAAGCGCTGTGGGTAAGAGAAACCCGGAACAATTCCGGACTTAATTAAGTCTGTCGATAAGTCGCTGGACACGTCCGAAGTGGCGTATCATTAATTTACCGCCAAAATAAACGTTCCCTCATTATTCTTAAGTACCATTTGTCTCTGTCCAACGGAAGGAAAGGCCTGTTGGAAAAAAATGTCCTTCTTTTGCGAGCGGTTTTCGCCATTTAAGTTGGTATTGATAGATTCTGGTTAGATCTTGGTGTATCTAGGACTCTGGTGGCGTCGTGAGGAGTAAGACGCTGACTGAACCTTTATTCAAGACTAGCTGGTGCCTGCGACTTCGTTCCTGTGGAGGATTTCGAGGTCCTAATCTGTAATAAATAAATATTTCGGACACTTACACCAATCATCTAGTCCCAAACTAAGCAAAGCTTGTCCTATGGGTACCAGATAACGGATAAACATACATAAATATTTATATAAACAGCCATGACTCGGGAATAAATGTTCGTATTCATCACAAAAACATTTACCCCTCGCCGGATTCGAACCCGCAACAGTTGGTTTCGCTGATAGGGTCACTATCCACTACACCAATAGGTCGTCAATTTATCCCACACGACGTTTTAAACAAGCTTTCAATTCCAAATTTTTCGAAATGAATGGACCGATTCTAATGAAACGTTATACGTAGGTATAAGTAGGATACACAAATTTGAAATGTGTGACAGGGAGTGAGCCCATCACCTGTTGAAACCTGTGATATTTTATTGGTGTTGGTTTCGGCACATAAAAAGAATAGAAAGGCGTAAAAGGCGACTATGGGACTTTTCACCAAAATGCATCTGGAAATTTGCCACTTTTAACGGCGGTGATTGGTGGTTTCCTGTCACGTGTGCCTTTCTATATATTTCGAAAGGTGTGCCGTGGATGTTGTTTCAAGCATTAATCTTCATTAACATACGCTAGTGTTTGGGATAATTCTGACCACCCCCTTTGGGATATATGTAGTTATGTAAGTATTACGGTACTATTCCCATGCTGCCGACAGTACACGATACATTATTAACATCATTATAAATTGTTAAAAGTGCGTTAATTAAAATATCGATTCTCATTAACGCTATTTAATTAAAGCTTTCGATTAAAATCACGTTAGAGAGGACCATTTGTGGGACAATTAATTTAAAACATTCCCTGTTGAAGTGATAAATTTTAATTATTTGTAGTTAAAGTAGGTTACTAGCGAGGACTACCTCGTATAGTTGGCTGAGGATCCAAGGATTGACCGCCTACCTGTTTAACGTCAACAACATTGGGTTACGAATCGGAAGTCGCGGGTTCGATCCCCAGTGGGGTCCATGTTTAAGTACTCGGTTTGGTTGGTGGTAAGGCATTTTAAATGTCCGCCTGGCTAGCTACCGTCGATCTAAATCTGACGTCAATAGCATTGTTGTGTTCCAGTTGTCAGAGATAAGATTGCCAGTGTCCAAATATTTTTGGGCTTCCACCATCGACCTCATGTTCACTTAACATCGGGTGTGATTGAGGTCAAGTACTAACCCGTAGTGCATAAAAAAAATAAAAAATTACACGGTTTAGGATACTCTTGACTTGGCCTTTCTTTAAGACGTCCCCGATTTGATCATGGTGCGTTCGCCGTGGTCTTCCCCTACCAATACTACCATCCACATTCGCATCATATATAATAGGACCATGTTTAATGACTACATATAAATTGAAATTTTTATTTAGAAAACATAGTAAAACATTGTTGGAACAAATGATTGTATCGTCCAAGTAGCCCAACCTACCTACCTACCTACAAGAAGACCAACATAAAAATAACAAGCACTTATGGCTAGGGATGTAAAGCGGTAAAATTACCCCGGTAAAAAACAGTATCTTACGTAAGATACGGTATTTTACGGTAAAATATGGTAATATTCGGTAAAAAAACGTATAAATCAACTAGGTACTAAATGAAATATTGCGTTCACGCGTAGCACTGACGATTCCAGCAACTTTTGACGCCAGAATGCCCAATTTAATTATTGAATAACTTTTAAACTGCAGTGGCAATTTGTTTTCCTTTTTGCCAGTATAAAAAAAAAATTTATATACTTCGACATATACAGACAGCGCCATCTAGTTCCACGCTAAGCAACTAGGCTTGTGTTGTGGATATCAGATGGTTGATAGACTACACAAATACATTTTTTTTGTAAATAAATACATATATAAATGAAAAACATCCATAAGTCGGGATGTCCGTATTCATCATACAAACATATGGGTTCGAATCCCGCTAGGGGCATATGCTTGTATGATGAATACGGACATGTGTACCCGAGTTATGGATGTTTTTCATGTATATATGTATTTATTTACAAAAAAAAAATGTATTTGTGTAGTGTATCAGCCATCTGATATCACAACACAAGCCTAGTAGATAAACAAATTTCCGCAATAAATTTATTCCACGCAGACGAAGCCGCGGGCAGAAAGGTAGTGTAACATAACCCTAACTTATGGTCCTTTTTAACAACATATCTTTTCTAAGATATAATTAGGTACTTAACAACTTAAACAAACAAACCCATCACTCCTCGCGATTTAAAAAGAAAAAGGGTCACAATTTGTACCTGAAACAAAAAACAACAATTTAAAAGAGTTTTAATAAGGAAAGTTTAAGTTTAATAAAGCTTATCGTTTTGTTACTCAAAACTCGTTTTCTAAGCTTCAAGTATGAAGTCCTTCATCACGTAAGATGAGTATGATACAATGAAAACATTAAAAAAAAATTATAAAAATCCGACTACGGTATTTAGACAACATAAGAAAATCCATTTGTTCAGAGTTGGTCAAAAAAGCAAGTCAGGATTA